>CM046031.1:37382293-38052655 GCA_025215565.1 Flaveria ramosissima
CTCGGTCTTCAATTTGGTAGCACTTGCTTCTGATCCAATATAATGGGTACATGATGACCCTGACGTGTCTGATCCAGAAGTAGAAGCATGTGAAGGACCTGACGAGCTAGACACAAATGCTGTCTGGAGAGGTGCTCCAGAAGTCTTAGCTTGAGGCGTGGCATTGTATAAAGCTGGGTTTTGTGTATATGATGACTTCTGTGCTCTATACTTCATCCTTAGTGCTTCTTCACGCAGTCTAAGAATAAAGTCATTTATATCCAGCTTTATAAGTATTACCATTCTGTCTAAGATTAGACACGAATGAGGCCCACTTGTCAGGCAATCCATCAGCGAAGTTGCTTACTTTCTCTTCCATAGTAGTCTCCACTCCATGTGTATGCAACTCGCTCATCAAATGGTGTAGAATCTGTCTATGACTTCATCTAAACCCTCGTTACCAATTGACGAGAAGTTATCGAACTCCTTCTTTAACTCCTTTGCTTTGATTGCCTTTAACGATGCATTCCCATCATACCTTTTCTCTAGCTCATCCCACAGTTTCTTGGACTGCTTGTTCTCTGAGTACTGGTGGAATATATCTTTGGGGATAGACTGAGTTATCATCGCATAAACTCTTTTCTCAGCATTATACTTTACTTTCTGAGCGTCAGTCATCCCACTCAACGTTAGTTTCACTCCATCTGCTCCCACCGGTGTACTATACCCAACTTCGATAGCTCCCACAGATTAGGATCTACTCCATTGAGGTAGATCTCAAAACGTTGCTTCCAGTGAGGAAACTCATCTAAAGTCAAGAGCTTTGGTGGTTTATTGTGAATACCCACCTCACTCTCAAGCAGCAGCAGGTTCTGTATTCTTGAGTCCTTCCCCGCAGTAAAGGCTGACATCTGATCTTCCATGGTTACTAAACTTAGAGTCTAATCAAATCAACTTTAACTGGTGCGACTGAAGAATGCGAATGGTCCTCTCGTGCGAATGAACTCTGCGATTGGTTCAAACCGTGCGACTGAACAGGGCGAATGGTTCAGTCGTGCGAATGAATCTGGTGCGTGTGAGCTATGCGAACGAAAGGGTTCAATCGTGCGAATGAGGGTGCGACTAGGTCCAGTCGTGCGAATGAGCACTGCGAATGAGTCTAGTCGTGCGAATGAGTCACTCGTGCGACTGAAGCTGCTGTTTTGCGAAAATTTCTAGGTTTGACGGGTTTCAGCCGTAAAAATTCGAAATTTTGCAAGTCCAAATCGTCTAAGTTCGTAGAAACTGAACTTCAATGAGCAGGGAACGTCCAAGATCACTTTTGATGCAAAAGATTGCGTTTTTCGTGCAAAAACACAAACTTTTATGCAATCTTGATTGAATCAACACGAAATCAAGAGCCTATGCTCTGATACCACTTGTTAGGACCTGGTATTTGAACGAAATACCGAGTGATTGCGTGTTAAACCAACTCAAATAGTGCGGAATCCTATTTGATTGGCGATCCAATCAGTGAGAACACACGATGAATCAATCAAGAATTGATTTCAACGTCAGAAATCGATTAGGAACCGATCTGATGTGTTCTATGAACTTGGAGAACGATTTGGGAGGCTTCTGGACGGCTAGGGTACGTCTGGAGTCGTAATGGGATGAATGCTTACGTTTTCCCACGAATTGGGTCTATTTATAGGTTAGTATTGGTCAATCGTGCGACTGGGCCCATAAGTATGGTTCAGTCGTGCGATTGAACCATGCGGTTGATTCATCCGCACGACTGAGTGTTCAGTCGTGCGATTGAGTCAATCTTATGTGTCAATCATGCGACTGATCCAGTCTCCTGGTTCAGTCGTGCCATTGAGTCAATCGTATGAAGTTATTCATGCGTGTGGTCCATTCGCATGGGCCATCCGCATGAGAACTTCAATAAGTTAAGTTTGAATGTTCTATTTAATATAACTTAAAGTGCACTCATTCAAACATTCATAAACCCAATCAATTCAATCACAACTCATTAATGAAATATTAAACATTACAAGTAACAACCAATTCATATCATTTCATTAATCCATTACAATTACATCAAAATCAGACAGACAAGTTCATTACATTACAAATCATGATCTAGGGACATACATGTATCAACACGAAGACTGATACTGTGCCGGGGTCTGTACACAAACCCCCGACCCATGTCCGAAGACTCACACAGCACCGGAGTACGCGATTCGTTTCTCTTTCATCTCATCTCAGTCTCACGCACTACTCCCGACTCATGTCCAAAGACTGATACTGTGCCGGGGCCTGTACACAAACCCCCGACTCATGTCCGAAGACTGACACAGTACCGGAGTACGCGATCCACTTCTCATTCATCCGGATCCTATCTCATGCAACACCCCCGACTCATGTCCGAAGACTGATACTGTACCGGGGCCTGTAACCAAACCCCCGACTCATGTCCGAAGACCGACACAGTACCGGAGTACGCGACAAGGACCTCTTTCGAGTCTGTTGCGACACAGAGTCGCTCACCTCATACATATGCTTGCAAGCCTTTCATTCGTTCATTCATTTATTAATGCATGCATTCATTCATTACGTTCCTCTTTTCATTATCTTCCACTTTACGTTGCATAATACTTTCATTACATTCTTTAACGTTTGACGCAAAGCCATGGAATGATAAACACACATAATAAGGAACATAAACATAACATAAACATACATCACCATACAGGGCATCATCATACATACATAACTCACATCATACATACTATGCATCACACGCACCGCCATGCATAACATCACACATAACGTCATACATATCATCATCATCAACATGCCCAACATAACGTCTGTGACATCGAAAGCCAACTTACACAAGCCTACGGGAACCTCCGGTGTCAAAACCCATAACTGCACTTTCCCTCGAAGGTCATAAGATAAACCGTTGCTCTTCCGAGCGTATGAACCCTACTTGGGCGTATGGACACCCCCAGTCGCATGGCCTTCCGGGCGACTGAACACTTAGGCGCATGGACATCAGGCGAATGGACCCTTTGCGAATGGACTATGGGCGAATGGATATCTATGCGTATGGATCCTATGCGAATGGACTATGGGCGAATGGACATCTATGCGTATGGACTCTCAGTCGCATAGCTTTCATGCGTATGGCCTTCAGTCGCATGACTTCAGGCGTATGGGCTTCAGTCGCATACACTTCGTGCGAATGAACCTCAGTCGCATGGCCTCCAGGCGCATGGACTTCAGTCGCATAACCTTCGTGCGAATGAACCTCAGTCGCACACTCCTTCAATCGCATGCCTTACAGGCACATGAACTTCAGTCGCATGACCATCATGTGTATGGACCTCAGTCGCATGGCAATCGTGCGCATGGACCTCAGTCGCACGCCAATCGGCCGTATGGCCTCCAATCGTCCTCCAGTCGGTCGCCTAGCCCTAGCTGATGCAGAATGTAGTTCACCCTGACTGCAGCCGACGGGTTTCGGCCTCCAACCCCTTCCAAACCTCTTTTAAGCTCAAATCAAAATTCTAAACCTTAGGGAAACATACCACGACCTCATTCAAGCATAACCACGCAAGAAATCAAGCTCCAAACGCATCAAACACATACACACATGCATAAAAAACAGGTTTACACCCAAAAACTCGAAATTCAGATGTGTTCCAGTCCTAAAATCAGTTGATAATGTGTACAAGAGGCGTCCTAGAAGTCACCTTAACGATCCCGTCCAGTAGAGCTTCGATTTGACCCGCTACACGACGATTTCCACGCTCGAATCCTCCCGAACCAAGCTTTTCTCCTCTTTTTCTCCTTCTCTTCTCCTCTCTTGGCTGAAAATGGGAAGAATGGGGGTGTCGTCCCCCTTTTATACGCCCATCCATCGAAGTTTCTCTCGTTGGTGAGTTTGGTCCCTCGACTTTGGACTTTATTTCTTTTTCTTCTTTCTTCGGCCTCAAAGGAAATTTCCGGGTGTTACAAGTCCACCCCCCTTAAATATGTTTCGTCCCCGAAACCTGTTGTTCCTTGAACCATTGCGGGCAATATTGTCTCATCACCTTTCCAATCTCTCACCCGGAATTCAATCCCTCTACGTCGTTTATCAACATACGACTTCTGGTCTATCTTTGACTACCTCCATCAGGGCTTTGATCCTTTCTAGCTTCTCAGTCGTAGCCTCAGTCACCTAAATATTTCCCATACGTCATTTGGTACTCGGCCTTCACTTGTAGACAAGTAAGGCACTTACTCACTTACTCCGTCATATCACGCTTCATACCTGGCCTCCAATAATCTTTACTCGTGTCTCGATGCATCTAACAGTTGAGATATTAGTATATCCACATACCTTACATCGGCCAAGTAGGCGATACGTCCACGCCTCGTGGATTGCTAACCCAATCACCTTATGGTGTATGCCTATCCACCCAAGTCTGTCCTGAACGATCTAGCAGGAACAAACGCTTTCTCAATTATATCCCGCAATCCTCTAGGGCATCTAGGTAACCTAGTGGATTCATAAATAACAATATCTACCTGGAAGGGAGCTCATCGATGTTCCTTCTCCTAACATGCCACTTACAACAGAAAGTAGTAGGAACGAGACTACTGCTAGAATCGCATTCAAATCATAGATGCACAAATTTTAAATTACCAGAAACGTACCTGACGTCAAGTCGAAGTCCGCTCTAGCCTCCTCTCGGTCATGGCAAAAACTCTAGTCTTCACCCTCTGTTCCCTTTCTTCGCACCGGAGCTTCCTGCCTTTGACTTCTTACAATCCCTGCTCAGGTGTCCAGTCTCGCCACAGTCGTAGCACTTAGCCGTGCGGCAATCCCTCGCCCTGTGGCCTTCCTTCCCACACTGGAAACAGACGTTCAGTCCCCACTTGCATTCCCCCTCATGGTCTCTACCATACTTTTTGCATACTTCTCCTTTCCTTTCTACTCTCTTCCGATCATCGTCCCTTGACGCCGTACCTTCATACACAAATCCACCATCATTGTCTCGCCTTCCTTTCCCCTTGTTAACATAGGCTCGCTCCTCCCCTTCGTATGTCATCGCCATCGCTCCCCACTCGTCCTACAACCTTCCCGCCAGGTCAACTGCCGACCTAAACGTACTCGGTCGGGCATTGATCATGTGCCTACGGATGTCCGCCGACAAGCCCTGAATATACCTCTTGATCTTTTGCGAAAGAGGTGTCACCTGATCAGGCACCAGCCGTGCCATTTCATTGAATTTGGTAGTGTATTGCTGATGCGTCATTGTTCCCGCTTCCAGCATCAGGAACTCTCTTTCAACCTTATCCATCTCACGGTGAGGACAGAACTCCTCAATCACCAGCCTCTTCAACTTTGACCACCTCATCCTTCCAATAGCCCGACTACCCTCAACTTGGACTATGTTGTCCCACCAGCACAAAGCTGAGTCCTCGAAAGAGTGGGTAGCAAATTTTACTTTCTGATCTTCTCGGCACTCGCTGATATTTAAAACAGCTTCCATTTCCCTCACCCATCGGTGAGCAGCAGCAGCAATGCCATTGCCATCAAAAGTAAGGGGCTTGCATCGTTGAAACTCCCTATAGCTACAGCCTCGTGCCACCTCTGGCGCTGGCTCTTCCTCTTCTTCTTCCTCTTCGTCATCAGAGAGAACCGTTTCGGTCTCGGGCCGTCTCCTTTCGCCCGAAGGTCTACCCCTTTCCTTTCTATTTTCATCTCTAACAGTCTTTATCACTTCGGTCACTACAGGCGGTAGGATTGTCTGCAAGACCTGATGCACTTCCTCCACGACCGCCTCTCTCATCGAGGCCCTCTGATTTGCATTCTCATCACCGCCCTCAGGATGAGGGGTCTCGGGTCCTTCATGAACCACTTCTTTGGCCCTAGGCCTTCCTCTTGTGAGCCGTGGTTCAGCACCACGTCCACCACCACCTCCACCACGAGAAACTTTTGAAGATCTACCACCGGCCATTCTCTAAACACACTGAAAGATTCAAACACTAACACGGTCATTCAAGGAACAGCTCAGTTTATGTCAAGTATAGTAAGTCTCTAATTACAGTGGCCAGTTGTGATTAGCCACTTACTTTACTCTTCATACCCCGAGCATTACCTGTCCTGGCTACATCAGTATCAAAATCTATCAGCAACACATAAACCACATAACATGCGCACGTAATACCGGTTATCATTAAGAAAATACCTGATGGCACGCAACTACTCAGATTGGCATTCCCTTCCCATTCCGTCCCATTCTCAGTTTAAGTTAAGGTTTATTTTGAAAATTTACCCATTTCACTTAAACTTTGGCTCTGATACCAACTTGTAAGGCCCCGTTCCCGCGACGCTTACGGTTGGATCCTCATCGCACATAAAACATATAATTACATTTTCCTTTCATAAATCTTTGCAGCGGAAACATTAAAAAACACAACTTCATTTCATCAAAATGATTTTGCAAAATAAAACAAGCGTTCATTACACGATATCATTTTACATTCATTCGAAAAGCATTATCTATAAGGATTCCATCCAAAATACGCTGAGTAGCCGCCCAGTGCCATCCTCAGCAACGTACCTGCCAATTGGAAACACATCAAAGTCAGTGTTGCTGAGTGAGTTCTAGTTTTATAATAAAACATACTTTTATTTCGTAAAACCGTTCTTTACTTTCTTTCAAATCATACTATACTTTACATTCGTTCGTGACCATGCAACATACATACATATCGATAATATAATTTTTATCTTCCATTACATTCGTTAACTTCCGTTCATTCATCATCTTTCACTTCTTTCTAGATCCTGTCAGGTTTTACCCTCTTCGTGGCACTCAACCACGATTACTGAGGTCGAATGACAAGAATCCGTTTCGTACATTAGTATGATCATTCATTAACGTTCATTTCATATATTCGTTCTTTCTATCATTACCTTTCTTTATTCATCAACTCACGCCATACTCCAGACTCATGTCCGAAGACTGATACTGTGCCGGGGTCTGTACACAAACCCCCGACTCATGTCCGAAGACTGACACATCACTGGAGTACGCGATTCGTTTCTCTTTCATCTCATCTCAGTCTCACGCACTACTCCCGACTTATGTCCGAAGACTGATACTGTGCTGGGGCCTGTACACAAACCCCCGACTCATGTCCGAAGACTGACACAGTACCGGAGTACGCGATCCACTTCTCATTCATCCGGATCCTGTCTCATGCAACACCCCCGACTCATGTCCGAACACTGATACTGTGACGGGGCCTGTAACCAAACCCCCGACTCATGTCCGAAGACTGACACAGTACCGGAGTACGCGACAAGGACCTCTTTCGAGTCTGTTGCGACACAGAGTCGCTCACCTCATACATATGCTTGCAAGCCTTTCATTCGTTCTTCATTTATTAATGCATGCATTCATTCATTACGTTCTTCTTTTCATTATCTTCCACTTTACGTTACATAATACTTTCATTACATTCTTTAACGTTAGACGCAAAGCCATGGAATGATAAACACACATAATAAGGAACATAAACATAATATAAATATACATCACCATACAGGGCATCATCATACATACATAACTAACATCATACATATTATGCATCACACGCACCGCCATGCATAACATCACACATAACGTCATACATATCATCATCATCAACATGCCCAAAACGTCTATGACCTCAAAAGCCAACTTACACAAGCCTACGGGAACCTCCTGAGTCAAAACCCATAACTGCACTTTCCCTTGAAGGTCATTAGATAAACCGTTGATCTTCCGGGCGTATGAACCCTACTTGGGCATATGGACACCCCCCAGTCGCATGACCTTCCGGGGCACTGAACACTTAGGCGCATGAACATCAGGCGAATGGACCCTATGCGAATGGACTATGGGCGAATGGACATCTATGCGTATGGACCCTATGCGAATGGACTATGGGCGAATGGACATCTATGCGTATGGACTCTCAGTCGCATAGCTTTCATGCGTATGGCCTTCAGTCGCATGAATTCAGGCGTATGGGCTTCAGTCGCATACTCTTCGTGCGAATGAACCTCAGTGGCATGGCCTCCAGGCGCATGGACTTCAGTCGCATAACCTTCGTGCGAATGAACCTCAGTCGCACACTCCTTCAATCGCATGCCTTACAGGCACATGAACTTCAGTCGCATGACCATCATGTGTGTGGACCTCAGTCGCATGGCAATCGTGCGCATGGACCTCAGTCGCACGCCAATCGGCCGTATGGCCTCCAATCGTCCTCCAGTCGGTCGTCTAGCCCTAGCTGATGCAGAATGTAGTTCACCCTGACTGCAGCCGACGGGTTTCGGCCTCCAACCCCTTCCAAACCTCTTTTAAGCTCAAATCAACAATTCTAAACCTTAGGGAAACATACCACGACCTCATTCAAGCATAACCACGCAAGAAATCAAGCTCCAAACGCATCAAACACATACACACATGCATAAAAAACGGGTTTACAGCCAAAAACTCGAAAATAGGTTTTCAGATGTGTTCCAGCCCCAAAATCAGTTGAAAACATGTAAAAGAGGGGTCCTAGAACCCACCTTAACGATCACGTCGAGTAGAGCTGTGATTTGACCCGCTACACGACGATTTCCACGCTCGAATCCACCCGCACCAAGCTTTTCTCCTCTTTTTCTCCTTCTCTTCTCCTCTCTTGGCTGAGAATAGGAAGAATGGGCGTGTCTTCCCCCTTTTATACTCCCATCCATCGAAGTTTCTCTCGTTGGCGAGTTTGGTCCCTCGACTTTGGACTTTATTTCTTTTTCTTCTTTCGTCGGCCCCAAAGGAAATTTTCGGGTGTTACAAAACCACTTCAAATCCGAAATATTTCAGCTAGAAACAAGAAGAGAGAATTGCTATGTGTGTGAGAGAGAGTGTGTATGAAGTGGAGTGTGTTTTTGGTTTAAGTCTTGCTTAAAATAAGAAAAGGAATCCCAAGGAGAGGGAGCTCCAAGGGGTGGCCGAAAAATACCTTCAAAATGGGTTTCCCCCATTTTAATTTTATAACATATCACACTCTTTAACCCATATGTTTATAAAATTAAAGCCCCTTTTAATTTTATAACTTGAACACACTTTTATTTGTTATTATTGAACCCACTCAAATAATAAGACAAATAACTTCTCATGTGTAAGGCCCCGTTCCCGGTATGCTCACAGCTGGTCAATCATCGCACATAAAACATATATTTATTAACTTTAATAAAACATTGTAGCCGAAACATTTAGACAACCATTTCATTTCATTATAATTGCTTTTGCAAAATAATACATCCTTGACTGAATACAAAATAACTTATTGCATTACAACACAAAAACATTATACAAAATGGATGCCATCCAAAATGAGCCAAGTAGCTGCCCCGTGCCATCCTCAGCAACCATTACCTGCCAACTGAAAACACATAAAAGTCAGCGTTGCTGAGTGAGTTCTAGTTTTAAAATAAAATATACTTTACTTTCGTTTAAAACCATTCTTTACATTCTTATGGGATCGAGCATCATACGTAGACATAGATAATATCATTTTTATCTTCATCATTTGTTCGTTAACTTTCTTTCATTCATCGTACATCATTATCCATTCACTTTCATTCATTTTCATTCGCTTTCATTCGTAAACTTCCTTACTTATATTTCGTACTTTCATTACTTTCGATGACATGTACAGTACCCCGAACATTGTGCACGAAGCTGGTTACTAGGCCTGAGGTCTATCATAGACCTCGAACATTGTGCACGAAGCTGACTCCAATTCCTAGGGCAAGTACACTCATCACTATCTTTTCTCTTTTATTCCGGACCAATGCCATATGTTATACCCCGAACATTGTGCACGAAGCTGGTTACTGGCCAGAGGTCTATCATAGACCTCGATCATTGTGCACGAAGCTGACTCCACTACCTAGGGCAAGCGGCATGGATCCCATACATATGGTCAATCACAAGGATTAGACCCCAGTGTGCATCTTTCCGGGGTAGCTAACCCGCACACAGTTGAGCTAACACCCTTCATTGGGTGTGAACCTCCATACTTTGCTTGCAAGGCTTTCTTACTTTCATTCGTTCATTAATGCATGCATTCTTTCATTATGTTCCTCTTTTCATTATCTTCCACTATACGTTACATAATACTTTTCATTTCATTCATCAACATTCAACGTAAAGCCATGGAAAATAAAAATACACAACAAGGAACATAAACATAACCATACAAAACATCACCATACAAGGCACCATCATACAAGACATAACAATCATCATACACCCCATAACATACCCCATACATCATCAAAAGTCAACATACTTCGCCTCCGGGAACATCCCAAGTCAATGCCTACATTTCACTCTATCTCAAAATCAGAAAATAAATCTAAGTCTTAGGCGCATGGGCACTATGCAGGCGCATGGGAACACTTAGGCGCATGGGAAATTTCAGGCGCATGGGCACTATTGAGGCGCATGACCAACACTTAGGCGTTTGGGCACATTTCTAGTCGCATGGGCACTATGCAGACAGATGAGTGCCTGGGCACATGGGCTTTCTAGACGTCTAGTCACTTACTCAAATTTAGCCTATTCCTAGGCGCATGGGAACTATTTGGGCGCATAAACTTTGGGCGCATGGGAACACTTAGACAGTTTATACCGTTGGGCGCATGGGCCACTATTCAAGCGCATGGGAAGTCTAATTCATACTTAAACAACTCATTTTAGTCCCCGATCATCATCTAACATGTTCTAAGCTTAAATCTTACACTCTAAGCTATAGAAACACATTCATAACATCATTATATTCATAAACAAACCCAAATTCATGCCCCATTCGTAAACACATACACATATACATACGGGTAAAAACCCATTTTACAATAAAACGTTCATACATGCATTTCCAACCCCAAATTCAGTTTAAAAGAAGTAAAAAGGGGGTTCTAGAACTCACCTTAGCAACCTCTTGGGTATGACTTCCTTCAAAACCCGAATGCAATTGAGTTCTACCACCTAGAAACCCACCAAACACACACAACCAAACACACAAACACATATAAGCATACAACCGACGCAAAGCCGGTCAATAACAACTTAAAACAATGAATTCTTACCTTGAATTCAGCCTCCTTCTTGATCTTCTCTCTAAAAAAACCCGAAAGCTCTGCTTTCTCTCTATAAAAATCCGAATGAAGATTGATGTGTAGACAACATGGGCGGCCATGCCCACTTTTACACCAACTTTTGAAACTTTTTGTCCTTTTGATACATTTAGCCCCTTAACTTGGATTAAATGGTGTTTTCTTTCTTTTTCTTCACTTTCATTCTTTCTTTCTTGACTTTAAAATAACCGGGTGTTACAAGTCCACCCCCCTTATATAGGTTTCGTCCCCGAAACCTGTTATTCCTCAAACAATTATGGGTAGTGCTACCTCATCTCCTCTTTAGTCTCCCACGTAGACTCAGATCCCTTCCTATGCTTCCACTGTACACACACAAGAGGAACTACTTTATTCCTTAACCTCTTCTCCTTACGATCAATGATCGCCACCGGTTGCTCCACATAATTGAGCCGTTCATCCACCTCGATATCTTTCAATGGTACGATCATATCCTCGTCAGCTAAACACTTTCGCAAATGAGATACATGGAATGTCGGGTGAATTTCACTTAACTCATCCGGTAGCTCCAATCTATAGGCCACCTCTCCTTCTCGAGCAATGATTCGAAAAGGCCCTATGTTCCTTGGGCTCAACTTGCCCTACTTTCTGAACCGAATGAGACCTTTCCAAGGTGAGACTTTCAACATAACTCTATCACCCACCTGGAACTCAATCGGTCTCCGTCTCTTGTCGGCATACGACTTCTGCCTATCCATAGCTGCCTTCATATAGGCTTTGATCTTTTCAAGCTTCTCAGTCGTAGACTCGATCACCTCTACACTCCTGAACTCTTTTTGACCGATATCACCCCAACAAATGGGTGTTCTACATCTCTTACCGTATAGAATCTCATAAGGGGGCATACCAATACTTGCATGATAACTGTTGTTATATGAGAACTCAACTAACGGTAAGTGGTCATCCTAACTTCCTCCAAAATCGATGACGCATGCCCGAAGCATGTCTTCTAGCGTCTAAATCGTCCTCTCCGACTGACCATCTGTCTATGGATGATAAGCCGTGCTCAGGTGTAACCTCGTCCCCATAGCATCATGGAACTTCTTCCAAAACTTAGATGTAAACCGTGTGTCACGGTCAGACACAATAGACAACGGCACACCATGACAAGTTACAATCTCCTTGATGAACAGATCCGCTAATCTTTCAGAGGAATATGTCTCGCGGGTCGGTAGGAAGTGAGCATTCTTCGTCAGACAATCAACTATCACCCATATAGCATCATACCCTCTCGCGGTACGCGGTAATTTTGTGATGAAATCCATGGTGATATGCTCCCACTTCCACTTGGGTATATCAAAAAGTTGGATCTTCCCGTATGGCTTCTGATGCTCGGCCTTCACTTGTAAGCAAGTAAGGCACTTACTCACATACTCCGCCATATCGTGTTTCATACCCGGCCACCAATAATCTTTCTTCATATCTTGATACATCTTTGTAGCACTAGGATTAATGGAGTATCGAGTCTTATGAGCTTCATCCATAATCTTCCCATGTAGATCCTCGAGATGCAGAATCCACATCCGTTCGAATCGGGTTCTAACACCGAGAGTGTTTTCACCAAACTCCGCGTCCAGACCTCTCATTCTTTCAGAGTTTAGATGATCTTCTTTCAATGCCTCATCTTGAAACTCTTTCACATGCGTCATCACATCAGAGGTCATAATCAACTGATAGGCTTTCACCCGAATCGGCTCGGGTCTCTCTTTTAGACTAAGGGCATCTGCCACCACGTTGGCCTTGCCCTGATGGTAATGGATCTCGCAATCATAATCCTTTATGAGCTCCAAACATATCCTTTGCCTCATGTTTAGATCCTTTTATTCGAAGAAGTACTTCAAGCTCTTGTGGTCAGTGAAGATTTTGCACTTCGTTCCATACAGGTAGTGCCTCCAAATCTTTAATGCAAAGACCACAGCTGCTAGCTCCAAGTCATGTGTAGGGTAATTAACCTCATGAACCTTCAATTTTTGGGATGCATAAGCTATAACCTTTCCTCGCTGCATCAACACGCAACCCAACCCCGAGTAAGAAGCATCTGAATAGACCACCAAGTCCTTGCTTCCTTCGGGTAATGATAAGACAGGAGCTTGAGTCAACCTCGCCTTTAGCTCCTCAAAAGCCTTCTCTTGATCTTGACCCCATACAAATTTCACATCCTTCTGGGTCAACTTGGTTAGTGGAGAAGCGATCTTAGAAAAGTCTTGAATAAACCTGATGGGTTTGTTACAAGTTTATCAAATATAGTTTAACCATTTAAACCAAAAATGCAGCGGATAAAAGAACATATAAAACATGTTTATATTCTGAAAATTAACTATTTTATATGTCAAGATACAAACCCAAGAACAAGAATCAAATATATGTGAAAAGACATGCTATCAAACATAAACAACCATAGGGTGTTCATAGAATACAACCTTTCTACGAACAAGAAGATGGATGGAATTCGATGGAGAAGATGATGATGTTCTTGAATCAAAAGCCTCCAAAGGAAAAGGCCTCAAGCTAGTATACCCACAAGCTCTTGCAAACACCCTACTTGTTAGGAAGTGCAAAACCAAAGCCTCCTTCTTGCTCCTCTTAACAAATCCAAAAATTTCAGCAAAGAACCACTTCAAATCCGAAATTTCAGCTTGAAAAAAAGAGGAGAGAGTTCTTATGTGTGTGAGAGAGAGTGTGTATGTTAGTAGAGTGTTAATTTTGTTCAAGTCTTACTTAAAACAAGAAAAAGGAATCCCAAGGAAGGGTATCCAAGGGGCAGCCGAATTTTTCATTCAAAATTGGGTTCCCACCCATTTTAATCTTGCAAATAAGTTACACTCCCTAACCATTAACTTTGTAAAATTAAAACCCTTTTAATTTTATAACTTGAACACACTTTTATTTGTTATTATTTAACCCACTTAAATAGCAAAACAAATAATTTCTCATGAACAAATTATACATATAATGTTGTCTAATTTCAAAAGCAATGATTTAGAAAACCCATTTTCTAAATTGGTGTCAATATTTATTTGTTTGATCTTATCAACAAATAAATATTTATTGGTGTTTGTTTAGCTTGTTATTGGGTATGACCCGAATTGGATCATAACGTACTAACCACATCAATCTTTGTTAATGCTCTAAGAAAGATTAACATGTTGTCTTTAGTTGTCTTTTAATATTTTGTAAGAGTATAGGGACTAGTTTTGTAATTAGTTAGTTCTTTTACTTTTTGTTTCATTATAAATAACTTAGACTTACAGGTAGTAGGTAACTAAGAATTGTATTCGAACCTGCTTTTCATACTTTGTAATTGTCTTAGCTTGATATTAATGAAACCTTGAATTTTGTTATATCTTGCTTGATTTGATTACTTTGTGTGTATTTCATTGAATGTGTTCATAAATCATCACAGATTGTTACATTTGATCCTATCAAATGGTATCAGAGCTGTTGGTAAGCTGTTAGTGATTGATTTTTTAAGCTTGTCGAACTTTAAAAACTCAAACATCTCACTGAATCTGTGATTGATATACAATTCAATTGAATATTTGTGAATTTCAGTTGTGTTTCATCATCAGAAACATGATTTGAATCACAATTAGCAGTTCAATTCATCAAATTCAAGTCAATTTGTTGAATTTGTGTTCGAAAAAAAGTTTGAAGTTTTCGAACTGAAAATCTCAAAATTGAGTGATTTGTTGTTGAAATTGAAAGAAATTGATGTTAGAAGAATGATTATCGGCATAAAACACACTTAATTGGAAAGTTTCAATCGAATTCATCAACATTTGAAGAATTCAGAAGATTTGAGTTAG
Organism: Flaveria ramosissima; assembly: GCA_025215565.1. NCBI lineage: Eukaryota > Viridiplantae > Streptophyta > Magnoliopsida > Asterales > Asteraceae > Flaveria > Flaveria ramosissima. Next base: position 37,397,321 of record CM046031.1, read on the forward strand.
TTACATTCATATGAACATGATGAATGTGGCGCATGAGCTGAGATTGACTGAAAAATTTGTCTAAGTGTTAGGCGCATTAACACTGTGTAGGCGCATTAACACTGTGTGGACGTTTTCTAGTTCAGACGTTTGACTACTGATGAAGAAAAAAAATTCCAGACGTATCATCTTTGTTGAGAAAGATTACAAGTGTTTAGGCGTTTTACAACTGTTTAGGCGCTTGAAAACTGTTTAGGCGCTTGACAACTATTTAGGCGCTTGACAACTGTTCAGGCGTTTTATAACTGTTTGGATGCATCAACCTTGGACGTTTTGGAAAATTTTCTAAGGCATTCCCTTAGACGTTTCTCAACTCAGGCGCATCAACTGTTTGGGAGTATAACCACTGTTTAGGCGTATCACCTTGACACTTAGAACTTTTTTTAAAAAGAAAATTTTTCAAAAACTTTTGCATTTATTTTCTTAATTCAAAAACTAAAACAACAAAAATATAAGAATGGTGAAATCAGAAGATTTCAAAAATAGAGTTCCAAAACATAAAAAAAGAGCTGATTTCAAAAATTGATCTGACAGAGGGTTTGTGTATACTAAAGGACCATACTAAAGATTGGTCTCTTAGGCTAAAACAGCATTTTAATTACATTGACACTGATCTTTGGAAATCTATAGAAAACGGACCATACATTCCTATAATCACTGATGGGCCTGACAGAGGGTTTGTGTATACTAAAGATTCTCCAGAACCTTATCCAGAAGATGGTCTTCAAGGAGATGATCTGAAAAGAGTTAAGAATGATATTAAAGCATATTCATTGATGTGTAAAGGACTACCTTTGGAAGTTCTTGCAAGGCTTGATGCATATCAAACTGGATAAACTCTATATAAAGCCTTAAAGATCATTTGTAAATGAGGCAAGGAGATTCAAAATCACAAGAAACAAAAGTTAAAAAGACAATTAGAATTGTTTCAACATTTGTCTGGGGAAACAATAAATCAGATGATAAACAGATTTGTTCAACTTACAACTGAGATGTCAACAGCTGGTATTAAGCCTGATCTTGAAGATCTAAATCTCAGACTACTCAATGCTTTACCATCATCATGGAAACAAACTGTAACCCTACTAAAGCATACTGAGAAGTTCCCTATGGATCTAGATCTGCTTATTGCAAAGATAGAGTCAGTAGAGATTGATGAAAGCTCAAAGAACAATGATAGAGCAGCATCAATGTCTCAATATCAGTTTGTTGCTTCTCCTGCAACCACTATAGAGAATGCATTTGTGGCAAAGAGTGAGAAAAGTACAGAAGAAGAGGGAGATTTGTTTGTTGGAGCAGGATTTTTCACTAACTCATTATTTACCAGTGCTCCTACTTATACAACTCAGTCTCATTCTTAATCTCCTCCTAAATCTCATTCCCAATCATCAAATGTTCAAACAGAGACTTCTTCATCTAACTCTGCTAAATCTAGCAAATTTAAAGATGTGATAAACATCCTATTAGAGGATGAAGAGTCTAAAACTACATTCACTGCATTTATGGCTAGTTTTCAAGCATATCAAGGTAGCCATTTAACTCAATTAGACTTTGTTTTGCAGGATTTGTTTGAGATGGATACTGAAGATGTTGAAGAGATGGACTTAAACTGGCAGATGGTGATGATTGCCTACAGGACTCAAAAACATTCTTATGTCAACAAGAAATACAAGCCAAGTGCTAACAAGACTGTTGGATTTGACAAGTCAAAATCTGGATGTTTTAACTGTAACAGTTATGGATAATTCTACAGGGAATGCAAAGCTCCAAGGAATAATGTAGGAAATGCTCAATCAAGTTCAAGTAATCAAAGGTTTCAACCAGCTCGGAAGACTTTTCAAAAGCCTTATCAAAGTCTTCCTATGCCTGAGCTTAAAGATGAAACAAAATCATCTGATGAAACCAAGAAAGCTCTAGTAGTCAGCATAAAAGATGGTTATGATTGGAGTGCATATGCAGATCAGTTTACAAATGATTTAACATCAAGTTTATCTCTTATTGCAGAAATTCAAGGTAAAGATTGGTCAGAAAACGATGATCCAAAGGTGGAAAGTGATGAACAAGAAGATGACTATGATTGGAGTGACAAGTCTGATCCTAAGGAGAATACAGATGAAGTAGCTCTAATGGCACAGTCTGATCAACCAAAGGTTGACTCTTCAACTTCAAAATCTGAAACCACAGCTCCAAAATTTCCTGAAATCCTATCTGAAGTGAGAGAAAAACTTTGCACTAAATCATGCTATGAACATGTTGAATACTACAGAAAACTACTAATTCAAAATCTGTGAGAAATTAAAACAAGAAGAATCTATGCATAGCAAACTAAAATCTCATCATAAAACAGCAGATCAAAAGATTATCTCTCTTCAAACTTCATGGAACAAAACCATAAAAGATTTAGAAATTGTTTCTAAACAATTGGAACAGATGACCAAGAATCTTGAACAGGAGAAAATAGCACATGCTGCTACTCAAATGGATCTGGCAAAAGTAAAAAGTTCAAAAATGATAGTAGAAAAATTGGTAAATGAAAGAAAATATAAACAAAAAGCAGGATTAGGTTTCACTCATGAACCTATGCCTGAATCTATTATAAACACACTACCAGAGAACTTCAATACTCATGATCATTCTCCTGAGAATAAAGCTAAACTTAAAGCTTTCCAGATCAAAAACAAGAATTCAGAAGAAGAAAAGGAAAATGTTCAAGTGTTTGTTGAAAAAGATCAAGAAAAGATTAAAAATGGTCATCCAATCAAGATAAAATCTTATGAACCAAAACAAACAAAACAAACCACTTCTGATCAAATTCATGTTGTACTAGAAGAAGTGAAAGTTCAAAGCAAAGATAAACAACAGGTTGGAACATCAGAAGATTCAAACACCATTAATCTGAAACAAGTTCAATCAGAAAAGGAATCTTCTTCTGACGATGTTCAATCTGAAAGTAAACCAAGTTCTTCTAAATCAAAGAATCAAAGAAGAAGAAAGAAATCATCAAAAGCAACATCTGAACAAAACAAAAGTTCAGAAAATTTGATTAAAGCAACAAATCAAACAACAAAACTTAAACCGATAAAATTTGTGTCAGCCGGTTTGTTAAATATGAATTCTCTTCAAAACAACAAAGAAAATATTATGAACAAATCTCACTCTGATCTGAAATCAAGTTCAGATTCCAAGACTTCCGCTGTAGCAAAAAGATTTGTTCCTAATGCATTCAAGACGAAAGTAAAATGTTAAACAAATGCATAATAATTTGGCACAAAAACAAACTGTGAAAAATGAAAGACAAAAGATTCACTATTTGACACCAAAATCAAACATTGTGTCAATGTCAAAAGTGAACAAAAAGTTGTTTTTAACTCCATAAAAGAACTGTGAAATTTGTGATATGAAAAATCACAATACTGTTGAGTGCTACTTCAACAAGTACTATCACATATGTGACATGAGAAATCACTCGACAACAGATTGTTATTTTAACAAATATTGTACTTATTGTGATGAAAAGACTCACAATACTGCAAATTGTTACTTTAGAAATAGATCTCTTACTAGAAACTTTGCAAAATCAAACATGAGCAAAGGCTTTGTTAATCCACAATATCTGAGAAATCAAACTAATGGATTTCAAAAAGTCACTAATCAACCTTCTTTAGGTTTGAGATCTTTTCCAAAGAACAATTATGTGAGATCAAAACAAAACATGCAAGAACAGTTCATACCAAGATCTGTAAGGATGACTACTAAAAATGTTAGTCATCAATACATATCTAAAATTGATCAATCAAATGATATGAATGTTCTCAAAAATAAATCAAACAATTTCCAAAATAATTTCCAAAATAAAATTGGTAAATTCATCAAGAATAAACCTGATTTGAATAATCTTCATTACAAACAATTTACAAATGTTGATAAATTTGGAAAACCCAAGACCATCTCGGCTTGGGTAGATATCTCAACTTAATTTTCTTGTTGTGCAGGTAGCCCAAAAAGACCACTCAATACATGGTATGTGGATAGTGGGTGTAGCCGGCATATGACAAGCAATCCTGCCTTGTTACAAGACTTTAAGTTAAAAGATGGAACTCACGTCGCCTTTGGTGGTGATGCTGGAGGAAAAATAACCGAAGAAGGAACAGTATCAAATGGGATAATAAGCTTTGATAAAGTTAACTTTTGTTCACAGTTGAACTTTAATCTTTTAAGCGTATCTCAAATATGTGATAAATCATATTCTGTTTTATTTGATGATTCATTTTGTTATGTTTTGAAGCCAGGTTTCAAGATAAGCAAAGATTGGGTGATTGTTACAGCTGAAAAAGATAGAGATGTATACAAGCTGGATATGTCTCAAGTTGATCCTTCAACTGAAACAACATGCCTAATTGCTAAGGCATCACATGATGAAAGCCAGCTTTGGCATAGACGTCTCGGACATTCAAATTTCAAGAATATGAACAAGCTCGTAGCAGGGAATCATGTCATTGGACTTCCATCTAAGAAGTTTGCAACAACTGATCACTGCTCAACATGTTTGAAGGGAAAGCAACACAGAGCGTCTTATAAGTCCAAGCCTATAAACTCAACATCTAAACCTCTTCAGATGTTACATATGGACCTTTTTGGACCAACAAATGTCAAGAGTATTGTCACACCCCGGGCCCAGGTAGGGTGGGACGTCACAGACTAGCAACAACATATGGCAGCGGAAACAAACCATTACATGAGCTCAAAGGAGAGAATATCACATGGCATTTATGTTTTTAAAAAGATAACGGGGCTAGAAACAAATCAAGCCCCCAAATCAGTTTTACAATCATCCATAAAAATAAATTGTACTTGTTCAACACAAATATAAAATTGTTCAAATGTTTCATTAAGGAAATATGCCAATGCCATGGTCACAGGATAAGTCTAGGTCTTCACAACAGCTAGGATCTCTTCATACATTACCTGAAACATGCTCAAAAGAAAATTGTGTCAACTAAAAAGTTGGTGAATTCAAGTGCTTAAAGTTTAAAAACAAAAGGACTTAGCAAATCCTTCTTTGATTAAAAGAAAATAATCATTGTTTATCATCGTGGGAAAAATCATAATCAACCCTGCACTCAGTCCCGGTTGGCCTCTTCTAAAGTTGTGTTTAACCGGATATTCCCGAAGGAAGAACTGAGCCCCAAACCAGTGAACCCTACCTGCCCGGATGGTTCACCATAGTATCTTAACAAAACCTGTTACATGCCACAACGACCCCTTAGGATCTCAGTGGGGTAACCTTCCTGGAACGGAAGCCACTGTGTGTGGGGGATTCCCCAAATAGATCTATCCATATAAAACAAGCGGTTCACGAAAGAATTAATGATCATGATATAAGTATCAGCAGGTAACCACAAATCCCACATACAATCATCAAGTAAAGCACAATCATAGTTCATAAAAAGTAGAGCATGTTTCATCCCAAAACAATAGTAAAAAGGGGGATCACTAGAACTCACCTTAGGTTTCAAGTCAAAAGTCTCTTGGTGTGCCGGGAAGTGTCTCAAGTCTAGCACCCTAACATGTACATATTAAGTAATAAGCTACTGCCCTAAACTCATTTAAGGTGCAACAATGGTGTCAAGAGTTTAGCTATAGGTTAAGGCTTTGGTTTCGCGAAGGTTTGTATAAAAAGTTTCCTTTTATGGCAGGTCAAGGCGTCTTCATGAAAATTGGGATTTTCACTTCATTAGGTTAAGTATATTAAGGAATTTTCTTGTTCAAGTGATTATTAGCTTCCTGGAAGTCGGTTATAAGGTTTGGAAAAATTTTACAGTTTGGCCCCTCAAGTTTCAAAATTGACAGTTTCTACCCTCAAGTTTAGTTTCTTTCCCTTTATGACATTTAAGACCAAAAATCAGATTCTTAGAGTCATATTATACTTATTATGGAGTAAGTGTTTCAAAATTTTAGTTTACGGGTCCGATTTAAAAACTGCGCGTTTAACGCTCCCGGTTACGGTAAAAGCCGGATAGTTTAACTGTAAATTGGAGTTTTTCATATATTTGAATCTCGGACCAGTAGGTATTTTCTAAAAGATATCTTTATAAATTTTAAGTCCTTAAATTGTGAAAATTGGCCTTTTATAGTTGAAAATCTCGTTTTTACGTTTGACCCGTTAAAATGCGGTTTTGACCGTGTTTGACCATTTAAAGCTTGTTTGACCAATTTTTCAAATCCTTTAAGTCTTTTATTACTTAAATTACTGAAATCATATGATTTTTATAAATTTTAGCTTCGAACTCTATTTTTATGGATTTTTCTAAAAAAGGGTGCTCGGTTTGTACCCGTTTTTAGTTAAAACGGCATTTATTTGTTTCTTTGACCATTTAAATTATCCATTGACTCCAGAACACTTTATTTATCATTTTTGAGCCTGGAATACTTTTCAAGAGTGTTAATTTCATATTCTTACTATTTTTAAAGTCATTTTACCATGTTTTCGGGTCCCGAAAGTGACTAAAAGAGGGCAAATCTCAACATGTCCTTTATTCCAGAGATTAAATATTACTAACACTTCTAATATTCATTAAAACCTACTGAAATTTCAGTCCCAACGAGTTTCCTAGTTGTTCTATACATCCATATGCTTCAAATATGTAGAAAATGTCATAACCGACCATAACACTTGTGTAAATCATCTTAACTTGAGTTTAAACGTTATCAACACTTCATTTAACTTCATAAACAGATTATTAAGGTGTCATTAAGTCGTTTATGAGTAGGTTATGGGTCTTGGTTGAAAGGATTTTTCAAACAAATGCTTAAAAGGGTGTTGTTACATGTAGAAAGAAGGGTTTCAAGGTGTAATCCATGTATTAACTGTGGATACGAGTATGTAGCCTTTTGGAACTTTTTAAAACAGGTTCTTGGGAGTCCATTAAGTCATAAAAATGCAGGTCAAAAGTTTGGTTTACAAGAGTTGCAACTTTCACAAGTTAGATGATACCAAAACACCCAAAAAGAGGGTTTTCATGGTGGAAATCGATTTCCACCTCAAGAATGACTAACATAACATGAGGTTTACCTTCAAAAACGTTGGGAACTCCTTAAGAACAAGATGATGGTGAGAAGTTTCTGCTACATCAAGGAAAAAGCACGGTTTTTAGGTGAAAAATGAAGAAAACAAGTGAAATGTCCCAAAACCGACAACATGAGCTTACACTTGATGTAACTCACGGTTTAGAAGGTGTTGAAGGTCGTTGATGGCTAGAAACTCCTTGGACTTGACTGTAGAATCTCGAACCAAGGCTGGAAAGGTGGAACAAGTGTGGTTGTGTGACCAAAACTCGCGAACTAGACCACCTCCTTGCGGTTTGCACTTGGCCGAATGATGCTTGGTGTTGTTCTTCGAATTTCTTGTGCTAGACTTAGAGAGAATTTTCTTTGAGTGAGTTGTGAGGTGAGGGTGTGAGAGTGTTCAGTTGAATTCGAATAAGAGGGAGAGAGGGAGAGAGTTGCATGCAATGCTAGTGGGTGGTGTGGTGGTGGTGTAGGGAGGAGAGGAGTGGAGAGGGGGGGCGGCCGATTCTTGGAGTGTAGTGGGAGTGTTTTTGAATTAAATTTTAATTGTAAATTGTTATTATGTAGTGTAGTTTTGTAGTATTGGGTATAATGTATTATTTAGTGGATGGTATATTTGAGGTATCTAATGCATGCCCATGCATGCATGGCCGAAAATTATATAAGTGTGAGTGTGTATGCTCACATTTTAATTGCCTTCTCTTGAATTTAATTTTGTAAGGGTGACTAGTTGACATTCCCGGAGCACAAATTTTTAAAAGGTAGAAACCTAAATTAGCTAAAAGTCAATAATAAAAATCACATAAAACCATAATTTGAATCAAGTAGTAAGAATTGTTTCCAATTTCATAGTAGGGTTGAATAGTTTCAATTATTAGCACTCATAACATGGATAATGATGCAAGTAATCTAGGGTTAGGGTAACAACCTGGAGGTCGGTTGTCACATTCTCCCACCGTTTAGGAAATTTCGTCCCGAAATTTTAACTCTGATTAGAGACTGAACGGGTGGGTTTGAAGAGGTGTGGATAATTCTTCCTCATTTCATCTTCACGCTCCCAAGTAAATTCAGGTCCACGCTTGGAGCTCCATCTAACCTTGACCTTGGGTATGCGGCTCCGCCGGAGTTGTTTGACCAAACGATCCGTGATCTCCACGGGTTCTTCCACAAAATTCAGTTTGTCGTTTATTCTTGCTTCTTTTAATGGTAGTTCCAGGGTTTTGTCTGCCATGCTCTTCTTCAAGTTCGACACATGAAAGGTGTCGTGTATGTGACTCAACCCCGGGGATAGTTTCAACTTATATGCCACTGGGCCAATTCTCGCCAATATTTCGAATGGTCCAATGTATCTTGGGCTTAGCTTTCCTCTCTTTCCAAACCTCACAGTTCCTTTCCATGGTGCTACCTTTAGCATTACCCTGTCGCCCACTTGGAACTCTAGAGGTTTCTGCCTCCTGTCAGCGTACTTCCTCTGTCGATCTCTGGCTGCTTTCAGTCGCTCCTTTATCTTATAGATCTTGTCGGTGGTCTCCAACACTATGTCGGGTCCCATCACTTGGCTATCACCAATCTCATTCCAACTCAAGGGTGATCGGCATTTCCTGCCATATAGGGCCTCATACGGAGCGGCTTTGATACTCGCGTGGTAACTATTGTTATAGGCGAATTCCACCAAAGGAAGATGGTTATCCCAGTTTCCGCCAAAGTCCATCACGCAAGCTCTTAACATGTCTTCCATCGTTTGAATAGTTCTTTCACTCTGTCCGTCGGTCTGAGGGTGGTAAGCCGTGCTTAGATCTAACGGGTTCCTAAGGCTTGCTGGAACGATTTCCAGAAACGAGAGGTGAAACGGCTATCACGGTCGGAGATGATCGACAAAGGAACTCCATGCCTCGTTACCACCTCATCGACATACAGTTGGGCCAATTTCGTCATGTCGTAGTCTTCTTTAATTGGCAAGAAGTGAGCTGATTTCGTTAGTCTATCTACTATTACCCAAATAGCATCGTGACCCTTAAACGTTCTGGGCAACTTGGTAACAAAATCCATCGTGACATTATCCCATTTCCATTCTGGGATTTCAGGTTGCTGTAACGTTCCTGATGGTTTTTGGTTCTCAGCTTTTACCATGGCACAGGTTAAACATTTCCCCACATAAACGGCGATTGATCTCTTGATTCCCGGCCACCAGAAAAGTGTCTTTAAGTCCTTGTACATCTTATCACTTCCAGGGTGAATTGAATACCTAGACTTGTGTGCTTCGTCGAGGATTACTTCTCGAATTCCTCCGTGTTTTGGCACCCAAGTCCTTCCTCCATATCTGTATGTACCATCGTCCCCTATCTCAAATTGCTTTTCCATTCCAGTCAATCCTTCTTCCTTTAATTTTTCTTCCTTTAATGCCTCGCCTTGAGCTTCTTTCAGTTTTGCAATAAGGTTGGTATACACACTCATCCTTAAGGCTCGTACACGAAGAGGTTTTTCTCTTTCCTTTCGGCTCAATGCATCTGCCACAACATTGGCCTTACCAGGATGGTAGCGGATTTCGCACTCGTAATCGTTCAATAGCTCGACCCATCTTCTCTGACGCATGTTGAGCATCTTTTGGTCAAGGATATGTTGCAAACTTCTATGGTCAGTGTAGATGATACACTTTGTGCCATAAAGGTAGTGCCTCCACATCTTGAGGGCAAACACCACGGCACCCAACTCCAGATCGTGAGTCGTGTAGTTCTTCTCATGATCATTCAGCAGTCTTGATGCGTAAGCAATTACCTTGTTGCGTTGCATCAATACACATCCTAGCCCTTGACGTGAAGCGTCATAATAGACCACGAAGTCTTCTACTCCTTCTGGAAAAGCAAGGATAGGTGCACTGCATAACTTCTCCTTAAGCGTTTCAAACGCCTCGTTCTGCTCTCCCTCCCACACAAAGGTTGTGTTTTTCTTGGTTAGTGCGGTCAAAGGTTGCACTATACGCGAGAAGTCCTTTATAAATCTCCGGTAGTAGCCAGCCAGTCCTAAGAATTGCCTTATCTCCGTAGGAGTTTCAGGAATCTTCCAATTCTTTATGGCCTCAATCTTGGAAGGGTCAACTTGAATCCCATCCTCATTCACCACATGACCTAAGAATTGGATCTGGCGCATCCAAAATTCACATTTAGAGAACTTGGCATATAGTTGCTCATTCTTGAGCAATTCAAGGATTAGCCTGAGATGCTTCTCGTGCTCGTCTTTACTTCGGGAATAGATCAGTATGTCGTCAATAAACACGATCACAAACTTGTCGAGGTAAGGGTGGAAAACGCGGTTCATGAGGTCCATGAATGCTGCTGGAGCATTAGTCAGTCCAAAGGGCATGACCAAGTACTCGTATTGTCCATGCCTAGTTCGGAAAGCTGTTTTGGGTATGTCTTCTTCTCTTATCTTTAGTTGGTGGTATCCTGACCTCAAGTCTATTTTAGAAAAATAACTTGCTCCTTGCAGTTGATCAAATAGGTCATCTATTCTCGGAAGAGGGTAACGGTTCTTTATGGTCAGCTTATTGAATTCCCTGTAATCAATACACATTCGCAAGGTTCCGTCTTTCTTTTTCACGAATAGTACTGGGGCACCCCATGAAAAGACACTCGGACGTATAAATCCCTTGTCTAGTAGTTCTTGAATTTGTACCATTAGCTCCTTCATCTCAGGTGGGGCGAGTCGGTACAGTGCCTTGGCTACCGGTGCAGCACCAGGCAACAAGTCTATCTGGAATTCAACTTGCCGATTCGGGGGGAGTCCTGGTAGTTCTTCCGAAAACACCTCTGGGTATTCAGAAACCACGGGAATATCTTCGATCTTCTTCTCCTTTTGGGCTTTCATCACATATACTATAAAAGCTGGACATCCCTTCATCAAGCTCTTGGTAGCTTTTACGTGGGATATCATAGGGCATAGGGTGTTACTCCTTTCACCCTCTACCACTAACACTTCTTCGTCGCTCAACGGTATCTTGAGTAGTCGTTCATCACATACGATTTCGACTCTATGCTTCGCTAGCCAGTCCATACCCACAACCACATCAAATCCTCCTAACTTAATGGGCATCGAGTCAATCTTAAACGTATTCCCTTTTAGATTCAGCGGGCAATCCCTAATGATTTCGTTAGCTTCTAAAATATTACCGTCAGCTAATTCTATGGTAAACGTATCAGTCAAGGTACACACGTCTAAGTCAATCAATGGCCTAAAAGTACTAGAGATATAACTAGCAGTCGCTCCAGTATCAAACAGTACAGTAGCGGGATGATTGTTTACAAGGAACGTATCGTTGACCACATCGGGTTCCCTACGAGCTCCTGCTGCGTCCATAACGAAAGCTCTTCCCTTAGGCTTGTTGTGCTTGGCATCCTTGTCTCTACCCAGCTTAGGACACTTGTTCCTCATATGCCCTGGATCTCCACACTCATAGCATTGTTTCCCCGGTGCGTAAGTACAGTCTTTAATTAAATGGCATGTTCTCTTGCACCTAAAACAGGGCATCGGGTTACATTCCCCTTGATGATGTAACTTGCACTTGCTGCAGAATGGGCTTGTCCCCAAATACAATCTCCGGTTTTTGCTTCCCTGATCATCACGTCTCACACCTTCAGAACTCCTTCTACTTGACCCACTACTACTTCCAACCGCTCTTTTCGCTTCAAACCACTTCCTTTTCTTACCAACAAACTTCTTCTTCTCATCAGCCCTTGCTTGATCGGTCCATCCAGCCCTAATTAGGTCATCAGTCAAACTGCTGGTAAGGTCGACAGTAGCTTGCAGGGTTACAGGCTGAGAGGAATGGACCATACCCCTAACTCTTGGGTGTAGTCCCCAGATGAACCGTGCTACACCTTTGGCTTTTGGCATCACCAAATGTGGCACAAGTCGGGACAGGGCTTAGAAACGATTGATATATTCGGTATAGTTGGGTCCTTTCATCTCCAAGCTTAAAAATTCTGTCTCCAGCTTCTCGAGTTGATTGATGGGGCAATATTTGTTGGTCATTAGCTCTCGAAATTCAGTCCAACCCATTCGATTAGCCACATTTCTTCCATGGCTTTGAGTAATGGACTTCCACCATTCAAGAGCTGATCCCTTGAAAGATTGTGATGCAAACCTCACCATATGCTCCATCTTGCACTCGCTGATGTCCAAGACAGCTTCCATTTCGTCAATCCACCTGTAAGTCTCTATAGCACCCTCGGTGCCATAGAAGTCTGTTGGAGCTGGAAAAGATAGTCTATATTATCAACAAAATGAAAGTCAACAAAAGTCAACGTCATGGTCAAAGTCAACAAAAGTCAAACCCGACACGCTCGTGACGAGGAACCGAGACAAGACGTTGAAGATTTAAATGACTAGGAGTTTTATTGTAATAAATATATTTTGTGTGAACAAAATATATTTTATCTTGTTTTTAGTCATTTTTATGCTTAATATGTAATTTTGTATTAATTAGCCTAAGTCTAGGAGTTAAGTGCAATTAGTGAATCTTAGTCTAGACTATAAATAGGTTAATTGTCATTAGGTTTTGGTTAATGGTTGAATGACCAATTGATTGGGTTTCCATTTGTACAAATTATATGCAATCAATATAGATCAAAGGGGGTTTCATTGTGATTATCATTGTTTGATCCATAATTCTTCATGTTATTTGATTCAAGTGTGTATCCTGGAGTTACAATTTGGTATCAGAGCCATTTTGGATCAAATTCACTGAAGATTTGAAGATTTTTAGAGAGAAAAGTTGAGGTTTTGGTTGTTTTTGTTCAATATCATGTTTTCATCAATTTTGGATCAAATTTAAGTGTTATTGATATGAAAATTGATTGAAATTTGCTTGTTATTGGTTGGGAAAGCTCTGTTAATCATCAGGTTTCAAATCCATTGAGATTTGGGCGTTTTCAGATTGATTTCGTGTTGAAAAAGTTTTTCAGCTTCGTTCAGCGAAATTACAAGTTCTTCCAGCGAAACTGCTTGTTCTTTCAGCGAAACTACAAGTGTTTTACACTTTGTAGTTAATTTCAGCATCTCAGCGAAAGTAGTGATCTTGAACGAAAGTTCAACAGTGCTTGTGTGCATATTACAAGCGAAATTGCTGCCGAAAGTATCTTTGAACGAAAGTTCAAGCTGGTTTTGTGCGAAATTGTCGGCGAAACTAAGCAATCTAAAGCATTTGTCTAGCGAAACTGCTGCCGAAATTGCCAGCGAAACTACTGTCAGCTCAGCGAAACTAGTGTTCTCAGCGAAACTAGCTCTGCGAAACTATAATTTCGGCGAAATTATCATTTCTTCAGCGAAATTTGAATGTTAAAGATGACTTTTTCCCTTTAGTTGGGATTAATTTAGTTCATCCCGATAAAGAAATTTTCATCGATTTTGCAAGATTTATAAAAAAAAATATTCTAAACTTTTTTGGGAAAAAATATTTTTGGGACGTTTAATTGTTCAAAGATTTGTACAATCATGTCATCTTCAGAAGATTTTAAATCAGATAATCTCACAACGGCACAAAGCCGGTTTGATTCTTTTGCAGCAATGAAGAAAGAAAAATTATCAGATTTGATTGATCGATTCTTAAAGGTGGCAAATAATCTAAAGAAGCATGTTCCTGATCTCAGTAATCATGAACAGATTCAAAAGCTTCTAGACTCTCTTCCGTCTGCATGGAATCATCAAGTTAAAATGCTGAAGCAAGAAAGAGGTTATGTCGACACAAAACTTATGGATATGATCAACAAGCTAAAATCTCTCGAGTTGGATATCCAAAGAAACAAATTTCAGCAAGCCGTGTTCCCACATCAAACCCACGCGCTTAATACTGATCTTGTGTCTTCTGTAACAAGCATACTTGATTACAAAACAGAGATGATTGAAAAGTTGAAGTTATTGAGAACTGATTCAGATTTAAACTCTAAATTCAGAGAAACTGTTGAAGAGAATCGTGAAGCTTTAAGAGTCGACAATGACAGTAAACCAGAGTCTATGAGAACCGATGATGATAAGGCTGGAAAAGCTGATAAAAGAGAGAAAGAGTCTGAGGTTGACAAGATGCTGAAGGTCAAAGAAGAGGAACAACAAGAAATCACATGGGCTTGCAACTGTGAAAAGAGCTTAGCTGCAGAACGAACTATCATGGGTCTTCCTTATGAGACTGTTCAGGATATGTGTTCTTCGTCATGCAAAATCCGGTTATTTGGGATTTATAAGGCAAACAGATTGTTATTGGAAAATGAAAAAGAATTAAAAGCAATCAATCAGGAAGTAAAGAAAAATGAAATTGCTTTTTCAAGAAAACTTAATGAAGCATTGGCTGAAAATGATCTTTTAAGAAGAAACATTTTGGAGCGTAACGTTGAAATTAATATTTTGAAAGAAAGGGCTGTTTTAGCACAATTTGAAACAACTCAGCTTCAAACAAAGCTTGATAAATGGACCCTTTCACACATGAAAAAGGATGAGCTTATTGCTAAACAACAAGGGGTGCGGGTAAAACATGGGATTGGATATAAATCTGATGGTGAAACTGTATTTAATTCAGTTCCACCTCCTTCTACTTTATGTTATTCACCAATTCCCAGACCTCATTCAACAAATGATTTGATTGAAGCGGCAGAAACTAATCGTTTAAATGCAGGTCTAAGCAGTGTTAATCTTAAAGAGGTTAGAGATGTGCAGGATTCTCCTGTAGGTTTGGGATTCCTCAAGCAAAGGTCTGATAAGAAGATTAATGACGATTCCACTTCTGATGCTCAAACACCAATATCAGTTTCTTCTCCAACTTTCTTCAACAAATTCAAATCAGGTAACATTCCTTCGTTTGTTCCCGTCAGGTTTGTCAAAGAAGGAACAATTGTTGAATCATCAGGCAATGAGAATCCTACAAGCGAAGCCAACACGATAGGAGATGTCAATCAAGATCCGTTGGAGAATGATCTGTGTATACGAGACTGGACAAGCTCAGATGATGAATCAATCACAGAGGTGCGTGTTGGTTCCTCACAGATCAAGATGTCTCCTAACATTGTCAAGTCACAAAAGCTTCCAAAAGCTGAATCAAGACCAATACGGATCTCTTATCCAATTACAAAGCAATCCAGTCAATCAGTGAAGATCTCATTCCCTGTTCAGCATAATAAATGCCAAAACAAGCAAGAATCTGCTACAAGCTCAAAGCAATCCTCATCCCCACCTGCATCACACGGTTCAGTGAAACATCAAAAGCCATTCAAGGCTTGTTTTGAGTGTGGAAAAGAAGGGCATGTGGTAAAGAAATGTCCTCAAAGGCTTGATACGAATGGTAAAGGCAAAACAAATTTCTTCTCTGAATGTAAGTATAAAAAGAATGTTCCAGACGGTAAAGGCAACACGGGTTGCTTCTCTGGATCAAGAGGTAAAAAGCACACATCTTTGAATGGTTGGATGAAAACCTCCATCCAAACCTTTTCATGTGAAGCCAGTTTCACATGATTCAAATATGAAAATGACCAAAGGTTTAAAACCAAATTCTCTTCCTTCCGGTCTTAAACAGAAAATGATTTCCAAATTTAATTCATTCAAATCCAAGTTAATTGAACCAAAACAAATTTGGCAAATTAAAAAGAAGGATACAACAATCCCCGATTGTTTAAACGGTTGTGTGATGAAGCTTGTTACTTATCTTGATGAAAAAGGAACTTCCAGGACTACGATGGCCTGGGTTCCCCTTTCTAATTAATTTGTTAATAAGTGTAGGAACAATTCAGGAGGACTGTTAGCAATTCGGTTTACTGACAGAGATTGTTCCTAATTCAAATTTGAGGCGGAACAAACAGGTTAAGGTCATGGTATTTTATCAACAATCTGGATTTTTATCTACACAATCACAGTTCTCACTTCACAATCACTGCATATTTCTTGAGCATTCATTTTTTTATCATCATATTAGT
The DNA here is from genome assembly GCA_025215565.1 of Flaveria ramosissima. Lineage (NCBI taxonomy): Eukaryota > Viridiplantae > Streptophyta > Magnoliopsida > Asterales > Asteraceae > Flaveria > Flaveria ramosissima. The sequence goes on from CM046031.1 coordinate 37,413,379, forward strand.
GTAGTTTGGAAGACCTTCTTTGATAAATTTTTATTTTTGTACAGTTTTATAAAAAAATTAAAAAAAATAATAATAAAATATAAGAAAAATATAAAAAAATATAAAAAAAATATAAAAAAATAAATAATAAATAAAAATAAAATAAAAAAGAAAAGTTTGCAAAATAAAAATTAAGGGGGAGAGTATAAGTTAAATAAAAATGAAAAGAGAACTGCGAACTTGATTTGAGATGATTGAGAAATGATTGTATATCTTCTTGCAATGCTTGTTTTTGCATGACTTGCGTTTTTAAAATGAGAAATGATAGTAACTGATGCTATTATCTTATTTACATCTTATTTTTAATTGTAAATAAAAGAAAAATAATCAGATTCTTTAATGATATGCTTGGTAGACTCAGCCTGAAGAATAAAGTAGACAACAGTATGATGATTTAAATTAAAATATATGCTTAAGAATGTCTGGATTTACGCAATCATTTTGGCCTGCACAAAAACTGAGTCCTGACAAAAATTGGATTGAGAATTGATCTTTCTCCCACCATGATACAAATCATATAAGCCATATCTTTGAGCCATGATTTGGTGTATTTATGTGTCTTGTGTTTGTGCTAATCTCCTCTGCTGTACGAAAGTACTGACCTGGAGTGATGATCTCCTCTGCTGTACGATAGTACTGACCTGGAGCTCTCATCGGCACATGATTAAATGGTCATCTCCTTTGTTATACGTGAGTATAGACCTGGAGCTCTCACCATTTTGGTCTAAGTTGTGTCAAATCATCTAATTCACAGAATGCTATATTCTGTTGATAATCACTTGCACACTAATGCACACGCCTTGCTATATAAAGATCGTAACAAAATTCAAGAAATCCTGAGGTTGGGTGAGGGTTTTTGCCAAATGATTGTGGGGTCTTAGCATTCTAAAGTATTTAATTGAACCTTAACGAATCATCTACTGCTTGTTAAAAAAAATTAGGGCATAAGTTTAAGTGGACAAACATATCAACAATCGTTATTGATCTGTTTGAGAATTTCAAAATCATTTAAAGACTGTGATTAGATTCAGTTATCAGTGTGATCTCATTGCTTGTCGATGATTAAATTCATCTTTGTGCTAAAGTATATCTTGAGGATATGATCTCATGATCGATTCAGTTCTCGGTTTTTTTTTTAAAAAAAAAGAAACAAAAAAAACACAAAAAATTATATAATAGATATAAAATATGTTATAATACATGTATATAATAAAAAATAGAAAAATATAATAAAACTTCTTTTCAAATTTTTTTAGGTCTTCCATATTATGTTGTTACAATTTTATCATTTTCATGCATTTCACAGAAATTGCGTACAACCGAACACGGGTTCGCTTGTTTTCAAACACAAAAAAAACACGGGTTTATTTTGTTAAAATGAAATGATCTAATTAGAAATGTCGAGACTGTGTTTGTGAATGTGTTTCAGATTTTTGCTTTAAGTGATGGCCGATCATCAGTTGAGCAGTGTACCTGATCTGAGAACCTGTTCCTCAAGTTTGCAGAAGATACCGAGCTAGGAATCCTCCTCCTACATCTTCTAAAGCACTCAAGATTAGAGATTTGGGAAACCTGTTCCAATATCCTTGTAAAGTTTGCACTCGAAAAGGGGGAGCATATATATAGGGGGAGCTTATGAGATGAATAATTTTTCTCATCAGATTCAGAAAGCTTCAAATTGAAGATCTTTCTAGTGTTGATTTCTCGGGGCTGAATTCGTATGAAGACGTTGATAATGATAGACTAAGGGGGAGTATTGTTGGAGCTGGAAAAGATAGTCTATATTATCAACACAATGAAAGTCAACAAAAGTCAACGTCATGGTCAAAGTCAACAAAAGTCAAACCCGGCACGCTCGTGACGAGGAACCGAGACAAGACGTTGAAGATTTAAATGACTAGGAGTTTTATTGTAATAAATATATTTTGTGTGAACAAAATATATTTTATCTTGTTTTTAGTCATTTTTATGCTTAATATGTAATTTTGTATTAATTAGCCTAAGTCTAGGGAGTTAAGTGCAATTAGTGAATCTTAGTCTAGACTATAAATAGGTTAATTGTCATTAGGTTTTGGTTAATGGTTGAATGACCAATTGATTGGGTTTCCATTTGTACAAATTATATGCAATCAATATAGATCAAAAGGGGTTTCATTGTGATTATCATTGTTTGATCCATAATTCTTCATGTTATTTGATTCAAGTGTGTATCCTGGAGTTACAAAGTCCTTAGGCTTTCATGCCATGAAGGTATTATAAGAGCATCCATTCCTTAACGCCTCGGATTCTTCGTCATGGCTCTCATCGTTCACCGGCCGGTTGTTACCAGTAGTGTTATCCCGGTCCGCATTTATCTGTGCAATAATAGTCGGAATGGCGTTAGCCAGTTGCTGAGCTACGAGGTTAGCAATCCTTTTGTCACTCTCTTGATTAGCATTTTCCCCGTGGGAAGTCCCTGGTGGAGTAGGTTGGTTTCCAATCGGCCTTGCTTCCTCACGGCGGCCCCTGGTGGCTCCACGCCGTCCAAAACGTGTTCCTCTGCGAGTCGGCATTCTGATAGTATCACAAATAGATTCGTTTAGCATCTCATAATTTTGTTTCGAATAGCCTATGCATCATTATCCTATTACACCCAGCCTCGGAAGACATGCACATATGTATTTACAACCCACTAAGGAAACCTTACAAAGTTCAAATCAAAACATGACATAATAGTTGGGCAACCATTTAGAAAAGGCACAGACCAATTTCAAGGCACAACAGATCATATGGCAATTTAATACAAACAGTTTAATAATTCTAGCATCCCAATAGCAGTTCACGATAGTATCATCCAACAAAATAGAATCAGAGTCAAGCTCTTACAATTTGGAAGGTGCCACCACCCCCATGATAATAAAATAATAGTATCGAATAACAATTCAAATAGTTTCCTTCTACTGTCCACAGACAGATAGTCCCACTGAGTACTCCAACTCTCACATCCACTTTCTCTTCAGCCATCCAAACCATCCTGTACCCTTCTTCCTCTGCTCCTGCTCCAAACGCTTCACTCCTTGTGTAGCCATCGTAGCCTGGAATTGAGCCGACTGAGAAGTTCGAGTGGCGTGCTGAACAGTCAGCTCATGACGGCGAACAGTCCTTAAGATCTCATCCAATGTCGCATCAGAGGGTCCTACATCACTTGCCCGGCGACTCGACTGGGAGTACCTATCACCAGCCAGTACGCTAGGGCCGTCATACATACTATGTCTCGGCGGCATCAGGCGTTCGTCTCGAGGGTCAAACAGTGGAGGTACCGATGTTGGAATCCTAACAGGCAGGGGAGGAGGAGGAGGCATCCTAAAGGATACGAAGGATCCTGGCCTAACGCTTTTGCGAGGTCGGGTGACAGTACGCGCACCCCTATTCCCAATAGGTGGGATGGGTGAGAGGGTCGGAGCAGCTACTTGAGGAGAGTGGGATCGCATTCGGCTTCGGGAAGGTGATGTGGAGGAAGAGTCCTTGGAAGCCTCAGTGTCTTCGGACGTGACGGATATCCACCCTGGATGTCCGCATCTCCGGAGGTACGCCTCATACTCTGTCTGGGGCTTCTCTCTCCTCAGGTTTCCGGTAGGAGTGGTCTCAGTGTCGGGGTGAGCAGGCGCCTTTCCTTTATCAGCCATAGACGTTGTCCTGTAAGAAATACATCATGAGTAATTTGGTTTCTCATAGCTCATGATTATAATAATAGTACTGATAATAGTAGTGGTGGCAATAGTATCTGTTATTCCAACATATAGCTGTCTGTTTTGCCCAGATCAATAGTCTCTTCAAGTAGTATCGGATAACGTAGTTCATCATAAAAATCATTTAAATCCCCTTTTTAAAATTAGTTTCAAAATCATCATATAAAACATAAAAAGTCCAATCATATCCTAAAGATCAGTGATGGAAATTACGCGTCCGGTAAATTCATGATTACGTTGATCAAGTGTAATCATCAATTTACCCAACCCGATCATCCCAACACTTCCCACAAGGACAGTCCTAGGGTATCAGGGTTATAGCCTAGGGTCTACTATGGTATTCCCGACTTCTCTACAACCTTTGGCTCTGATACCAATCTGTCACACCCCGGGCCCAGGTAGGGTGGGACGTCACAGACTAGCAACAACATATGGCAGCGGAAACAAACCATTACATGAGCTCAAAGGAGAGAATATCACATGGCATTTATGTTTTTAAAAAGATAACGGGGCTAGAAACAAATCAAGTCCCCAAATCAGTTTTACAATCATCCATAAAAATAAATTGTACTTGTTCAACACAAATATAAAATTGTTCAAATGTTTCATTAAGGAAATATGCCAATGCCATGGTCACGGGATAAGTCTAGGTCTTCACAACAGCTAGGATCTCTTCATACATTACCTGAAACATGCTCAAAAGAAAATTGTGTCAACTAAAAAGTTGGTGAATTCAAGTGCTTAAAGTTTAAAAAAAAGGACTTAGCAAATCCTTCTTTGATTAAAAGAAAATAATCCATTGTTTATCATCGTGGGAAAAATCATAATCAACCCTGCACTCAGTCACGGTTGGCCTCTTCTAAAGTTGTGTTTAACCGGATATTCCCGAAGGAAGAACTGAGCCCCAAACCAGTGAACCATACCTGCCCGGATGGTTCACCATAGTATCTTAACAAAACCTGTTACATGCCATAACAATCCCTTAGGATCTCAGTGGGGTAACCTTCCTAGAACGGAAGCCACTGTGTGTGGGAGATTCCCCAAATAGATCTATCCATGTAACATAAGCGGTTCACGAAAGAATTAATGATCATGATATAAGTATCAGCAGGTAACCACAAATACCACATACAATCATAAAGTAAAGCACAATCATAGTTCATAAAATGTAGAGCATGTTTCATCCCAAAACAATAGTAAAAAGGGGGATCACTAGAACTCACCTTAGGTTTCAAGTCAAAAGTCTCTTGGTGTGCCGGGAAGTGTCTCAAGTCTAGCACCCTAACATGTACATATTAAGTAATAAGCTACTGCTCTAAACTCATTTAAGGTGCAACAATGGTGTCAAGAGTTTAGCTATAGGTTAAGGCTTTGGTTTCGCGAAGGTTTGTATAAAAAGTTTCCTTTTATGGCAGGTCAAGGCGTGTTCATGAAAATTGGGATTTTCACTTCATTAGGTTAAGTATATTAAGGAATTTTGTTGTTCAAGTGATTATTAGCTTCCTGAAAGTCGGTTATAAGGTTTGGAAAAATTTTACAGTTTGACCCCTCAAGTTTCAAAATTGACAGTTTCTACCCTCAAGTTTAGTTTCTTGCTCTTTATGACATTTAAGACCAAAAATCAGATTCTTAGAGTCATATTATACTTATTATGGAGTAAGTGTTTCAAAATTTTAGTTTACGGGTCCGATTTAAAAACTGCGCGTTTAACGCTCCCGGTTATGGTAAAAGCCGGATAGTTTAACCGTAAATTGGAGTTTTTCATATATTTGAATCTTGGACCAGTAGGTATTTTCTAAAAGATATCTTTATAAATTTTAAGTCCTTCAATTGTGAAAATTGGCCTTTTATAGTTGAAAATCTCGTTTTTACGTTTGACCCGTTAAAACGCGGTTTTGACCGTGTTTGACCATTCAAAGCTTGTTTGACCAATTTTTCAAATCCTTTAAGTCTTTTATTACTTAACTTACTGAAATCATATGATTTTTATAAATTTTAGCTTCGAACTCTATTTTTATGGATTTTTCTAAAAAACGGTGCTCGGTTTGTACCCCATTTATTTGTTTCTTTGACCATTTAAATTATCCATTGACTCCAGAACACTTTATTTATCATTTTTGAGCCTGGAATACTTTTCAAGAGTGTTAATTTCATATTCTTACTATTTTTAAAGTCATTTTACCATGTTTTCGGGTCCCGAAAGTGACTAAAAGAGGGCAAATCTCAACATGTCCTTTATTCCAGAGATTAAATATTACTAACACTTCTAATATTCATTAAAACCTACTGAAATTTCAGTCCCAACGAGTTGCCTAGTTGTTCTATACATCCATATGCTTCAAATATGTAGAAAATGTCATAACCGACCATAACACTTGTGTAAATCATCTTAACTTGAGTTTAAACGTTACCAACACTTCATTTAACTTCATAAAAAGATTATTAAGGTGTCATTAAGTCGTTCATGAGTAGGTTATGGGTCTTGGTTGAAAGGATTTTTCAAACAAATGCTTAAAAGGGTGTTGTTACATGTAGAAAGAAGGGTTTCAAGGTGTAATCCATGTATTAACCGTGGATTCGAGTATGTAGCCTTTTGAAACTTTTTAAAACAGGTTCTTGGGAGTCCATTAAGTCATAAAAATGCAGGTCACAAGTTTGGTTTACAAGAGTTGCAACTTTCACAAGTTAGATGATACCAAAACACCCAAAAAGAGGGTTTTCATGGTGGAAATCGATTTCCACCTCAAGAATGACTAATATAACATGAGGTTTACCTTCAAGAACGTTGGGAACTCCTTAAGAACAAGATGATGGTGAGAAGTTTCTGCTACATCAAGGAAAAAGCACGGTTTTTAGGTGAAAAATGAAGAAAACAAGTGAAATGTCCCAAAACCGACAACATGAGCTTACACTTGATGTAACTCACGGTTTAGAAGGTGTTGAAGGTCGTGCATGGCTAGAAACTCCTTGGACTTGACTGTAGAAGCTCGAACCAAGGCTGGAAAGGTGGAACAAGTGTGGTTGTGTGACCAAAACTCGCGAACTAGACCACCTCCTTGCGGTTTGCACTTGGCCGAATGATGCTTGGTGTTGTTCTTCGAATTTCTTGTGCTAGACTTAGAGAGAATTTGCTTTGAGTGAGTTGTGAGGTGAGGGTGTGAGAGTGTTCAGCTGAATTCGAATAAGAGGGAGAGAGGGAGAGAGTTGCATGCAATGCTAGTGGGTGGTGTGGTGGTGGTGTAGAGAGGAGAGGAGTGGAGAGGGGGGGCGGCCGATTCTTGGAGTGTAGTGGGAGTGTTTTTGAATTAAATTTTAATTGTAAATTGTTATTATGTAGTGTAGTTTTGTAGTATTGGGTATAATGTATTATTTAGTGGATGGTATATTTGAGGTATCTAATGCATGCCCATGCATGCATGGCTGAAAATTATATAAGTGTGAGTGTGTATGCTCACATTTTAATTGCCTTCTCTTGAATTTAATTTTGTAAGGGTGACTAGTTGACATTCCCGGAACATAAATTTTTAGAAGGTAGAAACCTAAATTAGCTAAAAGTCAATAATAAAAATCACATAAAATCATAATTTGAATCAAGTAGTAAGAATTGTTTCCAATTTCATAGTAGGGTTGAATAGTTTCAATTATTAGCACTCATAACATGGATAATGATGCAAGTAATCTAGGTTTAGGGTAACAACCTGGAGGTCGGTTGTCACAAGTATTGGACGAAAATCATATTGTTTAGTTATCATTGATGACTATACAAGATTTTCATGGGTTTTCTTTCTATATGCCAAATCTGAAACGGCTGATTTACTAAAAGAACTTATCATTAAAGTTGAAAATCAATTAGAAAATAAAGTGAAAATAATAAGAAGTGATAATGGAACAAAATTCAAAAATGCTAACATTGAAATGTTTTGTGCACAGAAAGGGATAGCTCATCAGTTCAGTGCTCCCAGAACTCCTCAACAAAATAGAGTTGCTGAAAGGAAGAATAGAACACTGATTGAAGCTGCTCATTCTATGTTAGCTGATGTAAAATTCCTATCACTTTTTAGGATGAAGCTATATCAACTGCGTGTTTCACTCAGAATAGAATCTTAATTGTGAAAGATAAAATGAAAACTCCCTATGAGTTAATGTTTGGCAGGAAACCAAATATAAAGTTTCTAAAATCATTTGGTTGTCTTGTTATGATTCTTAATTCAAGTGATCAATTAGGAAAATTTGAATCAAAATCTGATAATGGATTTTTCGTTGGATACTCATCTGTTTCAAAAGCCTATCGAGTTTACAACTCTAGGACAAATATAATTCTTGAAACATTCAACGTTAAATTTCTGGAAAATTCTTTTCCATCAGTTTCAAATGGTCCTGCATGGTTATTTGACTTAGATTCATTATCAAACTCTCTTCAACCTAACTTGTTTAATCAACCAAACTGTCTTGATTCTACAGGTTTTCCTGGCTTATGCTTCAATGAAGTGTTTGCACCAGTTGCAAGACTTGAATCCATTCGAGTTTTCCTGGCTTATGCTTCATTCATGAAATTCAAGGTGTATCAAATGGACGTAAAGGGTGCATTTCTATATGGTCCTATCACTGACGATGTGTTTGTGAAGCAATCTCCAGGCTTTGAGGATGCACAATTTCCATATCGAGTATATAAGCTAAGTAAAGCTTTATATGGACTTCATCAAGCCCCTAGAATTTGGTATGAGACTTATCACAACACTTAATCCAACATGGATACACAAGAGGGAAAATTGATCCAACTTTATTCATAAAGAAGGATAATGATGATCTCTTATATGTACAAGTGTACGTTGATGACATCATATTTGGTTCTACCAGTCCAAAATTGTGCAATGAATTTGAAGAAATCATGAAATATCGGTTCCAAATGAGTTCTATGGGAGAGATTAACTTCTTTCTTGGACTTCAAGTCAAGCAAACTGAAGATGGAATCTTCATCAATCAAGAGAAGTTTGTTGACAAGCTCTTGAAGAAATTTAAGTTGCAAGACTGTCAGTCCATACGAACTCCAGTAGATGTTAACACCAAGATTGAACCTGATCCAAAAGGAAAATCTATTGACCAAACTTTATACAGATCAATGATTGGCTCTTTGATGTATCTTACTGCATCTAGACCAGACATTATGTATGTTGTTTGTGTTTGTGCCAGGGATCAATCAGATCCGAAAGAATCTCACTTAATTGCTGTCAAAAGGATATTCAGGTATCTCAAAGGTAAACTAGCCTTAGGGCTTTGGTATCCTTACGAGGGTAACTTTGAACTATATGGATATACAGATAGTGATTATGGTGGATGCTGTCAAGATAGAAAATCTACTTCGGGTGCGTGTCAATTTCTTGGTCCCAGATTAGTCTCGTGGCAATGTAAGAAACAAACAAATGTCTTTGTTTCAACTGCAGAAGCTGAGTACATTGCTGCACCAGCAGGATGTTCTCAAATCCTTTGGTTTCAAAATCAACAACTGGATTATGGGTTCAATTTTCTTAAAACACCAATTTACATTGATAACACTGCTGCTATGTTCATAACAGCTAATCCTGTTCAACATTCAAAAACAAAACATATCGAAATTCGATATCATTTTCTCAGAGATAACTCTGAAAAAGGATTAATAATATTGATTCAAATTGCAACTGAAAAACAGTTGGCAGATCTATTTACTAAAGCCTTCCTACTAGGACGGTTTGAGTATTTAGTAGAATCAATTGGTCTTATAAATCATATGTGAACTCCCTAACTCAAAAGATCATAATAAGTGATCCTCTCATTGTTAATTGCCTGTTTATATTTTGTGTGTGTGTGATTCTTGTTTTCCTTAGAAAAATCAAATACAAAAATATAAATCAAAACTACAAAAATAGAGTCTTTTTCTAATTATTAGAAAAATAGAGTCTATTAGAATGGAATATGTTATGCAACATGTGAGAAATGATAGTACATTAGAGAGATCAGTTGCATACTTCACTCATTAATAAAGTCTGACATGATCAGATATGATGTGTAGACAATATCTGACTATTATGCTGAAAAAGTAAATTCTTGTGATCAAACTAAATATTAATGCTTGTGTGTATTCATCTGAGTACTTTTGAGTTGTTTTGGCTTATCAGATTGAATGCTTGTTAAGTTACACCACTCACACCTATTGATACTGTGTTTAATCATGAGATCTGTTACAAAGCATCATCTTACTTCTCTGTTATGAGTCATCATAAACCTGAAGTGCTGAGATATCCTTTGCTGTAAGTGGTTACAGACCTGGATTCTCTCTTTGATGCAAAAGATGCCAATGTGCACAAACTATTCAAATGAATAGTCAGAGCTGATCAAATGGTTATCCATGATCATTCTTTATTAATTTAAGTAACATGAACTCTTGTGATACATATGTTTCAGGTAATAAGTTGAGTATGTGTTCTTTCTTGCATATCATGATGATGGTTGAGCTCTCTCAGTCTCTGTATGATTTACATCATGTCATATCTAAATCTACCATAATCAATCCAAGAATTGAAAGAGTAAGTGAGTTGATAATTTGTCAAAAACACTCATTGTCTGTCCTTAGATCTTGTGTCTCCTTTGCTGTGACATCACTGACCTGGAACACACTTGATCAGGATTTATTCATTGTCTCTGACTATTCACATTTCTTTTATTTTAATGTGCTGATCTTCATTAATATGATCTCACTGAAGACATAAATTCTTTTGTCTATATTATATTTTGATTATGCTTTCATTTTGCTTTTATGCATGTTTTTTGTGTGTGAAGGCAATGTCACAATGTGATGTGTGATCTTATTTCTTACCTAAGAAACTTATAAGTTTTTCAAACTTAAAAGTTTAAGGGGAGTAATAAATGGAAGAGTTGTTCTCAGAAAATAATCAAAATCAAAATTAAAATGTTGAATTGGAAGGATGATGCTACATGTTCAAAGTATTTTTGTAATTTTAAAATGTAATTTTTGAAAAATATAATATGAACCTTCATAAATTTGCAAATGAAAATGCTTCTGTCAAAAGTTTAAAATTAGATGATAATTGATTTTAAGTTGAGACTAAAATGAAGGGACAAAATAAATTTAAAAATAAAAGAAAATAAAATTTTGTGAATTGAGAGTGCAAAATGCAAAAAGTTCAAAATTGAGGGACTAAAAGGTAAAAAGTTTGAAAAATTCAATATTATGCTTCAAATGTTAAAAATTGTATGAAATATTACTAATATTTTTAAACAGTGTGTAGGTGAAGAAATTAGAAATCAAAAGTGTTAAAATCATGAAAGTCAACTCAAAGTCAAAGTCAACTGAAAGTCAACTCAAAGTCAACTCAAAGTCAACTCATGCGCCTAAATAGTGCTTATACATCAAAATAGGAGCATGATGAAATTTTCAGGAATTATACAAGTGTTTGGACGTTTGACACATTCCCATGTGTCTAAACAGATGTAATAAGTCTATGGAATTATACAAGTGTTGGGCGTTTTTCACATTCCCATGCGCCTAAATAGTTGTTATAAGTCCATGATTTTAATCAAGTGTTTGGCGTTTGTCATAATCCCATGCGCCTAAACAGTGAATGAGTTTGACTTTGACCAAGTGTTAGACGTTTGACATGCCTCATGCGTCTACATAGTTGAAAAGTTTCAAAACTACAAGTGTTAGACGTTTCAGAAAGTCCATGCGACTGAACAGTGCAAAAGCGCCTAAACAGTGCTTATGCGTCTGAACAGTTCCCATGCGTCTGAGTCAAAACGCACAAACAGTGCTCATGCGTCTAAAAGTTAGTGAATTTTAGGGTTTCATACGCCCAAACAGGGGTCATGCGCCTAAGATTTCACTTAATATAAATTGAACACTTACACTTATTTCCTCATTCACACTCAAATTTTCACAGACAAAACCCCTAAACTTTCGATTATCACTTATCATCATACTCTCATTTCATATGCGATTTCATCAAATCCTGTTGATTGTAGATAGTATTTGGATCTATAAACGTAAGTTTGTGATCCAAATCTGTAAATTTTTGGTTAAATCAGATTATAGGTATAGGCGTTTGAATGCTAGTTGTGCGTTCGAACACTATATAATTCAAAGTTTAACTAATCAAATGTGAATCATATCTAAAATTGACTCTGGATTATTGATAAGAATCTGATTGCGAGTAGGTTGATCTAAAGTTCTTAATCTGAAAGTGAAAATGGTTTGATGATAGTTTGATCAGTCGGTTCTTCGATAGAAGAAGAAGATGAACAGACAGATTAAAGTTTAAATAAAAAATAAAAATAAAATAATTTTTTAAAAAAAATAAATAAATCAAAATTCAAGTGTTAGATAATTAATTCAAAATGAATAAAGTTTAATATTTCACAAATTAAAATCTCAATTCAAAAGTCAAAATCAAAAGTCAAATTCAAAAGTCAAAATCAAAAGTCAAAATAATAAGTCAAAATTGAATGAAAAAGTTATAAGTTAAAATTGCTAAGTCATATGTAAAAAATGAGTTTCATTAATCAATATTCAATGTTCTCATAATACTTTCTTTATGTTTTGCAGATGGCAGAATTGAAGTTTGAGCCAAAGCATAATGTGGCTGCTTACTTAAATGATGAAAATAGAGAAGCCATTGGATATGAAAAGATTATTAGATTTCTGCTCAGAACAAAATATGTATATGCTATGTGTGCAAGACCAATGATCAATGGAAGACTGATTAAGAGATTCTGGAAAACTGCACAAGTTGAAAGAAATGAAGAAGGGAACAAAGTTCTGAGAGCTTCTATTACAACAGAGAGAATGCTTGAAGTTTCTGAAGAAGCAATCAGAATAGCTCTAAGACTTGGTGACAATGACCCTGAAGAATTATCAGAATATACCTTCAATGAATGTAGAGAGGTTTTTCTACAGATCATTTCCCCAAAAATCAAATTTTTCAGAGCTCGAGTGTATAAGCATTGGAAGCTTTTATGCTACATTTTTCAACATTGCATGTCTAAACGAAGTGCTGGTTAGGATTCATTCCCAGTAGACATTGCATCTCCCATTATTGCTTTAGCCACAAATAGAAGATTCAATATGGCTAAGTGGATAATGAATGGCATCATTTTCAATCTTGAAATGTAACACCCGGAAATTTCCTTTGTAGCCGACGAGAGAAGAAAAAAAGAAATAAAGTCCAAAGTCGAGGGACCAAACCCGCCAACGAGAGAAACTTTGATGCAAGGGAGTATAAAAGGGAGGAGGCACTCCCATTCTCCCCATTTTTCAGCCAAGGGAGGAGAAGAGGGAAGGAAGAGAAAAGAGAAGAAGTGTTGGCCCGGGTTGGTTCGAGTAGCCAAAATCGACGTGGAGCGAGTCAAATCGAAGCTCTATTCGACGGGATCGTTAAGGTGAGTTCTAGGACCCCTCTTTTCCACGTTTTCAACTGATTTTGGGGCTGGAACACGTCCAAAAACCTATTTTCAAGTTTTTGGGTGAAGACCCGTTTTGATGCATGTATGTATGTGTATGATGCGTTTGAGGCTTGATTTCTTGTTGGGTTATGCTTGTATGAGGTCATGGTATGTTTCCCTAACCTTTAGAAGGGTTGATTTGGGCTTAAAAGAGGTTTGGAAGGGGTTGGAGGTCGAAAACCCGCGGCTGCAGTCGAGCAAACTGCACTCTGCACCAGCTAGGGCTAGGCGACCGACTGAAGGGCGACTGGAGGCCATTCGGCCGATTGAAGTGCGACTGAGGTCCATACGCACGTTTGCTATGCGACTGAGGTCCATACGCATGATGGTCATGCGATTGAAGTTCATGTGCTTGGGAGTCATGCGACTGAGAGATGGTGCGACTGAAGTTCATACGCACGAAGGTTATGCGACTGAAGTCCATGCGCCTGGAGGCCATGCGACTGAGGTTCATTCGCATGAAGAGTATGCGACTGAAGCCCATACGCCTGAAGTCGTGCGACTGAAGGCCATACGCATGAGAGTTATGCGACTGAGAGTCCATTCGCATAGAGGTCATTTGCCCATAGTCCATTCGCATAGGGTCCATTCGCATAGATGCCCATTCGCTTAAGTGTTCAGAAATGATAACCGAGATGGAATTACTCGACGATGTGAAGGGCATGGACGATATAAGGTAACGTAGGATGATGAGCTTATGATGTGGATGTTGATGGAGATGATGGTAATATGCTTGATGATATGTGTTATGTTAGGCATGGCGGTGCGTGGGATGCATAGTATGTATGATGTGCGTGATGTGATGTATGATTGATGCGTATGTATGATGATGCCGTATGTTTATGTTTATGTTGTGTTCCTTGCTATGTATATTTATCTTCCTATGGCTTTGCGTTGAGCGTTAGTGAATGAAATGAAAGTATTATGTAACGTAAAGTGAAAGATAAAGAAAAGAGGAACGTAATGAATGAATGCATGCATTAATGAATGAATGAAATCGTGTGAGGTATGTATGTGGAGCGAAGTGAAGTGCACGGCTCTAATGCCTTAGGCTCAACCGTGAGAGGTTCAGCTTGTCTATAGTGTGCACGCAAGGGTTCCAGTCTTTGTGACTGACCTTCGGTGATGTACCCACTTCGGTGGGGGTGATGTACCCACTTCGGTGGGGGTGATGTACCCACTTCGGTGGGGGTGATGTACCCACTTCGGTGGGGGTGATGTACCCACTTCGGTGGGGGTGATGTACCCACTTCGGTGGGGGTGATGTACCCACTTCGGTGGGGGTGTAGTACCCATAATGTTGGGGGTGTGATGTATGATGGTTACCCGGGTTACGCATAACTCCGGGGGTGTAGCATGAAGCCATGCATATGTATGAGGTGAGCAACCCGGTCGTTGCAAAAGACTCGAGTACGCGCTATCGTGATGTTGCCTTGGGGTGAGCAACCTTGTTGTTGCAAAAGACTCGGATAGCTTGCTATCGTGATGGGCAATGAGGTGAGCAACCCTAGGGGTGCAAAAGACTCGGATAGCGTACATTCATTGAGATGGCTATTGAGGTGAGCGACTTGGTGTTGCAACAGCCTCGGATGGAGTTCAATCCCTGTGATTGACTCGTATGGGATCTTTGTCGCGTATCCCGGTGTTGTGTCAGTCTTCGGACATGAGTCGGGGGCTTGTGAGCAGGTCCCGGCACAACATCAGCTTTCGAGCATGAGTCGGGGATATTGCATAAGACAAGATTCGAGTAAGGAAGGGTAATGAGTAAAGAGATGAATGAAAGAATGAACGTATGAAATGAACATTAACGAATGATTCTAATAATGTATGTAATGGAATCCTTGTCACTCGACCTCAGTAATCGTGGCTGTGTGCCATGAAGAGGGTAAAGTCTGACAGGATCTAGAAAGAAGTGAAAGATAATAATGTATGATGAATGATGAACGGAACGAACGAAATGACGAAGATAATAATGATATTATCTGTATGTACGTATGATGTGTGAATGCATGTATGTAATGAATGTTTTTGGTAAAGGAAGTAAAGAACGGTTTATGAAAGTAAAGTATGTTTTATTATAAAACTAGAACTCACTCAGCAACGCTGACTTTGATGTGTTTCCAGTTGGCAGGTATGTTGCTGAGGATGGCACGAGGCGGCTACTCAGCGTATTTTAGATGGCATCTTTATGTTTAATGCTTTTGTAATAAATGTGTCATGATATTGTTAGAAAGACGATTGTACTATTGTGCAAAAGTATTTTGATGGAATGAAATTATGTTTTTAAAGTTTCCGCTGCAACTATTTATGAAAGGAAAAATGTAAATATATGTTTTGAGTGCGATGAATGTCCGACTGTAAGCGTCCCGGGAACGGGGCCTTACAAGTTGGTATCAGAGCCAAAGTTTAAGTGAATTGGGTAAATATTTTCAAAAACCTAATCTTAAACTGAGAATGGGACGGAAAGGGAATGAGATGCCAATCTGAGTAGCTGCGTGCCATCAGGTATGTTTTTGTAAAGTTAACCGGTTTTACGTGCGCATGTTATATGGTTTATGTGTTGCTGGTAGATTTAGATACTGATGTAGTCAGGATAGGTAATGCTCGGAGTATGAAGAGTAAAGCAAGTGGCTAATCACAACTGGCCACTGTAATTAGGGACTTACTATACTTGACATAAACTGAGCTGTTCCTTGAATGACCGTGTTAGTGTTTGAATCTTTCAGTGTGTTTAGAGGATGGCTGGTGGAAGATCTTCGAAAGCTTCTCGTGGTGGAGGTGACGGTGGACGTGGTGCTGAACCACGGGTCACAAGAGCAAGGTCAAAGGCCGAAAGGGTGGTTCATGAAGAACCTGTGACCCCTCATCCTGAGGGCGGTGATGAGAATGCTAATCAGAGGGCCTCGATGAGAGAGGCGGTCGTGGAAGAAGTGCATCAGGTCTTGCAGACAATCCTACCGTCTGTAGTGACCGAAGTGATAAAGACTGTTAGAGAACAGGAGAGAAAGGAAAGGGGTAGACCTTCGGGTGAAAGGAGACGACCCGAGACTGAAACGGTTCTCTCCGATGACGAAGGGGAAGAAGAAGAGGAAGAGCCTACGCCGGAGGCGGCACGAGGCTGTAACTATGGGGCGTTTCAGCGATGCAAGCCCCCTACTTTTGATGGTAATGGTACTGCTGCTGCTGCTCACCGATGGGTGAGGGAAATGGAAGCTGTTCTAAATATCAGCGAGTGCCGAGAAGATCAGAAAGTAAAGTTTGCTACCCACTCTTTCGTGGACTCAGCTTTGTGCTGGTGGGACAACATAGTCCAAGTTGAGGGAAGCAGAGCTATCGGAAGGATGAGATGGCCAGAGTTGAAGAGGCTGGTGATTGAGGAGTTCTGTCCTCACCGGGAGATGGATAAAGTTGAAAGAGAGTTCCTGCAGCTGGAGGCGGGAACAATGACGCATCAGCAATACACCACCAAGTTCAATGAAATGGCACGACTGGTGCCGGATCAGGTGACACCTCTTTCGCGAAAGATCAAGAGGTATATTCATGGCTTGCCAGCGGACGTTCGTAGGCACATGATTGCTGCCCGACCGAGCACGTTTAGGTCGGCGGTTGATTTAGCGGGAAGATTATACGATGAAAGATTGATGGTGGTGACAGAAGGTAGCAAGAAAGGAGATGGTGATCGGGATTGGAACGGGAAGCGTTGGGACGCGACGGAGCCGCTCCAAGTAACAAAGGTGCACGGGTGGATGACCAGCGAGTGGTCATGGATGATGTGGGTTCGGAAAGGTGTGACAAGTGTGGACACAGGCACCCCGGAGAATGTAGATTGGGGACTGATGCCTGCTTTCGTTGTGGAAGGACCGGACATGTAGCGAAGAACTGTGGTATGGGGAAGTGTTATTCTTGTGGTGAGGAAGGTCATAAGAGCAGGGACTGTAAGAAGCAAAGGGCTGGAGGCTCGGGAGTGAAGAAGATCGGAGGAAGCTAGGACGGACTTCGATGTTATGACAGGTATGTTCCTAGTAGATAGATTCTTGGCTTGTGTTATTTAATGTTGGCGATAGTAAAAGTTTTATTCCTGCTGCTTTCTGTGCTAAATTGCCTGTTAGTGGTAAGAATATAAATACGCCATTCGATGTAGCCCTAAGAGTGGATTGTTTGACGGACTACGGAGCGAACACTATGTGTTGCAAAAAGACGATACGGTTGATAGTGCCTGAGGGGATCATGGTGATGGTTTAAGGTGATTGAGTCACGACGATTCCGAAGGTGATTTCGATGGCAATGGCGGGAAGGTGCACGAAGCGCGACATGAAGGAGTAAGTGAGTAGATGCCTTACTTGTCTACAAGTGAAGGCCGAGCACCAAACGACGTTTGGGAAATATTGAGGCGACTAAGGCTACGACTGAGAAGCTCGAAGGGATCAAAGCCCTGGGGGAAAGCAGTCCGAGACAAACCAGAGGTCGTATGTTGATAAACGACGTAGACCGATTGAACTCCAGGTGGGAGACTGGAGAATAGATGAGACAGAATTGCTTGCGACGGTTTAAGGAATGATAGGTTTCGGGGACGAAACCCATTTAAGGGGGTGGACTTGTAACACCCGGAAATTTCCTTTGTAGCCGACGAGAGAAGAAAAAAGAAATAAAGTCCAAAGTCGAGGGACCAAACCCGCCAACGAGAGAAACTTTGATGCAAGGGAGTATAAAAGGGAGGAGGCACTCCCATTCTCCCCATTTTTCAGCCAAGGGAGGAGAAGAGGGAAGGAAGAGAAAAGAGAAGAAGTGTTGGCCCGGGTTGGTTCGAGTAGCCAAAATCGACGTGGAGCGAGTCAAATCGAAGCTCTATTCGACGGGATCGTTAAGGTGAGTTCTAGGACCCCTCTTTTCCACGTTTTCAACTGATTTTGGGGCTGGAACACGTCCAAAAACCTATTTTCAAGTTTTTGGGTGAAGACCCGTTTTGATGCATGTATGTATGTGTATGATGCGTTTGAGGCTTGATTTCTTGTTGGGTTATGCTTGTATGAGGTCATGGTATGTTTCCCTAACCTTTAGAAGGGTTGATTTGGGCTTAAAAGAGGTTTGGAAGGGGTTGGAGGTCGAAAACCCGCGGCTGCAGTCGAGCAAACTGCACTCTGCACCAGCTAGGGCTAGGCGACCGACTGAAGGGCGACTGGAGGCCATTCGGCCGATTGAAGTGCGACTGAGGTCCATACGCACGTTTGCTATGCGACTGAGGTCCATACGCATGATGGTCATGCGATTGAAGTTCATGTGCTTGGGAGTCATGCGACTGAGAGATGGTGCGACTGAAGTTCATACGCACGAAGGTTATGCGACTGAAGTCCATGCGCCTGGAGGCCATGCGACTGAGGTTCATTCGCATGAAGAGTATGCGACTGAAGCCCATACGCCTGAAGTCGTGCGACTGAAGGCCATACGCATGAGAGTTATGCGACTGAGAGTCCATTCGCATAGAGGTCATTTGCCCATAGTCCATTCGCATAGGGTCCATTCGCATAGATGCCCATTCGCTTAAGTGTTCAGAAATGATAACCGAGATGGAATTACTCGACGATGTGAAGGGCATGGACGATATAAGGTAACGTAGGATGATGAGCTTATGATGTGGATGTTGATGGAGATGATGGTAATATGCTTGATGATATGTGTTATGTTAGGCATGGCGGTGCGTGGGATGCATAGTATGTATGATGTGCGTGATGTGATGTATGATTGATGCGTATGTATGATGATGCCGTATGTTTATGTTTATGTTGTGTTCCTTGCTATGTATATTTATCTTCCTATGGCTTTGCGTTGAGCGTTAGTGAATGAAATGAAAGTATTATGTAACGTAAAGTGAAAGATAAAGAAAAGAGGAACGTAATGAATGAATGCATGCATTAATGAATGAATGAAATCGTGTGAGGTATGTATGTGGAGCGAAGTGAAGTGCACGGCTCTAATGCCTTAGGCTCAACCGTGAGAGGTTCAGCTTGTCTATAGTGTGCACGCAAGGGTTCCAGTCTTTGTGACTGACCTTCGGTGATGTACCCACTTCGGTGGGGGTGATGTACCCACTTCGGTGGGGGTGATGTACCCACTTCGGTGGGGGTGATGTACCCACTTCGGTGGGGGTGATGTACCCACTTCGGTGGGGGTGATGTACCCACTTCGGTGGGGGTGATGTACCCACTTCGGTGGGGGTGTAGTACCCATAATGTTGGGGGTGTGATGTATGATGGTTACCCGGGTTACGCATTACTCCGGGGGTGTAGCATGAAGCCATGCATATGTATGAGGTGAGCAACCCGGTCGTTGCAAAAGACTCGAGTACGCGCTATCGTGATGTTGCCTTGGGGTGAGCAACCTTGTTGTTGCAAAAGACTCGGATAGCTTGCTATCGTGATGGGCAATGAGGTGAGCAACCCTAGGGGTGCAAAAGACTCGGATAGCGTACATTCATTGAGATGGCTATTGAGGTGAGCGACTTGGTGTTGCAACAGCCTCGGATGGAGTTCAATCCCTGTGATTGACTCGTATGGGATCTTTGTCGCGTATCCCGGTGTTGTGTCAGTCTTCGGACATGAGTCGGGGGCTTGTGAGCAGGTCCCGGCACAACATCAGCTTTCGAGCATGAGTCGGGGATATTGCATAAGACAAGATTCGAGTAAGGAAGGGTAATGAGTAAAGAGATGAATGAAAGAATGAACGTATGAAATGAACATTAACGAATGATTCTAATAATGTATGTAATGGAATCCTTGTCACTCGACCTCAGTAATCGTGGCTGTGTGCCATGAAGAGGGTAAAGTCTGACAGGATCTAGAAAGAAGTGAAAGATAATAATGTATGATAAATGATGAACGGAACGAACGAAATGACGAAGATAATAATGATATTATCTGTATGTACGTATGATGTGTGAACGCATGTATGTAATGAATGTTTTGGTAAAGGAAGTAAAGAACGGTTTATGAAAGTAAAGTATGTTTTATTATAAAACTAGAACTCACTCAGCAACGCTGACTTTGATGTGTTTCCAGTTGGCAGGTATGTTGCTGAGGATGGCACGAGGCGGCTACTCAGCGTATTTTAGATGGCATCTTTATGTTTAATGCTTTTGTAATAAATGTGTCATGATATTGTTAGAAAGACGATTGTACTATTGTGCAAAAGTATTTTGATGGAATGAAATTATGTTTTTAAAGTTTCCGCTGCAACTATTTATGAAAGGAAAAATGTAAATATATGTTTTGAGTGCGATGAATGTCCGACTGTAAGCGTCCCGGGAACGGGGCCTTACATGAAAGAGGAACGAGGAATAAATACTTGATGTACCCAAGATTCCTCCAATTGCTTATTAATGAAGCAAATCCAGATTTGTATGCTGAAGGAGTTACAGGAGATAAGCTACAGTTAGAGCACATGTCAGATGTTGTTTATAAAAGACTGGCAATGATCAATAGTGCTCAAAACATTCTAGTATTTGATTATATCAGGAATGTATCAATGAATGAAGTAGATATTAATCAGCAGCACTTTCATCTATCTGAAGAAGAACCAATAGATCCAAATGATCTCATTGAGGATGTAGAAGATGATGAAGAAAGTGAGGATGATGCTACTGAAAGCTCATCAGAAGAGGATGATGATGATAACAATGAAGATGATGATAATAATGATGATGCTGAAGAAAGTGAGGATGAAGCCCCTGAAAGCTCATCAGATGAAGAAAGTGATGACAATGATGATGATGATGGAAATGATGGTGCCACTGAAGCACATCAAGAAGAAACTGAGGAAAGAAATGAGGAAGATACTGGAAATGAACCTCAAAATATGGTTGAAGAAACCAATATTGCTGACATTCATGATGATACTGTCAGTGAACCACAAAACATGGCTGAAGAAAATGTTGATGATATGCATGATGAAGCTGTACATGAAATAGATTCACAAAATCAAACCTTTGATTTTGATTTTATGAATGATATGTTATATGATCCGGTGTTTGAAGTTGATGTTAATGAAGGAGTAGAAGAAATTCCTATGAGTACGACACACAATGTGTCTGTACAAACAGAGGAGACAGTGGACATTGATGAGATGGAAAGATTGAAAGAAGAAAATCTGAGTAAAGAGAAAGAACTTAAAGAGTTGAAATTGGAGAATGAAAGGATGAAAGAGATGAACATATCTCTTGAAAAATAAATTTAAAAGCTTAAGGATGAAAACTTAAAGTTGACTGAAGAAAATGCCTCAAAAGATGAAAAAATTATGAGGTTTGCCAAAGATAAAGAAGATGTAATCAAGAATTTTGAAGTTATGATCAAAGACTATGACATTCTTGAGGAGAAGTTCAAGAAACTAACAGAAGAAAATGAAAAACTCAAATATGATTTGCTGAAAGAAAAAGAAGCTCAGAAGCCTATCTCACCAGTACAAGTGATAAGTGCTGAGATGAGTGTTGATGAAAATCTTGAGTAGCTAAAAGGCAAAAGAAAAATTGATGAAGTAGAAGATACAATTCTAACTGAATCATCTTCCAAGATGCAAAGAGCCGAAGAAACTGTTGAAGAACAAAATGTTCAAGAACAGATTGAGGCGTTAGAAGATATTGAGGAAGTATACAATGATGATTGGTATGATGAAGTTCTGGATGATGAAGATATTGATGAAGCTCAATTTGTATCACATTTCTCTTCACAAGAACAAACTCATGAACAAGATGAAGTACCACAAGATTTTAAAGAAAGATATAATTATCTTGTGAAGATGAAATACAATCGTGTATATTTGGATGGACTGACTGTTTCTCAGATTAATGATGAATATGAGAAATGTATTTCTGCAGAGTCAGTTGCACCACTAGATCCAAATAAGATTGTTATTGAGCATGGTGAATGGACTAGAGCAAAACAAGTGATTAATGTAAAAGAACTATCTAGCTCTGAACTGTACCATCCTGATCCAAAAGATATGAGTATTCCAGCTTTAAGGTCATGGTTGCAAGCTAGAAACTACCCGTGGAGGAAACTGAAGAGATTACAATCTGTATCATTGAGAAACCTTGTCAGAAGTTTTCAAGAAATGGGGAAAAAATTGAAGAAGATGATTGTACTTGATACAGATAATCCTCAGTACCTTGAAATCACAAAAAGGACAAGAATGTTAAAGCCACAGGAGATCAAACAAATGGCAAGAATTACTGATGCACATGTTCACACAAAAGAGTTGATTGAAATGTTTGCTGATCCAGAAAGACAAGCTTACAAAGCCTCTACTGAACAAAGGCATATTTTTGATAATTCAAGATCAACTAGAGACTTGGTAAGAAACGTACTGCAAAGAGGACAATCAGTTGCTGAACTGCTAAATGCTATGATTGCTCCAGATTTTACCAACCAAGTAAAGATTATCGCATGGAAGTATGATGAAGTATTCGATGCATTTTTGATAAAGAGAGCAAATGTTGTGTGTGACGTATATCACTTTTACTCTAGCATTATAAAACTTCCAGTGCAAGATTTGAAAGAGCTGAATAGATTACCTCTGATCAATCCATCTGATTCGAAACGTGGCAAGATGTTGGTAGATTTATTAAGAAGAGGATTGGATCGATCAAGTAATTTTCTTAAGACAAGATGTGATCAAGAGGATAAAGAGTACTTTGTTACTTTGAGGAATAATAAAAAGCTCAAGGGATTACAGTCTGAGGAGGAACATTCTATGATTGAATTTTATGACAAGTATTTTGAGATGGTTACAACTCCTGGTCTGAAAGTGATAGATGGTAATCAAAACTTAAAGCCAATCCTCAGATGGTTTTATAACACTGAGACGTTTGAGCTTAAGTTGGTCCGTAATCTCGAACGATGGGATGAGGACATGATTACTTTATTTGGAGTTTTTGGACTGAAGCTTTTACATCTGAGTTATATCTTATTTTTGTGTGTACAAAAGTTTGAGAAAGTATCTCCTGAGATAGCAGAGCAAGACAAGAAATATTTCATTTCCATTATCAATGTGATGAATGCGGCTATGGAAAGAATATCTTTGAGAAAGGCTCTTGCTTATGCTAACATTGTCAAGAAAGATATTAAAGATATTGAATTCATGAGAATATCAAGAAAAGGGGTATTAGAAGTATACTCAAAGGAAAGTCAAAAGCCTATTGAGTTATATGCTAACATTGATATCTCATGTCTTTCAAAAGATACGTTGGAGAGAATGAACCAGATGGAGATTAAGACGAATGAAGCTAAACCCGAACAAGGCATTCTTGCAAGTAAATTCAAGTCTGCAATTTCAAATGCTTTGAAAGAATTAGAGATGTACAAACAGAAGCCGATGTTTAAGGTCAAAGAAGAACCAGAAGATTTCTTTGAATGATGAAGACAAAGAGTTGAAGATAAAGGCTGAAGATAAAATAGAAGATGGAAGAAAAGAAAAAGAAGACAAAGATTGAAGATTTTGAAGACAGAAGACCATGTCAATCTTAGGGGGAGTATTGTTAGTGCTCTAAGAAAGATTAACATGTTGTCTTTAGTTGTCTTTTAATATTTTGTAATAGTATAGGGACTAGTTTTGTAATTAGTTAGTTCCTTTACTTTTTGTTTCATTATAAATAGCTTAGACTTACAGGTAGTAGGTAACTAAGAATTGTATTCGAACCTGCTTTTCATACTTTGTAATTGTCTTAGCTTGATATTAATGAAACCTTGAATTTTGTTGATATCTTGCTTGATTTGATTACTTTGTGTGTATTTCATTGAATGTGTTCATAAATCATCACAGATTGGTACATTTGATCCTATCAATCTTGTATGTGTATTGGGCATACAAGATCCAACAATCTCCCACTTGCACAAGATTCATAGAAGATTGATGCAAGCAGTAAATACCGCCTAACAACGGTTTACTACACTTAATACGTATGACTAAGTGTCATTCAATGACATCATCCCCTTCAAGTACCTTACACGAATTGTTTTAGGTGAATAAATCATTTATCCTTTTGTCACAGATGTCATGTTAAATCCCTGAGACATAGAGTGATCATTCTCCATTGATTTAACTTTATCAGGCCTTAGACATCTTAATATTAACAAATAAGATGGACAAATCCCATCTTGACTACATACGTCTCTCACAATCACCTCGTGTTATACCTGAACTCAGCCTTATGTACTGCCATGTTTAAGAACAGTGAAGAACTAAGTGAAAGTATAATATTCGGTAAATATCAAGACCTAATATGTATCTCAGGTCAAAGGATACCAAATGATATTCGCCTTCACTCAAATTTTCTTATGATCAATCATGAAGATTCCATGTATTAATATTTGAGATGCGGGTCAGTCCAATATTTGTATCCCACAAATATCTATGAACCTTGGCATCAATTCTTGCTCTATACTCATCCATATGAATATCTACCAATCCAAGTTCATAATAGTCTTACCCTCGTACTTGTTCCCACAAGTATGAACGACTACGGACGTTCTGAGTAAATGATTTACTCATGGACTTTAAACATGCGAAATAGGAATATTAGTTGAACCATTATAACCAAATAATTCATTCAAGTAATAAAGGGTTACAATATCTAAATACAAAATTAAAGATCAAATCCAGTCACTAGATATTGAAGTCCCATGGCACAAGCATGACTTTCATGCTTTGCCTTTTCAAGAAGCTTCGTGAGTGGATCCGCAATGTTTTGATCCGTGTGAACTTTGCGAATACATATCTTTCCCTTTTCAACTTCATCACTTATGTAGTTGAATCTCCATTCAATGTGCCTAGTCTTTTGATGTGCACGGGGTTCCTTGATTTGAGCAATCACACCCTCGTTATCACAAAAATTTTCTTGAGGGTCCTGAATGGAAGGGACCACCCCTAGATCGGCAATGAATTTCTTCAACCATGCAGCTTCTTGAGCTGCTAATGAAGCAGTGACGTATTCTGATTTTGTAGTTGATAATGCCACCACATCTTGCTTAGAGCTCTTCCAAGAGACCACTCCTCCATTCAAGATGAAAATATATCTGTTGGATTCTTTATGCCCAAGACACATAGAACATTGATGTGGTTAGTACGTTATGATCCAAGTCGCGCCATACCCAATAACAAGCTTAGCACACACCAATTAATATTTAATTGAAGATATGATCATGCAATTAATTAACTACACCAATTTAGAAAATGGGTTTTCTAAATAAATTGTATATGAGATGGAACAACTTATAAGGATATTTTGTTCATAAGTATTATTTGTAATGTTATTTAAGTTGGTTAAATAACATCAAAAATAATAGAGTGTATGAGTTATATAATTAAAAGGTTAATTACATAACTTAAAAAAGTGACTAGTTAGGATAAAATGGGATATAAAAAAATTAGGGGGAAACCCCATTTTGAACAAGGATTCGGCCGCCCCTTGTGGGTGTTGGTTGGTTCATTGTTTTGTCTTGGAAGTTGACAACATTTACTAGACACACACTCCACCTTTCACTCTCTCATACATGCAAGAACTAAAAGGACCAAATTCTCTCTAATCTTGAAGAAAACTCACGGCTGAAAAGGGTTTTTCAGCAGCCTTTTGGTCGATTTTTGGTGTTCAAATCCTAGCAACAAGGGTGCTTGCTTGATGCTTGTGGGTATGGAAGCTTGAGGACACCTTTCCTTGGTGTTTTGGTCGTTCAAGAACATCATCATCTTCCTCAAATCTCACGTTTTTGGCAGCTCTTGAAAGGTAGTTTCATGAGTGTTGTTTTGGTTGTTATTTCATACTTGATAGCTAGTTCTTTCACATATATTTGATCCTATGATCTTGGGTTTGTTGATGATAAATAATATGCTTTAAATTTCAGTTTATAAAACATATTATTAAGCTTAGATTCCGCTGCGTTTTCATGTTTAAGAGGTTAAACAACTTTGATAAAGTGTCCAACAAACCCATCATTGGAATGTAGAGCCGGATATGTGGATAACTAGCTTCTAATGTCCTTGTAAAATTGGTTTTATGGGACTTTAACGACCTAATAGGGGCTGTTTTGTGATGATATAATGAATCCCCAATCTTTCAAGGTTATATCTTACATTCTTATGATTAAACCTTGAAAGATAGATGTCAAATGGTTGATTATATTTTGTTTGGACAAAAACCCTAAATTCTTGGTTTATGTTGGCCGAAAATTTTGGGTTAAATGGGGATTTATTTTGGTTCTTACATGTTGTTTAATATTGGTGCATAACCTAGCCTTGACCTTGTGTTGCTTTGGTTTTGGATGAATGTTTGGTTTTGGTTGATTTCATTCTTTATGGGCTGTAGTTTTATTCTTTTGTGCTTGTATATGGTTGTAATTTATTTATTCATTCAATGGTGATGTAATAGATAGATTAGGTGTGTTTTCTTTTATTAGAAAATTTGTACTAGGATATAAATTTTGTAAAAGAAGATGCACAAGTTGGAAGCACAAAGGGAAGGCACAAAGAGAAGGACTTGAAGCATTTGGATGCAACTTCAAGTGGGGTCTTTGGAGATCCTATCTTATGTGTTGTTATTAACCCTTAGGAAAGACCAAATGACAACACTTGTGATGGCAAACAAGTGTGTTCAACTTAGTGGCTATGGTTATGCATATGTGATTGTATGATTATGCTTGTTTGGTTGTTTGTTTTATGATTGTTGTTTGATATATGGATATGCAAGACACACTAATTAACAAACAAAACAAGCTGAAAATTTATGGTTCCTTATCATTAAGTGATTAATAAAAGGTTATTAAAAGGATTAATGATTTTAATAAAAGAGGTTTTTACTAAAAAGAGAACCATAGGGTACCATGTATTTGAAAGCATACGAATACAAGGTACATAGAGTTTTCAAAACTAGAATTTATGAAAACTAAAATCCCTTTGGAAACAAGTTTAACACCATCCTTTTACACCACACTCGAATCACTTGAGAACTAATTGTGGGATAGAGGTCACCTAACCACTTTTAGGGAACTTGTGTGTTTGAGGTGGGCTTAACGTTTTTGTGGGATAAAGGTCACCTAACCACTTGTATGTGTAAACTCACACGTGTGTGTAAGTAGGACGACTTGAATTGGAAACCATGTGCATAGGGTCGCCGAAGCATGGCGTACAATGGTGTTGATGGGATTTTACATGCCAACTAAACATAAGATATTTAACCGATCCCATAAGGCTAGAAGTTGCAAAAGGTTTCAATTGTCAAGTGTTGACTACCTTGTTAATTTAAATAATGGGATAAAGGTCACATAACCATCATTTAAATGTAAAGTTGGATTCTAGGTTTTAATTATTAATTTTCTATGAGACATAAAAAGGTATTAATGATTAAAATTTAGTTTTTCAGAAATACTAATATGAACTTTATAAATTTTGTAGAAATGGCCGCAAACAATAATGCTACCACCCTGACCGTCCATACCCTATCGCTGAGAACTATCTTAGAGAGGGATCGTCTTAACCATAATAACTTTATGGACTGGTTTTGAAACTTGAGAATTGTTCTTAAGCAAGAGAAAAAGGCCTATGTCCTTGACGATCCCATTCATGACCAACCCGACCCCGAGGATGTTGAGGCCTATAACGATTGGCTTCAGTATACTGGAGATTCCATGCAGGTTTCCTGCCTCATGTTGGGAACTATGATTCCCGAACTCCAAAAGGATTTGGAGCATCATGGGGCATATGACATGATTACCCAGTTGAAGGAAATGTTCCTTCAACAAGCTAGGGTAGAGCGCTTAGAAACAGTTCGAGCGCTTCACGCGTGTCGCATGGAAGAAACTCAATCGGTATCATCTTATGTACTTAAGATGTAAAGCCACGTTGATCGCCTCGAAAGGCTTAACTGCCCCGTCTTAAAGGAGTTGGCCACGGATTTGATCCTTAATGGCCTAACTAAAAGGTTTGAGACGTTCATAATGAATTACAATATGAACGGGTGGGACAAGAGCATTGGTGAGCTTCACGCAATGCTCAAAACAGCCGAGGCAGGGATGGGTAGAAAGGTTCTACCTGTTCTCTCGATCAATGAGGGAGGCAACAAGAAAAGGCCATTTCCCAATCCCAAAGCAAATGTTACCAAAGGAAAGGGGTACATCAAAGGCAAAGGGAAAGGAAAGGCTAAAGCGGAACCTCCAAAGCCTAAGCTTAAGAAGCCTAAGGTAACGGAGAACGATCCATGCTTTGAGTGTGGTGAGATAGGACATTGGAATAGGAATTGTCCAACCTATCCCAAAGAGTTGAGAAACAAGAGGGATGCTAGGCAAACCTCAGGTACAACTTTCATGATTCATATTGGTTTAAATGTTATTTCTTCAAACACATGGGTATTGGATACCGGATGTGGAACTCACATTTGCAATTTGTTGTAGGGGTTCAAAAGAATTAAGCACTTCAAGAAGGGAGACACAAGTCTCTACATGGGTAACGGAGCAAAAGTTGATGTCGAAGCCCAAGGAGACTATATTTTGAAACTTTCAAATGGTTTGAAAGTTGTTCTTAAGAACATTTTGTATGCTCCTAGTTTGACTAGGAACATAATTTCTGTTTCCCTTTTAAAATAATGTGGTTATGAATTAAAGTTTGTTAACAATGGTATTTATGTTTGTATGGATGATGTATTTTATTTTAAGGCTATGCCTTTTAATGGTATCTATGAATTGGTTCATGATGATTCATCCTTTAATAACTCGTTATACCAAACAAGCACCAAGAAACTTAAAATGGGTTTAAGTGATTCATATCTTTGGCATTGTCGTCTTGGTCACATAAACAAGAATCGGATTCAAACACTTCAAAAGAATGGTCTTTTGAAAACAAATGAAAATGGTTCATTTGATAAGTGTGAATCTTGCTTAAAAGGTAAGATGACCAAGTCGCCCTTTAGTGGTACTAACGAGAGGGCAAAAGACTTATTGGGAATCATCCATTCGGATGCATGTGGTCTTTTTAAGACAATGACAAGAAATGGTGAAAGATACTTCATTACTTTTACCGACGATTACAGTCGCTATGGTTATGTGTACTTGATGACACATAAATATGAAGCTTTTGAAATGTTCAAAATCTTCAAGAATGAAGTAGAAAATCAACTCAATAAATCTATCAAAGTTCTTCGTTCAGATAGAGGAGGTGAATACCTCAGTGAGGCTTTTTCAGGATCATCTAAGAAGTTATGGGATCATCTCACAACTTACTCCACCCGGAACACCACAACATAATAGTGTGCCTGAAAGGAAAACCGAACCCTATTGGATATGGTTCGATCTATGATGGCTATAAGTTCACTACCTCTATCATTTTGGGGTTTCGCATTGCTCTCCGCGGCTCGTATTTTGAATATGGCCCCGACCAAGAAAGTGTATTCGACACCTTTTGAAATATGGCATGGAAGAGTTCCATCGCTATCATATTTAAAAGTATGGGGTTGTGAAGCTTATGTTAAGCTAAACACCTAAAACAAGTTGGAAAGTCGATCCACTAAGTGTATATTTGTTGGATATCCCAAAGACTGTATAGGATACTACTTCTTTGATCCAACAGAGCAAAAAATATTTATTGCTCGAAAGGCAGAGTTCTTGGAAGCTAAGTTCCTTATGGAAGGAATAACGTATAGAACAGTGGAATTTGATGAGGATCAAGATCCACAAGCCGATACACGTTTGGTTGGCACTAGCAATCAACAAGAGCTTGTTGATGATGATCAAGAGGTTGATCAATACACACAAAACGTTCGCAGATCTGGTAGAGTTGGCATTCCACCTGAAAGATATGGATTTTTCATGAATGGATGCTACATGATTGACTCCGATGAGCCAACTACATACCATGATGCAATGACCAATTCGGATTGTGACAAATGGCTGGAAGCCATGAACGTAGAGATGCACACCATGTATGACAACCAAGTTTGGGAATTGGTTGACCCTCCACTTAACTCCAAACCGGTTGGATGCAAGTGGGTTTTCAAGAAGAAAACAGATATGCATGGAAACTTGGATACTTATAAAGCAAGACTTGTAGCAAAAGGTTTCACTCAAACTCAAGGGGTTGATTATGATGAAACCTTCTCGCCTGTGGCAATGCTAAAGTCAATTAGGATATTATTTGCCATAGCTGCATATTATGACTATGAGATTTGGCAAATGGATGTCAAAACCGCTTTTCTTAATGGACATCTCAAAGAGACTGTCCATATGGTTCAACATGAAAGTTTTGTCGATCCAGAACATCCTAATAAAGTATGCAAGTTAAAGAGATCAATCTATGGATTGAAACAAGCATCGAGAAGTTGGAATCAACGTTTTGATGAAGAGATCAAGAAATTTGGTTTCATCAAGAATGCTGACGAGGCTTGTGTATATAAGAAGGCTAGTGGGAGCATAATTACATTCTTAGTATTGTATGTTGATGACATACTACTTTTTGGAAATGATATTCCAACCATGGAAGGTGTTAAAACCTGGCTTGTAAGTTGTTTTTCCATAAAAGATCTCGGTGAAGCCGCCTATATTTTGGGAATAAAGATCTATAGGGACAGATCGAGGCGGTTGACAGGTTTAAACCAAAGTGCATATATTGATAAAATCTTGAAAAGGTTCAAGATGGAAAAATCTATGAAAG
Source organism: Flaveria ramosissima (assembly GCA_025215565.1). Lineage (NCBI taxonomy): Eukaryota > Viridiplantae > Streptophyta > Magnoliopsida > Asterales > Asteraceae > Flaveria > Flaveria ramosissima. The sequence goes on from CM046031.1 coordinate 37,444,314, forward strand.
GTATAGTACTTATTCAAAGAGGGACAATGTTGAGTACATCTTAATGTCCAAGCTCAAAGGATGAGCAAGATCGAATGAATGACATCCCATATGCGTCTGCTATAGGATCCATCATGTATGCGATGATATGCACTAGACCGGACGTGTCATTCACGTTAAGCATGACAAGCAGATATCAGCAGAATCCATGTAATAGCCATTGGATGGCTGTTAAAAGTATATTGAAATACCTTAGAAGGACTAAGGATATGTTTCTAATATACGGGTCTGATGAAGAGGAACTCGTTGTAAAGGGTTACATGGATGCGAGTTTCCAACCTGATCGAGATGATTCTCGATCACAATCGGGATATGTCTTCATTATGAATGGAGGAGCAGTGTCCTGGAAGAGTTCAAAACAAGACGTGGTAGCATTGTCCACTACATAATCCGAATACATAGCCGCCTCATTAGCAGCTTAGGAAACTGCATGGATAAAGAAATTTATCGCCGATCTAGGGGTGGTCTCTACCATTCAAGACCCCCTAGAAATCTTTTGTGATAACGAGGATGCGATTGCACAAATCAAGGAATCCCGTGCACATCAAAAGACTAGACACATTGAGTGGAGATTCAACCACATAAGGGATGAAGTTGAAAAAGGAAAGATATGTATTCGTAAAGTTCACACCGATCAAAACCTTGGGGATCCACTCACGAAGCTCCTTAAAGGGAAAAGCATGAAAGTCATACTTGTGCCTTAGGACTTCGATATTCTAGTGATTGGAATTGATCTGTTTAGTATTTAAAACTTTGGAACAATAGTAATATTTAACTCTTTCATATATTTGTGATATTTGGAGTTATGTTCCTTTAGCATGTATACATCCATGAATATGTTTATTATTCTAATTGTCCGTAGTCGGTCATGTTTGTGGGAACAAATATGAACGTAAGACTATTATGAACATGGATTGGTGGATATTCATAAGGCATGAATATAGAGCAATTAGTTGCTGCCAAGGTTCATAGATATTTGTGGGATACGAATATTGGACTGACCCGCGTCTCAAATTTTACTACATGGAATCTTCTTGATTGATCATAAGTAAATTTGAGTAAAGATGAATATCGTTTGGTATCCTCCAACCTGAGATACATATTGGGTTTTGATATTCACTAAAGTGTTATACCTTGAGCTAGTTCTTCACTGCTCTGAAATAATGGACAGTACATAAGGCTATGTTCAGGTGTGACACGAGGTGATTGTGAGAAACGTATGTAGTCAAGATGGAATTTGTTCCTCTTATTCGCTGAGAGCAAGATGTCTAAGGCCTGATCAAGTTAAAACAACAAAGAATGATCATTCTGTGTCCTTGGATTTAACATGACATCTGTAACAAAAGGATAAATGATTGATTCACCTAAATCATTTCAAGTTGGATACTTGAAGGGGATGATGTTATTGAATGGCTTTTAATCATGCGTATTAAGGGTAGTAAACCATTGTTAGGTGGTATTTACTGCTTGCATCAATCTTCTATGAATCTTGTGCAAGTGGGAGATTTTTGGATTTTTTATGCCCAAGACACATAGTTCATTGATGTTGTTAGTACCTATTGATCCAAGTCGGGTCATACCCAATAACAAGCTTAGCAAACACCAATTAATATTTAATTGATGATATGATCATGCAATTAAATAATTACACCAATTTAGAAAATGGGTTTTCTAAATAAATTGTATATGAGATGAAACAACTTATAAGGATATTTTGTTCATAAATATTATTTGAAATGTTATTTAAGTTGCTTAAATAACATAAAAAATAATAGAGTTTATGAGTTATATAATTAAATGGTTAATTACATAACTTATAAAAGTGACTAGTTAGGATAAAAAATGGGGTATAAAAAAATTAGGGGGAAACCCCATTTTGAACAAGGATTCGGCCGCTCCTTGTGGGTGTTGGTTGGTTCATTGTTTTGTCTTGGAAGTTGACAACATTTACTAGACACACAGTCCACCTTTCACTCTCTCATACATGCAAGAACCAAAAGGACCAAATTCTCTCTAATCTTGAAGAAAACTCACGCCTGAAAAGGGTTTTTCAGCAGCCTTTTGGTCGATTTTTGGTGTTCAAATCCTAGCAACAAGGGTGCTTGCTTGATGCTTGTGGGTATGGAAGCTTGAGGACACCTTTCCTTGGTGTTTTGGTCGTTCAAGAACATCATCATCTTCCTCAAATCTCACGTTTTTGGCAGCTCTTGAAAGGTAGTTTCATGAGTGTTGTTTTGGTTGTTATTTCATACTTGATAGCTAGTACTTTCACATATATTTGATCCTATGATCTTGGGTTTGTTGATGATAAATAATATGCTTTAAAATTCAGTTTATAAAACATATTATTAAGCTTAGATTCCGCTGTGTTTTCATGTTTAAGAGGTTAAACAACTTTGATAAAGTGTCCAACAAACCCATCAGTATCCCGATTGTGATCGTGAATCATCCCGATCAGTTTGGAAACTCGCATCCGTGTAACCTTTTATTACGAGTTCCTCCTCACCAGATCCATAAATTAGGAACATATCTTTAGTCCTCCTTAGGTACTTAAATATGTTCTTGACAGCCATCCAATGACTATTTCTAGGATTTTGTTGGTATCGGCTTGTCATGCTTAAAGCGCATGACACGTCCGGCCTAGTGCATATCATTGCATACATGATGGACCCAATAGCAGACGCATATGGGATACCCTTCATTTTGTCTTGCTCATCCTTTGAGCTTGGACATTGAGTCTTACTCAATATCGTTCCTCTTTGAATAGGTACGCCACCTTTCTTAGAGTTTTCCATCTTGAACCTTTTCAAGATCTTATCAATGTATGCACTTTGATTCATACCAATCAACCGCCTTGATCTTTCCCTATAGATCTTTATTCCCAAAATATAGGCGGCTTCACCAAGATCCTTAATGGAAAAACAGCTTCCAAGCCAGGTTTTTACACCTTCCAAGGTTGGAATGTCATTTCCAAATAGTAGGATGTCATCGACATACAATACTAGGAAAGTGATGATGATCCCACTAGCTTTCTTGTACACACATGCTTTATCAGCATTTTTGATGAACCCATATTTGTTTACTTCTTCATCAAAACGGTGATTCCAACTTCTTGATGATTGCTTCAATCCATAGATTGATTTCTTTAACTTGCATACTTTGTTAGGATGTTTTGGATCGACAAAACCTTCGGACTGAACCATATAGACATCTTCCTCAAGATATCATTTAGAAAAGCGGTTTTGACATCCATTTGCCAAGTCTCATAAACATAATAAGTAGCTATGGCAAATAATATCCTAATAGACTTTAGCATTGCAACCGGCGAGAAGGTCTCATCATAATCAACCCTTTGAGTTTGAGTGAAACCTTTTGCTACAAGTCTAGCCTTATAAGTATCCAAGTTTCCATGCATATCAGTTTTCTTCTTGAAACCCACTTACTTCCAACTACCTTGGAGTTAAGAGGTGTTTCAACCAAGTCCCACACTTGGTTGTCATACATGGATTGCATCTCAACGTTCATGGCTTCAAGCCATTTATCACAATCTAAATTAGACATCGCATCATGGTATGTGGTTGGTTCATCGGAATCTACCACATAGCATCCATCCATGAAAAATCCATATCTTCCAGGTGGATTACTAGTTCTACCAGATCGGCGAACGTTTTGTGTGTATTGATCAACCATTTGATCATCCTCAACATCCTCATGTTGATAGCTAGTGTCAACCAAACGTGCATCGGGTTGTGTTTCTTGATCTTCCTCAAGATCCACTGTTCTGGTGCTAGTCCCTTCCATAAGGAATTTAGCTTCTAAGAACTCAGCCAAGTAGCTTCCCCGTGCCATCCTCAGCAACCATTACCTGCCAACTGGAAGCATATAAAAGTCAGCGTTGCTGAGTGAGTTCTAGTTTTAAAATAAAATATACTTTACTTTCGTTTAAAACCTTTCTTTACATTCTTACAGGATCGAGCATCATACGTACACATAGATAATATCATTTTTATCTTCATCATTTGTTCGTTAACTTTCATTCATTCATCATACATCATTATCATTCACTTTCATTCGCTTTCATTCTTAAACTTCCTTACTTATCTTTCGTACTTTCATTACTTCCGATGACATGTACAGTACCTTGAACATTATGCATGAAGCTGGTTACTGGGCCTGAGGTCTATCATAGACCTCGAACATTATGGACGAAGCTGACTCCAGTACCTAGGGCAAGTACACTCATCACTATATTTTCTCTTTTATTCAGGACCAATGCCATATGCTATACCCCGAACATTATGCACGAAGCTAGTTACTGGGCCTGAGGTCTAGCATAGACCTCGAACAATATGCACGAAGCTGACTCCAGTACCTAGGGCAAGCAGCAAGGATCCTATACATATGGTCAATCACAAGGATTAGACCCCAGTGTGCATCCTTCCCGGGTAGCTAACCCGCACACAGTTGAGCTAACACCCTTTATTGGGTGTGAACCTCCAGACTTTGCTTGCAAGACTTTCTTAGTTTCATTCGTTCATCAATGCATGCATTATTTCATTACGTTCCTCTTTTCATTATCTTGCACTGTACGTTACATAATACTTTTCATTTCATTCATCAACATTCAACGTAAAGCCATGGAAAATAAACATACATAACAAGGAACATAAACATAACCATACAAAACATCACCATACAAGGCACCATCATACAAGACATAACAATCATCATACATGCCATAACATACCCCATACATCATCAAAATTCAACATACTTCGCCCTCGGGAACATCCCAAGTCAAAGCCTACATTTCACTCTTTCCCCAAATCAGCAAATAAATCCAAGTCTTAGGCGCATGGGCACTATCCTGGCGCATGGGAACACTTACGCGCATGGGAAACTTTCAGGCGCATGGGCACTATTGGGGCGCATGACCAACATTAGGCGTTTGGGCACATTTCTAGGCGCATGGGCACTATGCAGACGCATGAGTGCCTTGGTGCATGGGCTTTCTAGGCGTCTGGTCACTTACTCAAATTTAGCCTATTCCTAGGCGCATGGGAACTATTTGGGCGTATAAACTTTGGGCGCATGGGAACACTTAGACAGTTTATACCGTTGGGCGCATAGGCCACCATTCAGGCGCATGGGAAGTCTAATTCATACTTAAACAACTAATTTCAGTCCCCGATCATCATCTAACATGTTCTAAGCTTAAATCTTACACTCTAAGCTATAGAAACACATTCATAACATCATTATATTCATAAACAAACCCAAATTCAAGCCCCATCCGTAAACACATACACATATACATACGAGTAAAAGCCCATTTTAAAATAAAACGTTCATACATGCATTCTAGCCCCAAATTCAGTTTAAAACAAGTAAAAAGGGGGTTCTAGAACTCACCTTAGCAACCTCTTGGGTATGACTTCCTTCAAAACCTGAATGCAAATGAGTTCTACCACCTAGAAATCCACCAAACACACACAACCGAACACACAAACACATATAAGCATACAACCAAGGCAAAGCCGGTCATGAAGAACTTAAAGCAACGAATTCTTACCTTGAATTTAGCCTTCTTCTTGATCTTCTCTCTAAATAAACCCGAAAGCTCTACTTTCTCTCTCTAAAAATCCGAATGAAGATTGATGTGTAGACAACATGGGCGGCCATGCCCACTTTTACACCAACTTTTGAAACTTTTTGTCCTATTGACACATTTAGCCCCTTAACTTGGGTTAAATGGTGTTTTCTTTCTTTTTCTTCACTTTCCTTCTTTTTCTTGACTTTAAAATAACCGGGTGTTACAAGTCCACCCCCCTTATATAGGTTTCGTTCCCGAAACCTGTTATTCCTCAAACAATTATGGGTAGTGCTGCCTCATCTCCTCTTCAGTCTCCCACGTAGACTCCGATCCCTTCGTGTGCTTCTACTATACACGCACAAGAGGAACTACTTTATTCCTTAACCTCTTCTCCTTACGATCAATGGTCGCCACTGGTTGCTCCACATAATTGAGTCGTTCATCCACCTTGATATCTTTCAATGGTACGATCATATCCTCGTCAGCTAAACACTTTCGCAAATGAGATACATGGAATGTCGGGTGAATTCCACTTAACTCATCCGGTAGCTCCAATCTATAGGCCACCTTTCCTTCTCGAGCAATGATTCGGAAAGGCCCTATGTACCTTGGGCTCAACTTGCCCTGCTTCTAAACCGAATGATACCTTTCCAAGGAAAGACTTTCAACATAACCCTATCACCCACCTGGAACTCAATCGATCTCCATCTCTTGTCGGCATACGACTTCTGCCTATCCTTAGCTGCCTTCATATAGGCTTTGATCTTTTCAAGCTTCTCAGTCGTAGCCTCGATCACCTTTACACTCCCCAACTCTTTTTGACCGATATTACCCAAACAAATAGGTGTTCTATATCTCTTACCGTATAGAATCTCATAAGGGGCATACCAATACTTGCATGATATATGTTGTTATATGAGAACTCAACTAATGGTAAGTGGTCATCCCAACTTCCTCCAAAATCGATAACACATGCACGAAGCATGTCTTCTAGCGCTTGAATCGTCCTCTCCGACTGACCATCCGTTCGTGGATGATAAGCCGTGCTAATGTGTAACCTCGTCCCCATAGCATCATGGAACTTCTTCCAAAACTTAGATGTAAACCGGTTGTCACGGTCAAACACAATAGACACCGCCACACCATGACGAGTTACAATCTCCTTGATGAACAGATCCACTAATCTTTTAGAGGAATATGTCTCGCAGATCGGTAGGAAGTGAGCACTCTTCGTCAGACGATCAACTATCACCCATATAGCATCATACCCTCTCGCGGTACGCGGTAATTTTGTGATGAAATCCATGGTGATATGCTCCCACTTCCACTCAGGTATATCCAAAGGTTGGATCTTCTAGTATGGCTTCTGATGCTCGGCCTTCACTTGTAAGCAAGTAAGGCACTTACTCACATACTCCGCCACATCGCGTTTCATACCCAGCCACCAATAATCTTTCTTCATATCTTGATACATCTTTATAGCACTGGGATGAATGGAGTATCGAGTCTTATGAGCTTCATCCATAATCTTCCCACGTAAATCCTCATGATACGGAATCCACATCCGTCCGAATCGGGTTCTAACACCGAGAGTGTTTTCACCCAACTCCACGACCAGACCTCTCATTCTTTCAAAGTTTAGATGATCTTCTTTCAATGCCTCATCTTGAAACTCTTTCACCTGCGTCATCACATCAGAGGTCATAATCAACTGATAGGCTTTCACACAAATCGGCTCGGGTCTCTCTTTTAGACTAAGGGCATCTGCCACCACGTTGGCCTTGCCCGGATGGTAATGGATCTCGCAATCATAATCCTTTATGAGCTCCAACCATATCCTTTGCCTCATGTTTAGATCCTTTTGTTTGAAGAAGTACTTAAAGCTCTTGTGGTCAGTGAAGATTTTGCACTTCGTTCCGTACAGGTAGTGCCTCCAAATCTTTAATGCAAAGACCATAGCTGCTAGCTCCAAGTCATGTGTAGGGTAATTAACCTCATGAACCTTCAATTGTCGGGATGCATAAGCTATAACATTTCCTCGCTGCATCAACACGCAACCCAACCCCGAGTAAGAAGCATCTGAATAGACCACCAAGTCCTCGCTTCCTTCGGGTAATGATAAGACAGGAGCTTGAGTCAACCTCGCCTTTAGCTCCTCAAAAGCCTTTTCTTGATCTTGACCCCATAAAAATTTCACATCCTTTCGGGTCAACTTGGTTAGTGGAGAAGCAATCTTAGAGAAGTCTTGAATAAACCTGATGGGTTTGTTACAAGTTTACCAAATATAGTTTAACCATTTAAACCAAAAATGCAGCAGATAAAAGAACATATAAAACACATTTATATTCTTAAAATTAACCCATTTATATGTCAAGATACAAACCCAAGAACAAGGATCATATATGTGAAAAGACATGCTATCAAACATAAACAACCATAGGGTGTTCATAGAATACAACCTTTCCATGAACAAGAAGATGGATGGAATTCAATGGAGAAGATGATGATGTTCTTGATTCCAAAGCCTCCAAAGGAGAAGGCCTCAAGCTAGTATACCCACAAGCTCTTGGAAACACCCTACTTGTTAGGAAGTGCAACACCAAAGCCTCCTTCTTGCTCCTCTTAGCAAATCCGAAAATTTCAGCAAAGAACCACTTCAAATCCGAAATTTCAGCTTGAAAACAAGAGGAGAGAGTTCTTATGTGTGTGAGAAAGAGTGTGTATGTTGGTAGAGTGTTAATTTTGTTCAAGTCTTGCTTAAAACAAGAAAAAGGAATCCCAAGGAAGGGTATCCAAGGGGCAGCCGAATTTTTCATTCAAAAATGGGTTCCCACCCATTTTAATCTTGCAAATAAGTTACACTCCCTAACCCTTAAGTTTGTAAAATTAAAACCCTTTTAATTTTATAACTTGAACAAACTTTAATTTTGTTATTATTTAACCCACTTAAATAGTAAAACAAATAATTTCTCATGAACAAATTTTCCATATAATGTTGTCCAATTTCAAAAGCAATGATTTAGAAAACCCATTTTCTAAATTGGTGTCAATATTTTATTTGTTTGATCTTATCAACAAATAAATATTTATTGGTGTTTGTTTAGCTTGTTATTGGGTATGACCCGACTTGGATCATAACGTACTAACCACATCAATCTTGTATGTGTCTTGGGCATACAAGATCCAACAAAACCTTCTATAATAGCCCGCCAAACCCAAGATGCTACGAATGTCGGATGGCGTCTTCGGTGACTTCCATTGCATTACTGCCTCCACCTTTGTCGGGTCCACCATAATTACTTCAGGATTCACTACATGACCAAAGAACTGAACCTCCCGCAACCAGAACGCGCACTTGGAGAATTTAGCATACAACTTCTCCTTTCTCAATGTCTCCAACACTTCTCGAATGTGACCGACATGCTCCTTCTCGCTCTTTGAATAAATCAGGATATCATCAATAAACACAATCACTGTATTATCTAACATCGGCCGACACACTCGATTCATCAAGTCCATAAAAGTAGCTGGCGCGTTGGTCAATCCAAAAGACATAACAAGAAACACGTAATGTCCGTAACGCGTGCAAAAAGTTGTTTTAGGAATATCCTGCTCCTTCACCTTCAACTGATGGTAACCAGATCGAAGATCTATCCTCGATAACCAACTGGCACCCTGGAGCTGATCAAACAAATCATCAATTCGCGGTAAGGGGTATCTATTCTTTATCGTCAACTTGTTCAGTTCACGATAGTCTATACACATTCTCATGCTACCGTCTTTCTTCTCCACAAACAGGACCTGAGCACCCCAAGGAGAGACACTCGGTCAAATGAACCCCTTATCAAGCAACTCCTGTAGTTGCTCCATCAACTCCTTCATCTCAGTTGGAGCCAACCGATACGGTGCCTTAGCTACTGGTTGGGCACCCGGTATCAAGTCGATCTGAAACTCGATCTCACGGTCAGGTGGCACTCCTGGTAAGTCTTCAGGAAACATGTCTGGAAAGTCACACACTACCGATACATCAGACAGTTGTGGTGTTGGTTTATCCACATCCTTCACGTAGGCCAAGTAGGCACTACATCCACGCCTCATTCACCTTCCCGCCACCGCCATCGAAATCACTTTCGGAATCGTAGTGACCCGATAACCATAAACTGTCACCAAACTCCCGTCAGGCGCTGTCAACTGAATCATCTTCTTATGACACACAATGTTCGCCTCATAGTCCACCAACCAATCCTTTCCTAGGACTACATCGAACCCGCCTAAGGTCATCACGAATGGTCTAACAGGAAACCTGTGATCTTCTAATTCTATGTCACAACCTTATATCATCTCGGAAATCCTGATAGACTTACCTATGGCAGTTTCTACATCAAAGGGCTTATCTATACTCCTACTACTAACAGGCAATTTAGCATAGAAAGCAACAGAAATAAAACTTTTACTAGCACCAGAATCATATAACACAGAAGCTAGAGTTTGGTTTACTAGAAACGTACCTGACACAACATCGGGGGGTCCATCCTAGCCACCTCCTACGTCATTGTGAACGCTCTGGCGCTTGCCCTCTGCCCTTCACCACCAACCTTTTTCACTCCCAAACCTTCAGCCCTTGGCTTCTTGCAGTCCCTGCTCATGTGGCCCTCCCCGCCACAGTTAAAACACCTCCCTACCTTGCATTCACTCACCATATGGCCAGGCTTCCCACAACTTTTTGCATGCGTTACGGACATTACGTGTTTCTTGTTATGTCTTTTGGATTGACCAACGCGCCAGCTGCTTTTATGGACTTGATGAATCGAGTGTGTCGGCCGATGTTAGATAATACACTGATTGTGTTTATTGATGATATCCTGATTTATTCAAAGAGCGAGAAGGAGCATGTCGGTCATATTCGAGAAGTGTTGGAGACATTGAGAAAGGAGAAGTTGTATGCTAAATTCTCCAAGTGCGCGTTCTGGTTGCGCGAGGTTCAGTTCTTGGGTCATGTAGTGAATCCTGAAGTAATTATGGTGGACCCGACAAAGGTGGAGGCGGTAATGCAATGGAAGTCACCGAAGACGCCATCCGAGATTCGTAGCTTCTTGGGTTTGGCGGGCTATTATAGAAGGTTTTGTTTGATCTTCTATGCCCAAGACATATACAAGATTGATGTGGTTAGTACGTTATGATCCAAGTCGGGTCATACCCAATAACAAGCTAAACAAACACCAATAAATATTTATTTGTTGATGAGATCATACAAATAAATATTGACACCAATTTAGAAAATGGGTTTTCTAAAACTTTGCTTTTGTAATAGAACAACATTATGTGGATAATTTGTTCATGAGAAATTATTTGTTTCATTATTTAAGTGAGTTAAATAATAACAAATAAAAGTGTGTTAATGTTATAAAACTAAAAGAGGTTTTAATTTTATAAACTTATGGGTTGAGATTGTAAATTTTATAAAAAATTAAATTGGGGGGAACCCATTTTGAATGGGTTTCGCCGCCCCTTTTATGGGTCTTAGGAATGATTTTAGTCTTGTTTTTTACAAGACTTTATTCTTCCTTGCACTCTTCCATCTATCTCTCTCTCACACACACAAGAAAGGACTTTTCTCTCTTCCTTTTTGGTTGAAAATTCGATTTTTGCAAGCCGGAAATTCGACTTTGGCTTGGCTGCATTCGGATTTGCAAGAAGAAGGATTGATTTGGTGTTATACTACCTAACAAGTTAGGTGTTTGCTAAGGGCTTGTGGGTATACAAGCTTGAGGACTTCTTTTTGGAGGCTAGACATTCAAGAAGCATCATCATCTTCTTTTCAACCATACTTCATCTTCTTGTTCTTGAAAGGTAGTTTCAAGAACACCCTTTTGGTTGTTCTTTCAGTTTTGATAGCATTTTATTTCACATACATATGATCCCTTGTTTATGGGTTTTGTCTTGGGTTAAAATGGTTCAAATTTTCAGATTGTTAAACAAAATTTTAACACCTTATATCGGCTGTGTTTTATAGTTTAAATGGTTAAACTTGATTTGATAAACATGTAACAAAACCCAATAACGTGCTAGGCCAGGCAGCGATCATGTGCCTACGGATATCCGCCGGCAGCCCTTGGATGTATCTCTTGATCTTTTGTGACAAAGGTGTCACTTGATTCGGCACCAACCGTGCCATTTCATTGAATTTCATGGTGTATTGCTAATGTGTCATGGTCCCCGCCTCAAGTTAGAGGAACTCCCTCTCCACCTTATCCATCTCTCTATGAGGACAGAACTCCTCAATCACCAATTTCTTCAGCTCCGCCCACTTCATCCTTCCTATTGCCCAACTACCCTCGGCTTGGACAATATTGTCCCACCAGCACAAAGCCGAGTCCACAAACGAGTGGGCAGCAAACTTCACCTTCCGGTCCTCTCGGCACTCGCTGATATCAAGTACAGCCTCCATTTCCCTCACCCACCGGTGAGCAGCAGTAGCAGTGCCATTACCATCAAAGGTAGGGATCTTGCATCTTTGAAATGCCCCGTAGTTACAGCCTCGTGCTGCCTCAGGCACGGCCTCTTCCTCTTCATCAGTAGAGACAATCGTCTCAATCTCGGGTTGTCCCCTTTCACCCGTAGGCCTATTCCTTTCCTTCTTTTCTCCTTCATTCACAGCCTTGATCACTTCGGTCACCACAGACGGGAAGATCGTATGCATGACCTGATGCACCTCTTCCACAAGAGCCTCCTAAAACTGAGGCTCTCAAGTTAGCACTATCATCCCCAGCCTCCAGATGAGGGGTCTCGGGCTCTTCATGAACCACCTACTCAGCTCTAGGCCTTCCTCTCATGGCCCGTGGTCTCGCACCACGTTCACCACGACCTCCACCACATGAAGCCTTTGACGATCTACCACCGGCCATCCCCTAACATGCTATAAGATTCAAACACTAACACGGTCATTCAAGGTAATAGCTCAGTTTATGTCAAGTATGGTAAGTCCCTAATTACAGTGGCCAGTTGTGATTAGCCACTTAATTTACTCTTCATACCCCAAGCATTTCTTTTCCTGACTACATCCGGTATCTAAATCTATTAAAAGCACACTGATCAAATAAATGCGCATATAATACCGGTTAATCATTAAGAAAATACCTGATGGCACGCAGCTACTCGGACTGGCATCCCTTCCCTTAGTCCCATTCTCAGTTTAAGTTCAGGTTTCTTTTGAAAATTTACCCGTTTCACTTAAACTTTGGCTCTGATACCAACTTGTAAGGCCCCGTTCCTGGACGCTCACAGCTGGTCAATCATCGCACATAAAACGTATACTTATATTAACTTTAATAAAACATTGCAGCGGAAACATTTAGACAACCATTTCATTTCATTATAATTGCTTTTGCAAAATAATACCTCGTTGACTGAATACAAAATAACTTGTTGCATTACATCACAAAAACATTATACAAAATGGATGCCATCCAACATGAGCCAAGTAGCCACCTCGTGCCATCCTTAGCAACCATTACCTACCAACTGGAAACACATAAAAGTCAGCGTTGCTGAGTGAGTTCAAGTTTTAAAATAAAATATACTTTACCTTCGTTTAAAACCATTCTTTACTTTCTTACGCGATCGAGCATCATACGTACACATATATAATATCATTTTTATCTTCATCATTCATTCGTTAACTTTCGTTCATTCATCGTACATCATTATCATTCACTTTCATTCACTTTCATTCGCTTTCATTTGTAAACTTCCTTGCTTATCTTTCGTACTTTCATTACTTTCGATGACATGTATAGTACCCCGAATATTGTGCACGAAGCTGGTTACTAGGCCTGAGGTCTATCATAGACCTCGAACATTGTGCACGAAGCTGACTCCAATACCTAGGGCAAGTACACTCATCACTATCTTTTCTCTTTCATTTCAGACCAATGCCATATGCTATACCCCGAACATTGTGCACGAAGCTGGTTACTGGGCCTGAGGTCTGTCATAGACCTCGAACATTGTGCACAAAGCTAACTCCAGTACCTAGAGCAAGCGGCAAGGATCCCATACATATGGTCAATCACAAGGATTAGACCCCGGTGTGCATCCTTCCAGGGTAGCTAACCCGCACACAATTGAGCTAACACCCTTTATTGGGTGTGAACCTCCATACTTTGCTTGCAAGACTTTCTTACTTTCATTCGTTCATTAATGCATGCATTCTTTCATTACGTTCCTCTTTTCATTATCTTCCACTTTACTTTACATAATACTTTTCATTTCATTCATTAACATTCAACGTAAAGCCGTGGAAAATAAATATACACAACAAGGAACATAAACATAACTATACAAAACATCACCATACAAGGCACCATCATACAAGACATAACAATCATCATACATGCCATAACATACCCCATACATCATCAAAAGTCAACATACTTCGCCCCCGGAAACATCCCAAGTCAAAGCCTATATATCACTCTTTTCCCAAAATCAGAAAATAAATCTAAGTCTTAGGCGCATGGGCACTATGCAGGCACATGGGAACACTTAGGCGCATGGGAAACTTTTAGGCGCATGGGCACTATTGGGGTGCATGACCAACACTTAGGCATTTGGGCACATTTCTAGGCGCATGGGCACTATGCAGACGCATGAGTGCCTCGGCGCATGGGCTTTCTAAGCGTCTGGTCACTTAGTCAAATTTAGCCTATTCCTAGGCGCATGGGAACTATTTGGGGGCATAAACTTTGGGCGCATGGGATCACTTAGACAGTTTATACCGTTAGGCGTATGGGCCACTATTCAGGCGCATGGGCAGTCTAATTCATACTTAAACAACTCATTTCAGTCCCCTCTAAGCTATAGAAACATATTCATAACATCATTATATTCACAAACACACCCAAATTCAAGCCCCACCCGTAAACACATACACATATACATACGGGTAAAAACTCATTTTAAAATAAAACGTTCATGCATTTCCAGTGCCAAATTCAGTTTAAAACAAGTAAAAAGGGGGTTCTAGAACTCACCTTAGCAACCTCTTGGGTATGACTTCCTTCAAAACCCGAATTCAATTGAGTTCTACTACCTAGAAACCCACCAAACCCACACAACCGAACACACAAACACATATAAGCATACAACCAAGGCAAAGCCGGTCAAGAACAACTTAAAACAACGAATTCTTACCTTGAATTCAGCCTTCTTCTTGATCTTCTGTGACAACCGGCCTCCAGGTCGTTATACTAACCCTAATCTACTTGCATCATTACCCGTCTTATGAGTACTAATATTAGAAACAATCTAACTCTATTAGTGAATTTGGAATCATCTTTTGCTATTTGTTCCATTTTATGATTTTATTTGATTTTAGTGACTTTTAGTTAATTTGAGTTTTACCTTTTTGAACTTAGTGTTCCGGGAAAGTCAATTAGTCACCCTTACTACGAAATCAATTTATTATTGAAGCAATTAAAAATGTGTGCTTACACACATTAATTTTCGGCTAATGCATGCATAATCATGCACAAGACACATCAACTAACTAAAAACTCTTACCACCTAAAATACAACACTACACAACAAATTAAAACTACATAATATTAATTTGTATTTCAAATTTAAATCTAAAATGCCACTAAAGGCCGAATCTCGACCGCCCCCCTCTCCCCCAATCACCACACTTCTACACCACTACACACCACCACCTTCAACCCTCCACTCCTCATTCATGCAAGAATCTCTCACACTCTCACTCTCTTCTCTCGGTTTCTCTCCAGAAAAACACACACACACCATGGTTTTGAACACCATTGCAGCCCATACTCAAAGAACAACACCATACATCCATCGGCCAAGCTCAAACAAGCGAGAAGGTGCCATTTTGTGAAGATTTGGTGCTTGATTCTTGCAAGTCCGAGATCCTACACCACTTGTTCGAGTTCTGCAACTTCTTCCAAGGATTCCCAGACCACTCTCGACCATCTACACCCTCCAAAACATGAACAATGCCAAGGGTAAGCTTCATGTCACCCAAAAATGGTCATTTCATGTGTTTTCTTCACTTTTCTTTTAAAAACACCTCCTCTCTTTGTTGTACCAGAAACCCGACACCATCATCTTGTTCTTGAGGAGCTTTCAACTTCACAAAAGGTATATCACACGTTATATTGGTCATTCTTGAGGTGGAAACCGATTTCCACCATGAAAACCCTCTTTTGGGTGTTTTGCACAATCTAACTTGTAAATCTTGTAACCCTTGAAAGCAAAACTTGTAATCTGCTTGCTAATGGTTTAATGGACTCCTTACCTGTTTTGAAAGTTACAAAAGGTTATATAACTCGAACATGTGGTTATTGCACGGGCTACACCTTGAAAACCTTCTTTCTACATGAAATAACACTATATAAGCACTTGTTTGAAAACCCTCTCGACCAAGGTTCATAAACTGCTCATGAACGACTTTGGAACACCTTAATAATCTGATATTAAAGCTAAATTAGGTTTTGGTAATGTTTAAACTCAAGTTATAAGGATTTACACATGTGTTATGGTCGGTTATGGATAAATCACTAAGTTGATGGTTCATTGTTGTGTTGGGTGACCTAGCCGTGAGTTTGGGACATGATTTCAGAATGTTTTGATGAATATTAAGTGTGTGATAAATGGTTAATCTCTGGAAATTAAAGACATGTTAAGATTAGACCCACTTTAGTCATTTTCGGGACCCGAAACATGGTAAAACAACTTTAAAAATAATAAAACGTGGATTTTAACCATCTTGAAAAGTATTACAGGCTTAATAATGGTTAATAAAGTGTTCTGGAGTCAATGGACAATTTAAATGGTCAAAAGGATAAATTAAATGGCGTTTTAACTAGAAACGGGTACTAACCGAGTGACGTTTTTGAGAAAAATCCAAGAAAAAGGAGTTTAAAGCTAAGATTTATAAAAACCATGTCATTTCAGAAAGTTAAGTGTTAAAAGACCTAAAGGATTTGAAATATTGGGCAAATAAGCTTTTAAATGGTCAAATTCGGTTGAAAACGCGTTTTAACAGGTTAAATGTAAAAACAAGGCTTTCAACTATTGGAGGCAAATTTTCACAATTAAAGGACTTGAAACTTATAAAAATGTCCTTAAGATGATACCTACTGGTCCAAGACTGAAATTTAGGAAAATCCTTAATTAACTGTTAAAACTCTCCGGTTTTATCGCAACCGGGAACGTTCAACGCGTAGGTTTTAAACCGGATCCATATCCTAGAAATTTGGAACACTTACTCAATAATAAGTCAATTTTTACTCCAATAACCTGATTGTTTGTCTTAATTGTCATAAAGTGTAAGAAACCAAACTTGAGGGTAGAAACTGTCAATTTTGAAACTTGAGGGACTAAACTGTAAAATTTACCAAACTTTATAACCGACTCATATGAGACAAATAATCACTTGAACAGAATATTTACCCTATATCCTTAACTTAATGATGTAAAATCCTAAATTATATGGGAAACCATGACTTTCCATAAAAGGAAACTTTTTATACAAACCCTCGCGGAATCAAAGCCTTATCCGACAACTAAATTTTTGACACACTTGTTGCACCTTAAATAAGTTTAGAGCAGTAGCTTATCACTTAATATATTCATGTTAGGGTGCTAGACTTGAGACACTCCCGGCACACGAAGAGTTATTTTTTTGGCTTAACACCTAAGGTGAGTTCTAGTGATCCCCTTTTTACTATTGTTTTGGGGTGAAACATGCTTTGTTATTTATGAACTATGTTTG
The DNA here is from genome assembly GCA_025215565.1 of Flaveria ramosissima. Classification (NCBI taxonomy): domain Eukaryota; kingdom Viridiplantae; phylum Streptophyta; class Magnoliopsida; order Asterales; family Asteraceae; genus Flaveria; species Flaveria ramosissima. The sequence continues at coordinate 37,461,737 of CM046031.1, forward strand.
TGCTTTACTTGGTGATTGTATGTGGGATTTATGGTTACGTGCTGATACTTATATCACGATCATTAATTCTTTCGTGAACCGCTTGTTTTATATGGATAGATCTATTTGGGGAATCCCCCACACATAGTGGCTTCCGTTCTAGGAAGGGTACCCCACTGAGATCCTGAGGGGTCATTTGTGGCGTGTGACAGGTTTTGTTAAGAAACTATGGTGAACCATCCGGGCAGGTATGGTACACTGGTTTGGGGCTCAGTTCTTCCTTCGGGAATAACCGGTTAAACACAACTTTAGAAGAGGCCAACCGGGACTCAGTGCAGGGTTGATTATGATTCTCCCACGATGTTGAAACTATGATTCATTCCTTTTTGTCAAATGAGGATTTGTTAAGTCTGTTTTGTTTTTAAACTTTAAGCACTTAAATTCACCAACTTTTTAGTTGACACAAATTTCTTTTGAGCATGTTTCAGGTAATTTATGAAGAGATCCTAGCTGTTGTGAAGACCTAGACTTATCCCCGTGACCATGGCATTGGCTTATCTTACTTAATGAACAATTTGAACAATTTTACTTTTCTGTTGAACAAAATACAATTTATTTCTACGTTGGTTGTATAACTCATTTGGGGGCTGGATTTGTTTCTAGCCCCGGTATCTTTTGAAAACTTTTAATGCCATGTGATATTCTCTCCTTTGAGCTCTTATAATGGTTTGTTTCCGCTGCCATATGTAGTTGCTAGTCTGTGACGTCCCACCCTACCTAGGCCAGGGTGTGACATCTTCTCTCTAAAAAAACCCGAAACCTCTGCTTTCTCTCTCAAAAAATCCGAATGAAGAATGATGTGTAGACAACATGGGCGGCCATGCCCACTTTTACACCAACTTTTGAAACTTTTTGTCCTTTTCACACATTTAGCCCCTCAACGTGGGTTAAATGGTGTTTTCTTTCTTTTTCTTCACTTTCATTCTTTCTTTCTTGACTTTAAAATAACCGGGTGTTACATCATGAACAAATTACCCATATAATATTGTTCAATTTCAAAAGCAATAATTTGGAAAGCCCATTTTCCAAATTGGTGTCAATATTTATTTATATGATCACATCAACAAATAAATATTTATTGGTGTTTGTTTAGCTTGTTATTGGGTATGACCCAACTTGGATCATAACATACTAACCACATCAATCTTGTATGTGTCGTGGGCATACAAGATCCAACAATACACAGTGACCATCAATTCCAATCCCAAACATGATATCCTAATCACTAGCCATAATTCATCATCATGTATGATCATCAAAACCTATACTTCTTACATGATCAACCAAGCATTCATACCACTCAATTAACACATTCTATCACATCAAACATCATCAACAATCATTCTAATATGATCTTAACATCACAAGCATGCCCAATTCGTCACATCCAAAGTTCTACAAAAATAAAGTTTCCTATTTGGGAAAGAAACACCCAAAAGTGATCTAGTATCCAATTCAATCATAATTTCAACAATTATATACCTAATCAAGTTCATAACATTCATTCTAACATGTTAATCATCTCCAAAACATCCAAATTCCCAAACACCATTCATAAAAGTTTCTACTTTTAGTAACTCATGATCAACACCTCAAATTCATGGATTTTCTTGCACAACTCAATCAAACTAACATCTAAGCATTGCATCTAACATCTTAAAATCATCAAATCATGAATTCCGAGAACAAAAAGTTTCCTCTTATGGCAATGTATGAACTAGATGATCAAACCATAGATTTCTTGCATAATCAACATCATCCAACATTCATACAACCCAACTAACATCATATTAACATCTAACAATTATCAATTTCATGTTTTCATCAATAATTTCGAGATTAGGGTTCATCAAGAACAACCAATATGAAAAACTAATCAAAACTAACCTTTAGATGTGTAGAAATCACCAATTGAACTTGTAAAAACTTTGTAACACTTGAAACTAGATAAAAGCCGAATGTTTGTGTGTGTGATTGTTCAAAATCGAATGGGATGGGGTGTGGGATTTCTTTCAGCCGCAATAGGGGTTTGGGGTGGGGATTAGGGTTCATTTTTTTGTAATATTTGGTTAAAAGTAATTACAAAATAACCCCTTTAATTTATTTTATAAAAACTATCTTTCTAACACTTATTAAATAGTTTTAACAACTAATTATAAGTATTATCAACCAATAATAATAATCATCAATATTTGCAATAATTCACACAACACACGAAATATATATAACTCGTAGAATTTATAAAATAAACATTTAAAATTCTATAAATTCATGAACCACATAATCACAACTAATAATCAACATTATTAATTAGATTATTATTATTTATTATAGATTAGTATTATTAAGTCACCAACATTCAACGACAACTATAATGTGTGCCCACGACACGTGTATGCAAAATCTAACGGACCTAACGGAATTTGGTAACAGAAAATTACCGGATGTCACATTATCCCCATGTTGAAAGAATTTTCGTCCCGAAAATTCTGTTATATGGTTGTGCTACATCCCTGCTTTACTGCATTGGCATAACAAAATCGAGTGAGTTGTCACATCATCCCCATGTTGCCTTCCCCGACTGTTGTCGCCGTTTCGAACAAATGAGGATACTTAAGCTTCATCTGATCCTCGCGTTCCCACGTGAATTCCGGTCCAAGTTTTGAGTTCCAACAAACTTTGACTATAGGTGTCTTACTTTGTTTAAGAGTCTTGACCTCACGATCCATCATTTCAACCGGTTCCTCAACAAATCGTAGTTGGTCATCTACTTGTACTTCCTTGAGTGGTACAACTAGTGTCTCGCCAGATAACCATTTCTTCAGATTCGAAACGTGAAATACGTTGTGAACGCCACTCAATGAATCAGGTAAGTCCAACCGATACGCCACCGGACCTATTCTTTCTAGAATCTCAAATGGTCCGACGTATCTTGGATTAAGCTTGCCTCTTTTGCCAAACCGAATCACATCTTTCCATGGTGAGACTTTTAACAACACTTTGTCACCAATTTGAAACTCCAAAGGTTTCCGTCGTTTGTCTGCGTAACTCTTCTATCTGTCTCGCGCTGCAGCCATGCGGTTTTGAATCTGTACTATCTTCTCAGTGATCTCATGTATCAACTCAGGACAAGTTAACTGACTATCACCAACTTCTGCCCAACAAACTGGTGATCTACATTTTCGCCCATATAATGCCTCAAATGGTGTTGCCTTGATGCTAGTATGATAACTATTGTTATACGGAAACTCAACCAACGATAAATGAACTTTCCAATTATTCCCGAAATCGATCACACAAGCTCGTAACATATCTTCCAAAGTTTGAATAGTACATTCACTTTGCCCATCGGTCTGCGGATGATAGGCAGTGCTCATATCCAGATGTGTACCCAATGATTTCTTGTAATGATTGCTTGAAATGAGACGTAAAACGAGCATCCCGATCGGAAATAATCGAGATCGGCACACCATGTCTCGAAACTACCTCCTTCAATTAAATTCAAGTTAACTTGTCCATCTTGTTAGTCTTCTTGATAGCCAAGAAGAGAGCTAACTTAGTGAGTCGATCCACGATCACCCATCTCGTGTGTAAGGCCCCGTTCCCGGGAAGCTTACAGTTGGATTCTCATCGCACATAAAAGATATAATTACATTTAACTTTCATAAAACGTTGCAGCGGAAACATTAAACATCATTCTATTTCATCATAAAAACTTTTGCAACATAGTACATAGTTGTCTAATTACAAAATATTTGTTTCATAACATTACAAAAGCACTATATCATTGGATGCCATCCAAAATAAGCTGAGTAGCCGCCCCGTGCCATCCTCAGCAACATACCTGCGAACTAGAAATACATCAAAGTCTGCGTTTCTGAGTGAGTTCTAGTTTTAAATAAAACATACTTTACTTCCTTTATAAAACCATTAGTTAACTTCGTACGCGATCACACAACATACATACATACAGATAATATAATTATTATCTTCCATTACGTTCGTTACATCATTCATTCATTAATCATCGCACGGTACATTATCATTCGCTTCATTCGTTACAACATCTCTTCTTACGTTCGTTCATTTCATACATATCGCATGTTCGCTCAAATCGCACCTTCGCATCATCGTACCCGAAGTATATATCGCACGGATCGCACACATAAGGTTAGCCAAAATCGCACGCTATCTCATGGGTTAGCCAAGCTCGCACGCTACATAATCCACATGAGTTAGCCAAAATCGCACCATACATAGCACACAGTAAATACCACATCGCACGTATCGGAGCAGTTACCAAAACTGAACCCACACTGTGTCTATAATCCCTTATGCTGTCCATCGTACATATCGCACAAATCTCACCAACGGAGTGGTCACCAAGACAACATCGCCCACCCAAGGCAACATACAACATCAATCACGCAAGGCAACATCGCACACCCATAACATACATCATGCATAACATACAACATCATACAAACACACAACATCAAACATCACATTAATCACGAGCATCGCATCATACATAACCATACGGCATCACGCATCATCATGCATCGCATCATCATCATCATCACCTTATCACCCATGCCCATCACATCATCTACAACTCCAAGATCCGAGCCTACGTCTACACTTCCCGAAAGTCAGACAACACTATGGTCATTTGGGCGTATGGACCCTATTCGGTCATATGGTTTCTCATGCGTATGAGAACACTCAGTCGAATGGACCTCTAGTCGCATAGCCTCCAATCGCATGCTTCCCATGCGAATAAAGCTTAGTCGCATGACATTTGGGCGTATGGACCTCAGTCGCATGACCTTCATGCGAATGGCCCTCAGTCGCACACCTTTCATGCGTATGGACCTCAATCGCACGAATCACAGGCGTATGAACTCCAGTTGCATGGCCTTAAGTCGCATGACCCTCATTCGCATTCCATTCAGTCGCATGACCCTCATTCGCATTTCCTCCAGTCGCATAGCCGTCATACGTATGACCCTCAGTCGCACTACTCAGATACGAATGAACCTCATTCGCACTCCTGTCGTGCTTATGGACCCAGTCGCATGCCATTCGGTCGCATGGGCCTCCAGTCGCATAACCCTAGCTTTGCGCAGAATGCAGTTCATCCCGAACTGCAGCGGGCGTTTTCGGCCTCCAACCTCTTCCAAACCTCTTTTAAGCTAAAATTAACCATTCTAAACCTTAGGGAAGCATACCACGACATCATTCAAGCATAACCAAGCACGAAATCAAGCCCCAAACAAACCATACACGTACACATACATACATAAACGGGTTTACACCCAAAACTCGAAAATAGGTTTTCAGATGTGTTCCAGCCCCAAAATTATTCAAAAACGTGTAAAAGAGGGGTCCTAGAACTCACATAAACGATCCCGTCGAGTAGAGCTTCGATTTGACCCGCTACACGACGATTTCCACGCTCGAATCCACCCGAACCAAGCTTTTCTCCTCTTTTCTCCTTCTCTTCTCCCTCTCTTGGCTGAAAATGGCCAGAATGGGGTGTCTTTCCCCTTTTATACTCCCATTCATCAAAGTTTCTCTCGTTGGCGAGTTTGGTCCCCCGACTTTGGACTTTATTTTTTTTTCTTCTTTCGTCGGTTTCAATGAAAATTTCCGGGTGTTACAAGTCCACCCCCTTATATAGGTTTCGTCCCTGAAACATGATATTCCTTAAACCATCGCGGGCAATACTGTCTCATCTCTTTTCTAGTCTCCCACCTGGAGTTCAATCGGTTTACGTCGTTTATCCACACACGACTTCTTGTCTATCTTTGGCTACCTTCATCATGGCTTTGATCCTTTCGAGCTTCTCGGTCGTGGCCTCGATTACCTCAATACTTCCCCTACAGCATTTCGTGCTCGACCTTCACTTGTAAACAAGTAAGGCATTTAATCTCGTATTCCACCATATCACGCTTCATGCACTTTCTCGCCACTGCCTTCGAAATCACCTTCGAAATTATCGTGACTCAATCACCTTAAACCATCACCATGATCCCGTCGGGCGTTGTCAACCGCATCATATTTTTGCGACACACAATGTTCGCTCTGTAGTCCGCCAAACAATCCACTCCTAGGACTACATCGAAGGGCGTATCTATATTCTTACCACTAACATGCAATTTAGCACAAAAGCAGCAAGAATAAAACTTTTACTAGCGCCAGCATCGAATAACACAAAGGTTAAGGATTTATTTACTAGAAACATACCTGACACAACATCGGGGTCCGTCCTAGCTTCCTACGATCTTCTTCACTCCCGAACCTTCCGCCCTCGGCTTCTTACACTCCCTGCTCATGTGGCCGATTTCTCCACAATTATAACATCTCACAGTCCCACATTCCCTAGTCACATGACCAGGCTTCCCACACTTGAAGCAAGTGTTTGGTCCCCTCTTGCATTCTCCCGAATGCTCCATCCCGCATTTACCACATCTATCCGACCCCGTACCAGGTGTGACCACACAACGATCATCCCCCCGTGCGTGCTTATTATTCATCGGGACACCCCCCGTCCAGTCCTCTTCCCACTCCAGTTCCGGTCTCCATCACCTTTCTCCCTGTCTTCAGCCACCACTACTACAGTTCTTTCATCATACAACCTCCCCGCCAAATCAATTGCCGACCTAAACGTGCTTGGTCGGGCAGCGATCATGTTCCTACCGATATCCGCCGGCAAGCCCTGAATATACCTCTTGATCTTTCGTGAGAGAGGTGTCACCTGATCCGGCACCAGTCGTGCCATTTCGTTGAATTTGGTGGTGTATTGCTGATGCGTCATTGTTCCCGCCTCCAGCTGCAGGAACTCTCTTTCAACTTTATCCATCTCACGGTGAGGACATAACTCCTCAATCACCAGCCTTTTCAACTCTGACCATCTCATCCTTCCAATAGCCCGACTGCCCTTAACTTGGACTATGTTGTCCCACCAGCACAAAGCTGAGTCTACGAAAGAGTGGGTAGCAAATTTTACCTTCTGATCTTCTCGGCACTCGCTGATATTTAAAACAGCTTCCATTTCCCTCACCCAATATTGAGCAGCAGCAGCAGTGCCATTGCCATCAAAAGTAGGGGGCTTGGATCGTTGAAACGCCCCATAATTACAGCCTCGTGTCGCCTCCGACGCATGCGCTTCTTCCTCCTCTTCTTCATCATCATAGAGAACCGTTTCAGGCTCTAGTTGATCCCGTCCTCCCGAGGACCTGTTCCTCTCTTTCCTCTCTCCTTCCTTTACAGCCTTAATCACTTCGGTCACCACAGGCGGTAGGATCGTTTGTATGACCTGATGCACTTCCTCCATGACCGCCTCTCTCATCGAGGCCCTCAGATTAGCATTCTCATCACCGCCCTCTGGATGAGGGGTCTCGGGTTCCTCATGAACCACTTCTTCGGCCCTAGGCCTTCCTCTTGTGACCCATGGTTCAGCACCACGTCTACCACCACCTCCACCGCGAGAAGCTTTCGAAGATCTACCACCGACCATTCTCTAAACATACTGAAAGATTCAAACACTAACATGGTCATTCAAGGAACAGCTCAGTTTATGTCAAGTATAGTAAGTCCCAAATTACAGTGGCCAGTTGTGATTAGCCACTTAATTTACTCTTCATACCCCAAGCATTACCTGTCCTAACTACATCAGTATCTAAATCTACCAGCAACACATAAACCATATAACATGCGCACATAATACCGGTTAACCTTACGAAAATACCTGATGGCACACAACTACTTAGATTGGCATCCCATTCCCTTTTCCGTCGCATTCTCAGTTTAAGTTAAGGTTTCTTTTGAAAATTTACCCATTTCACTTAAACTTTGGCTCTGATACCAAATTGTTAGGCCCCGTTCCCGGGACGCATACAGTTGGATTCTCATCGCGCATAAAAGATATAATTATATTTAACTTTCATAAAACGTTCCAGCGGAAACATTACACATCATTCTATTTCATCATAAAAACTTTTGCAACATAGTACATAGTTGTCCAATTACAAAATATTTGTTTCATAACATTACAAAAGCATTATATCATTGGATGCCATCCAAAATAAGCTGGGTAGCCGTCTCGTGCCATCCTCAGCAACATACCTGCCAACTGGAAACACATCAAAGTCAGCATTGCTGAGTGAGTGAGAGAACTCTCGGGGTTTAGCTAGAATCGCATGCCATCTCATGGGTTAGCCAAAAATCCCAAGCTAGATAATCCACATGAGGTAGCCAAAATCTCACGCTACATAGCACACAGTAAATACCACATCGCACGTAACGGAGCAGTTACCAAAACTGAACTCCCTACTGTGTCTATGCCCCTTTATGAGTTAGCCAAGATCGCACGCTATAATACACACACAGTTGAGCTTACAACTCTCAATGAGTCGTGAACCTCCTTTCTTCCTTCGCAAGCCATCCTTACTCTCATTTGTTCGTTCATGCTTGCATTCATTCATTACGTTCCTCTTTTCATTATCTTCCACTTTACGTTACATAATACTTTAATTACATTCATTAACATTCAACGCAGATCGCGGGAAGACAATATACATAATAATAAGGAACATAACAACATACAACATCAATCACACAAGGCAACATCGCACACCCATAACATACATCATGCATAAGATACAACATCATACAAACACACAACATCAAACATCACACGAATCGCGCGCATCGCATCAGACATAACCATACGACATCACACATCTTCATGCATCGCATCATCATCATCATCAGCTCATCACCCATGCCCATCACATCATCTACAACTCCAAGATCTGAGCCTACGTCTGCAATTCCCGAAAGTCAGACAACACTATGGTCATGTAACGCCCGGAGATTTCCTTTGAAGCCGACGAAAGAAGAAAAAGAAATAAAGTCCGAAGTCGAGGGACCAAACCTGCCAACGAAAGAAACTTCGATGCACGGGAGTATAAAAGGGGGGAAACACCCCAACCCTTCCCATTTTTCAGCCAAGAAGAGAGGAGAGGAGAAGAGAAGAAGTGTTGGTCCGGGTTGGTTCGAGTGGCCAAAATCAACGTGTAGCGTGTCAAATCGAAGCTCTACTCGACGGGATCGTTAAGGTGAGTTCTAGGACCCCTCTTTTACATGTTTTCAACTGATTTTGGGGCTGGAACACGTCCAAAATCCTATTTTCGAGTTTTAGGGTGAAGACCCGTTTTGATGCATGTATGTATGTGTATGATGCGTTTTAGGCTTGATTTCTTGCTTGGTTATGCTTGTATGAGGTCATGATATGTTTCCCTAACCTTTAGAAGGGTTGATTTGAACTTAAAAGAGGTTTGGAAGGGGTTGGAGGTCGAAAACCCGCGGCTGCAGTCGAGCAAACTGCATTCTGCACCAGCTAGGGCTAGGCGACCGACTGGAGGGCGACTGGAGGCCATTCGGCCGATTGAAGTGCGACTGAGGTCCATGCGCACGTTTGCCATGCGACTGAGGTCCATACGCATGATGGTCATGCGACTGAAGTTCATGTGCTTGGGAGTCATGCGATTGAGAGGTTGTGCGACTGAGGTTCATTCGCACAAAGGTAATGCGACTGAAGTCCATGCGCCTGGAGGCCATGCGACTGAGGTTCATTCGCATGAAGAGTATGCGACTGAAGCCCATACGCCTGAAGTCATGCGACTGAAGGCCATACGCAAGAAAGCTGTGCGATTGAGGCTCCATTCGCATAGATGTCCATTCGCCCATAGTCCATTCGCATAGGGTCCATTCACATAGATGCCCACTCGCCTAAGTGTTCAGATATGATAGCCGAGATGAAATTCCTCGACGATGTGATGGGCATGGACGGTATAAGAGGACGCAGGATGATGAGATTATGATGAGTATGTTGATGGAGATGATAATGATATGTATGATGTCATGTGTTATGTTAGGCACGGCGGTGCGTGTGATGCATAGTATGTATGATGTGCGTGGTGTGATGTATGATTGATGCGTATGTATGATGATGCTGTATGTTTATGTTTATGTTATGTTCCTTGATATGATGTATATTATCTTTCCTATGGCTTTACGTATTATGATGAATGAAACGAAGTATTATGTAACGTAAAGTGGAAAGAAATGAAATGTCTTGCATGCATCGGATAACGGGTCCTCTTTGTGATTGACCATTAATGTAAAACCTCTACCGCTTACCCTTAGTACTGTGGCATACGTTTAGCTGTTCATTTATTGACTTCGGCCCAGTGGCTATGACTGATCGGTTATCCTTAGTACTGTGGCATACGTTTAGCTGTTCATTTATTGACTTCGGCCCAGTAGCTAAGACTGATCGGTTACCACTAGTACCGTGGCATACGTTTAGCTGTTCATTTATTGACTTCGGCCCGGTAGCTGAGACTAATTGGGGTGTAGCATATGGTATTGGTACGGATGATGTCCGATGCGCAAGTAAAGTTAAACAGAACGAATGAACGAATGAATGAATGAAGAAGATAATAATGATATTATCTATGCGTACGTATGACGTGTGATAATGTTAAAGTAAAGAACGGTTTTACGAAGGAAAAGTAAGTTTTATTATAAAACTAGAACTCACTCAGCAACGCTGACTTTGATGTGTTTCCAGTTGGCAGGTATGTTGCTGAGGATGGCACGGGGCGGCTACTCAGCGTATTTTGGATGGCATTTTTTGGATGGCATCTTTATGTTTAATGCTTTTGTAATAAATGTAACCTGATATTATTAAAGGAACGATTGTACAAATGTGCAAAAGTATTTTGATGGAATGAAATGATGTTTTTAATGTTTCCACTGCAACTATTTATGAAAGGAAAAATGTAAATATATGTTTTGAGTGCGATGAATGACCAACTATAGGCGTCCCGGGATCGGGGCCTTACAAGTTGGTATCAGAGCCAAAGTTTATGTGAAATGGGTAAATTTTCAAAATAAACCTAATCTTAAACTGAGAATGGGACGGAAAGGTGAATGGGATGCCAAACTGAGTAGCTGCGTGCCATCAGGTATTTTCTTAAAGTTAACCGGTTTTATGTGCGCATGGTATGTGGTTATGTGTTGTATGTAGATTTAAATACTGATGTAGTCAGGACAGGTAATACTTGGGGTATGAAGAGTAAAGTAAGTGGCTAATCATAACTGGCCACTGTAATTAGGGACTTACTATACTTGACATAAACTGAGTTGTTTCCTTGAATGACCGTATTGGTGTTAGAATCTTTCAGTGTGAGTTAGAGAATGGCCGGTGGTAGATCGTCGAGGGCTGTGTCAGGTGAAGGTTGTGGTGGACGTGGTGCTGGATCGCGTGTCACGCGGAGCATGACAAAGGCTGCTGAGATGGCACCCGAAGAGCCTGAAATCCATCACCCGGAATGCGGTGATGATAGTGCTAACCTGAGGACCGCAATGAAAGAGGCTGTGGTTGCGGGAGTTCAACATGGGATGCAGACGATTCTGCCGTTGATGGTGACTGAGGTAATTAGGGCGGTGAAGGAGACGACCGTGATTGAAGTAAACAAGGAGGGTAGCGACGACAAGAATTTGAAAGGGAAGCGGGTTGAACGTGAGAGTTTCACCCCAAATAACAAGGCTGTTAGGGTGGATGACCGACGTGTGGTCACATCCAATATGGGGGTGACGGGTTGTGGTAATTGTGGACGAAAACCCCCCGGGAATGCAGATTGGGGACCAATGCATGTTTCTGTTGTGGAAAGGCCGGCCATGTGGCAAGAGAGCGTGGGTTGGCACGGTGTTATAACTGCCGTGGAAGGGGTCACATAAGCAGGGACTGCAAGGCACCAAGGGCAGAGAGTTCGGGAACCAAGAAGACGACTAGAACTAGAGGGCAGGGGGCAAGTGCCGAGCTTCCATGAGGACTTAGGAAAAGGATAGTACGGACTCCGATGCGGTGTCAGGTACGTTTCGAGTAAACCAAACTCTAATTTCACTGTTAGTTGATTTTGGCGCGAGTAAGAGTTTCATTTCTCATGCCTTTTGTGCTGAGTCGCCCATTATGGGTAGGGGTATTGATAAGCCCTTTGATGTAGAAACTGCCATGGGTAACTCTACCAGGATTTCGATGCGATAGATGGTCGTGACGTGGAATTACAAGGTCATAAATTTTCAGTTAGACCATTCGTGATGACCTTAGACGGTTTCGATGTAGACCTAGGAATGGATTGTTGACGGAATACGAGGCGAACATTGTGGGTAGCAAGAAGATGATACGATTGACAACGTCTGACGGTAATTCGGTGAAGGTTTTTGGTGATCGGGTCACGACGATCTCGGAAGCAATATCAATGGCGGTGACGGGAAAGTGTATGAGGCGTGGATGTAGTGCCTATCAGGCCTACGTAAAAGATGTGGATGCGCCGACACCACAACTGTCTGATGTACCGGTTGTATGCTACTTTCCAGATGTGTTTCCCGAAGACCTACCAGGAGTGTCACGGGACCATGAGATTGAGTTTCAGATTGACTTGATACCAGGTGTCCAACCAGTAGCTAAGGCACCCTATCGATTGGTTTCGGATGAGCTAAAAGAGAATTGGCGGAGTAATGGTAAGAACCGTTTGTTAAGGGGTGGGTTAGACCGAGTATCTCTCCTTGGAATGCTCCGATCTTATCTGTGGAGAATGAAGACGGTAGTATGGGGATGTGTGCAGACTACCGTGAGTTGAATAGGCTAACAGTAACGAATCGGTACCCCTACCAAGAATTGATGATCTGTTTGACCAGCCCTAGAGTACCAGTTGGTTTCCAAGGATAGACCTTCGATCTGGATATCATCAGTTGAAGGTGAGGGGGTAGGATATTCCTAAAACAGCTCTTCGCACGCATTATGGACACTACGATTTTCTCGTTATGTCTTTTGGTTTGACCAATGCGCCAGCTGCTTTTACGGATTGGATGAATCAAGAATGTCGACCCATGTTAGATAAATCAGTGATCGGGTTTATGGAAGATATCCTGATTTATTCGAAGGGCGGGGAGGAGCATGCCGATCGCGTTTGAGAGGTGTTGGAGACGCTGAGAGGGAAGAAAATGTATGCCAAAGTTCTCCAAGTGCGCATTCTGGTTGCGCGAGGTTCAGCTTTGGGTCAGGTAGCGAACCCCGATGGGATTATGGCGGAACCGTCAAGGGTGGAGGCGGTGATGCAATGGAAGTTCTCTGAGACGCCATCCGGGATTTGTAGTTTCTTGGGTTTGGCGGGCTACTACAGAAGATTCATTCAAGACTCCTCCAAGATCGCCTCTCCACTAACTAAGTTGATCCGGAAAGATGTGAAGCTGGCATGGGGGTCAAGCTCTAGAGAAGGTGTTCGATGAATTGAGGGCAAGACTGATTCAAGCTCCTATTTTGTCACTACCCGATGGGAGTGAGGATCTGGCGTTTTATCCAGATGCTTCCTAATCGGGGTTGGGATGTGTGTTAAGGCAGAGGGAAAGGTTATAGCTTTTGCACCCGACAGTCGAAGGTTCACGAGGTAGAAAGCCAAAAGATAGGCAGAAGTCGTATGCCGATGAGAGAAGTTGACAGATTAAATTCCAGGTGGGTGATAGAGTTATGCTGGGAGTCTCACCTTGGAAAGGTATCATCGGTTCAAGAAACGGGGCAAGTTGAGCTCGAGGTACGTAGGACCTTTCTGAGGCGCGGCTCGAGTGGGAAAGGGTGGCTTATAGCTTGGAGCTACTAGAGGAACTAAGTGAGATTCACCTGATATTCCACGTATCTCATCTGATGAAATGTTTGGCGGATGAAGATATGGTTGTCCCACTAGATGATATCAAGGTAGATGAACGGTTCAATTAGATGGGGCAACCAGTGGCAATCATCGATCGAAAGGAGAAGAGGCTGAGTAATGGAGTGGTGCTACTTGTGCGCGTACAGTGGAAGCACAGAAAGGGATCTGAGCATACGTGGGAAACTGGAGAAGAGATGAGCCAACATTGTCCACGGTTGTTTAAGGAGTAACAGGTTTCGGGGACGAAACCTATTTAAGGGGGGTGGACTTGTAATGCCCGGAAATTTCCTTTGAAGCCGACGAAAGAAGAAAAAGAAATAAAGTCCGAAGTCGAGGGACCAAACCCGCCAACAAAAGAAACATCGATCCACGGGAGTATAAAAGGGGGGAAACACCCCAACCCTTCCCATTTTTCAGCCAAGAAGAGAGGAGAGGAGAAGAGAAGAAGTGTTGGTCCGGGTTGCTTCGAGTGGCCAAAATCGACGTGTAGCGTGTCAAATCGAAGCTCTACTCGACGGGATCGTTAAGGTGAGTTCTAGGACCCCTCTTTTACATGTTTTCAACTGATTTTGGGGCTGGAACACGTCCAAAATCCTATTTTCGAGTTTTTGGGTGAAGACCCGTTTTGATGCATGTATGTATGTGTATGATGCGTTTGAGGCTTGATTTCTTGCCTGGTTATGCTTGTATGAGGTCATGGTATGTTTCTCTAACCTTTAAAAGGTTGATTTGAGCTTAAAAGAGGTTTGGAAGGGGTTGGAGGTCGAAAACCCGCGGCTGCAGTCGAGCAAACTACATTCTGCACCAGCTAGGGCTAGGCGACCCTGGAGGACAACTGGAAGCCATTCGGCCGATTGAAGTGTGACTGAGGTCCATGCGCACGTTTGCCATGTGACTGAGGTCCATACGCATGATGGTCATGCGACTGAAGTTCATGTGCTTGGGAGTCATGCGATTGAGAGGTTGTGCGACTGAGGTTCATTCGCACAAAGGTAATGCGACTGAAGTCCATGCGCCTGGAGGCCATGCGACTGACGTTCATTCGCATGAAGAGCATGCGACTGAAGCCCATACGCCTGAAGTCATGCGACTAAAGGCCATACGCATGAAAGCTATGCGACTGAGGCTCCATTCGCATAGATGTCCATTCGCCCATAGTCCATTCGCATAGGGTCCATTCGCATAGATGCCCACTCGCCTAAGTTTTCAGAGATGATAGCCGAGATGAAATTCCTCGACGATGTGATGAGCATGGACGGTATAAGAGGACGCAGGATGATGAGATTATGATGAGGATGTTGATGGAGATGATAATGATATGTATGATGTCATGTGTTATGTTAGGCACGGCGGTGCGTGTGATGCATAGTATGTATGATGTGCGTGGTGTGATGTATGATGATGTTGTATGTTTATGTTTATGTTATGTTCCTTGGTATGATGTATATTATCTTTCCTATGGCTTTACGTTTATGTTTATGTTATGTTCCTTGGTCCGATGTATATTATCTTTCCTATGGCTTTACGTATTATGATGAATGAAACGAAGTATTATGTAACGTAAAGTGGAAAGAAATGAAATGTCTTGCATGCATCGGATAACGGGTCCTTCTTTGTGATTGACCATTAATGTAAAACCTCTACCGCTTACCCTTAGTACTGTGGCATACGTTTAGCTGTTCATTAATTGACTTCGGCCCAGTGGCTATGACTGATTGTTTATCCTTAGTACTGTGGCATACGTTTAGCTGTTCATTTATTGACTTCGGCCCAGTAGCTAAGACTGATCGGTTACCCCTAGTACCGTGGCATACGTTTAGCTGTTCATTTATTGACTTCGGCCCGGTAGCTGAGACTAATTGGGGTGTAGCATATGGTATTGGTACGGATGATGTCCGATGCGCAAGTAAAGTTAAACAGAACGAATGAACGAATGAATGAATGAAGAAGATAATAATGATATTATCTATTTGTACGTATGATGTGTGATAATGTTAAAGTAAAGAACGGTTTAATGAAGGAAAAGTAAGTTTTATTATAATACTAGAACTCACTCAGCAACGCTGACTTTGATGTGTTTCCAGTTGGCAGGTATGTTGCTGAGGATGGCACTGGGCGGCTACTCAGCGTATTTTGGATGGCATCTTTTGGATGGCATCTTTATGTTTAATGCTTTTGTAATAAATGTAACCTGATATTGTTAAAGGAACGATTGTACAAATGTGCAAAAGTATTTTGATGGAATGAAATGATGTTTTTAATGTTTCCGCTGCGACTATTTATGAAAGGAAAAATGTAAATATATGTTTTGAGTGCGATGAATGACCAACTGTAGGCGTCCCGGGATCGGGGCCTTACAGGTCATTTGGGCGTATGGACCCTATTCGGTCGTATGGTCTCTCATGCGTATGAGAACACTCAGGCAAATAGACCTCCAGTCGCATAGCCTCCAATCGCATGCTTCCCATGCAAATAAAGCTCAGTCACATGACATCTGGGCGTATGGACCTCAGTCGCATGACCTTCATGCGAATGGCCCTCAGTCGAACACCTTTCGTGCGTATGGAACTCCATCGCACGACTCACACGCGTATGAACTCCAGTCGCATGGCCTTCAGTCGCATGACCCTCATTCGCATTCCATTCGATCGCATGACCCTCATTCGCATTTCCTCCAGTCGCATAGCCCTCATACGTATGACCTCAGTCGCACTACTCATATACGAATGAACTTCAGTCACACTCCTGTCGTGCGTATGGACCCAGTCGCATGCCATTCGGTTGCATGGGCCTCCAGTCGCATAACCCTAGCTGTGCGCATAATGCAATTCATCCCGAACTGCAGCGGGCGTTTTCGGCCTCCAACCTCTTCCAAACCTCTTTTAAGCTCAAATTAACTATTCTAAACCTTAGGGAAGCATACCACGACATCACTCAAGCATAACCAAGCACGAAATCAAGCCCCAAACGAACCATACACATACACATACATACCTAAACGGGTTTACACCCAAAAACTCGAAAAAAGGTTTTCAGATGTGTTCCAGCCCCAAAATCATTCAAAAACGTGTAAAGAGGGGTCCTAGAACTCACATAAACGATTCCGTCGAGTAGAGCTTCGATTTGACCCGCTACAAGACGATTTCCATGCTCGAATCCACCCGAACCAAGCTTTTCTCTTCTTTTCTTCTTCTCTTCTCCCTCTCTTGGCTGAAAATGGCCAGAATGGGGTGTCTTTCCTCTTTTATACTCCCATTCATCGAAGTTTCTCTCGTTGGCGAGTTTGGTCCCTCGACTTTGGACTTTATTTTTTTTCTTCTTTCGTCGGCTTCAAAGAAAATTTCTGGGTGTTACATCGTGTCACATTCACTAGGAGTTCTGGGCAACTTAGTGAAAAAGTCCATGGAAATTTGTTCCCACTTCCACAAGGGGTCTCAGGTTGTTGCAGTAACCCAGATGGTTTCTGGTATTCCACTTTAACCTTAGAACAAGTCAGACACTTGCTCTTTTTTGGGTAAAGGGTTAAAAATTATTGATAGATGGTCAGACACTTGCTGACGTATGTAGCTACGTCAGCCTTCATATTAGGCCACCAATAGTGCGCCTTCAGATTATGATACATTTTGTCAGAGCCAGGGTGTATGGAATATTTAGACTTGTGTGCTTCACTCATAACCAAGTCACTTAGATTTCCATGCAAAGGCACCTATAGTCTATCCATGAAATACCGAATTCCATCGGATTTGACTTCCAACTGTTTATCCATACCGCGTAAAGATTCAGATCCAATGTTCTCACCTTTCAAGGCTTCTGTCTGGGCTTCCTTGATCTTTTCAGGCAAGCGAGTGCTAATCGTAAGTTGTAGAGCACGCACCCGTCGGGGCTTAGCGGTTTCCTTTCTACTCAAGGCATCGGCGACTACATTCGCTTTTCCTGGGTAGTATTTAATAGCACAATCATAGTCTTTCAACAATTCCACCCAGCGTCGTTGCCTCATGTTAAGCTCTTTCTACTCAAAGATATGCTGAAGACTCTTGTGATCGGTGTAAATAGTGCACTTGGTACCGTACATGTAATTTCTCTATATCTTCAAGGCAAAGACCACTGCTCCTAACTCCAAGTCATGAGTAGTGTAGTTCTTTTCATGTACCTTCAGTTGTCGCGAGGCATAAGCTATTACTTTGTCATGTTGCATCAGGACACAACCCACTCCTTGGATAGAAGCATCACAATAAACTACAAAATCATCACTTCCTTCAGGTAATGCTAGTATCGGTGCGCTACAGAGTTTATGCTTCAGCAACTGAAAAGCAGCTTCTTGACTCTCACCCCATTTATAGGTTGTTCCTTTATGGGTCAAAGCTGTGAGAGGTTGAGCAATTTTTGAAAATCCCTCAATGAAACACCGATAGTACCCTGCCAGTCCAAGAAATCGTCTTATCTCAATAGGCGTCTTGGGTACCGACCAGTTCTTTATAGCGTCAATCTTTACAGGATCCACATGTATTCCCTTCTCGTTAACATGTGACCCAAGAATTGCACCTCATGAATCCAGAAATCACACTTAGAAAATTTTGCGTACAACTGTTCCTTTCTAAGTAAATCCAGAATTAAACGTAGGTGCTCCTCATGTTCCTCCTTGGTCCTAGAATAAATCAATATGTCATCGATAAACACGATAACAAACTGATCGAGGTAGGGTTTGTACACGCGATTCATGAGAGCCATGAACACTACTAGTGCATTGGTCAACCCAAAAGGCATGACCAAGAACTCATAGTGACCATAACGAGTACGGAATGCGGTTTTAGAAATATCTTCTTCCTGAATTCTCAGTTGATGATAACCAGATCTCAAATCGATCTTCGAATAATAGCTTGATCCCTGAAGCTAATCAAACAAGTCGTCAATACGAGGTAACGGGTATTGGTTCTTGATTGTGACTTTGTTAAACTCCATGTAGTCGATGCATATTCGCAATGTGCCATCTTTCTTCTTAACAAAGAGAACAGGTGCTCCCCACGGCGATGAACTCGGTCGAATAAACCCTTTATCCAATAGTTCCTGAAGTTGTGTAGATAATTCATGCAGTTCATTCGGTGCCAATCGGTAAGGTGCTCCAGCAATCGGAGTAGCTCCGGGAGTTAAATCGATCTGAAACTCAACTTGACGGTGAGGTGGTAGTCCAGGCAGATCCTCTGGAAACACCTCTAGAAAGTCACGAACCACCAAAATATCCTCTACTTTCTTTTCCTCTTGTTGCTTGTCGGAGACGAGGGCTAATATGGCTAAGTGACCCTTGCGTAGCCACTTCTGAGCCTTCATGAATGAGATGATGCCTATCACAGCACTATTCTTCTTGCACTTAACCGAAAGAGTTTCCCTGTCTATTAGAGGAATACGAATGACCTTCTCACAACAAATCACTTCTGCTTGTTTCTCGGACAGGCAGTCCATGCCTATGACCACGTCAAAACTTCCAAGAGTAACATGCATGAGGTCAATGTCGAAGGAATGACCAGCGAGTTCTATCTTGCAATTCTTAAGGACGTGCATAACGGAGATTTGCTTACCATCAGTCAACTCTACGACATACTTAGAATCCAATACAGAAGGCACATCACTTAAAAGGCTACATAACTTAGTAGAGATATAACTCCTATCAGCTCCAGTGTCAAACAGTACAGAAGCAAAACGACCATTAACAGGAAATTTACCAGTAATGGTAGTAGGATCGTTTAGAGTCTCACCTGAACCCATGACAAAGGCTCTCCCTTTGGCTCCACCATTGTTACCACCATGTTGTCACCATTACCTTCGTTGTTATTGTTGCCTTTCCCGTTGCCATTCTCATTTCTTCTCAGTTGAGGACAGTTTTTCTTGTAGTGCCCTTCCTTTCCACACTCAAAGCAACCCTTTGGTGTTTCATGAGGCTGCTGAGGCTGCTGAGGTTGTTGAGGCTTCTTTATCAGTTCTCCATGGCAATCCTTTACCACGTGTCCCACCTTCCCACAACGCTGGCATCTAAAGCTGTCACGTTGCATCGGTTTCACTTTGGGTTTTCCCCACGTATCCACTTGGTCCTTAAGGCGATGAAGATGATTGGTTGAAGTTGCGAGTGTTATCAAACTGTCTCTGCTGATGTTGCTTTTGAGGTTGGTGTTGCTGAGGTTGGTTACCAGATGATGATCCTTTGATGGCGTTGTTTTCTCACTTGCGTTTGTTGTCGGGCACACTTGCCACATCGCCCCGCCTGGGTAACTTTCCTTACTCCACAGCCTGATCAGTGAGCTTGTGAGCTAGTCGGATAACCTGCTGAATAGTAGGGAGATTTGTAGCAGTCACCATACTCTGAATCTCCGGAACTAAACCACGTAAGTAGGAGCTCTATTCGTCGGTTCGGCGGGTTAACCATACCAGGGCAGAGTGTAGCTAGCTCATGAGACCTAGTAGTGTAAGCCTCGATATTAGATCCTTCCATCTTCAATTGCCAGAACTCAGCTTCTGGCTTTTGAACTTCGTCACGGGGGCAGTATTCCTCCGTCATCATCGTCTTGAATTCCTCCCACGGTAGTGCGTTTGCCATTGCCTGGCCAAGCATTTGCACTTGAGCATTCCACCACGTGATTGCTGCACCTTCCAGGGTTCCTGTGGCGTAATTCACCTGGTCCGCCACTGGACAGTTACATTTGTCGAAGACTGACTCAGTCTTCTCAAACCATCGCACAAGCCCTACAGCTTCTTCGGCTCCACTATAGGTATGTGGCTTACAGTCCATGAATGCCTTGTATGTGCATCCAGGCCGTCCTGTATTCAACGTGTCAAGGTATTCAGATCAAACCGAATGAATTAATCACCTAACGAAATATTCGTGTAAATGATGACTAGTGTCATTGTTTACCTCCAAACTGTGCGAGCTGAGTGTTCAATCCCGCTTGCACGTGTTGGTTTATCAATGCAGCCAATTCAGCTGCGGTCATGTTCACGTTGCCGCGCCATGTCCACCGCCACACCCTCGGCCACGTCCACATCCTCTACCTCGGCTGTCCATATTTCAGCTTTAAAATCACAAATACAATAATGAGTAACATCCAACATATCAATCTCATTGAAGTATGGTAAATAATAAGAAATAATGTACAGTCACAACCACAACATTTATAACCAAAAATAATAACGTTTCATAAATAATTTGTAAGTAGCTCACAAAATATCCAATCATTATCAAAATTCAAGTTTTCAGTTGTGTGGGAAACAACCCTTCGCACATAGGTTTAAGAAAAACACTATGCAGTCAAAGTCATGAGAATAAAGAAAAATCAATCCATCAAGTCAGATCCATCGCTGTCACCTCCGTCCGGGGCTTCTTCTGGCTCTTCTTCAGAATATTCGACCGGTGCAGGGTCGTCCTCAATTTGTAGTGCTGCAAGTTGTACTTCTAGCCCGGTGAGTCTACTCTCGACACCCACATTGTGGAGATCATGTGCTTCCATGCGCTCAGACAGATTCATCACTCTACCCGCCATCTTGTAGTTCCCAGTGATGGACATAGACAAACGCTCCTCGAGTATGTCCATATTTAGCCATAGTCGGCGTATCTCATACTGCAGGGTGGAGTTCTCATCAGTAAGCACTCCAACTCGGTGACGCTCGGTCTCCAATGTCGCGGTCAATGCCGCCACAGCTCGCTCGAGGGGCACGTAAAGAGACAGGAGAGTAGGTGCTGCAGATGTAGACGCTGACCTGGTCCTAGGTCTAGCAGTAGCCGACTCCGGGACTCGCTCTCTACGAACCATGTGGTTTATACACGTCGGGTAATAACTCCAATCTCGTGGAGGGCCGCGCTCAGGTATCGCGAACGGTTGATCCAAGTCTAACTCACCACGAGGGTAAGTAAATCGTGGCGAGTCGGGTACTCGGTTGGGTACATGTGGAGGGGATCCAGAACAAGCACGTCTCTTTCCCAAAGTTCGGGATGATGATACCATGCTGCAGTGCACATGATGCATATGCCAATGAGTATATAGTAAAAGGATAAGTCAAGAGCGACTAACTAACTATGTGCGGTTATAGACTAGTGTTATGCAACCTAGTTTCCTATAACCAATGGCTCTGATACCAATCTGTCACACCCTCAAAATCCACATGCAGAGTTTTACCACGAGGCGTGTGAACAAACCAGGATCACAGTCAATAGTTACTTAGAACGACTCTATATGCCACATTTAAAATAAAACCAAAGTTCAAACTTTAAAACCATGCGGAAGCATTTTGTAAATAAGACAAACCCAAAGTATAAAAATCCATAATATGGCAAAACACGCGCCAACCAAAAAGATTAAACACTCATAAATAAAAACCAACAAAGATGTCTTTAAAGTGGAGTCTTAGAATGCATGCTGGACCCATGTGGTGCTTCTAATGGCAAGCAAAATTAACGACCTGAGAATAGCATACTAAAATGTCAACAAAATGGTTGGTGAGTTAAAGAATTTGCATTTATCATTAATATTAACAATTATATAACATAAGAAGCGCATTGAAATAGATAGCTAGTCTATATTCAAATGTATTAACAATAATGATTTCGCGATCGAAGCTGACTGAGTTGCGTTTGTTGCCTCCCGTCACAATTTACCAGGTCGTGACGAATGTTTGTGTATAGGACGAAATTGCACCCGCTTGACCTCTAGTCTCACGGGTGCGGCTCGTCAGACCCAGTAGTAGTACCCAAGATTCCCCGCTAGTTACCATTATTAACGATCCGAAAGTGTGAGGACTTTTCATGGTATTAAACACTATGTTAAAACATACACAACTTATAATAATGATAAAACAACGTTTGAGTACGAGTATGCTACCTCCCCCAAAATAAGGTTTATAAAATAAAGGGGCATGAACTCACCTGGTGTGTAATGATAATGAAAACAGAGACTGGTGATAGGTGCAAAGACAACCCTTCAAAGGTTACCTAGAACACACAAGTACATAAGTATGTGTACACAGAGAAACTTAATAATCCTAGGTTAACCTAGTTGACCCGTTTGACCCATTGGTGACATATTAGTTAAAATATAGTTTAATCATATATGATAACTTAGCATACAAGAGTATCATGCAATTTATCCATGCATATCACATTATCAACCTAGGTTCTACCTAAGTCATCATGCCGCATTAGATCATCATACATTTATGCAAATCTCAAACAATCAACATGCTTAACATATATATATATATATATATATATATATATATATATATATATATATATATATATATATATATATATATATATATATATAAATACATCACAACAAATAATTCATACGCGAAGACTAATCATGCACCACATGTCATATGAAGCCACTCGGGACTTCACATCCTAAACCCTGCCAATACTACTAAGTAGGGACCTCAGATTCGCACGCGTGTATGACAATCATAAACACATTCGTTCATTTAGTTCATTCCAAACAACATACACAGTGACCATTAATTCCAATCCCAAACATGATCTCCTAATCACTAACCATAATTCATCATCATATCTGATCATAAAAACCTATACTTCTTACATGATCAACCAAGCATTCATACCACTCAATTAACACTTCTATCACATCAAACATCATCAACAATCATTCAAATATGATCTTAACATCACAAGCATGCCCTATTCATCACATCCAAAGATCTACAAATATAAAGTTTCCCTTTTGGGAAAGAAACACCCAAAAGTGATCTAGCATCCAATTCAATCATAATTTCAACAATTATATACCTAATCAAGTTCATATCATTCATTCTAACATGTTTATGATCTCCAAAACACCCAAATTCCCAAACACTATTCACACAAGTTTCTACTTTTAGTAAGTCATGATCAACGCCTCAAATTCATGGATTTTCTTGCACAATTCAATCAAACTTAGATCTAAACATTGAATCTAACATCTTAACATCATCAAATCATGAATTCCAAGAACAAAAAGTTTCCTTTTATGGCAATGTATGAACTAGATGATCAAACCATAGATTTCTTGCATAATCAACATCATCCAACATTCATACAACCCAACTAACATCATATTAACATCTAACAATCATCAATTTCATGTTTTCATCAATAATTTCGAGATTAGGGTTCATCAAGAACAACCAATATGAAAAACTAATCAAAACTAACCTTTAGATGTGTAGAAATCACCAATTGAACTTGCAAACACCTTGTAACACTTGAAACTAGATCAAATCCAAATGTTTGTGTGTGTGATTGCTCAAAATCGAATGGGATGGGGTGTGGGATTGCTTTCGGCCGCAATAGGGGTTTGGGGTGGGGATCAGGGTTTTGTTTTTGGTAATATTTGGTTAAAAGTAAATACAAAATAACCCCTTTAATTTATTTTATAAAAACTATCTTTCTAATACTTTTTAAATAGTTTTAACAACTAATTATAAGTATTATCAACCAATAATAATAATCATCAACATTTGCAATAATTCACACAACAAACGAAATTTATATAACACGTTGTCACGTTATCGCGTAGAATTTATAAAATAAACATTTAAAATTCTATAAATTCATGAACCACATAATCACAACTAATAATCAACATCATTAATTAGATTATTATTATTTAGAGTTAATTACATAAATGGTCCCTGTGGTTTATTCAAAATAACAGGTTTGGGTACTAAGCAAAAAAAGTAACAGGTTGGGGTATTATGTTTTCAATTTTGTAACAAGATTGGGTATTAAGACTAACAGACGTTAACTTTTCTGTTAAATTTAGTAAAAATGACCAAAATACCCTTTGAGAGATCATTTTTGTAATATTACCTCTATTTAAATCAGGGATCATTTGTGTAATTTAGTTATAAACAACCCCAACCCATCCTCCCACTATCGTAGCCCTTTTCAGACCACCACCACCGCTGCCCAACACCAATTATCTACCACCGTCGCCGCCCATCACCATTCATCCACCACCATCGCCGCCCATCACCATTCACTCCACCACTGTTGTCCACCACCGCCCTTCTTTCCACCGCTGCCGACGCCAAAGACTATTCAATCCACCACCGCCGCCCACCACTATCACTCAATCCACCACTGCAGCCCACCACCACTATTCAATTCACCACCGCAGCACATTGCCACCGCTACTCCTTCCCTTTTCATACCACAAACACCATTTAAACCACCACCGCTTCCCAAAAATCATCACCGAAAACCCTAAAATCATCAAAGGGTCAAACATCAGCCACCATCACCCACCATATCCGATTGCTAGGGCGATATCGTTGCCACTTCTTTAACCATTGAACATCGTTCAGGAAGAAGGGGGTACAGATGGTTCAATGGCTAGTGACGGTGGGGGAAGGTTGAACAGCGATATCAATTTACATAAGGGGGCGACAATGGCTGGTGGTGGCGGTGGTTCAATGGCTGGCGATGGTGGTTCAATGGCCGACGATGGTGGTCGCGGCTGATGATGGGTTGGAGATTAGGGTTTTACAAGGAAAAAGGAAAGGGGATTTAATGATGATGGTCAATGGTGATGATAACAAAGGTATTAAAGATGGCTAATGTTGATGATAACGGTGACACGACGGTGGCCGGCGGTGGCAGTCGGCGGTGATGCCAGCAGTGTTGGGCGAAAGTGATGACTCGATGTATATGTATGTGTGTGTGTGTGTGTGTATATATATATATATGTATGTGTGTGTGTGTGTTTTATTAAAAGTGTGTGTGTGTGTGATGTATAAATATATTGCTTTAATTAATTTACACAAATAGTCCCTCTAATTACATAAATATTCTTATAATGTAAAAAGACTAAAATACCCTTGAACTTAACTGAAAATCTAACGTCTGTTAGTGTTAATACTCAACCTTGTTACAAAATTAAAAGTGAGTACTCAAACCTGTTACTTTTTTTGCTTAGTACCCAAACCTCTTATTTTGTATAAACCATAGGGACTATTTATGTAATTAACTCTATTATTTATCATAGATTAGTATTATTATGTCACCAACTCTCAACGACAACTATAATGTGTGCCCACGACACGTGTATGCAAAACCTAACAAAACTAATGGAGTTTGGTAACGGAAAATTACCGGATGTCACATATAACTAGTTCTTTCCCATTTATTTGGTTAAGCATTCAATTTACTTTGATACACCTATTTGTAGTTGCACAATTTAGATTAAAATACAAGTAAATCTTATTTACTTGGTCGTGTTAAATTGATTTGCTATCTTTTTCTCGACCAGCCATCATGTTTCTGTATGATTTATGATTACTTTCATTCCTTTAGTTTAATTTTATTCTCGATTGTTATCGAGTGAATATGGACAGTTTCTTGATCCTTCGCACCTATTTCCTTGCCTAGATTGTTAATAAAGTATTTTGGTGGATCCATAGTTATCATTTTGATTGATTTTGTGGATTGTTGAGGCAAGAGTGTTTGAAGTTGGTTGTGAATTGTTCTTGATGAGTTTTGCGTAGGAGTTGATTGATTTCAAACGCCATTCATGTGGTTTTGTGTTCGATTTTGGTTTTGATTTAAACAATAGATCCTAAGTTTCATTTGTGATTGATTAGTGTGATTGCAATGATGACTATAATCATATTTGATTAGATTGGTTCACAAGTGTGTTTACAAGACATGAGAATCAAAACTCCATAGCATTGTAGGTTGTTATGGAAAGCAAAGAACTATGCACGCGAGAACTACTGTTGTTTAATGTTTTTGTATAACTAGTTCCTTACCCGTTTATTAGTTAAGCATTCGTGATTACTATAATACACCAATTTGTAGTTGCACAATTTTGATTAAAATAAAAGTAAATCTTATTTACATGGTCGTGTTAACTTAATTTACTTTCGACCACACATCATGTTTCTTTATGATTTATGAATACTTTCATACCGTTAGTTTAATTTGATTCTCGATTGTTATTGAGTGAATACAAATAGTTTCATAATCCTTCGCACCTACATATTTGCATAGATTGTTAATAAAGTATTTTATGGATCCATAATTGTCATTTTGATTGATTTGATGGATTGTTGAGGCAATAGTATTCAAAGTTGGTTGTGAATTGTTCTCGATGAGTTTTGTTAGGGAGTTGATTGATTTCAAAGGCCATTCATGTGGTTATGTGTTTGATTTTGGTTTTGATTATTGATTAGTGTGATTGCAATGATGACTATAATCATATTTGATTAGATTGGTTCACAAGTGTGTTTACAAGACAAGAGAATCAAAACTCCATAAATAAAGTATTTTATGGATCCATAGTTCTCATTTTGATTGATTTGCGGGATTTGTTGTGGCAAGGGTGTTTGAATTTGGTTGTGAATTGTTCTCGATGAGTTTTGCACGGAAGTTGAATGATTTCCAAGGCCAATAATGTGGTTTAGTGGTCGGCTTTGATTTTGATTTAAACAATAAATCCTACGTTATGTTTGTGATTGATTAGTATGATTGCAATGATGACTATAATCATATTTGATTAGATTGGTTCACAAGTGTGTTTACAAGACAA
The DNA here is from genome assembly GCA_025215565.1 of Flaveria ramosissima. Classification (NCBI taxonomy): domain Eukaryota; kingdom Viridiplantae; phylum Streptophyta; class Magnoliopsida; order Asterales; family Asteraceae; genus Flaveria; species Flaveria ramosissima. Next base: position 37,489,122 of record CM046031.1, read on the forward strand.
GAAAATCAAAACTCCATAGCATTATAGGTTGTTATGGAAAGCAAAAAACTATGCACGCGAGAACTACTGTTGTTTAATGTTTTTGAATAACTAGTTCCTTTCCTGTTTATTTAGTTAAGCATTCGTGAGTACTTTGACGCACCAATTGGTAGTTGCACAATTTTGATTATAATACAAGTAATTCTTATTTACATGGTCATGTTAACTTGATTTGCTCTCTTTTTCATCTACCACACATCATGTTTCTGTATGATTTATGATTACTTTCATTCCGTTAGTTTATTTTGATTCTCGATTGTTATTGAGTGCATATGAATAGTTTCTTGATCCTTCTATTTCTTTTCATGGATTGTTAATAAAGTATTTTATGGATCTATAGTTGTCATTTTGATTGATTTGATGGATCGTTGGGGCAAGTGTGTTCGAAGATGTTGCGAATTTTTCTCGATGAGTTTTGTGCGGCAGTTGATTGATTTCAAAGGCCATTCATGTGGTTTTGTAATCCATTTTGGTTTTGATTTAAACAGTAGATCCTATGTCCTGTTTGTGATTGATTAGTCTGACTGCATTGATGACTATAATCATATTTGATTAGATTGGTTCACAAGTGTATTTACAAGACAAGAGAATCAAAACTCCATAAATAAAGTATTTTGTGGATCCATAGGTTTCATTTTTAATGATTTGGTGGATTGTTGAGGCAAGGGTGATCAAAATTGGTTGTGAATTGTTCTCGATGAGTTTTTCTAGGAAGTTGATTGATTTCCAAGGCCAATCATGTGGTTTAGTGTTTGATTTTGATTTTGATTTTAACAATAAATCCTACGCTCCTTTTGTGATTGATTAGTGTGATTGCAATGATGAATATAATCATATTGGATTAGATCAGTTTACATGTGTGTTTACAAGACAAGAGAATCAAAACTGTGACATCCGTCACTTTAAGGTCCGTCAATTAACGTGTTTGTCCGTCATCTATTCTATATTTGGTCATTCCTCATCTCTATTTGACTCTTTATGTGGATATCATGTGTGCAATATTATCGTTGTGTGTGCATTCGTTGAAACCATGTGTTAACCTTAAAAAGACCTTTAAAACTTTCATTTTTGAAAACGCTAAATATACCATTTTATAAATATAATAAATGTTTTAATATAACCATTTCTTAAGTCATAATAACATTAAATGAACTTTTACAATTAATATAAAACACCTAACGAAGTCGTTTTTCAACCGAACCAAATTTGGTAAAGCTCGGGGGTTAAGTGCAGGGACTAAACTTGTAATTTTGCAAACTTGGGCTGGGTATAAATACCCTCTTACCAGCCCTAGCATCTCATTATCACCATCTTCTTCATCTTCACCCTCTACACACACAAAATCACCATTTTAGCACCAAATCCAACCCGAGAGGTCTTGTTTTCTTCGTCTTGACACCGTCTACAGCTTAGACTACCCCCTTTCTAGCAGGTAGTTGTCTTTGGTTGTCCGTTTTCTAGCCTTTTCACGGCTGTCCAAAACTAGGGTTTCGGGTGTTCGGGTTCAACCCGAACATACAAGGTCGTATGGGTGCGTGTGAGGTCTCTTTGCTTGTGTTTTATGCTTGTGTATGTTTGTTGTGTGTTTCTGGAGGTCCTTGTGGTGTAAAACCCGTGTTTAGAGCAGCTCGGGGGCTGCTCCTCCCGACCACAGTCGCGATTCTGCAGATCAGGCGACTGGGTCATCCATGCGATTGAGCCGTGCGACTGAGTGGGTCGTGCGACTGGATCATGCGTCTGAGTCAATCGCGCGACTGAGTTGTGCGACTAGGCATGTCTTGCGACTGAGTTGTGCGACTGAGTGTCTGTGTGCGAGTGAGTCATGCGTGCGATTGAGTGTATGCGAATGAGTCATGCGATTGAGTGATTGTGTGCGATTGAGTCAGGTGACCGACTGAATGTGTGCGAATGAATGTGATTCGCACGACTGGAGTCCAATCGCACTAATGAAGGTTCAGTCGTACGAAAGTAGCTAATTCGCACGATTGAAGGTTGATTCGTGCGCGTGGAAGTTGAGTCGTGCGATTGGGTGTTGTTTGGTACGACTGAAGGCCAAACATACGAATGAAGGCTCAATCGTACGAATGAAGCTGATTCGCACGATTGAGGGTTGATTCGCACGAATGGAGGTTGAGTCGTGCGTCTGACCTTGTTATGCGACTGAAATTGTTGTGTTTGACCCCTTGTGCGTGGTCGTGAGTATGTCGTGTGGTGTCGAGGTAACACTAACACAATAATGCCATTGTTCGGCCACAAAGATTAAAGTCAACGTGAGAAAGGGCACAGAAACTATTTTGAGTAAATTGAACTAACGCTTTACAGCGACCAAATTGACTTATAACTATTGACGCTTATTCAATGCTTCTTCAATAACAACAATACTTTTACTTAAACATCATCATTAGTGGCGACAATGTCTTGTACTTGGATCTACATAAGGTCTAGTACGTGTGTCAGGCTGTGTGTGTGTTGTGTGTGACCCATCCGATACGACCCGAACCGATCCATCATTATTGCGCGCTTATACATATATCATATCATTAATGTGATACAATAACTGTCAATAGGTGTTTGACTGTTTATTTGCATTCAACATTTGGGATTCATCGCTCATACATACTTACCACTTAACAAGTGAGTTTCGTGGCCCCTTTTTACGCTTATACAATATTTCAATCATTTACAAATTGGGGGAAAAGTATGCTTACACAATTTTTATGCTGTACAACTTACATACATTTTACATACAAGGAATCAACGTGATACGTGTTGCAAGTACTATTTGATACATGCTTGGGTCTGCTGTGTGGTTCTATCTTTGCAACTATTTAATTCCAGTGTGGGAACCGAGTGTTAGGTATTGGTAGTACTACTGGGTTGACACCCCCACCCTCGTTCGATGGTATACTAGTTGGTACCATCAGTGGCCAGGAACGGGCCCTTGGGTGAATATATGCCGACAATTTCTTTGTGTACGTTGCTAGGTTTGGTTGCAACGCTCATGTCATATGATATTTACTTGTGTAATAACTGTATTCACGGTATTCCGACGCGCTTATTTATTACAGCATCACTTACATTTTTATTACATAAACCTGCGAGCTCACCAACAATTATGTTGACCGTTTTAAGCATATCTTTTCAGGTGATCATGCAAGTCCAGGAATCTAGGTGTGCTGCCTTAGTGGAGACCCTAGGGTGCATTTTTGGGACTTAGCTCATGTTTTGTTAAACAATCTCTTTGAACAACGTTAACACTTGTAAACAATTATCAACTTTTGAAACTTGTTCCCGGGTTGTGGGAATTAACATTCACGATTTCATCTTATGTGATTATGTGTTATCATCATCATGTTGCTTATGGCTATGTTGTCGTGAACATTGACTAAACACGACACAAGTCCCCTTGTTGTCGGGTGTCGTCATGACACGCATGTCATCATTTATTTATATTGCTCTCTATCGCTTACCATGTGTTATGACGATCCCGGTCTCGTTACATCCCCGTGTTTCCGCTTTTAGCGGGGGTGTGACAGATTGGTATCAGAGCCATTGGTTATAGAGAATTAGGCAATACGCTTGACCTAGACTATAACCTAGGAACCTTCATGTAGATTTGCATGCTAGGACTCTGTATGCATAATATATCTCGTGTATGTGTTCCTCGCTGCTTGATTTGTTCATCTATTTGTTATGTGATCTTTCCACCCTATGAGAGAGCCCTTGTGCTCACTTTTTATGGGGATGCTTCTATTGGATCTTCCGTTCCCTCTGCGCGCCGAGTTAGTTTATCAGATCCGGGTATTAAACCCGAAGAGATCATCACAGATCATGTTATTGTGCTTGACCTTGGACATTGAGATTAACTCTGAGGAGGAATATGTCTGAAACCTCGAAAGAGGAAGGAAATAGACAACCTCCGCTAGACTAAACGTGATTGTATACATGGACTTACAACTGTTGTGTTGTGTGATGACAATAAGCATGATATTGACATGAATTACATGGACTGATGGATTATTATGGATATGAGGTAAAGGAAAGTCGGATGTCATGTAACCGGATCGGGCATCATTCTCGGTACATCGTGGGTGTGGTGGGAACGCTGCGGGGAACCCTATATATAAACATCACCGGTATACCGAGAATATGCTTGAAATGGGCTGCATGGTGATCTTGACCGACCGGAACATGAACATTAGAATTTGATACGTGGAATACTTTTGTATCTTATGGTGACTAAAGCTGATATGTTACCTCTTTTATGATTAGAACATGCCGCCTCGAAGAGTCACCCGTAGCAGTAGTGGCGGGAGTGAAGCCCCAAGGGGCAGAGGCCGAGGCAGAGGCAGAGCACCAAGAGCAAACGATGCTCCTGCCAGTAACAGTCAAGGAACAGGGAACGCCGACATGGCAGCCCTGATCGCTCAGCAATTGGCCGCGCTGATTCCTACTATCGTGGCCCAAGTGAGCGAGCGCAACGATGATGGAGCCCAAGGTGGGATTGAAACTGAGACGGGAAACGGAAACCCGACTGGAAACGAGAGCAACCAGGAAACCGGAAATGGTGGTACTGCCGGTATTGAGACTGGAGTGGTTAATGCTCGTCGGGGATGTTCGTACAAGGAGTTCGTGGCTTGTAAGCCAAGGGAATTCGACGGGAAAGGTGGGGCGATAGCCCTAACCAGGTGGTTGGAAAAGATGGAGGCAGTAATTGACATCAGTGAGTGCCTCGACAGCCAGAGGATCAAGTATGCCACTTGTTCTCTACAGGGTAAAGCCCTAACCTGGTGGAACACCCAGATTCAAGCACGAGGAAGAGAGTCTGCGATGCAGATGTCATGGGATGAATTTAAAGCCTTGATTACTGAGGAATACTGCCCTCTCAACGAGATGCAGAAGCTGGAGCATGAATTCTGGAATCATGCTATGGTGGGGGCAGGGCACGCAGCTTATACTGATCGTTTTCATGAGCTGGCAAGGTTGGTTCCGCATTTGGTCACGCCGGAATCAAAGAGGATTGAAAGGTACATCTGGGGACTCGCGCCTCAAATTAGAGCTATGGTCACAGCAGCCGCTCCTCCTACTATTCAGAGCGCAATTCTGAAAGCTGGCGCTCTGACTGATGAGATGGTTAGAACAGGGGTTTTGGGCCGAGGGGCCGAGAAGAGGAAGGATGTTGGGGAATCGAGCCGGTCGAGTGCCGGAAGGTTTGAGAAGAGGTCTAAGCCGACCAGGAATTTTGTGGCCGTGTCTCAGGCCAGAAGAGAGTATGTGGGGCCGCACCCCAAATGTGAAAAGTGCAATTATCATCATCCCCTAGGGACGCAGTGCCGGGTGTGCGCTAACTGTAGGCGCCCGGGTCATTTGGCAAGAGATTGCAGAACTGCGCCGAATCTTGTAGCACCCGTCAACGCGGTTAACCCCGCCGGGAATGCAAGGGCTTGCTTTGAGTGTGGGAGCCCCGATCACTACAGGAACATGTGCCCCAGGCTAAATCGGGCACCGGGTCAACAGGGGAACAACCAGCAACAGGTGTTGGCTATCGCTGGGAATCAAGGCCCGCCTACTCAGGGGAATGCAGCTCGGGGACGCGCATTCGTCATTGGAGCCAATGATGCTCGTCAGGACCCGAATGTTGTCACGGGTACGCACTTACTCAATCATCACTTCGCATCTATATTATTTGATACTGGAGCAGACAATAGTTTCATATCTTCTGAGTTTGTGCAATTACTTGATTTGAGTCCTAGTAGGCTAGAAACTAGCTACTCTGTAGAAATGGCCAATGGTAGGGTTGCTCAGGCCGATGAGATTATCAGGAAGTGTTCGTTAACGCTGGAGAATCACGCCTTTGAGATAGATTTGATACCCTTTGAGTTGGGAAGCTTCGATGTGATTGTGGGTATGGATTGGTTGTCGCAGAATGGAGCAGAGATTGTCTGTCGAGACAAAGTAGTACGTATCCCTATGCCAAACGGGGAGGTACTCAAGGTTCAGGGAGAACGACCGGGTAAGAGCTTAAAGCTTATTTCCTGCATGAAAGCACGCCAGAGTTTACGAAAGCAGTGCTACGCTTTTCTGGCTCATGTGGTTGAAAAGAAAGACGAAGAGAGGAAACTGGTGGATATTCCAGTGGTGCGGGATTACCCAGAAGTATTTCCAGATGACTTGTCTGGTTTACCTCCTCCACGACAGGTGGAATTCCGTATTGAGTTGGTTCCTGGAGCTACACCGGTAGCGAAAACGCCATATCGACTAGCGCCATCCGAGATGCAAGAGTTGTCTAGTCAGTTACAGGAACTACTGGAGAAGGGTTTTATCCGACCGAGTCATTCACCGTGGGGAGCGCCGGTACTATTTGTCAAGAAGAAGGATGGATCGTTCCGTATGTGCATCGATTACCGTGAACTGAACAAGTTGACGGTGAAGAACCGATATCCTCTCCCCAGGATCGATGATTTATTTGATCAGCTGCAAGGAGCTTCGTATTTTTCAAAGATCGATCTTCGTTCTGGTTATCATCAACTAAGGGTTTTTGAGGATGACATACCGAAGACTGCGTTCAGAACTCGTTACGGGCATTATGAGTTCTTGGTCATGCCGTTCGGACTGACTAACGCACCAGCTGTGTTCATGGATCTAATGAATCGGGTGTGCAAACCTTACCTGGATAAGTTCGTGATCGTGTTCATAGACGATATACTTATCTATTCCCGATCAAAAGAGGATCATGTAGAACATCTTCGGGCTATTCTGGAGCTGCTACGAGAAGAGAAACTTTTCGCCAAATTCTCAAAGTGTGAATTTTGGCTGCGAGAAGTGAAATTTTTGGGTCATGTGGTTAACGAGGACGGGATTCACGTAGATCCCGGCAAGATCGAAGCGGTGAAGAAGTGGGATACGCCCCAGACACCATCAGAGATACGGCAATTCTTGGGATTGGCCGGTTATTATCGTCGCTTCATCGCGAACTTTTCAAAGATCGCGCAACCGTTAACCCTGCTTACTCAGAATGACAAGAAGTTTGACTGGGGGTATGCACAAGAGCAAGCGTTCCAGACGTTGAAAGAGAAGTTGTGCAACGCGCCGATACTGTCTCTCCCAGACGGAACAGAGGATTTTGTGGTCTACTGCGATGCGTCACATCAAGGATTGGGATGTGTATTGATGCAGAAGGACAAGGTGATTGCCTACGCTTCGCGACAACTTAAAGTGCACGAAAAGAACTACACCACTCATGATCTTGAGTTGGGCGCCGTAGTATTTGCACTCAAAATTTGGAGGCATTACCTGTATGGCACCAAATGCATCATCTTCACCGATCATAAGAGCCTTCAACATATTCTGGATCAGAAGGAACTCAACATGCGCCAACGACGTTGGGTAGAGCTTCTTAGCGACTACGATTGTGAAATCCGGTATCATCCGGGTAAAGCTAACGTGGTGGCTGATGCCTTAAGCCGTAAAGAACGCGTGAAACCACTGCGTGCACGAGCGTTGGGATTGACCATTCAAACCAACTTGAAAGCTCAGATTCAAATTGCACAGAGTGAGGCATTGAAAGAAGAAAACCTTGCGGGAGAAGAATTCCGGGGGTTAGATAAACAGATGATTCAAGGATGACGGTATTCAGTACTTCATGGATCGCATATGGGTACCCAAATGGGGAGGTGTTCGAACCTTAGTCATGGATGAAGCCCACAAGACGCGATATTCTATTCATCCTGGTGCAGACAAGATGTATCATGATCTTAAGGATCTATACTGGTGGCCAGGCATGAAGAAAGACATTGCCTTATACGTCAGCCAATGCTTGACGTGTTCGAAAGTCAAAGCTGAACGCCAAAAGCCATCGGGATTATTACAGCAACCTGAAATTCCCGAGTGGAAATGGGAGAACATAGCTATGGATTTCATCACCAAACTCCCTAGAACAAGCAGCGGTCATGACTCGATATGGGTCATTGTGGATCGAATGACAAAGTCCGCACATTTCTTGCCTATCCGAGAAGACTACAAGATGGATAAGTTGGCGAGATTGTACATCAAAGAGGTCGTGACACGGCACGGGGTGCCGGTGTCAATCATATCCGACCGTGATAGCAGATTCACTTCACGTTTTTGGCAGACGCTACAGAAAGCGATGGGTACTCGGTTGGACATGAGTACAGCCTATCACCCCCAAACAGATGGCCAAAGTGAACGCACTATACAGACGCTAGAAGACATGCTGCGAGCGTGTGTAATCGATTTTGGAGGTAGCTGGGATGCTCATTTACCGTTGATTGAGTTCTCTTATAACAACAGCTACCATACAAGCATTGGATGCGCTCCATTTGAAGCGTTGTATGGAAGGAAATGCAGATCTCCCGTTTGTTGGGCCGAAATTGGTGAAAGTCAGCTGACAGGCCCAGAGATCATCCAAGAGACAACAGACAAGATTTTCCAAATCAAAGATCGACTTAAAGCCGCGCGAGATCGCCAAAAGAGCTATGCCGACAATCGTCGGAAGCCTCTAGAATTCAATGTTGGGGATCGTGTGTTACTCAAAGTTTCCCCTTGGAAAGGAGTCGTTCGATTCGGAAAGAAAGGGAAGTTAGCCCCAAGATATGTTGGACCATTTGAGATCACTGAAAGGATCGGTCCAGTGGCTTACCGGTTAAGGTTGCCACAAGAGCTTAGCGGTGTGCATGATACTTTTCACGTGTCAAACCTCAAGAAGTGTTTGGCCGATGAATCCCTTCACGTGCCAATCGAGGAAATCAAGATTGACGACAAGCTTCATTTTGTTGAAGAACCCATTGAGATCATGGATCGAAAGGTCAAGCAACTGAAGCGCAGTAGGATACCTATTGTTGGCGTAAGGTGGAATTCAAAACGAGGGCCAGAGTTTACATGGGAACGTGAAGATCAGATGAAACTCAAATATCCACATCTTTTCGAGGATGACACTCTTGGACCTAACTCCAGCTGAATTTCGGGACGAAATTCTCTCAACTGGGGGATACTGTGACATCCGTCACTTTAAGGTCCGTCAATTAACGTGTTTGTCCGTCATCTATTCTATATTTGGTCATTCCTCATCTCTATTTGACCTTTATGTGGATATCCTGTGTGCAATATTATCGTTGTGTGTGCATTCGTTGAAACCATGTGTTAACCTTAAAAAGACCTTTAAAACTTTCATTTTTGAAAACGCTAAATATACCATTTTATAAATATAATAAATGTTTTAATATAACCATTTCTTAAGTCATAATAACATTAAATGAACTTTTACAATTAATATAAAACACCTAACGAAGTCGTTTTTCAACCGAACCAAATTTGGTAAAGCTCGGGGGTTAAGTGCAGGGACTAAACTTGTAATTTTGCAAACTTGGGCTGGGTATAAATACCCTCTTACCAGCCCTAGCATCTCATTATCACCATCTTCTTCAACTTCACCCTCTACACACACAAAATCACCATTTTAGCACCAAATCCAACCCGAGAGGTCTTGTTTTCTTCGTCTTGACACCGTCTACAGCTTAGACTACCCCCTTTCTAGCAGGTAGTTGTCTTTGGTTGTCCGTTTTCTAGCCTTTTCACGGCTGTCCAAAACTAGGGTTTCGGGTGTTCGGGTTCAACCCGAACATACAAGGTCGTATGGGTGCGTGTGAGGTCTCTTTGCTTGTGTTTTATGCTTGTGTATGTTTGTTGTGTGTTTCTGGAGGTCCTTGTGGTGTAAAACCCGTGTTTAGAGCAGCTTGGGGGCTGCTCCTCCCGACCACAGTCGCGATTCTGCAGATCAGGCGACTGGGTCATCCATGCGATTGAGCCGTGCGACTGAGTGGGTCGTGCGACTGGATCATGCGTCTGAGTCAATCGCGCGACTGAGTTGTGCGACTAGGCATGCCGTGCGACTGAGTTGTGCGACTGAGTGTCTGTGTGCGAGTGAGTCATGCGTGCGATTGAGTGTATGCGAATGAGTCATGCGATTGAGTGATTGTGTGCGATTGAGTCAGGTGACCGACTGAATGTGTGCGAATGAATGTGATTCGCACGACTGGAGTCCAATCGCACGAATGAAGGTTCAGTCGTACGAAAGTAGCTAATTCGCACGATTGAAGGTTGATTCGTGTGCGTGGAAGTTGAGTCGTGCGATTGGGTGTTGTGTGGTACGACTGAAGGCCAAACATAAGAATGAAGGCTCAATCGTACGAATGAAGCTGATTCGCACGATTGAGGGTTGATTCGCACGAATGGAAGTTGAGTCGTGCGTCTGACCTTGTTATGCGACTGAAATTGTTGTGTTTGACCCCTTGTGCGTGGCGTGAGTATGTCGTGTGGTGTCGAGGTAACACTAACACAATAATGCCATTGTTCGGCCACAAAGATTAAAGTCAACGTGAGAAAGGGCACATAAACTATTTTGAGTAAATTGAACTAACGCTTTACAGCGACCAAATTGACTTATAACTATTGACGCTTATTCAATGCTTCTTCAATAACAACAATACTTTTACTTAAACATCATCATTAGTGGCACCAATGTCTTGTAATTGGATCTACATAAGGTCTAGTACGTGTGTCAGGCTGTGTGTGTGTTGTGCGTGACCCATCCGATACGACCCGAACCGATCCATCATTATTGCGCGCTTATACATATATCATATCATTAATGCGATACAATAACTGTCAATAGGTGTTTGACTGTTTATTTGCATTCAACATTTGGGATTCATCGCTCATACATACTTACCACTTAACAAGTGAGTTTCGTGGCCCCTTTTTACGCTTATATAATATTTCAATCATTTACAAATTGGGGGAAAAGTATGCTTACACAATTTTTATGCTGTACAACTTACATACATTTTACATACAAGGAATCAACGTGATGCTGTGTTGCAAGTACTATTTGATACATGCTTGGGTCTGCTGTGTGGTTCTATCTTTGCAACTATTTAATTCCAGTGTGGGAATCGACGGTTAGGTATTGGTAGTACTACTGGGTTGACACCCCCACCCTCGTTCGATGGTATACTAGTTGGTACAATCATTGGCCAGGAACGGGCCCTTGGGTGAATATATGCCGACAATTTCTTTGTGTACGTCGCTAGGTTTGGTTGCAAAGCTCATGTCATGTGATATTTACTTGTGTAATAACTGTATTCATGGTATTCCGACGCGCTTATTTATTATAGCATCACTTACATTTTTATTACATAAACCTGCGAGCTCACCAACAATTATGTTGACCGTTTTAAGCATATCTTTTCAGGTGATCATGCAAGTCCAGGAATCTAGGTGTGCTGCCTTAGTGGAGACCCTAGGGTGCATTTTTGGGACTTAGCTCATGTTTTGTTAAACAATCTCTTTGAACAACGTTAACGCTTGTAAACAATTATCAACTTTTGAAACTTGTTCCCGGGTTGTGGGAATTAACATTCACGATTTCATCTTATGTGATTATGTGTTATCATCATCATGTTGCTTATGGCTATGTTGTCGTGAACATTGACTAAACACGACACAAGTCCCCTTGTTGTCGGGTGTCGTCATGACACGCATGTCATCATTTATTTATATTGCTCTCTATCGCTTACCATGTGTTATGACGATCCCGGTCTCGTTACATCCCCGTGTTTCCGCTTTTAGCGGGGGTGTGACAAAAACTCTGTAGCATTGTAGGTTGTTATGGAAAGCAAAAAACTATGCACGCGAGAATAACTGTTGTTTAATGTTTTTGAATAACTAGTTTCTTTCCCGTTTATTTAGTTAAGCATTCGTGAGTACTTTGATGGACCGATTTGTAGTTGCACAATTTTGATTATAATACAAGTAAATCTTATTTACATGGTCGTGTTAACTTGATTTTCTTTCTTTTTCATCGACCACACTGTTGGGTTTGTAACATGTTTATCAGAGATTGTTTAACCATTTAAACAAAAACGCAGTGGATATAATGTGACATTAAACTTGTTTTAGTTGCTGAAAATAAGACATTTATTTACCAATAAAACAAATCCAAGAATAAGAATCATGTATGTGAACAGAAATGCTATCAAACAACACCAACCATAGGGAGTTTATAGAATGCTACCTTTCTAAGAACAAAGAGATTAGAGATGGATGTTAGATGAAGAAGATGATGATGTTCTTGAATCCAAGCCTCCAAAGGAGAACACCTCAAGCTAGTATACCCACAAGCCCTTGCAAACACCCAACTTGTTAGGAAGTGCAACACCAAAGTCTTCTTCTTGCACCTCTTATCAAAACTGAAAATTTCAGCTAGAAACCACTTCAAATCCGAAATATTTCAGCTAGAAACAAGAAGAGAGAATTGCTATGTGTGTGAGAGAGAGTGTGTATGGAGTGGAGTGTGTTTTTGGTTTAAGTCTTGCATAAAACAAGAAAAGGAATCCCAAAGAGAGGGAACTCCAAGGGGTGGTCGAAAAATACCTTCAAAATGGGTTTCCCCCATTTTAATTTTATAAAATATCACACTCTAACCCATATGTTTATAAATTTAAAACCCCTTTTAATTTTATAACTTGAACACACTTTTATTTGTTATTATTTAACCCACTCAAATAATAATACAAATAACTTCTCATGAACAAATTATCCATATAATATTGTTCTATTTCAAAAGCAATAATTTGGAAAGCCCATTTTCCAAATTGGTGTCAATATTTATTTGTATGATCACATCAACAAATAAATATTTATTGGTGTTTGTTTAGCTTTTTATTGGGTATGACCCGACTTGGATCATAACGTACTAACCACATCAGTCTTGTATGTGTCTTGGGCATACAAGATCCAACACACACATCATGTTTCTGTATGATTTATGATTACTTTCATTGCATTAGGTTGATTTAATTCTCGATTGTTATTGAGTGAATACGAACAGTTTCTTGATCCTTCGCACCTATTTCCTTGCCTAAGTTAATAAAGTATTTTGTGGATCCATAGTTATCATTTTGATTAACTTGATGCATTGTTTAGGCAAGAGTGTTCGAAGTTGGTTGTGAATTGTTCTTGATGAGTTTTGCGCGGGATTTTATAGATTTCAAAGGTCATTCATGTGGTTTTGTGTTCGATTTTGGTTTTGATTTAAACAATAGATCATACGTTCTGTTTGTGATTGATTAGTGCAATTGCAATGATGACTATAATCATATTTGATTAGATTGGTTGACAAATGTGTTTACAAGACAATAGAATTTAAACTCCACAGCATTGTAGGTTGTTATGGAAAGCAAAAAACTATGCACGCGAGAACTACTATTGTTTAATGTTTATGATTAACTAGTTCCATTCCCGTTTATTTAGTTAAGCTTTATTGATTACTTTGATACACCAATTTGTAGTTGCACAATTTTGATTAAAATACAAGTAAATATTATTTACATGGTCATGTTAACTTGATTTGTTTTCGACCACACATCATGTTTCTGTATGATTTATGATTAGTTTCATTTCGTTAGTTTAATTTAATTCTTGATAGTTATTGAGTGAATACGAATAGTTTCTTGATCCTTCGCACGTATTTCTTTGCATAGATTGTTAATAAAGTATTTTATGGATCCATAGTTGTCATTTTGATTGATTTGATGGATTGTTGAGGCAAGAGTGTTCGAAGTTGGTGGTGAATTGTTCTTGATGAGTTTTGTGCGGGAGTTGATTGATTTCACATGCCATTCATGTGGTTTTGTGTTTGACTTTGGTTTTGATTTAAACAATAGATCCTACGTTTCGTTTGTGATTGATTAGTGTGATTGCAATGATGACTATAATCATATTTGATTAGATTGGTTCACAAATGTGTTTACAAGACAAGAGAATCAAAACTCCATAGCATTGTAGGTTGTTATGTAAAGCAAAAAACTATGCACGCGAGAACTACTGTTGTTTAATGTTTTTGTATAAATAGTTCTTTTCCCATTTATTTAGTTAAGCATTCAATTTACTTAGATACACCTATTTGTATTTGCACAATTTAGATTAAAATACAAGTAAATCTTATTTACATGGTCGTGTTAACTTGATTTCCTTTCTTTTTTTGACCAGACATGTATGATTTATGATTACTTTCATTTCGTTAGTTATTTTTATTCTCGATTGTTATCGAGTGAATACAAACAGTTTCTTAATCCTTCGTACCTATTTCCTTGCCTAGATTGTTAATAAAGTATTTTGTGGATCCATAGTTATCATTTTGATTGATTTGGTGGATTGTTGAGGCAAGAGTGTATGAAGTTGGTTGTGAATTGTTCTTGATGAGTTTTGCACGGGAGTTGATTCATTTCAAAGGCAATTCATGTGATTTTGTGTTCGTTTTTGGTTTTGATTTAAACAATAGATCCTTCTTTTCTTTTGTGATTGATTAGTGTGATTGCAATGATTACTATAATCATATTTGATTAGATTGGTTCATAAGTGTGTTTACAAGACATGAGAATTAAAACTCCATACCATTGTAGGTTGTTATGGAAAGCAAAAAACTATGCACGCGAGAACTACTGTTGTTTAATGTTTTTGTATAATTATCCGTTTATTAGTTTAGCATTCGTGATTACTTTAATACACCAATTTGTAGTTCAACAATTTTGATTAAAATAAAAGTAAATCTTATTTACATGGTCGTGTTAACTTGATTTGCTTTCGACCACACATCATGTTTCTGTATGATTTATGATTACTTTCATACCGTTAGTTTAATTTGATTCTCGATTGTTATTGAGAGAATACAAATAGTTTCTTAATCCTTCGCATCTATATCTTTGCATAGATTGTTAATAAAGTATTTTATGGATCCATAATTGTCATTTTGATTGATTTGATAGATTGTTGGCAAGAGTGTTCAAAGTTGGTTGTGAATTGTTCCCGATGGGTTTTGTGAGGGAGTTGATTGATTTCAAAGGCCATTCATGTGGTTATGTGTTCGATTTTGGTTTTGATTTAAACAATAGATCCTACGTTTCGTTTGTGATTGATTAGTGTTATTGCAATGATTACTATAATCATATTTGATTAGATTGGTTCACAAGTGTGTTTACAAGAAAAGAGAATCAAAACCCCATAAATAAAGGATTTTGTGGATCCATAGTTGTCATTTTTCTTGTTATGGTGGATTGTTAAGGCAAGAGTGTTCGTAGTTGGTTATGAATTGTTCTCGATGATTTTTGCACGGAAGTTGATTGATTTCCAAGGCCAATCATGTGGTTTAGTGGTCAGCTTTAATTTTGATTTAAACAATAAACCCTACGTTCCGTTTGTGATTGATTAGTATGATTGCAATGATGACTATAATCATATTTGATTAGATTGGTTCACAAGTGTGTTTACAAGACAAGAGATTAAAAAATCCATAGCATTGTAGGTTGTTATGGAAAGCCAACAACTACGCACGCAAGAACTACATTTGTTTAATGTTTTTGAATAACTAGTTCCTTTCCTGTTTATTTAGTTGAGCATTCGTGAGTACTTTGATGCACCAATTGGTAGTTGCACAATTTTGATGATAATACAAGTAATTCTTATTTACATGGTCATGTTAACTTGATCTGCTCTCTTTTTCATCGACCACACATCATTTTTTGTGTATGATTTATTATTACTTTCATTACGTTAGTTTATTTTGATTCTTGATTGTTATTGAGTGCATACGAATAGTTTCTTGATCCTTTGCACCTATTTCTTTTCATGGATTGTTAATAAAGTATTTTATGGATCCATAGTTGTCATTTTGATTGATTTGATGGATTGTTGAGGAAAGTGTGTTCGAAGATGGTTGTGAATTATTCTCGATGAGTTTTGTGCGGGAGTTGATTGATTTCAAAGGCCATTCATGTGGTTTTGTGATCCATTTTGGTTTTGATTTAAACAATAGATCCTACGTCCTGTTTGTGTTTAATTAGTGTGATTGCAATGATGACTATAATCATATTTGATTAGATTGGTTCACAAGTATATTTACAAGACAAGAGAATCAAAACTCTATAAATAAAGTATTTTGTGGATCCATAGGTTTCATTTTGAATGATTTGATGGATTGTTGAGGCAAGGGTGTTCGAAGTTGGTTGTGAATTGTTCTCGATGAGTTTTGCTTGGAAGTTGATTGCTTTCCAAGGCCAATCATTTGGTTTAGTGTTTGATTTTGATTTCGATTTAAACAATAAATCCTATGCTCATTTTGTGATTGATTAGTGTGATTGCAATGATGACTATAATCATATTTGATTAGATTGGTTCACAAATGTGTTTACAAGACAATAGAGTCAAAACTCCATAGCATTGTAGGTTGTTACGGAAAGCAAAAAACTATGCACGCGAGAACTACTGTTGTTTAATGTTTTTGTATAACTAGTTCATTTCCCGTTTATTTAGTTAAGCTTTCATGATTACTTTGATACACTAATTTGTAGTTGCACAATTTTGATGAAAATACAAGTAAATCTTATTTACATGGTCGTGTTAACTTGATTTGCTTTCGGCCACACATCATGTTTCTATATGATTTATGATTACTTTTATTTCATTAGTTTAATTTGATTCTTGATAGTTATTGAGTGAATACGAATAGTTTCTTGATCCTTCACACCTATTTCTTTGCATAGATTTTTAATAAAGTATTTTATGGATCCATAGTTGTCATTTTGATTGATTTGATGGATTGTTAAGGCAAGTGTAACACCCCAGATATTCAGCCCAATTAGAAAACTTAATGTATTATAAGGCCCAGCAAAGGCTCGGATTGATTTGGGCTTACCAGAGAAAACATAGATAAGAAACTAATAATTTGTCTCATTTAACGCCCAATACACGTTTATGAACTAATTAAATAAGTGATCATAAATAATGAATCGTTATGTGACTCGAAGTAACTATAGAAAGATCCAAACTAAACAGATTTAAAAACCATACCGGGTAAAGCTCGGTTATCTAACGCGTACTAACATCTGATTTCCATCATAATTTCCTTATAATGACGGTATATCCTACCAAAATCATTATTAATCATGGAACATAATGTAAATAAAACTAGTGAAAAGATTCTACATCAATGTGCATGGTAACTTAGATAAGTGTGAGAAACGCGAATATTGGTTGCACCGGCATTAACCGACATCCGATACGTCAACCGAATCCTAAAATATCTTTAATATTTATTTTATTATTATATTTAATTATAATATTCTAAATTGGTGAAGGAGACATTTGTCCAGGGCAAATGCGTTTGGAGACGCGACTGAGACGGGTACCGGCTTGAACGTTAGTCAAACCCGAGAATTTGACGATAAACTTACTCAATCATTTTATTCAAGCCTTAGTAATTAAATGTAACAATTATAGGATTAAGTAGGAGAATTTGATCCGAAAGACTCTGGTTGACATGCGTTAACAGAGTGGACAGAGCGTATACGCGATATCTGAAGAAAACCCATCTGAAAACCCTAACTATATAAGTCTAACATTCAAACTTTTCCTCATTTTACAAACCCTAAAACAAGAAAAATGCTCCCAAGAGCTGCAGCAGCTGCCATCGCCGGAGCAAGAGGCTCCAAGGCGGAGCAGCGGCAAAGGACGGCGGACCGCAGTGGCGGCGACGGTTTCCGGCGAGTTCTCGACCTACCCCCACTAATTTTGACCTCCTGAATCCAGTGGTGGTGTTAGTTTTCTCTGAAATGCAACGATGGTGGAGATATAGGGGAGAGAAGGTGGTGGCAGCTAGGGGTACGGCCACCGGAACCGGCGAGTGGCGGCGACTGGCGCACCTGGTCATCTTCCCCTCGACGAGCTCCTTCCAATGGTGGTAGTTGTTTTCTCTAATTCATGGCGGTGTTAAAGTTATTGGCAAACGAAGGAGACGGCCGCTAGGGTTCTGCCCTCTATCTCATTCCTCTTGTTTTCTAGCTACTTTGGTAAGCTTCATGAACCATTTTTGGTTTCAAACAAGTTCTACACTTGATAATTGTTCGGTTCGTGGTAGCATTCTGAATTCTAAGCGAGATCTTTAAAATTTGGTGGTTTGCAGCCGTTCTCGGGCAAGATTTCTGGCTGCCCTGGGGCTTCTGGTGGCAGCCAGTGGCGATCCATGGTGGAGAGTGGCTGCATGTGGTGGATATTGGTGGTAAAAGTCATAGCCGAGGTGTTTGGTAACGTATGTTGCGGTTATAGTTGTGTTTGGTTATGAGATAACAATGCAGTAGTGTTTATAAATAATCTTAGTGCGTTTTGGCTAGGTTAAACCTTGGTTAAAGCTGGTCAAACGTGGTCAATGGTCAGTCAATGTGATGCGGGTCGGCACAAGCGGGTTCTAGGATGTGATGTAACACTCGGTTATTCTATTAAAGTAAATAAAAGAAGGAAACATCAATAAACCCGAGTTAAGGGGTTAAAAATGTAAAAAGGGGACAAAAGTACAAAAAGTTAGTGTAAAGGTGGGCATGGCCGCCCACCTTCTCTTCACATCACCTTTTCATTCGGTTCTAGAGAGAGTGAGAGCAGAAAACTCTCGGGTTGAAGAAGAAGAAGAAGAAAGCTGAATTCAAGGTAAGAATTCGTGGGTTTTAAGTGTTTATGATGGGTTTTGTCTCGGTTATATGCTTATGTGTTTGTGTGTGTGTGTTCGTGTATGTGTTTGCTGGGTTTCTAGGTGTTTAAACTCATTTGCATACGGGTTAGAAGGAAGATACACCCAAAGTTGCACCAGGTGAGTTTCTAGACCCTGGTTTTACTTGTTTTAAACTCTTTGGGGCTGAAAATGTATTTAAACGGTATTTATTTTGATTATGTATGTATACCCGTATGTATTATGCATGTTTGATGATGTTCCTTAGGTGTTATTATGTTGTTCATGCTTAGAATGACCTTGGTAAGCTTAGAACAAATAAGCTTGATGTTTGGGTTTGAAAATATCCTAGAAACATGTTGAGCAGAAGGTTCATGCGCCTAAATAAGGCTAATGCGCCTAAATAAGGCTAATGCGCCTGGAAATGCCTTAGAAATGTTTTAAGTGTAACTCATGCGCCTGAACAGTGGTTCATGCGCCTAGAATATTAGTTGGACGACAAAGAGTAGGGCCATGCGCCCCGATAGTGTTCATGCGCCTGAATAGTTCATGCGCCTAAGTGTTCATGCATCCGAATGGCCCATGCGTCTAAGTGTCCATGCGACCGAATGGACCATACGCCCGAATAATTCATGCGCCTGAATGGTTCATGCGCCTAAGTGTTAAAGCGGTTAAGTGTTGGTTGTTGCGCCTGCATAGTGATGAAGTGCCCAAACAGGGCTCATGCGCCTAAATGGTATTGATGCGCCTAAACCCTTAGACTTTATTACAGGAATTTATGGGAGTTTGTGCAGTAAGGGTTTTGACCGTTGTTTGTCTAGGGTTTATTAAATGCCTTCTTTCATTTATTATAATGATTGTTTCATATTATTATTATTATTATTATTATTATTATTATTATTATTATTATTATTATTATTATTATTATTATCATTATTATTGTATGACTTTACATGGTGTGTTTATTATCGTAACGTAATGTATTATTAATAATAATAAAGCGAAAGTGTAATGAAGAAGAGAAGTGTGAAGGATTTGATCTGCCCAAGATACATACTAAATTGATGTGGCTAGTGTGATATGATCCAAGTCGGGTCATACCCAATAACAAGCAAAACAAACACCGATAAATATTTATTCGTTGATAAGATCAAACAAATAAATATAAGCACCAACATAGAAACCGGGTTTTCTAAAACATTGCTTTTGATAATGAAGAACATTATATGGATAATTGTTCATGAGAAATTACTTGTTTCTATTATTTAAGTTGGTTAAATAATATTAAACAAAAGTGTATTAATTTTATAAGATAAAAGGGTTTTAATCTTATAAATTAAATAGAGTGCAAGGGTGATTTTTTGAAAAAAAATTCAAAATGAGAGGGACTCTCCAAGTCCATTTCGGCCGCCCTTGGGGCTTGCAAGGCCTTGATGAATTATCTTGGTCCTTGCAATATTTATTCAACACAACACTCTTCCAAGAACTACCTTCTCTCACACACACATAGCAAAAGTATTTTCTCTCTAATCTCTCTCTAAAATTCGGATTTTAGAGCTGAAATAGAAGCAATTTCCAGCTTCAAACAAGTGTTGTTTTGGCTGGAAAAATCGATCTTCAAGAGTGTCTTTGAGGTTGGTGTTGCAAGACCTAGCAAGTGGGTGTTTGGAGGAAGCTTGGGGTATCATCTCTTGAGGATTTCTACTTTGAAGTCTTGACATTCAACATCATCTCCTAGCCTCCATTCCACGTTTCTAAAGGTAGTAAATATATGGATGATATGTATGTTGTGATAGTGTGTTATTCCATATAATAAGATCCTTGTTTTGGGTTTTGCTTTAACATATGTATATGATACATAAACTCTTATTTGAACTGAAAATCCGCTGCGTTTTACATGTTAAATGGTTAATATGTCTTTGATAAACATCTACAAAACCCTACAATGGCATCTAGAGCCGGATTATATGGATACATGCTTCCAACATGAAATTTTCGGGTCCTTTTTCTCTAAAAAGTGGGCTGGAAATTTCTTTACATGGAAGTCCCTTTGTTTTCAAGATGTTACTTTATATGCATGTAAAGATCTTGAAAAATATAGATCATATGATGGTTTGTTTGTTTGGACATAAACCCAAATGTTCTTGGTTTGTGTTGGCCAAAAACTTGGGTTAAAAGGGGCTGCCATATTATCGATTTTGGACTTGTTTGGATGTGTTCTAAGTGCACAAAGCCTAGCCATGACCTTGTGATTGATTATTTGTGGTTGTGTTTCATTTGGATGTAATAAAGCATATGTAATTTATTTATTTCATTTGATATGTAATAAATAGATTAGCTTGTATCTTATTTTACTAGAAAAAATGTATTAGGACCTTTTCTATGTAATAAGCTTTTGGGGCTGTTTTGTAACACATAAAGGAAGCCTAAAGATGATGATGGAATCACAACACAAAAGGCATACTTGAAGCATTTGGATGCAAGTTCAAGTGGGAGTTCATCAACTCAACAATGTGTCATGTTTTACCTTTGGATTGACCCCTTAACACACTTGTTATGGCAAGCAAGTGTGTTCAAAATTATTGGCTTTGGTTGTGCACTTATTATATTATGTTTGGTTGATTGTTTGGTTATCTTGGTTGTGTTTGTTTTGGATTGAAAATTGACAAACTAGTTTAACAACTATGGCGCATCAAGCATAAAAATGGTTCTTTATAATCATTAAATGGATTAATAAAATGAGTTTATTAAGGGTTAATGATTTAATAAAAATGGGTTTTATTAAAAGGAACCTTAAAAATTGTTTTTCAAATAATACCATGCATTTGAATGCATACAAGTTGTATGGTATAAAAGGTTTTCTATAACTAAGTTTTAGAAACTTCAAGGTATAAGTTTTAGAAACTTCAAAACCCTTTTTTTTAAAACAAGTTTAACACCATCCTTTTGAACAACACTCAATTCACTTGTAACTTATTTATGGGATAAAGGTCACCTAACCATAAATGTAGAAACTTGAGAAGTTGAGGTGAAATTACTATATTTGTGGGATAAAGGTCACCTAACCACTTATATTAGTGATATCACACGTGTGTCTAACTAGGACGACTTGATTTGGAAATCATGCATTAGGATCACCGAAGCATGACGTACAAACGGTGTTGATGGGATTAACATGTCAAACTAAACATAAGATGTTTAAAACGATCCCATAAAAACTAGAAATTGTAATGGGTTACAATTGTCAAAATGTTGACTACCTTGTTAATTTAAATAAAGGGATAAAGGTCACCTAACCGATATTTAAATGTAACGTTGGATTCTAGTTTTAATTATTAATTGTCTATGAGACATAAAAGGGTATTAATAATTAAAAATTGCTTAAACATCGAAATACTAAAATTTGAACTTTGTAATATTGTAGATGGCTAACAACAACAACGCTATCCCGACCGTCCATAACCTATCACTAAGAACGATCCTCGAAAAGGAACGTCTAAACCATGGGAACTTCATGGATTGGTATCGAAACTTGAGAATAGTTCTCAAGCAAGAAAAGAAGTCCTATGTGTTAGACGATCCCATTCCCGATCAACCCGATGAGAGTGACGTTGAGGCCTTTGCCGAGTGGGTCAAGTACACCGAGGACTCCGTGCAAGTCTCATGTCTCATGCTAGCGAGTATGATTCCCGACTTGCAAAAGGACTTTGAAAACCACAATGCCTTTGACATGATCACCCAGTTGAAGGAAATGTTCCAACAACAATCAAGGGTGGAGCGCTTCGAAACGGTTCGAGCGCTCCATGCATGTCGGATGGACGAGACCCAATCGGTGTCATCCTACGTTCTTAAGATGAAGAGCCACATTGATCGCCTCGAAAGGCTTAACTGTCGTGTGTCCAACGAGTTGGCAACGGATTTGATCCTCAACTCTCTATCAAAGAAGTTTGATAGTTTTGTTATGAACTATAACATGAATGGTTGGGACAAGAGCATTGGTGAGCTTCATTCAATGCTAAAAACGGCCGAGGCGGGCATGGGTAGAAAGGTTCTGTCGGTCCTTACGATCAATGAAGGAGGTAGTAGGAAGAGGCACCTCCCCAACCCTAAGGCAAGCGTTGCCAAAGGGAAGGGGCACGTCAAGGGAAAGGGAAAGGCAAAAATGGAACCCCCCAAACCAAAAGAAAAGAAGCAAAAGGTTGCTCAAGATGACCCTTGTTTTGAGTGTGGTGAGGTAGGCCATTGGAAACGCAATTGTCCGGTCTATCTCAAAGCGTTGAGGTCAAAGAGGGACGGGCAAACCTCAGGTACAATCTTTATGATACATGTTGAGCTAAATGTAATTTCTTCTAACACATGGGTATTAGATACCGGATGTGGAACTCATATTTGCAATTTGTTGCAGGGGTTCAAAAGAAGTAAGCATTATTCAAAAGGGGAAGTTAGTCTCTTCATGGGCAATGGTGCAAAGGTTCATGTGGAAGCCCAAGGAGACTATGTTTTGAAGCTTCCAAGTGGTTTGGAAGTTATTTTAAAGAATATCTTGTATGCTCCTAGTTTGACTAGGAACATCATTTCTGTTTCCCGTTTAAGACAATATGATTATGATTTCAAATTTGTTGACAATGATATTCATGTTACTTTGAATCATGTGTTTTATTTTAAGGCTATTCCTTGTAATGGTATTTATGAATTGGTTCATGATAACACAACATATGATAGCTCAATGTACCAAGCAACCACCAAAAGCTCAAATTAGATTTGAATGATTCCTATCTTTGGCATTGTCGCCTTGGACACATAAATAAGAATCGTATGCATAAACTTCAAAAGAACGGTCTTTTGAAAACCAATGAAAATGATTCATTCGATGTGTGCGAGTCTTGCTTACAAGGTAAAATGACAAAGGCCCCTTTTAGTGGGACTAATGAAAGGGCGAAAGATTTATTAGGGATCATACATTCGGATGTATGTGGACCTTTTAAACCAATGACTAGGAATGGTGAAAGATACTTCATTACCTTTACCGATGATTATAGTCGTTATGGGTATGTGTACTTGTTAAGACACAAACATGAATCTTTTGAAATGTTCAAAATATTCAAGAATGAAGTTGAAAATCAACTCAACAAAACGGTCAAGGTTCTTCGCACAGATAGAGGAGGTGAATACCTAAATAGTGAATTTCAAGAGTATCTTAGAAGTTGTGGGATTGTCTCACAACTTACTCCACCTGGAACACCACAACATAATGGTGTGTCTGAGAGGAGGAATCGAACTCTATTGGATATGGTTTGATCTATGATGGCTAGAAGTACACTCCTCTGTCATTTTGGGGTTTCGCGTTGCTCTCCGCGGCCCGTATTTTAAATATGGCCCCAACCAAGAAAGTGGAAAGGACACCTTTCGAAGTATGGCATGGAAGGGTTCCATCATTATCATATTTGAAAGTTTGGGGGTGTGAAGCTTATCCTAAGCAATACACTCAGAACAAACTGGAAGGGCGATCCACGAAGTGTATCTTCATCGGATATCTAGAGATTGTATTGGATATTATTTCTATGATCCGACAGAGCAGAAAGTGTTTATTGCTCGAAAGGCAGAGTTCTTGGAAACTAAGTTTCTTTTGGAAGAAACTAGCGGAAGAACAGTGGAACTTGAAGAGGTCCATGATTCACAAGAAGATACACAATTGGTTAATACTAGCAATCAACATGAGGATGTTGAGAATGATCATATGGATGATCAAAATACACAAAACGTTCGCAGATCTGGTAGAATTAGTGTTCCTCCTGAGAGATATGGATTTTTCATGGATGGATGCTATGTGGTAGATTCAGATGAACCAACCACATACCAAGATGCAATGTCAAAACCTGATTGTGACAAATGGCAAGAAGCCATGAACGTTGAGATGCAATCCATGTATGATAACCAAGTCTGGGAATTGGTTACACCACCTCTTAAGTCCAAGATAGTTGGGAGTAAGTGGGTTTTCAAGAAGAAAACCGATATGCATGGAAACTTGGATACCTACAAAGCTAGACTTGTAGCAAAAGGTTTCACTCAAACTCAAGGGGTTGATTATGATGAAACTTTTTCACCTGTGGCAATGCTAAAGTCTATTAGGATATTATTTGCCATAGCAGCATATTATGACTATGAGATATGGCAAATGGACGTCAAAACCGCTTTCCTTAATGGATATCTTGAGGAAGATGTCCATATGAAACAGCCTGAAGGTTTTGTCGATCCAAAACATCCTGAAAAGGTATGCAAGTTAAAGAAGTCAATCTATGGATTGAAACAAGCATCAAGAAGCTGGAATCACCGTTTTGATGATGAAGTAAAGAAATTTGGCTTCATCAAAAACGCTGATGAAGCCTGTGTATATAAGAAAGCTAGTGGGAGCACTATCACCTTCCTTGTATTATATGTTGATGACATTTTACTATTTGGAAACGACATTCCAACCTTGGATGGTGTAAAAGCCTGGCTTGGAAGCTGTTTTTCCATTAAAGATCTTGGTGAAGCCACCTATATTTTGGGTATAAAGGTCTATAGGGATAGATCAAGACGACTGATAGGTTTAAACCAAAGTGCATACATTGATAAGATCTTGAAAAGGTTCAAGATGGAGAATTCTAAGAAAGGTCTGGTACCTATTCAAAAGGGGACTATATTGAGCTCATCTCAATGCCCTAGTTCAAAGGTTGAACAAGAAAGAATGAGTGGAGTCCCATATGCGTCTGCTATAGGATCCATCATGTATGCAATGATATGTACTAGGCCGGACGTGTCATATGCTCTAAGTATGACAAGCAGATATCAGCAGAATCCTGGTAATAGTCATTGGATGGCTGTTAAAAGTATTTTGAAATACCTTAGGAACACTAAGGACATGTTCTTAATATATGGATCTGGTGAGGAGGAGCTTGTGGTAAAGGGTTACACAGATGCAAGTTTCCAAACTGATCGAGATGATTCTCGATCACAGTCGGGATATGTCTTCATTATGAATGGAGGAGCGGTCTCTTGGAAGAGCTCAAAGCAAGATGTAGTGGCATTATCTACAACAGAATCTGAATACATCGCCGCTTCACTGGCAGCTCAAGAAGCTGCGTGGCTTAGGAAGTTCATTGCTGATCTAGGGGTCGTTGCTACCATTCAAGACCCCCTAGAGATCTTTTGTGACAACGAGGGCGCGATTGCTCAAATCAAGGAACCTCGTGCTCATCAAAAGACCCGGCACATTGAACGGAGATTCAACTACATTAGGGATGAAGTTGAAAAGGGAAAGATATGTATTCGCAAAGTTCACACCGATCAAAACATTGCGGATCCATTCACGAAGCTCCTTGACAGGTCAAAGCATGAAAGTCATACTTGTGCCTTAGGACTTCGATATTCTAGTAATTGGACTTGATCAAATTTTGTATTTGGATATTGGAACTTATGTAATTTGACTTAATTATATGGTTATAATTTTCATTTGTTCTTCTATTTTAACATGTTTTAATCCGTGAATAAGTAAGTTATTCTAAAACGTCCGTAGTCGATCGTACTTGTGGGAACAACTATGAATGTAAGACTATAATGAACTTGGATTGGTTGATATTCACTAAGTATGAATATAGAGCAAGACGTTGCTACCAAGGTTCATTGATATCTATGGGATATGGATATTGGACTGACCCGCTCTCAATTATTTCTGCATGGAATCTTTGTGATTAGTCATAAGAGATATTGAGTAAAGGCGAATATCATTGTATCCTCATACCTGAGATACATATTGGGTCTTGATATTCACCAAGT
This sequence comes from Flaveria ramosissima, assembly GCA_025215565.1. NCBI lineage: Eukaryota > Viridiplantae > Streptophyta > Magnoliopsida > Asterales > Asteraceae > Flaveria > Flaveria ramosissima. The sequence goes on from CM046031.1 coordinate 37,515,547, forward strand.
ATTGTACTTTGAGTTAGTTCTTTACTGTTCTGAAATATTGGCAGTACATAAGGCTGAGTTCGGGTATAATATAAGGTGATTGTGAGAGACGTATGTAGTCAAGATGGAATTTGTTCCTCTTATTCGTTGAGAGTTAGATGTCTAAGGCCTGTTAAAGTTAAATCAACGGAGAATGACAATTCTATGTCTCTAGGATTTAACATGACATCTGTAACAAAAGGATAAATGATTTATTCACCTAAATCATATTCAAGTAGGGTACTTGAAAGGGACGATGTTATTGAATGGCACTTAGTCATATACATTAGGGGTAGCAAACCGTTGCTAGGCGTTATTTGCTACTTGCATCAATTCTCTATGAATCTTGTGCAAGTGGGAGATTGAAGGATTTGATCTGCCCAAGATACATACTAAATTGATGTGGCTAGTGTGATATGATCCAAGTCGGGTCATACCCAATAACAAGCAAAACAAACACCGATAAATATTTATTCGTTGATAAGATCAAACAAATAAATATAAGCACCAACATAGAAACCGGGTTTTCTAAAACATTGCTTTTGATAATGAAGAACATTATATGGATAATTGTTCATGAGAAATTACTTGTTTCTATTATTTAAGTTGGTTAAATAATATTAAACAAAAGTGTATTAATTTTATAAGATAAAAAGGGTTTTAATCTTATAAATTAAATAGAGTGCAAGGGTGATTTTTTGAAAAAAAATTCAAAATGAGAGGGACTCTCCAAGTCCATTTCGGCCGCCCTTGGGGCTTGCAAGGCCTTGATGAATTATCTTGGTCCTTGCAATATTTATTCAACACAACACTCTTCCAAGAACCACCTTCTCTCACACACACATAGCAAAAGTATTTTCTCTCTAATCTCTCTCTAAAATTCGGATTTTAGAGCTGAAATAGAAGCAATTTCCAGCTTCAAACAAGTGTTGTTTTGGCTGGAAAAATCGATCTTCAAGAGTGTCTTTGAGGTTGGTGTTGCAAGACCTAGCAAGTGGGTGTTTGGAGGAAGCTTGGGGTATCATCTCTTGAGGATTTCTACTTTGAAGTCTTGACATTCAACATCATCTCCTAGCCTCCATTCCACGTTTCTAAAGGTAGTAAATATATGGTTGATATGTATGTTGTGATAGTGTGTTATTCCATATAATAAGATCCTTGTTTTGGGTTTTGCTTTAACATATGTATATGATACATAAACTCTTATTTGAACTGAAAATCCGCTGCGTTTTACATGTTAAATGGTTAATATGTCTTTGATAAACATCTACAAAACCCTACAAAGTGGAACTTAAATAAAATGTTAACAAGTCTTGCAAGCTTATAGGAGGTGCACGACCATGTTGTCGTTAGCTCAACTGTGATGCGGGTTAGCTACCGTATTATGCACACGGGGCCAGTCAATTGAGATTAGCGGACCTTTGCAGCGTACCCTAGGTGACTGGGCCGGCCTTGTATACAGAAACAGAGCCCATTGAGGGAACAGAGGGCCAGCACCAGTTTCCCTCGCGCACATAGTTTAGGGTATTGCTCATTGGTCCACATAGACAGTGAAAGATAAAGATAAAAAAGAGTACAAAATAAACAAGGCATATAGTAAAGAGAAAAAGCATGGTTGTATAGTTAATGCGTGCTCACGTATAAAGAGATAATTTTCACAGAAAGAGTATTTTCATATGTATACCTTACAGAAAGTATTTTATTACTTTTAAAACTAGAACTCATTCAACAACGCTGACTTTTATACATTTTCAGTTGGCAGGTAAACATTGCTGAGGATGGCACGAGGGTGAAGCTACTCGGCAGGGAAAGACTGACATCCATTCATAACTTGTTATTGCTGTTGTTTTGTAATGCAATTAAACAATTCTTTTGTATTCGGTTAAACAATAGTGTATTGCTCAACAACAGTGTTTTTAATGAAATGAATGGCTTTTGTTAAAATAATTCCGCTGCTTAAGCTTGTAAATTTAAAATGTTTAATGTATTTAATGCTGTAAATGACCAACTGTGAGGTCTCCGGGAACGGGGCCTTACATGTGAAACGGAAACGCTAGGTATAACCGTGCGCTAGAAATTCATATACGTAAATTATAGTTTTATATATTAACTTGTGTGTGTTGAGCTACAATTTTGCGTAAAAATGTCAACTAGTCTATAAATGGTCAAGAATGAATACGTAAATTGGAAAGAATGTGACCAATCGCATAATGTAAAACAACTTTGGTAACGTTATCATATGAACAAAGATGTTAAAAACATATAAAATGTTATTTGATCTCATGTCATACATAATCCTTACAAGGCGACGAGATGATTAAAAATATACAAAATGCAATTGTATGTATATACAATGGATACTTTAGGAAAACCGACATTTACACGTATTTATTTAAGACAAAAGGCATATAATATTATAATAATCCATCATCTTATATTATTAATAGTCGATCATCTCTTTATTATTGGTATAAATATTATTAGTATCACCCCTTTTTATTCAATATAACGACAACTATTATCGATATCCGTATTATTCTAGCATCAATCAATTCAACGTTAGGATAAAAGTGTAATCAATATAAATATTATTGGAAACTTTTTTGACCAATATAATTATCAACGTTACCCATTCATGGATATGGAATCCTAATATCAACCGATTATTGCTACAATCATTGTACTAAGAATCATTATTCGAATAAGAACATTAATTAATCTAACATGCACAAATTAGTATGTAACAACTAATGCTTTTACAAGAAGCTAAGTGTCACACCCCGGGCCCAGGTAGGGTGGGACGTCACAGACTAGCAACAATATATGACAGCGGGAACAAACCATTACAAGAGCTCAAAGGAGAGAATATCACATGGCATTAATGTTTTAAAAAGATACTGGGGCTAGAAACAAATCAAGCCCCCAAATAAGTTTTACAATCACCCATAAAAATAAATTGTACTTGTTCAACACAAACATGAAATTGTTCAAATGGTTCATTAAGAAAATATGCCAATGCCATGGTCGCAGGGATAGGTCTAGGTCTTCACAACAGCTAGGATCTCTTCATACTTTACCTGAAACATGCTCAAAAGAAATTTGTGTCAACTAAAAATTTGGTGAATTCAAGTGCTTAAAGTTTAAAAACAAAAGGACTTAACAAATCCTTCTTTTATTAAAAAGAAAATAATCATTGTTTAAACATCGTGGAAAAATCATAATCAACCCTGCACTCAGTCCCGGTTGGCCTCTTCTAAAATTGTGTTTAATCGGATATTCCCGAAGGAAGAACTGAGCCCCAAACCAGTGAACCCTACCTGCCCGGATGGTTCACCATAGTTTCTTAACAAACCTGTTACATGCCACAAACGACCCCTTAGGATCTCAGTGGGGTACCCTTCCTGGAACGGAAGCCACTGTGTGTGGGAGATTCCCCAAATAGATCTATCCATATAAACCAAGCGGTTCACGAAAGAATTAATGATCATGACATAAGTATCAGCAGGTAATCCATAACCCAACATACAATCATCAAGTAAAGCACAAATATAGTTCATAAATAATAGAGCATGTTTCATCCCAAAACAGTAGTAAAAAGGGGGATCACTAGAACTCACCATAGGTTTCAAGTCAAAAAGTCTCTTGGTGTGCCGGGAGTGTCTCAAGTCTAGCACCCTAACATGTACATATTAAGTAATAAGCTACTGCCCTAAACTCATTTAAGGTGCAACAATAGTGTCAAGAGTTTAGATATTGGGTAAGGCTTTGATTTCGTGAAGGTTTGTATAAAAAGTTTTCTTTTATGGCAGGCCAAGGTTTCTTTATGAAAATTGGGATTTTTACATCATTAGGTTAAGGATATTAAGAAATTTTGTTGTTCAAGTGTTTATTAGCTTCCTATAAGTCGGTTATAAAGTTTGGTAAAATTTTACAGTTTAGTCCCTCAAGTTTCAAAATTGACAGTTTCTACCCTCAAGTTTGGTTTCTTGTCCCTTATGACCCTTAAGACCAAAAATCAGGTTATTAGAGTAAAATTATACTTATTATAGAGTAAGTGTTTCTAAATTTCAGTTTACGGGTCTGGTTTTAAAAACTATGCGTTTACGCTCCCGGTTGCGGTAAAAGCCGGAGAGTTTTAACCGTAAATTTAGGGTTTTCATAAATTTGAATCTTGGACCAGTAGGTATTTTCTAAAAGATATTTTTATAAATTTTAAGTCCTTAAATTGTGAAATTTGGCCTTTAATAGTTGAAAATCTCGTTTTTACGTTTGACCCGTTAAAACGCGGTTTTGACCGTATTTGACCATTTAAAGCTTGTTTGACCAATTTTTCAAATCCTTTAGGTCTTTTATTACTTAACTTACTGAAATCATATGATTTTTATAAATCTTAGCTTTGAACTCTATTTTTATGGATTTTTCTCAAAAACGTTGTCCGGTAATACCCGTTTTTAGTTAAAACGTCATTTATTTGTTCCTTTGACCATTTAAATTACCCATTGACTCCAGAACACTTTATTTATCATTTTTAAGCCTGGAATACTTTTCAAGAGTGTTAAATCCATGTTTTTACTATTTTTAGGGTCGTTTTACCATGTTTCGGGTCCCGAAATTAACCAAAATAGGTCTAATCTTAACATGTCCATAATTTCCAGAGATTAACCACTTGTCACAACCTTAATATTCAACAAAACATTCTGAAATTAAGTCCAAACCCACGGTTAGGTTTCCCATCACAACAATGAGTCACTAACTTAGTGATTTAGCCATAACTAACCATAACACATGTGTGAATCATTGCAACTTGTAGTTAAACCTTACCAAAACTCCATTTAACTTTAAATCCATATTATTATGGTGTTACCAAGTCGTTTATGAGCAGATTGTAAGTCTTGGTTAAGAGTGTTTTCAAACAAGTGCTTAGCTTGCAATATACATCTTGTAAAATGAAGGTTTTTGAGGTGTAACTTGTGTTAAAACCATACATCCATGGTGCATCTTCTTTTATAACTTTTTAAATCAGGTTATTAGGAGTTCATTAATCCTTTAGCAAGCAGGTTATAAGTTTTGGCTTCAAGAGTTACAAGATCTACAAGTTAGATGGTGCAAAAGTCCCAAAAATAGGGTTTTCATGGTGGAAATCGGTTTCCACCTTAGATATGACAAGAATAACGAGTGAGATACCTCTTGTGAAGTTGAAAGCTCCTCAAGAACAAGGTAGTGGTGTCGGGTTTCTGCTACAACAAAGAGGGGAGGTGTTTTTAAAAGAGAAATGAAAGAACACATGAAAAAGACCATTTTCGGGTGTCATGAACTTACACTCGATGTTGTTCACGTTTTGGAGTGTGTAGATGGTCTTGAATGGCTCGAATCTCCTTGGACAAGGCTGGAGAATCTTCTACAAGCTTGGAAAGGTCGAACAAGTGGTAGAGGTGTGTCAAAACTTACGGTTATGGTCACCTTCTTGCGGTTCTTCGGTTGGCCGATATTTCTTGATGTTGTTCTTGCGATTTTGGGGCTGGAGTTGAGAGAGTTTTTGGGAGTGTTTGCAAGGTGTAGAGGGAGGTTTCAGCTGATGCTTGTTCGAATAAGAGGGAATAGGAGAGAGTGTGGATGTGAAGTGTGTAAGAATGCATGTGAGAGGAGTGGTGGGTGTGGTGGTGGTGTAGAAAGGAGGAGAGTGGAGGGAGAGGGGGCGGCCGCATTTGGCCTCTAGTGAGGGTTTTATTTTTAAATTTTAATTGATAATATTTATTAAGTAGTGTAGTTTGTAGTATTGAGTATAATGTATTATTTAGTGAATGATGTTATTAGTTGTATCACATGCATGCCCATGCATGCATGGACCGAAATTATTTAGTTGTATCACATGCATGCCCATGATGTTATTAGTGTAGTTTATTAAGTAGTGTAGTTTGTAGTATTGAGTATAATGTATTATTTAGTGTGTATGCTCGCATTTAATTGTTTTCTCTTGAGATTAATTTTGCAAGGGTGACTAGTCAACATTCCCGGAACACTCATTTTTAAAAAGGTAAAAATCTAAATTAACAAAAGTCAATAGTAAAATCATAAGAAACCATAATTTGAATCAAGTAACAAGAAATGCTTCTAATTTCATGATAGGGTTGAATTGTTTCAATTATTAGCACTCATAAGATGGATAATGATGCAAGTAAATTAGGGTTAGGATAACGACCTAGAGGCCGGTTGTCACATTCTCCCACCGTTTAGGAAATTTCTGTAGGATTCTATGTGCCCAAGACACATAGAATATTGATGCGGTTAGTACATCATGATCCAAGTCGGGTTATACCCAATAACAAGCTATACAAACACCAACAATTATTTAGTTGTTGATAAGATCATACAATAAATATTGACACCTATTTAGTAAATTGGTTTTCTAAATATTGCTTATGTGAAAGAACAATATTATATGGATAATTTGTTCATGAGATATTTATTTGATACATTATTTAAGTTGGTTAAATAATGTCAAATAAAAGTGTATCATGTTATAAAATTAGACTATGTTTTAATTTTATAACTTAATATGCATGGAAGTGTAGATTTTATAAAAATTTCAAAAGGGTGGGAAACCCTTTTTGGGTTGGTGCTTGCGGCCGCCCAAGGGGCATAGGGAAGCACATTATGTCTTGGCTTCTACAAGACTTAATTGATTCATTCAAGCAACCATCTATGCTACACTTTCTCTCACACACACAAAGCAACAATTCTCTCTTTGAAGAAAGCACATTTTCGGATTGAAGAAGCAAAACAAAGCTGAAAAATCGGTTTTTCTTGGCTGTTTTGGCTGATTCGGATTGTTCTTCTAAGGGGTTTTCTTTTGGTGTAAAGCTCCCTAACAAAGCAAGGTGTTTGGAAGAAGCTCGTGGGTATTACAACTTGAGGTTCTCTTCTTTGAGGGCTGCATAAACAATATCATCATCATCTTCATCTCATCCTTCTTTCATTCGATTTTTGAAGGCTGCTGAAAGGTAGTTATGGCAGCCCTTTGTGGCTGTCATATTATGTTGTTTTATGTTCTCATAGCATGCTCATTCACATACAATGATCCTTTGACTTATGGGTTTGTTTCCTACATAAATATGGTCACTTAAGAACATGTTTTTCAGCTTTATAATCAAGTTTATAAAGTAATTATTCCGCTGCGTTTTCAGTATGTTTAAGAGGTTAAACTATGTTTTGTGTTCTTACAAACCCTTCAATGGCATCTAGAGGCGGTTATGTGGATAGCATGCTTGTTAGTATCCTTTAAAAAATTTTGTTTTATGGGATTTAATAACCCTTTTAAGGGCTGAAATGTTCTTGTATGTTGAATCCCCAAGCTTTCAAGGTTATATCACACATGCTTGTGATTAAACCTTGAAAGATATGTATGATGATATGTATATTGTTTGGACAATGTTTGAAACCCGAATTTTCAGTTTATGTTGGCTGAAAATCATGGGTTTTAATGGGGATTCTTAGTTATATTTGGATGATATGATGAATGTTCATATTGGTGCATAACCTAGCTTTTGGCCTTGTGTTGTTTGGATGTTTGGTTTTGGTTTATTCAATAGGGTTGTATATTTATTTGTGCTTTCTTTAAAAATGTAATTTGTCTATTTATTCATTGGGATGTAATAATAAATTAGGAGTATTTTTCTTTTACTAGAAAATATGTATTAGGATATATATTTTGTAAAAGAAGATGCTCAGGAAGGAAGCACAAGAGGAAGACACAAAAGAAGGACTTAAAGCATATGGATGCAAGTTCAAGTGGGGGTCTATGAAGACCTTAATTTTGTGTTGTATTCAACCCTTAGGAAAGACCTAATGACCACACATGTGATGGCAAACAAGTGTGGTCACAATAGTAGCTATGGTTATGCACATTGTGGTTGTTTATATTATGCTTGTTTGATTGTGATTTTATGAATGATTGTATGATATTTGGATATGGTGGACAATCTTAATATAATTGATCTTAACAAGCTAATACAAAATGGTTCTTAATCATTAAGTGTTTATAAATGGTTATTAAAAGGATTAATGATTTCGTAATAAAATGGGTTTTATTAAAAGGACCATAGGGTATCTTGTATTTGAAAGCATGCAAATACAAGTACATAGAGTTTTCTAACTAGAATTATGAAATCTCTAAACTTTTGACAAACAAGTTTAACACCGTCCTTTTGCACAACACTTGAGTCATTTGGAAACTCTTAATGGGATAAAGGTCACCTAACCATTTAGAGGGAACTTGTGATTTAAGGTGGGGATACCACATTGGTGGGATAAAGGTCACCTAACCACTTATGTGGGTAAACTCACACGTGTGTGCAAGTAGGGTAACTTGATTTGCAAACCATGTTAAATGGATCACCTAAATATGGTTTCCAAATGGTGTTGATGGGATTAGCGTGCCGACTTTACATATGATGTTTAAAGTCAATCCCATACCTCTAGAAGTTGCAAATGGTTGCAACCGTCAATCGTTGACCACCTTATTAATTTAAATCGTGGGATAAAGGTCACCTAACCACTATTTAAATGTAATGTTGGGTTCTAGATTTTAATATAAAAATGACCTTAAAAGGCATTAATTATTAAAAGTAGCAATATCAAAAATACTAAATAGATCTTTGTTAATTTTGTAGATGGCCACCAATAATGACAATCATGATAACTCATCCGCGTCCACCCAATCATTACGAGCGATCCTCCAAAAGGAACGTCTAAATCATAATAATTTCATTTATTGGTATCGAAACTTGAGAATCGTTCTCAAGCAAGAGAGAAGATCATATGTTTTAGACGACCCTATCCCCGATCAGCCTACTGAGGATGATGAGGAGGCCTACAACGATTGGCTGAAGTACACTGAGGACTCCGTCCAAGTGTCTTGTCTCATGCTAGAAAGCATGACTCCGGATCTCCAAAAGGAGTATGAACATCACGGAGCTTATGACATGATAACCCAGCTGAAGGAAACGTTCCAACAGCAAGCAAGGGTTGAGCGCTTTGAAACGGTTCGAGCACTCCATGCATGTCGTATGGACGACAACCAATCTGTTTCATCCTATGTACTTAAGATGAAAAGTCATATTGTCCGCCTCGAGAGGCTTAATTGTCCCGTCTTGAAGGAATTGGCCACGGATTTGATCCTTAATGGCCTTACCAAGAAGTTCGAGACATTCGTGTTGAACTACAACATGAATGCTTGGGACAAGAGCATTGGTGAGCTTCACTCAATGCTTAAAACCGCCGAGGCGTCCATGGGTAAAAGGGTTTTACCCGTTCTCACCATCCATGAAGGTGTGAACAAGAAAAGGCCTTATCCCGCACCCAAGGCAAAGGTTGCCAAGGGTAAGGGACCCGTATGGGGAAAAGGGAAAGGGGTGGCAAGGGTGCCACCCAAACCACAAGAGAAGAAGCAAAAGGGTTGCTACCAATGACCCATGCTTCAAGTGTGGGGAGATTGGACATTGGGCAAGAAATTGTCCCGTCCATCTCCAAGAGTTGAAAGCAAAGAGGGATGCCGGGCAGACCTCAGGTACAATATACATGATTCATATTGATCTTAATGTTACATCTTCTAACACATGGGTATTAGATACCGGATGTGGAACTCATATTTGCAATTTGTTGCAGGGGTTCACAAGAAGTAGGGACTTCAAACAAGGGGATGTTAGTCTCTTCATGGGCAATGGAACCAAAGTCCAAGTTGAAGCTCGTGGGGACTACATCCTAAAACTTCTAAGTGGCTTGGATGTTATTTTGAAGAATGTTTTGTATGCTCCTAGTTTGACTAGGAACATTATTTCTGTATCCCAATTAAGACATTATGATTATGTATTATCTTTTGTTGAAAATGATATTCATGTTTCTTTAAATGATATGTTATATTTTAAAGCTATTCCCATTAATGGTATTTATGAATTGGTTCATGAAAATGCTTTAAATAGTTCATTGTACCAAACTAACACCAAGAAACTCAAGTTGGATTTGAGTGATACCTATCTTTGGCATTGTCGTCTTGGTCATATAAACAAGAAACGTATACAAACACTTCAAAAGAATGGTCTTTTAAAAACGAATGAATGTGATTCATTTGATGTATGTGAATCTTGTTTACAAGGTAAAATGACTAAGGCACCCTTTAGTGGAACTAACGAAAGGGCAAAAGATTTATTAGGAATCATACATTCGGATGTATGTGGTCCTTTTAAGACAATGACTAGGAATGGTTAAAGATACTTCATTACCTTTACCGACGATTATAGTCGCTATGGGTATGTGTACTTATTAAGGCACAAAGATGAAGCTTTTGAAATGTTCAAAATCTCCAAGAATGAAATGGAATATCAACTTAACAAGTCAATTAAAGTTCTTCGTACCGATAGAGGAGGTGAATACCTAAGTGATGCTTTTCAAGATCATCTTAGGAGTTGTGGGATTGTCTGACAACTCACTCCACCTGGAACACCACAACACAATGGTGTGTTTGAGAGGAGGAATCGAACCTTATTGGATATGGTCCGATCTATGATGGCTAGAAGCACATTGCCTCTATCATTTTGGGGTTTCGCTTTGCTCTGCGACCCGTATTCTAAATATAGCCCCAACCAAAAAGGTGGAAAGGACACCTTTTGAGATATGGCATGGAAGAGTTCCATCCCTATCATACTTAAGAATCTGGGGTTGTGAGGCTTACGTTAAGACTCCCACCCCAAACAAATTGGAAGTCCGATCCACCAAGTGTATCTTTATTGGATATCCTAGAGATTCTATGGGATATTATTTCTATGATCCACTGAAACAAAAGGTGTTTGTTGCCAGAAAGGGTGAGTTCTTAGAAGCAAAGTTCCTTATGGAAGGAACTAGCAGTAGAACAGTGGATCTTGAGGAGGATCAAGAACCACAACCTGATGCACGTTTAGTAGAAACTAGCACTCAACATGAGGATGTTGAGGATGATCAAATGGTTGATCAATACACACAAAACGTTTGCAGAAGTGCTAGAACTAGTAATCCACCTGAAAGATACGGATTTTTCATGGATGGATGCTATGTGGTAGATTCAGATGAACCAACCACATACCATGATGCAGTGTCCAATTTGGATTGTGACAAATGGCTTGAGGCCATGAACGTTGAGATGCAATCCATGTATGACAATCAAGTTTGGGGCCTTGTTGAACCACCTCTTAATTCCAAGGTAGTTGGAAGTAAGTGGGTTTTCAAGAAGAAAACCGATATGCATGGAAACTTGGATACTTATAAAGCTAGACTTGTAGCAAAGGGTTTCACTCAAACTCAAGGGGTTGATTATGATGAAACCTTCTCACCTGTTGCGATGCTAAAGTCTATAAGGATATTGTTTGCCATAGCTGCTCATTATGATTATGAGATTTGGCAAATGGATGTCAAAACCGCTTTCCTAAATGGATATCTTGAGGAAGATGTCTATATGGTTCAGCCTGAAGGTTTTGTCGATCCAATACATCCTAATAAAGTATGCAAGTTAAAGAAATCGATCTATGGATTGAAACAAGCATCGAGAAGCTGGAATCACCGTTTTGATGAGGAAGTAAAGAAATTTGGTTTCATCAAAAACGCTGATGAGGCTTGTGTGTATAAGAAGGCTAGTGGGAGCACAGTAACTTTCCTAGTATTGTATGTTGATGACATACTACTATTTGGAAATGACATTCCAACCTTGGAAGGTGTAAAAACCTGGCTTGGAAGTTGTTTTTCCATTAAGGATCTTGGAGAAGCCGCCTATATTCTGGGAATAAAGATCTATAGGGATAGATCAAGGCGGTTGATTGGTTTGAATCAAAGTGCATACATGTAAGATCTTGAAAAGGTTCAAGATGGAGAACTCTAAGAAAGGTACCGTACCTATTCAAAGAGGAACGATATTGAGTACGACTCAATGTCCTAGCTCAAAGGATGAGCAAGATAAAATGAAGGCAGTCCCATACGCATCTGCTATTGGATCCATCATGTATGCAATGATATGCACTCGACCGGACGTGTCATGCGCCTTAAGCATGACAAGCCGATACCAGCAATATCCTGGAAACAGTCATTGGATGGCTGTTAAGAACATACTTAAGTACCTAAGGAGGACAAAAGATATGTTCCTAATCTATGGATCTGGTGATGAAGAACTCGTTGTAAAAGGTTACACAGATGCGAGTTTCCAAACCGATCGTGATGATTCTTGGTCACAACCAGGATATATTTTCATTCTGAATGAAGGAGCGGTCTCATGGAAGAGCTCCAAACAGGATGTGGTGGCTCTATCAACTACAGAATCAGAATATGTCGCCGCGTCATTGGCAGCTCAAGAAGCTGCATGGTTGAAGAAATTCATTGCCGATCTAGGGGTTGTCCCTTCCATTCAGGAACCCCTAGAGATCTTTTGTGATAACGAGGGTGCGATTGCTCAAATCAAGGAACCTCGTGCTCATCTAAAGACTAGGCACATTGAGCGGAGATTCAACTACATACGAGATGAAGTTGAAAAGGGAAAGATATGTATTCGCAGAGTTCACACGGATCAAAACATTGCGGATTCTCTCACGAAGCTCCTTGAAAAGGCAAAACATGAAGGTCATACTTGTGCCATGGGACTTTGATATTCTAGTGATTGGATTTGATCTGTAAATTTTGTATTTGGATATGTGGAACTCTTTATTATTTGAATAAAATTATTTGGTTATAATGTTTCAATTAATGTTCCAATTTAGCATGTTTAATCCATGAGTAAATTGTTTACTCTAAATGTCCGTAGTCCTTCATACTTGTGGGAACAAGTGTGAGGGTAAGATTATTATGAACTTGGATTGGTTGATATTCATAAGGATGAATATAGAGCAACGGGTTGCTACCAAGGTTCATAGATATTTGTGGGATACAAATATTGGACTAACCCGCATCTCAAATTTTACTACATGGAATCTTATTGATTGATCATAAGTAAATTTGAGTAAAGGCGAATATCATTTGGTATCCTCCGACCTGAGATACATATTGGGTTTTGATATTCACCAAGTATTATACCTTGAGCTTATTCTTCACTGTCCTGAAATAGTGGACAGCACATAAGGGTATGTTCAGGTATGACACGAGGTGTTTGTGAGAAACGTATGTAGTCAAGATGGAATTTGTTCCTCTTATTCGTTGAGAGCAAGATGTCTAAGGCCTGATTAAGTTAAATCAACAAGGAATGATCATTCTGTGTCCTTGGATTTAACATGACATCTGTAACAAAAGGATAGATGATTAATTCACCTAAATCATTTCAAGTACGATACTTGAATGGCATGATGTTATTGAATGGCTATAAGTCATGCGTATTAAGGGTAGTAAACCGTTGTTAGGTGGTATTTACTGCTTGCATCAATCTTCTATGAATCTTGGGCAAGTGGGAGATTGTAGGATTCTATGTGCCCAAGACACATAGAATATTGATGCGGTTAGTACGTCATGATCCAAGTCGGGTTATACCCAATAACAAGCTATACAAACACCAACAATTATTTAGTTGTTGATAAGATCATACAATAAATATTGACACCTATTTAGTAAATTGGTTTTCTAAATATTGCTTTTGTGAAAGAACAATATTATATGGATAATTTGTTCATGAGATATTTATTTGATACATTATTTAAGTTGGTTAAATAATGTCAAATAAAAGTGTATCATGTTATAAAATTCGACTATGTTTTAATTTTATAACTTAATATGCATGGAAGTGTAGATTTTATAAAAATTTCAAAAGGGTGGGAAACCCTTTTTGGGTTGGTGCTTGCGGCCACCCAAGGGGCATAGGGAAGCACATTATGTCTTGGCTTCTACAAGACTTAATTGATTCTTTCAAGCAACCATCTATGCTACACTTTCTCTCACACACACAAAGCAACATTTCTCTCTTTGAAGAAAGCAAATTTTCGGATTGAAGAAGCAAAAAAAAGCTGAAAAATCGGTTTTTCTTGGCTGTTTTGGCTGATTCGGATTGTTCTTCTAAGGGGTTTTCTTTTGGTGTAAAGCTCCCTAACAAAGCAAGGTGTTTGGAAGAAGCTTGTGGGTATTACAACTTGAGGTTCTCTTCTTTGAGGGCTGCATAAACAATATCATCATCATCTTCATCTCATCCTTCTTTCATTCGATTTTTGAAGGCTGCTGAAAGGTAGCTTTGGCAGCCCTTTGTGGCTGTCATATTATGTTGTTTTATGTTCTCATAGCATGCTCATTCACATACAATGATCCTTTGACTTAAGGGTTTGTTTCCTACATAAATATGGTCACTTAAGAACATGTTTTTCAGCTTTATAATCAAGTTTATAAAGTAATTATTCCGCTGCGTTTTCAGTAAGTTTAAGAGGTTAAACTATGTTTTGTGTTCTTACAAACCCTTCAATTTCGTCCCGAAATTTTAGCTTTGATTAGAGTCTGAACGGGTGGGTTTGAAGAGGTGTGGATAATTCTTCCTCATTTCATCTTCACGCTCCCAAGTAAATTCAGGTCCTCGCTTGGAGTTCCATCTAACCTTAACCTTGGGTATGCGGCTCCGCCGGAGTTGCTTGACCAAGCGATCCGTGATCTCCACGGGTTCTTCCACAAAATTCAGTTTGTCGTTTATTCTTGCTTCTTTTATTGGTAGTTCTAGGGTTTTGTCTACCATGCTATTCTTCAAGGTCGACACATGAAAGGTGTCGTGTATGTGGCTCAACCCCGGGGGTAGTTTCAACTTGTACGCCACTGGGCCAATTCTCGCCAGTATTTCGAATGGTCCAATGTACCTTGGGCTTAACTTTCCTCTTTTTCCGAACCTCACAGTTCCCTTCCATGGTGCTACGTTTAGCATTACCCTGTCGCCCACTTGGAACTCTAGAGGTTTCCGTCTCCTATCAGCGTACTTCTTCTGCCGATCTCTGGCTGCTTTCAGTCGCTCCTTTATCTTATAGATCTTGTTAGTGGTCTCCAACATGATGTCTGGTCCCATCACTTGGCTATCACCAATCTCATTCCAACTCAATGGTGATCGGCATTTCCTGCCATATAGGGCCTCATACGGAGCGGCTTTAATACTCGCGTGGTAACTATTGTTATAGGCGAATTCCACCAAAGGAAGATAGTTGTCCCAGTTTCCGCCAAAGTCCATCACGCAAGCTCTTAACATGTCTTCCGTCGTTTGAATAGTTCTTTCGCTCTGTCCGTCAGTTTGAGGGTGGTAAGCCGTGCTTAGATCTAAACGGGTTCCTAAAGCTTGCTGGAACGATTTCCAGAAACGAGAGGTGAAACGGCTATCACGGTCGGAGATGATCGACAAAGGCACTCCATGCCTCGTTACTATCTCGTCGACATACAGTTGGGCCAATTTCGACATGTCGTAGTCTTCTCTAATTGGCAAAAAGTGAGCTGATTTCGTTAGCCTATCTACTATCACCCAAATAGCATCGTGGCCTTTAAACGTTCTGGGCAACTTGGTAACAAAATCCATCGTGACGTTATCCCATTTCCATTCTGGGATTTCGGGTTGTTGTAACGTTCCTGATGGTTTTTGGTTCTCAGCTTTTACCATGGCACAGGTTAGACATTTCCCCACATAAACGGCGATTGATTTCTTGATTCCAGGCCACCAGAAAAGTGCCTTTAAATCCTGGTACATCTTATCACTTTTAGGGTGAATCGAATACCAAGACTTGTGTGCTTCGTCGAGGATTACTTCTCGAATTCCTCCGTGCTTTGGCACCCAAGTCCTTCCTTCATACCTGTATGTACCATCGTCCTCTATCTCAAATTGCTTTCCCATTCCAGTCAATCCTTCTTCTTTTAACCTTTCTTCCTTTAATGCCTCGCTTTGAGCTTCTTTCAGTTTTACAATAAGGTTGGTATACACACTCATCCTTAAGGCTCGTACACGAAGAGGTTTTTCTCTTTCCTTTCTGCTCAACGCATCCGCCACAACATTGGCCTTACCGGGATGGTAGCGGATTTCGCACTTGTAATCGTTTAATAGCTCGACCCATCTTCTCTGACGCATGTTGAGCATCTTTTGGTCAAGGATGTGTTGCAAACTTCTATGGTCAGTGTAGATGATGCACTTCGTGCCATAGAGGTAGTGCCTCCATATTTTGAGAGCAAACACCACGGCACCCAACTCCAGATCGTGCGTCGTGTAGTTCTTCTCATGATCATTCAGCAGTCTAGATGCGTAAGCAATCACCTTGTTGCGTTGCATCAATACACATCCTAGCCCTTGACGCGAAGCGTCACAATAGACCACGAAGTCTTCTACTCCTTCTGGAAGAGCAAGCATAGGTGCACTGCATAACTTCTCCTTAAGCGTTTCAAACGCCTCGTTCTGCTCTCGCTCCCACACAAAGGTTGTGTTCTTCTTGGTTAGTGCGGTCAAAGGTTGCACTATACGCGAGAAGTCTTTTATAAATCGTCGGTAGTAGCCAGCCACTCCTAAGAATTGCCTTATCTCCGTAGGAGTTTCAGGAATCTTCCAATTCTTTATGGCCCCAATCTTGGAAGGGTCAACTTTAATCCCATTCTCATTCACCATATGCCCTAAGAATTGGATCTGGCGCATCCAGAATTCACATTTAGAGAACTTGACATATAGTTGCTCATTCTTGAGTAATTCAAGAATTAGCCTGAGATGCTTCTCGTGCTCGTCTTTACTTCGGGAGTAGATCAGTATGTCGTCAATAAACACGATCACAAACTTGTCGAGGTAAGGGCGGCAAACGCGGTTCATGAGGTCCATGAATGCTGCTGGAACATTAGTCAGTCCAAAGGGCATGACCAAATACTCATAGTGTCCATACCTAGTTCGGAAGGCCGTTTTGGGTATGTCCTCTTCTCTTATCTTCAGTTGCTGGTATCCTGACCTCAAATCTATTTTGGAGAAATAACTTTCTCCTTGCAGTTGATCAAATAGGTCATCTATTCTCAGAAGAGGGTAACGGTTCTTTATGGTCAGCTTGTTCAATTCTCTGTAATCAATGCACATTCGCAGGGTTCCGTCCTTCTTTTTCACGAATAGTACCGGGGCACCCCATGGAGAGACACTCGGACGTATAAATCCCTTGTCTAGTAGTTCTTGAATTTGTACCATTAGCTCCTTCATCTCAGGTGGGGCGAGTCGGTACGGTGCCTTGGCTATTGGTGCAGTACCAGGCCGCAAATCTATCTGGAATTCGACTTGTCGGTTCGGGGGAAGTCCCGGTAGGTCTTCCGGAAATACTTCTGGGTATTCAGAAACCACGGGAATATCTTCGATCTTCTTCTCCTTTTGGGTCTTCATCACATAAACTATAATAGCTGGACATCCCTTCATTAAGCTTTTGGTAGCCTTTAAGTGGGATATCATGGGGTATAGGGTGTTACTCCTTTCACCCTCTACCACTAACACTTCTTTGTCGCTCAACGGTATCTTGAGTAGACGCTCATCACATATGACTTCGACTCTATGCTTCGCTAGCCAGTCCATACCCACAACCACATCAAATCCTCCTAACTTAATGGGCATCAAGTTTATCCTAAACGTATTCCCCTTTAGATTCAACAGGCAATCCCTAATGATTTCGTTACTTTCTAAAATGTTACCGTTAGCTAATTCTACGGTAAACGTATCGGTCAAGGCACACGCGTCTAAGTCAATCAATGGCCTAAAAGTACTAGAGATAAAACTAGCAGTCGCTCCAGTATCGAACAGTACAGTAGCGGGATGATTGTTTACAAGGAACGTACCGTTGACCACGTCAGGTTCCCTACAAGCTCCTGTTGGGTCCATTACGAAAGCTCTTCCCTTAGGCTTGTTGTGCTTGGCATCCTTGTCTCTACCCAGCTTAGGACACTTGTTCCTCATGTGCCCTGGATCTCCACATTCATAGCATTGTTTTCCTGGTGCGTAAGTATAGTCTTTGATTAGATGGCCTGTTCTCTTGCACCTAAAACATGACATCGGATTACATTCCCCTTGATGATGTAACTTGCACTTGTTGCAAAATGGGCTTGTCCCCGAATACAGTCTCCGGTTCTTGCTTCCCTGATCATCACGCCTTGCACCTTCAGAACTCTTTCTACCTGACCCGTTACTACTTCCAACCGCTCTTTTCACTTCAAACCATTTCCTTTTCTCACCAACAAACTTCCTCTTCTCATCAGCCCTTGCTTGTTCAGTCCATCCAACCCTAATTAAGTCATCAGTCAAACTGCTGGTAAGGTCAACAGCAGCTTGTAGGGTTAAAGGTTGGGAGGAACGGACCATTCCCTTAACTCTTGGGTGTAGTCCCCAGATGAACCGTGCTACACCTTTGGCTTCAGGCGTCACCAGATGTGGAACAAGTCGGGATAGGGCTAAGAAACGATTGATATATTCTGTGTAGTTGGGACCTTTCATTTCCAAGCTTAGAAATTCTGTCTCCAGTTTCTCGAGTTGATTGATGGGGCAATACTTGTTGGTCATTAGCTCTCTGAATTCAGTCCAACTCATTCGATTAGCCACATTTCTTCCACGGGTTTGAGTAATTGACTTCCACAATTCAAGGGCTGATCCCTTGAGAGATTGTGATGCAAACCTCACCATATGATCCATCTTGCACTCGCTAATGTCCAAGACAGCTTCCATTTCGTCAATCCATCTGTAAGTCTCTATAGCACCCTCGGTGCCATAGAAGTCCTTCGACTTACATGCCATGAAGGTCTTATAGGAGCATCCATTCTTTAACGCCTCGGCTTCCTCGTCGTGGCCCTCGTCGTTCACTGGCCGATCATTACCATTAGTGTTACCCCGATCTGCATTTATCTGTGCAATAATAGTCTGAATGGCGTTAGCTAGTTGCTGAGCTACGAGGTTAGCAATTCTTTCATCACTCTCTTGATTAGCATTTTCCTTGTGGGGAGTTCCTGGTGGAGTAGGTTGGTTTCCAGTCTGCCTGGCTTCCTCACGGCGGCCCCTAGTGGCTCCTCGCCGTCCAATTCGTGTTCCTCTGCGAGTCGGCATTCTGATAGTATCACAAATAGATTCGTTTAGCATCTCAAAATTTGTTTCGAATAGCCTATGCATCATTACCCTATTACACCATGCCTCGAAAAGAGGGATCATGGCATGCACATATGTATTTACAACCCACTAAGGAAATCTTACAAAGTCCAAATCAAAACATGACATAACAGTTAGACAACCAATTAGAAAAGGCACAGACCAATTTCAAGGCACAACACACATATTGCAATTTAATACAAACAGTTCAATAAATCTAGCATCCAAACAAACAGTTCATGATAGTATCATCCAGCAAAGTAGAATCAGAGTCAAGGTCTTACAAATTGGAAGGTGCCATCACCCCCATGATAATAATAATAATAGTATCGAATAATAATTCAAATAGTTTCCTTCTACTGTCTAGAGACAGATAATCCTGCTGAGTACCCCTACTCTCACATCCACTTTTTCTTCAGCCATCCAAACCATCCTGTACTCTTGTTTCTCTGCTCCTGCTCTAAACGCTGCACTCCTTGCGTAGCCATCATAGCCTGGAATTGAGCAGACTGGGAGGTTTGAGTGGCGTGCTGAACAGTCAACTCATGACGGCAAACGGTCCTCAAGATCTCATCAAATGTCGCATCAGAGGGTCCTACGTCACTTGCCCGGCGACTCGACTGGGAGTACCTATCACCAGCCAGTACGCTAGGGCCGTCATACATACTATGTCTCGGCAGCATCAGGTGCTCATCACATGGGTCAATCAGTGGAGGTATCGAAGTCGGAATCCTAACAGGCGGGGGAGGAGGAGGAGGCATCCTAAAGGATACGGAGGATCCTGGCCTAACACTTTTGCGAGGTCGGGTGACGGTACGCGCACCCCTATTCCCAATAGGTGGAATGGGTGAGAGGGTCGGAGCAGCTACTTGAGGAGAGTGGGAACGCGTTCGGCTTCGGGAAGGCGATGTGGAGGAAGAGTCCTCGGAAGCTTTAGTGTCTTCTGACGTGACGGATATCCACCCTGGATGTCCGCATCTCCGGAGGTACGCTTCATACTCTGTCTGAGGCTTCGCCCTTCTCAAGGTTCCGGTAGGAGTGGTCTCAGTGTCGGGGTGAGCAGGTGCCTTACCTTTATCAGCCATAGTCGTTGTCCTGTAAGAAATACATCATGAGTAATTTGGTTTCTCATAGCTCATGATTATAATAATTGTACTAGTAATAGTAGTGATGGCAATAGTATCTGTCATTCCAACATATAATTGACCGTGTTGCCCAAATCAATAGTCTCTTCAAATAGTATCGGATAACATAGTTCATCATAAAAAATCATTTAAATCCCCTTTTTGAAATTAGTTTCAAAATTATCAATATAAATCAGAAAAAGTCCAATCATAACCTAAAGATCCGTGATGGAAATTACGCGTCCGGTAAATTCATGATTACGTTGATCAAGTGTAATCATCAATTTACCCAACCCGATCATCCCAATACTTCCCACAAGGACAGTCATAGGGTATCAGGGTCGTAGCCTAGGGTCTACTATGGTATTCCCGACTTCTCTACAACCTTTGGCTCTGATACCAATCTGTCACACCCCGGGCCCAGGTAGGGTGGGACGTCACAGACTAGCAACAATATATGGCAGCGGAAACAAACCATTACAAGAGCTCAAAGGAGAGAATATCACATGGCATTAATGTTTTAAAAAGATACCGGGGCTAGAAACAAATCAAGCCCCCAAATAAGTTTTAGAATCACCCATAAAAATGGCATTGTGTTTAACCGGATATTCCCGAAGGAAGAACTGAGCCCCAAACCAGTGAACCCTACCTGCCCGGATGGTTCACCATAGTTTCTTAACAAAACCTGTTACATGCCACAAACGACCCCTTAGGATCTCAGTGGGGTACCCTTCCTGGAACGGAAGCCACTGTGTGTGGGGGATTCCCCAAATAGATCTATCCATATAAAACAAGCGGTTCACGAAAGAATTAATGATCATGACATAAGTATCAGCAGGTAATCCATAACCCCACATACAATCATCAAGTAAAGGACAAATATAGTTCATAAATAATAGAGCATGTTTCATCCCAAAACAGTAGTAAAAAGGGGGGATCACTAGAACTCACCTTAGGTTTCAAGTCAAAAAGTCTCTTGGTGTGCCGGGAGTGTCTCAAGTCTAGCACCCTAACATGTACATATTAAGTAATAAGCTACTGCCCTAAACTCATTTAAGGTGCAACAATAGTGTCAAGAGTTTAGCTATTGGGTAAGGCTTTGATTTCGTGAAGGTTTGTATAAAAAGTTTCCTTTTATGGCAAGCCAAGGTTTCTTTATGAAAATTGGGATTTTTACATCATTAGGTTAAGGATATTAAGAAATTTTGTTGTTCAAGTGTTTATTAGCTTCCTAGAAGTCGGTTATAAAGTTTGGTAAAATTTTACAGTTTAGTCCCTCAAGTTTCAAAATTGATAGTTTCTACCCTCAAGTTTGGTTTCTTGTCCCTTATGACCCTTAAGACCAAAAATCAGGTTCTTAGAGTAAAATTATACTTATTATAGAGTAAGTGTTTCAAAATTTCAGTTTACGGGTCTGGTTTTAAAAACTATGCGTTTACGCTCCCGGTTGCGGTAAAAGTCGGAGAGTTTTAACCGTAAATTTAGGGTTTTCATAAATTTGAATCTTGGACCAGTAGGTATTTTCTAAAAGATATTTTTATAAATTTTAAGTCCTTTAATTGTAAAATTTGGCCTTTAATAGTTGAAAATCTCGTTTTTACATTTGACCCGTTAAAACGCGGTTTTGACCGTATTTGACCATTTAAAGCTTGTTTGACCAATTTTTCAAATCATTTAGGTCTTTTATTACTTAAATTACTGAAATAATATGATTTTTATAAATCTTAGCTTTGAACTCCATTTTTATAGATTTTTCTAAAAAACGTTGCCCGGTTAGTACCCGTTTTTAGTTAAAACGTCATTTATTTGTTCCTTTGACTATTTAAATTACCCATTGACTCCAGAACACTTTATTTATCATTTTTAAGCCTGGAATACTTTTCAATAGTGTTAAATCCATGTTTTTACTATTTTTAGGGTCGTTTTACCATGTTTCGGGTCCCGAAATTAACCAAAATAGGTCTAATCTTAACATGTCCATAATTTCCAGAGATTAACCACTTGTCACAACCTTATAATTCAACAAAACATTCTGAAATTAAGTCCAAACCCACGGTTAGGTTTCCCATCACAACAATGAGTCACTAACTTAGTGATTTAGCCATAACTAACCATAACACATGTGTGAATCATTGCAACTTGTAGTTAAACCTTACCAAAACTCCATTTAACTTTAAATCCATATTATTATGGGGTTACCAAGTCGTTTATGAGCAGATTGTAAGTCTTGGTTAAGAGTGTTTTCAAACAAGTGCTTAGCTTGCAATATACATCTTGTAAAATGAAGGTTTTTGAGGTGTAACTTGTGTTAAAACCATACATCCACGGTGCATCTTCTTTTATAACTTTTTAAATCAGGTTATTAGGAGTTCATTAATCCTTTAGCAAGCAGGTTATAAGTTTTGGCTTCAAGAGTTACAAGATCTACAAGTTAGATGGTGCAAAAGTCCCAAAAATAGGGTTTTCATGGTGGAAATCGGTTTCCACCTTAGATATGACAAGAATAACAAGTGAGATACCTCTTCTGAAGTTGAAAGCTCCTCAAGAACAAGGTAGTGGTGTCGGGTTTCTGCTACAACAAAGAGAGGAGGTGTTTTTAAAAGAGAAATGAAAGAACACATGAAAAAGACCATTTTCGGGTGTCATGAACTTACACTCGATGTTGTTCACGTTTTGGAGAGTGTAGGTGGTCTTGAATGACTCGAAACTCCTTGGACAAGACTGGAGAATCTTCTACAAGCTTGGAAAGGTCGAACAAGTGGTAGAGGTGTGTCAAAACTTACGGTTATGGTCACCTTCTGATAGGATCGGATCAATTAGGTTAGAATTATGCAGCGGAATATCACCAATTGAGATCGAATTCAAGCAAGAAAGGTAATGAATATGCAAGACAATCAATCACAATTATAGAGAGAATATTTCTGTTAAGGGAAAGATTTCATTCACGCGTAATGCTTCGGTTAGAAATACAGCTAGGTCAACATACCTTATATAGAGGAATGTGACGTCTGCTGATGTCACTTGACAGTGACATCTAACAGAATTACAAAAACAACTGAAATAAGCAAACTACTGAGATGTTCTCAACAACTGATTACATCTCAGTGAGTGCTAAGTACAATTACATAAACTACTGACTAATAACTACTGAAACAATAAACTACTGAAATATAAAATTACAAGTACTGAAAAGTAAAACCATCACAACTACTGAAGTTAACAACTTCAGCTGTTGTGACAACTGCTGATCACTCTGGTCTTCAGTCTTTGTCTTCAGCACTTCATCTTCAGACTTTGTCTTCAGTTCTTTGCTTTCAGACTTTGTCTTCAGTTCTTTGCTTTCAGACTTTGTCTTCAGACCTTTGTAATCAGCTGATGTCTTCAGCTGATGTGATTATCTTCAGCAGTTGTAATGTCTGTGGGACTTAGAGGTTTTTCTGATCAGGCTCATTGGTTCTTTTGGTCCAACAAACTCCCCTTAAACCAATGCAGCCAAAACCTCTAACTTTATTGAAGATCCCACTTATTCTTTGGCAAAAGTACTCTCTTGATCAGCTTCAGAGGTAAACAAATAAGCACAGGCCAGGAAAAGGTTTCTAATCATTTGATTGGCTAAGTATGGAAGGGAACTCTGTCTTGGGGAGATTGGACACAGAGTCTTGTCCCAACCATGAAACCTATTTCCCATTTATTAGTCTGAAAGACTCCCTTGCATAGGCTTCAAAGAGAACAACTTGTTCCTCCTTAGTGAGTTCTTCTGCTTCTCCCTCAAAGAAGAACTCAGGCCCATAGTACTCAGACATGTACCTTACTGTCTTCCCATTCTTTAGCTCAACAGTTGTTATCTCTCTATATGAAAATTCATCTGGATGAGAGCCTTCAAGTAACAACTGGAGTTCACTCTTCTGAAGATCTTCAAGTCTTTTGTACAGCAATTCCTTCTTGATCATTTTGTTTTCAAGAATAGACATAGGGGTTGATTTGGAAGTGTGAGCTCTCTTGAATTCTTCAATGATTTCCCAGGGTGAGACTACCATGGCCAGCATGATTGCAGCATTCAAAGTCTTTCTTACTTGGCCATGATATCTACTTGGTAAATTTTTCTTGTGAATTCTAGAACTTACCCTGGGATCTGGCCAAATCCGCACTCTCTCCTTTTGATGTTGAAAAGTATGCCTGAGAGTGTACAGCCTTTGAGCTTGAATCTTCATAGCTTGAATGGATGAGGACTGAGGGAAGTCCTTGTCAACCATCTTGAGAAACTGCTCATCATGCTGCTTCTGCTGTTCTTCTTCTTCAATTTTGACTTTAACTGTCAGCCTTTGAGTTTCAGGAGTTATTGGTTGTGATTGACTCCTAGGCTTCAGTTTCTTCTTCTCAAGAACAGCAGATATTGGCAGATTGTCTTCTTCATCCTCTTCTTCTTCTTCTTCCATCCTCAGCAACCTTCTTTTTCTTTTTGGTGCTTCACTGGTGGACTCTTGGATAGGTTTCTTGGGTGAAGGAATTGGTTTGGATGGTTGTGAGGTTGTTTGTTTTGGAGGTTGAGAGGTTGGTTGTTTTGAAGGTTTAGATGTAGGCAGTTTTGATTGTGAGGTTGGCTTGGAAGATTGTTTAGGTAAGGGAGATTTGAAGGGCTGCTCTATCATTTTATTGGTGAGGGTGGCTTTTGACAACTTGGCCATATCAGTTCTCTTCCCAGCACCAGCTTCATCCAGAGCTTCAATGATTAGGCCTTTGTTGAAGCTTTCAGATGAGCATATCTTGGTAGTTATCTCCAAGATGCTATCTATGGACCATGATTTAATCTCTATGATAGGTCTTCCCAGATGTTTAGAAAGAAATCTAATCATAGCCTCTAGTCTCTCCCTTTCTTCTTCATTACAACTTGCCCATCGATCTTCAATTTCTTGAATCTCAAGTCTCCTGATCTCTGAGTCAAGTTTAGCAGTGTCAAATCCTTGCCTGAAGAGCTGATCAATGATCCTGTCCATGGATCTGCTGTGTTGGTCATCAGCTTCTTTGATCATCTCATCTAACCTCTTCTCATCTTCAGTTTTATCACCAATACTTTTCTTTCTTTCGTAGGTGATGATCTCTTTGCCTTTGTTCTCTTCCTTATCTTCTTCCTCTTCAGCTCTTTTCCTTTTATCATCCTTTACTGACTTAGACTCCCCCTTTTTGGTTGCATTGGGTTCAGGGGTTTGAATGTCAGAAAGGTGCTTGGACACAACATCAGTCACAAGTGAGGTAATATCTGAGGAGAGCCTCTCATCAATGGTTTTATGAACAATAGATGTGATGATGGGTGTGATGAGAGGTAAGGAAGATTTGAATGCAGCAGCCATTTGCTCAGAGGGGTTCTCTCCCTGAGAAATGGTGCCTGAACCTGAGGCTGGTGGTTTGGTTGATTTGAGTGGCTCAGTGTTTAGGGAAGCTTCAACAGAAGCTGCCATCTGTGGGTTTATTGGGGCAGATGGTCTTGATTCCTGAGGCAGGATAGGAAGCAGATCTTTCAATCTACAAACTTCAGCCTCAAGATAAGTGTTTTGGGCTAAGACTTCAAAGAAAAAGCCTAGGTCATCATCAGTATAAGCTGAATCACCTGACCTCCTGAGTGAATTAGGATGAACATGTGCTGAGTGTAAATCAGTAATCACATGTGCCCTTTGTCTTGGAACTGGGGACTTCCTGTCTCAGGAGCATATCCTTCATTGACAGTTGCCTCTGGTGAGGTCTTAGAGATGATACCAGCTTCATCCTGTTCATGTGCTGAAGCAGGGGAAGAGGTAGCCTCACCAGATGTTCTAGTCTCCACATTTACACTGGGAGACTAAACTTGATAATCCCTATGTTGTTGGATATCAACTACATTTTGATCCTCTCCCTCAGCTGTTGAGGTTTTCCCAGTAGTAACAGGTATCTGGGGAGGGGTAGAGGAATGTAGCTGAGTCAGCACTTGTGCAATGACTGCAGTTGGGCTTGTAGGAGCGGTATCAGTGGGAGATGGTGGTAAAAAGGTTTGCGCCTGGGGAGATTGGTGCTCTTCAATGGTAATCTTCTCAAGTGAGATAGATTCCAGCAATGTGGTTTCCCCTATATTGGTTGCATCAGGACCCTGTTGAGAGGATACCTGAGCGGTTTCAGCTGGTGGAGTCATTGAGACTACAAGGGGATTAAGACTTGTAGTCTCATCCTGCGTTTGTGTTGCAGGGGCATCATCAGGGGACTCAACTCCTGAGTAGCCTTTTTGGTTTTCTTTGGTTTGGGTTTGGAGGGGACTTTAGATTTGGAGGTGGAGGCTGTGGGTTCCTTCTACTTGGGTTTGAGCAGTTTGGCAGCCTGTTTGAGTTGTGGGTTTGAGTTGTGCCTGAAGTATACCTCTGGTAGAACCAACAGAGCAGGGACTCCAAGGCCAACAAGGCCATCAGATTTTAATTGGTTTAAAATGATTGCCATAAGAAACCTTGGATATAATATCCATCTATTTGCCACAGGTTTCAATGCCAAATCTTTAAGTTCCAAAAAGATAATATCAGAATAATTTAGATTTTGGTGCTCAAGGATAGAATATAATACTTGTTGCCATCTGGAAGACATTTGATCCCAAGAGGATGTTTTGGGAGCCAGGCAGCATTGATCATGTGAAATATGAGCCGCTCAGCATCATGGAAGTGCTTCTTCAGTATGGTAGTAGCACTTAGGTCACCTTCATAACCATGATTGGCAAAAGAAAGATCAATGGTGCCTTTTGGGTACTTGGAGGGATAGGTGGCATCATTTAGGTCTAGGGTTTGATGAATGATCTCAGGAGTGATGATCACCCGTTTCTGGTTAACAAAAGACTGGAGAGTGATGGTAGCATCATTCTCATCAGTATGAACGGTAACGTTCGTCCAGAACTGGCACAGGGTATCAGGGTAAATGGTTGGATTGAGGAGAAAGGCTGTGCGGTATTGGGAATTGATCATCAAGTCGATAGCAGCATCAAACTTTTTCCAGAATGGTGATTTGGTAAGATGAGCAACACAGTTGTGTCGAGTTTGATTTGCATGGTCGCCATTAATGGAAGATGAACGTTTGGAAAGTGGGTTATGAAAAGGTTGAAGTTAGGGTTAGGTATATATAGGTTATGAAACGGCTGAGTTAAAACAACTGAAAGTGTTGGTGTTGGTCATCAGATGTTAGAAAACAACTGAAGACATGGTTTTAACTTTCAGATGTTGTAAACAACTGAAGACTTGGTTTTGGCTTCAGTTGTTTGGAAATGAAACAGTAGTTGTCGTCAATTCACAAAGTTCAGCTATTTCAATGACCTTGACACTTACTCATCAGATCATCTGATTTTCAGATGTTTCATCGGTCATCAGTACTTATTTATTACAAAAGACATCAGTAGTTTGAACTACATTAGTATTTTTGAACTACTAAGATACTTCAGTACTTTTAAGTAATTAAGTCTTCAGTAGTTGTAAAACTACTGAAGATAAAATGACTTATCAGCACTTATTTTTGACAAAAGAGTACTAATGCTCATCAGTATTTATGAACTAAGAGCATCAGTAGTTGTCAAATTATTCTAGTTGCAGCATACCAAGCCTGAGTACAAGATTATGAAATGTTGCACTATCCAAAGGCTTAGTAAATATATCTGCAAGCTCATCAGCACTAGGCACAAACTTTGGATCAATCAGACCTTTTTCATAGCAATCCCTAATGAAATGATGTCTGATCTCAATATGTTTGGTCCTAGAATGCTGGACAGGATTCTTAACAATACAAAGAGCTGAAGAACTATCCATTAATAATGGAGTCTTAGTTTCAGTAATGTCATAATCCAATAACTGATTTTGAAGCCAAAGTACCTGAGATGTACAGCTTGCAGCTGCAATGTACTCTGCTTCAGCTGTTGATGTAGCAACTGATGTTTGTTTCTTACTCTGCCAAGAGACCAAACAGTTGCCTAGAAATTGGCATCCACCAGAAGTTGATTTTCTGATTAACTTACACCCTGCATAGTCACTATCAGAAAAAGCAACCAATTTACAAGAGTGCCCAGTGGAATACTATAGTCCTAGTGATTTAGTTCCCTGCAAATATCTAAAGATCCTCTTGACTGCAATCATATGGGAATCCTTAGGAGCCGCCTGAAATCTAGCACAGACACAAGTTGCAAACATAATATCTGGTCTAGAAGCTGTTAGGTACATCAAAGAACCAATCATACATCTTTAAAGAGTTTCATCAACTGCTTTACCTTTTTTATCAGCATCCAGTTGTGTGTTGCTGCACATGGGAGTAGAACAGGATTTACAGTTTTGTAAATCAAACTTCGTTAACAAATCTTTTGTGTATTTTGACTGATGAATGAAAGTTCCATCAGTCAGTTGTTTGATTTGTAAACCCAGAAAGAACTGTAATTCTCCCATAGCACTCATTTCAAACTTTTGTTGCATCAATTTTGTGAATGCACCACACAACTGGGGATCAGATGATGCAAAAATAATATCATCAACATAAATTTGAACAAGGAGCTTATGCATGCCAGCTTTCTTTATGAACAAAGTTTTATCTATGGAGCCTCTAGTGAAATTATTTTGAAGAAGAAAATTAGATAATGTTTCATACCAGGCTCTGGGTGCTTGTTTCAACCAATAAAGAGCCTTATCAAGCTTATACACCCAATCAGGGTGTTTATGATCTTCAAAACCTGGTGGTTGACATACATAAACTTCTTCTTTTATTTTACCATACAAAAATGCACTTTTGACATCCATTTGAAAAACTTTAAGGTTATGAAAATCAGCATAAGCTAAAAACAAACGAATTGCCTCCAGTCTGGCCACAGGGGCAAAGGTTTCATCATAATCAATACCTTCTTCTTGTGAAAACCCCTGTACAACCAGTCTGGCCTTGTTCTTGACAATTTGACCTTTTTCATTAGTTTTATTCCTAAACACACATTTAGTGCCTATTGCACACTTACCTGGGGGTAAAGGAACCAGTTCCCACACTTGTTGTTTTTGAAATTGAAGAAGCTCAAGCTGCATGGCTTCAACCCATCCATTGTCCCTTAAAGCAACATGATAATTCTTTGGCTCTTGCTGACTGATGAAGAGAGCATAGAGACAAAAATTGGACAATTGACTTCTTGTTGAAACACCAGCAGTTATGTCACCAATGATCTGGGACACAGGATGATTCTTCAATTCTTGATATGCAATAATATCTGTGCAAGTGTTTGTAGAAGATTCAGCAGCAGCAGATGTTGATGTAGACTCTTGAAACCTAGACTGTGATGGCAGTTCAAATGAAGTAGAGGATTCAGAGATTTCATCAGCATTTGTTGTGGATGGAGCTGCTGAGGCTACAGGAACATCAAGTGTAGTAGAACCAGGTAGATGATCACTACAACTTGCATTTGTATCTTCAGTTAGAGATGATGGATCTTCAGAGACCATAACAGGTGGAGGCTGATATGGAACATATTGCAGTATGTCCAAGTCAAACATCTCAACAGGGTTTTGAGGAATCTTGTCTTTTGGGGATTCATTGAACTTGACATGCAAAGTCTCTTCAACAATCTTTGTTCTGCAGTTGAACACTCTGTATGCCTTGCAAGTAGATGAATACCCAACAAAATACCCTGCATCCACCTTGGAATCAAACTTCTGAAGGATACTTTTTGTGTTAAGAATATAACAAGGACACCCAAAAGCTCTAAAGAATGAAATCAAAGGAGCCAAATGATGTAAGAGCTCATAAGGAGTCTTCATCAACCTCTGATTTACTAATACTCTATTCTGAACATAGCAAGTTGTATTGACAGCTTCAGCCCAAAAGGTTAGTGGCAACCCAGAGTCAGCAAACATTGTCCTTGCAGCTTCAATCAGGGTCCTGTTCTTTCTTTCCACCACTCCATTTTGCTCTGGAGTTCCACCACTCAAATGTATTCAAGCTCAAATGACTCCAAGAACGACTCACTGAAGCAGGAATTCAAGAACTTCACCTATGTTGCTGGAGAGACACTTAGCCAGCAATACTTCAGGTACATGGATCTCATTTCTTCCCTTCAATCTGTGGGAATTGCTCATGAACTTAGAGACCTTACAAGAAAGTTCATGAGTGCATTACCCAATGAGTGGACATTCTACTCTGTCTCTATCAAGAGAACAGAGAACCTGAATACACTCACCATGACTGAACTCTATGGCATGCTTGATGGATACCGTTTGGAAATGGAGAGTAAGAGAGGCCATCAGACAAGCTGACCCTTGAGTCTTCCTGCTAGCAACGCTTTAATGGTTGCTGTAGGATCAAGAACCTCCCAGCCTCAACAATACCTGACTTACACCCAACAGCCGTCTTGTTCTTCTAGTCCATACATCACATTTCCTGAGACTCCAAGGTCTCAACAAGCTCAGCAAAGTTCCTTTCAGGACAGCTGTGCTTTTGTCTCAGGAAGTGGACACTCAAATGATTATCAATATTGCTTTGATGATCTAGAGTGCTTCAGCCCGGATGACGTGGAATACGTGGACATAGTCCAACAAATGGCTCTACTAACCTACAGAGCAAAGAAGTTCTTTAAGAGAACTGGAAGGCAATTTCCTCATAACCCAATCAACAGCAAATTTGGGTTTGACAAAACCAAGGCCAAATGTTACAACTGTAACCAACTTGGTCATTTTGCATGGGAATGCAAGGCTCCCAAGTCCAACCCGAGAACCCCACAGGCCTCCACACATCCCTCTACACCAAAGCCCACCGTAAAGTCAACAGAAACAGCTGCAATGGCTCAAGATGTTGACTGGAGCTTCATGGTACAGGATGTGAATCCTGCTCAAGCACTCATGGCCTGAACAGATGAAAATAAGGTATATGAACATCTCTGTACTCCTGCATGTATTGCTAAGGTTAAATTGTATCAGGACTACAATATGAAGATTAAATCCGATATTGAGTCTTTAAATGTTTTAAAATCTAATTTTAAAAGGGCTGAATCTAACTATCAAAGAAAAATTGAGGAGTTAGAGAAAATTGTGTCCCTATTAAAACACGAACACACAAACTATAAGACTCAAATAAAGGATTTAATATCCAAATTGACTGAGGCTCAAGCCCAGCTTGTCACAGCTGAGGCTCAAGCCAGGAAGTATGCTATTTCCGAGCAGAACTTCCAAGCAATTCTTGCATCATCCTCTCACCCAAAACTTTGTTACCAAAACAAAGGTGGGTTGGGAACCAATGAAATTGCTCCACCACACTCCTATGAGTCTATAAGACAACCAAGGTGTGCTACTGAGGAGCAAGAGGTTCCATCTGCTAACCCACCTTCTCATGAGTCAAAGAATGATGCAACCATGGAGACCATCACAGGGAAGAACCAGGTAATTATACCCTCCCCTGCCAATGATGATCAAACTCTGACCACCAAAGCCAGAAGAAGCAGAGCTAAGGCATCCAGAAAAACTGCCAAGAAAGTGGTTGAGTCTAAGCTGAAGATAGACCCAAAGCAAAAGGGTGTATTCATCTCAGCTGGATTCCAGGTGGTTGAAAACTCTGATTCAGCAAATGGGTGTAGTACCAGCACTCCTGTCCTACCAAAGGATCAAAAGTTAAAGGGAAAGGTTGCTGATGAAGAGAAAAATATCAAGAAACAGCAATCCTCAAATTCCCAAAAGATTAACATTGCATGCATAATGTGTGGTCTACAAAACCACATGGCCAAAGATTGTTACTACAATCCTGCTAGCACACATTATGCAAATAATATTAAAAAGGAAGGAGTTAGGGAAGGTTTCTTATTTGACCATATCAAATGGTTCAAGTGATGAAAAAGGGAAAGCTTGTTTCTGAAGCAAGGCTTCTTTCGGAAGAAGATCCTTCTTCCGAAAGGAAAAAGGCTTCGGAAGCTAAAGCTATCAAGACTCAAAAGAATAAAAGAGTCTCCTTGAAACCATCCCAGAAGAAAACTGCTTCGGAAGAAAAGGTGGTGAAGGCTTCTTCCGAAAAGAAAGAAGCTTCGGAAGAATGCCAAGCTACAAAAGCTTCAACAATCCCATCCTCCATGATCAACTAAGGGATGGAATGGAAGATCAAGGAAGATGCTGTAGCCCAAACCTCTTCTTCAAAGACATCCATTGAAAGCCCATGCATAAATTTTGGTTCAATTATGTCAGTATCATTGGAAGAACCCAAGACCAACAAGGCTTGGGTTTCCAATCAAAACTAATCATCTCATCTTATGTGAAGGGACATCCATATGACAAAAATAACAATGTTTGGATTGTGGATAGTGGATGCTCCAGACACATGACAGGGAACAGATCTCTCCTTCAACAATTTCAACATTATGATGGAGGTCCTGTCCAGTTTGGAGGTAAGGCCGGAGGATATAATTCTGGCAGAGGAAGTATATCCAATGGAAAATTAAAGGTTGACAAAGTTAACTTTGTCAAGCAGCTTGAACACAACCTGTTAAGTGTTTCTCAATTCTGTGATCAAAAGCATCAAATGCTCTTCAC
Organism: Flaveria ramosissima; assembly: GCA_025215565.1. NCBI lineage: Eukaryota > Viridiplantae > Streptophyta > Magnoliopsida > Asterales > Asteraceae > Flaveria > Flaveria ramosissima. Next base: position 37,548,300 of record CM046031.1, read on the forward strand.
AGAACATGAGTGCATAATCCTCAAACCTGGGATGACAATTCCTCAGGAATTGGTGCTTCTTAGATCTTCCAGGAAAGGGGATATGTACAAGCTGGATATGAACAATGCTTCCCCAATGGGAGAAGTATCATGCTTTCTTTCCAAAGCTAATGGTGATGAGTCAACACTATGGAATAAACGAATGTGTCATGTAAATTTTAAGACAATGAATAAATTGGCTAAAAATAACTTGGTACATGGTTTGCCTACAAAGGAATTTTTCTGCAAAGATAACTGTGTTGCATGCCTGAAAGGGAAGCAACACAGGACATCTCATAAATCCAAATTTGTTAACTCCATCACCACCCCATTACACTTATTGCACATGGAACTATTTGGTCCCACAAGTATAATGAGCATTGGAAGGAAATCATATTGCCTTGTGATTGTTGATGATTTTACTAGATTTACATGGGTATTCATTTTAAGATCCAAAGATGAAACTACTGAAACTTTGAAATCTTTTATTCTTAAAATAGAAAATCAAATTGATCACAAGGTTAAAATAATTAGAAGTGATCAAGGGACTGAGTTTAAGAACCACGTTCTTGACTCATTCTGTAACTCAAAAGGGATTGCCAGACAATATAGTGCTTCTAGAACTCCTCAACAAAATGGCGTTGCTGAGAGGAGAAATAGGACACTTATTGAGGCTGCTCGGACTATGTTAGCTGATTCAAAGCTACCTCTAACATTCTGGGCAGAGGCAGTCAGCACTGCATGCTATGTGCAGAACAGGGTCCTTGTAGTAAAGCCACATGGAAAAACCCCTTATGAGTTATGGAACAAGAGGCCACCGTTCATAGGCTTTCTAAGGTCCTTTGGCAGCAGGTGTACCATACTAACACAAAAGACAATTTGGCAAAATTTGCTGAAAAGCCGGATGATGCTATCTTTATTGGATATTCCTCTAACTCTAAAGCTTATAGGGTTTATAACATTAAAAATCAAAAATTTGAGGAATCTTCCAACATTGTAGTCAATGAGCACACTCCTTATGTTAGGGGGAATGGCCCTAATCGTATCTTTGATTTAGAATTGTTTCCAAACTATTCTAAACCATATTGAGCTTCCCAGACCTATTCCAAGTTCTCCAAGAGCTGCAACAAATCAAGTTCCCACTATTGGAAGATCTTACAGTATAACCATCTCAAGAGATAGTGGAGCTTCAACAAGCAGTTCACCTGTTGACTTTCAAACCTCTTTAGGTGACCCTGCACAACACCAAGCTGATGAAAGCAACATCTTGAAGGAACATGCAATTGTTGATGATGCTTCACAGCAAACAAATGATGATGTTTCTCTTTTATTCAATCAGTCCTCATTGAATGAGTTTGAAACAATAGCTGGACCAAGTATTCAAGCTCATGAGCAAAATATGTCCAATTTGGATTTATCTTTGCAACTGGAGGTGATTCCTAGACTTAGGGTTCACAACACTCATCCAGCTGAGAACATCATAGGGGAAGTCTCTGAAGGCATGAGAACAAGAGGACAAACCCACAATGGGAATGTCTGTTTGTACTCATGCTTTCTATCCCAAATGGAACCCAAGAAAGTGGAAGATGCCTTGAAGGATAGTAGCTAGGTTGAATAATGCAAGAGGAGCTGCTTCAATTCAAAAGACAAAAGGTTTGGAACCTATGTTCGCTACCATCTGGTCAAGTACCTACAGGCACTAAATGGGTTTTCAGAAACAAGAGAGATGATAGAGGCTTGATTATCAAGAACAAGGCAAGACTGGTAGTTCAAGGATACACTCAAGAGGAGGGACTCGATTATACTGATGTCTTTGCACCTGTTGCAAGACTTGAAGCAGTTAGGATCTTCCTTGCTTATGCTGCATCCAAAAATTTCACTATCTGCCATCTTGATGTCAAGTGTGCCTTTCTATATGGGGATATAGATAGGGAAGTCTATGTATGCCAACCCCCAGGATTTGAAGATCCACAGCATCCCAACTATGTGTGCAAATTGGATAAAGCTCTATATGGGCTGCACCAAGCACCTAGGCTGTGGTATGAGACATTGTCTCAGTTTCTCCTTAAGAATGGTTACACTAGAGGTACCATTGACAAGACTCTTTTCATAAGGAAGTCTGGGAAAGACATCTTGCTCGTTCAAGTCTATGTTGAAGACATCATATTTGGTTCTTCAAATGACCAAATGTGTAAAGACTTTGAGAGCATTATGAAGAAGAAGTTTGAAATGAGTTCCATGGGAAAAATGGACTTTTTCCTTGGAATTCAGGTGAAGCAAATGAAGGAAGGGTTCTTTATCAGTCAATCTAAGTATGTCAATGATATCTTAGAAAGATTTGATATGAAAGATTGTAAAGAAGCTAAAACACATATACCCAGAAACCACAATCTCTGCCCTATCAATCTAAGTATGTCAATGATATCTTAGAAAGATTTGATATGAAAGATTGTAAAGAAGCTAAAACACATATACCCAGAAACCACAATCTCTGCCCTGACTCTGAGGGGGATGATACTGATCAACATCAGTATAGAGCGATTATTGGTTCTCTGATGTATCTCATAGCAAGTAGACCTGATATCATGTTTGCAACTTGCATTTGTGCAAGATATCAGGCTGCTCCAAAAGTGTCTCACGTAGTTGCTGCCAAGAGAATTCTTAGATACCTTAAACGAGCACCTAAACTAGGTCTCTGGTATCCAAGAAATAGTGATTTCAATCTGTATGGTTACTCTGACAGTGATTATGGTGGCTGCAATATCAACAAGAAATCAACATCTGGTGGATGTCAATTTCTTGGTGGAAGGTTCATCTCATGGCAATGCAAGAAGCAATCCTATGTCTCTACATCAACTGCTGAAGCTGAATACATTGCTGCTGCTAGTTGCTATGCTCAGCTGCTGTGGATTCAAAACCAGATGATAGACTACGGATTCAACTTTATGAGCACTCCTATTCACATTGACAACAACAGTGCTATCTCAATTACTAAAAATCCAGTGAAACACTCCAAGACTAAGCACATCGATACCAGGTATCATTTCATTAGAGATATTCATGAGAAAAATCTTATCAAGCTAATCAAAGTTGATTCAAATGAACAATATGCTGACTTGTTCACCAAAGCCTTTGATGAACAAAGATTTAAATATCTCATTACAGCTATTGGGATGATAAACCTTGATTAGCCTATCTCATTTGAAAACCTTTAATGTGTAAAGTCTTATGTCAAAACAATCTAAGCCCTGTTACAAAAGATCTTTCTCTAAAATTTTATCCAAGTATGAATTCTTCCAAAGAGAAATTAACCCTCGGAAGATATCTTACATATCTTCCAAATCAAATTTCTCCCAGGATAATTTTCTTCTCTAAGAGTTGTTAAGTCTCGAAAGAAGCGATTGATTTCATATAAGATCTACTTCCGAAGCTTGTAACACTCTCCATTCGGAAAGCAACATATACTTTCGGAAGCAATCACTTTACCTTCGGAAGTAAATTTGCCTTGGGAAGAACATTACCTTCGGAAATGCTTTATACTCGGAAGAAAGATTTTACTGTGTAACGGAAATCTTTTGGGCCCCACTCTGTAAAAGGTAAAGATTTTGTTAATGATGTCGGATTATTTAAATGGACTAACCTTACCGCCCATGTCACATCATCCACTGAAACCTCCCATCATCCTATCCAAACCTCCTTTAAACTGCCATTCCACCCATTTAAATACCTCCGGCTAATCACTTACATCCTTTTTACCAAAATTACTGCCCTAAAAGCTTTCTTCATCTTCAATTTACCATATTCCGAACTATCTTCCTGTAACTTTCTTCAATGGCACTTAACCCTCAGCACAACCATGTCGCACTCCTTGACTCTTCAAGGGATGTTGACTTCTCAGATACCATCTCCTTTCTAACCCAATCTTCTTACTACACTGCCCTGACTGTTAACCCCACAATTTACACAAACCATATGTCTGAATTTTGGGCAAACAGTCAGATTCAAACCCTAAATGGGGTTCGTGTCATTAGATCAAGTATCTGTGGCCAGGAGTTGGTCATTTCTGAACAAATCATCAGGGAGCATCTAGAGCTTCATGATGAGGGCGCTCCAACAGAATTCCCAAAGCAGATTTGGACAACACTTATATCCAAATGGGATATGGTGGTGATGTTAGTAGGTCAATCGTCTACAAATTCAACTTCTCTTACAATTGGAAGTTCCTGCTGTATGTAGTTCTTCACTGCTTGTCCAACAAATCTGGGGGATGGGATCAAATCCCATATGAACTTGGGTGCCTAGTTCATGGTTTGGTGAAAAGCCTCCGCTTCAACTACTCAAGATTTATGCTGACCAATCTCATGGGAAACCTTCAACGGGACACATTCTTTATGTATCCTAGGTTTCTCCAGCACATAATCAATTGTGAGTTGGACCAGAGCAAGCTTGTCTGCGCAGCTGCTCTGACTGCTCCTCAAATGAGGCCAACCATCTTCAAAACTTTGAAGACAGTGTCCACCAACTTCACTGGAAGAGATACTGCACTCCTTCCGGTTATGATTGAGCCAATGGCTCCTGGTGACATCCCTGTTAACCCCACAGGTGATGAACCCACACCAGCAACTACCCTCACTTTGCTAAATCTACCTTCTCCACCCATTACCGTCACTTATCAAAGATGCCCCAAACGAACCCTTGTTCAATCTTCTCTGATTGAATAAGCTCCTCATGTTCTACCCAAAAAGGCTAGAGTGGAACAACGGGCTCCCACTCAGCCTGAGGTCCAACCATCCTTCACAATTGACCTCAATATAGGTCTTGAGTCTCCTCAGTCTCAGACCCATGAGCCCGAAACCCAAGCTGAAAACCCTCAGGGAGAGTCTCTATACTCCTCTGAGCAGCCAAAAAGGGACAGCCCCATCACAGGCTCAATGCCTTTAGACATTGATCAAAGTCGCGGGTCACTAGGTTTCACTTTCATATCCTTTACTGACCTTTTAATCGGAGCTGATGAAGAGATTATGTCTCTTCAGGGCAATGAAGTTGATCCACAACACCCACTCAAGGATTAACAGAGCCCAGAGAGATCTCTTATCTCTAACCCCCATCAGCAAACCTTTACTGAGGTGAGTCCCACTGATGTGGAGGGGACTCATGTAGATTCAGCTGCCACTACTGAAGGAGCCTCAAGGGATCCTCAGGACGGTGGTAACATCACTGAGACTGAATCTACAACAACCATGCCCTTTGATGACTCTGAAAGAGACGTCATTGAGCAAGGGAATGTAACGATCGGATCTAGTTTGATCAATTAGATTAGAATTTGCAGCGGAATATAACACGAATTAGACCAAATTTAAGCAAGAAGAGTATGAATATTCAATCACACAATGACGATTATAAAGAGAGAGGATTTTCTGCAAATGGAATATTTTCATTCACGCAAAAGCTTCGGTTACAAAACAATTAGGTCAACATTCCTTTTATAAAGGAATGTGACGTCAGCTGATGTCACTTGATAGTGACATCTAACTGATTTATACAAACAACTGAAAGTATACTCAACTACTGAAGATGTCCAAAACAGCTGAGGACACCTTCACAAAAAGCTAAGTATAAACTATAAATACAACTACTGAAGTTATAACATCTGAAGTGTAAGAACTTCAGATGTTTTACAATATTAAAACTACTGAAAACAAACTACTGAAAAGTAAACCATCACAACTACTGAAAGGAACTACTTCAGCTGTTGTGACAACTTCTAAGAACTTGGTGTTCAGACTTTGTCTTCAGCAGATGTCCTAAGACTTCGTCTTCAGACTTTGTCTTCAGACTTTGTCTTCAGACTTTGTCTTCAGACTTTGTCTTCAGACTTTGTCTTCAGACTTTGTCTTCAGACTTTGTCTTCAGACTTTGTCTTCAGCAGATGTAGATCACTTCAGTTGTTATGATGTCTGTGGGACTTTAAGGTTTTTCTGATCTGGCTCATTGGTTCTTTTGGTCCAACAAACTCCCCCTGAACCAACCCCCGTTTGGGCTCTCGCTCGAATCGGAATGTAGCCAAAACCTTTAAGATTATTGAAGTCCCACTTATTGGCAGACTCATTTTCTGGATCAGCTCAGAAGTTTCCAAAATAAGCTCAGGCCAAGGGAGAGGTTTCAAAAAGTTTGATTGGCAAAAGATGAATGGGAACTCTGTATTGGGCAATTGGACACAGAGCTGTTACCCCAATCATGAAACCTACTTCCCAATGATGAGTCTGTAAGACTCTCTAACATAGGCCTCAAGTAGAACAACTTTTTCTTCCATTGTGAGTTCCTCAGCTTCACTTTCAAAGAAGAACTCAGGCCCATAATACTCTGATAAGTATCTAACATTCTTTCCATTCTTTATCTCCACAGTAGTTAGTTTTCTGTATGCAAACTCATCAGGATGAGTACCTTCAAGTAACAACTGGAGCTCATTTCTTCTTATTTCTTCAAGCTTCTTATAGATCAACCCCTTCTTCACCATTTTGTTTTCTAGTAAAGTTTGTGGAGTCATCTTAGTCTTGTAAGCTCTCTTAAAGTCATCAAGGATTTCCCAGGGTGACACTACAATGGCCAGCATTATCACAGCATCTACAGTCTTCTTTACTTGGCCATTGTATCGACTTGGAATATTCTTTCTATGAATTCTGTCACTTACTCTGGGGTCAGGCCAAATTCTCACTCTCTCTTTCTGATATTGAAATGTGAATCTGAGAGCATACAACCTCTAAGCATGTTTCTTCATAGCTTGTATGGATGAAGACTTAGGAAATTCTTTATCAACCATCCTTAACAGCTGCTCATCATGTTGTTTCTGTTGTTCTTCTTCTTCAATTTTCACTTTTACCATTTGCCTCTGGATGTCAGGTGTGATTGTTGTTGGTTGACTCCTAGGCTCAGGCATTTTCATTTTAATAACAACAGAAATTGGCAGACTATCATCCTCATCATCTTCTTCTTCTTCTTCTTCCATCCTCAACACCCTTCTCTTCCTCTTGGGTGCATCATTGGTGGTTGATTGAGTAGGTTTCTTGGGTAAAGGAGTTGGTTTTGAGGGTTGTGAGGTTGGTTGTTTTGGTGAGGGAGATTGTAAAGGCTGCTCTATCATTTTGGTTGTGAGGGAGGCTTTGGATAACTTTGCCATATCAGACCTTTTCCTAGCACCGGCTTCATCAAGAGCTTCTATGATCAATCCTTTGTTGAATGTTTCAGAAGAACAGATTTTGGTGGTTATCTCCAAAATACTGTCTCTGGACCATGACTTCACTTCAATGATTGGTCTTCCCAAATGTTTTGACAAGAATCTTATCATAGCTTCCAGCCTTTCCCTTTCTTTCTCATTGCAACTGGCCCATCTATTCTCAATCTCTTGAATCTCTAGCCGTCTGATCTCAGAATCAAGTTTGGCTGTGTCAAAACCTTGTCTGAAGAGTTGATCAATGATCTTATCCATAGATATGCTATGTTGCTCATCAGCTTTTTTTCTTCTAACTTTTTCTCATCTTCAGTTTGTTCAGCACTTTTCTTTCTCTTGTAAGTGATCATCTCCTTTTCTTTCTTCTCTTTTGCTTCTTCCTCTTCAACTCTCTTTCTTTTGTCTTCTTTCACTAACTTAGACTCCCCCTTTTTGGTTGCATTGGGTTCAGGGGTCTCTTAGAAACAACATCATCAACTAGGTTTTGGAGATTTGAGGAAAGCCTCTCATCAATGGTTTGATGCACAATGTTAGTGATGATTGGAGTGATGAGAGGTAAGGAGGATTTAAAGGCAGTAACCATTTGCTCAGAGGGATTCTGTCCCTGAGAAATGGTGCCTGAAACAGAGGCTGGTGGCATAGTTATTGAGAGTGGCTCAGTGTTTGGGAGAGCTTCAAAAGAAGCTGCCATTTGTGGGTGAATTGGGGCAGATAGACTTGATTCTTGAGACAATTTGGCAAGCAGTTCTTGTAGTCTGCATACCTCAGCCTCAAGAATGGTGTTTTGGGCTAGAACATCAAAGAAAAAGCCCAGGTCATCATTAGTCTTTGCTGAATCAGCTGACCTCCTGAGTAAATCAGGATGAACATGTGCTGAGTGTAGATCAGTATTCACATGTGCCCCTATTTCTTGGAACTGGGGACTTCCTGCCTCAGGATTATGTCCTTCATTGGCAGTTGCCTCTGGTGAGGTCTTAGCGATGATACCACCTTCATCCTGTTCATGTGCTGAAACAGGAGAAGAGGTAGCCTCACCAGATGTTCGAATCTCCTCCTCTACACCGGGAGATTGAACTTTGTAATCCCTGTGCTGTGGGTTGTCAACCACATTATAATCCTCTCCCTCAACTGTTGAGGTTTTCCCAGTGGTAATAGGTTTCTGGGGAGGGGTAGAGGAATGTAGTTGAGTCAGCACTTGTACAATAACGGCAGTTGGGCTGGTAGGGGTGGTTTCAGTGGGAGATAAGGGTGAAAAAGATTGCACCTGGGGTGAATGGTGCTCTTCAATGGCAATCTTCTCAAGTGAGATAGATTCCAGTAATGTGGTTTCCCCAATTTTGGTTGCATCAGGATCCTGTTGAGAGGACACCTGAGCGGTTTCAGCTGGTAGAGTCTTGGAAACTACAAGGGGATTACTGCCAGTAGTTTCATCCTGCGTTTGTGGTGCAGGGGCATCATCAGGGGACTCAACTCCCTGAGTAGCCTTTTTGGTTTTCTTGGTTTTTGGTTTGGAGGGGACTTTAGATCTGGAGGTGGAGGCTGTGGGTTCCTTTTGCTTGGGTTTTAGCAGTTTGGCAGCCTCTTTGAGTTGTGTGTTTGAGTTGTGCCTGGAGTATACCTCAGGCAAAACTGCCATAGCAGGGACTCCAAGGCCAACAAGTCCATCAGATTTTAATTGATTAATAATTATGGCCATAAGAAACCTTGGATATAATATCCATCTGTTAGCCACAGGTTTCATTGCCAGATCTTTTAATTCCAAAAATATTATTTTAGAAAAATTTAAACTTTGGTGTTCAAGGATAGAATACAATACCTGTTGCCACCTGGATGACATTTGATCCCATGAAGATGTTTTGGGGGCAAGGCAGACATTGATCATATGAAAGATAAGGCGTTCAGCATCATGGAAGTGCTTCTTCATAATGGTGGTAGCACTTAGGTCGCCCTCATATCCATGGTTAATGAATGATACATCAATGGTGCCTTTGGGGTATTTGGTGACATAGGTGGCATCATTCAGGTCTAGGGTTTGGCGAATGATATCAGAAGTGATGACCACCTTCTTCTGGTTGACAAACGACTGGAGAGTGATCGAGTCATCCTTCTCATCAGTATGGATAGTGACATTTGTCCAGAATTGGCGAAGGGTATCGGGATAGATGGTTGGATTCAGAAGGAAAGCGGTATGATACTGGGAATCAACCATCAGATCAATGGCAGCATCAAACTTAGTCCAAAAGGCTGATTTTGTGAGGTAGGCAACACTGTTGTGTCGAGGTTTGATTTGCATGGTCGCCATTAATGGGAGATGAATAGTTTGGAAAACGACTTATGAAAAGGTTGAAGTTAGGGTTAGGTATTTATAGGTTATGAAGCAGCTGAAAGAAAACAACTGAAAGTTTTGGTGTGAGTCATCAGTTGTTAGAAAACAACTGAAGACATGGTTTTAACTTTCAGATGTTGTAAACAACTGAAGACTTGGTGTTAGTCATCAGTAGTTTTAAACTACTGAAGACTTGGTTTTGGCTTCAGTTGTTCTGAAATGAAACAGCAGTTGTTGTCGTCAATTCACAAAGTTCAGTTGTTTTAATGACCTTAACAATTACTCAGCAGACTATCTGATTTTCAGATGTTTCATTGAACATTAGTACTTATCTATTAGAATAGACATCAGTAGTTGTAACTACATCAGTACTTTTCAACAAATAAAGTACTTCAGTACATTTTAAGTAATTTTAGTCTTCAGTAGTTATGAAAACTGCCGAAGATAAAATAACTTATCAGTACTTATTTATGACATCTGTATACTAATGCTCATCAGTACTTGTGAACTAAGAGCATCAGTAGTTGTCAAATCATTCTAGCTGCAGCATACCAAGCCTGAGTACAAGATTTTGGAAAGTTGCACTGTCCAAAGGCTTAGTAAATATATCTGCAAGCTCATCAGCACTAGGCACAAACTTTGGATCAATCAGACCTTTTTCATAACAATCCCTGATAAAATGATGTCTGATCTCAATATGTTTGGTCCTAGAATGCTGGACAGGATTCTTAACAATACAAAGAGCTGAAGCACTATCCATCAGTAAAGGAGTCTTAGTCTCTGTAATGTCATAATCCAATAATTGATTTTGAAGCCAGAGTACCTGAGATGTACAACTTGCAGCAGCAATGTACTCTGCTTCAGCAGTGGATGTAGCAACTGAAGTTTGTTTCTTACTCTGCCAAGAAACTAAACAATTTCCTAGAAATTGGCATCCACCAGAGGTTGATTTTCTGGTTAATTTACACCTTGCATAGTCACTATTAGAGAAAGCAACTAATTTGCAAGAGTGCCCAGTGGAATACCATAGACCCAGAGATTGAGTTCCTTGCAAGTATCTAAAGATCCTTTTGACTGCAATCATATGGGATTCTTTAGGTGCAGCCTGAAATCTAGCACAGACACAAGTTGCAAACATAATGTCTGGTCTAGAAGCTGTAAGGTACATCAAGGAACCAATCATACATCTGTAAAGAGTTTCATCAACTGCTTTACCTTTCTGATCAGCATCCAGTTGTGTGGTGCTGCACATGGGAGTAGAACAGGGCTTACAGTTTTTTAAATCAAACTTGTGCAACAAATCCTTTGTGTATTTTGGCTGATGAATGAAAGTTCCATCAGTCATTTGTTTGATTTGCAGACCCAGAAAGAACTGTAATTCTCCCATGGCACTCATTTCAAACTTTTGTTGCATCAACTTAGTAAAGGCATCACATAACTGTGGATCAGAGGATGCAAAAATAATATCATCTACATAAATTTAAACAAGGAGCTTATACATGCCTACTTTCTTAATGAACAAAGTTTTATCTATGGAGCCTCTAGTGAAATTATTTTGAAGAAGAAAGTTAGATAGTGTTTCATTTCAGGCTCTAGGAGCTTGTTTTAACCCATAAAGAGCCTTATCAAGCTTATACACCCAATCTGGATGTTTATAATCTTCAAAACCTGGTGGTTGACACACATAAACTTCTTCTTTTATTTTACCATATAAAAATGCACTTTTGACATCCATTTGAAAAACTTTAAGATTATGGAAAGCAGCATAAGCTAAGAACAATCTGATTGCCTCCAGTCTGGCTACAGGGGAAAAGGTTTCATCATAAGCAATACCTTCTTCTTGTGAAAACCCCTGTACAACCAGTCTGGCCTTGTTCTTGACAATTTGGCCTTTTTCATCAGTTTTATTCCTAAACACCCATTTAGTGCCTATTGCACACTTACCTTGGGGTAGAGGAACCAGTTCCCACACTTGCTGCTTTTGAAACTGAAGAAGCTCAAGTTGCATGGCTTCAACCCATCCATTGTCTCTTAATGCAACATGATAGTTCTTTAGCTCTTGCTGACTGATGAAGAGAGCATAAAGGCAGAAATTGGACAATTGACTTCTAGTTGAAACACCAGCATTAATGTCACCAATGATCTGAGACATGGGATGATTCTTCAGTTCTTGATACTCAATAATATCTGTGCAAGTGTTTGTAGGAGATTCAGCAGCAACAGATGTTGATTCAGACTCTTGAAACCTAGAATGAGATGGCAGTTCAAATGAAGTAGAGGATTCAGAGATTTCATCAGCATTTGTTGTGGATGGAACTGCTGAAGCTACAAGAACATCAAGTGTGGTAGACACAGGCAGGTGATCACTACAATTTGCATTTATACCACCAGATGGAGATGATGGGTCCTCAGAAACTGCAACAGATGGAGACTGATATGAACATATTGAAGTATGTCCAAATCAAATAACTCCACAGGGTTTTGTGGAATTTTGTCTTTTGGAGATTCATTAAACTTGACATGCAAAGTTTCTTCAACTATCTTTGTTCTACAATTAAAAACTCTTATGCCTTAAGTAGATGAATACCCAACAAAATACCCTGCATCCACCTTTGATTCAAACTTCTGAAGTGGATTCTTTGTGTTAAGAATATAACAGGGACACCCAAATGCTCTAAAGAATGAAATCAGAGGGGCCAAATGATGTAATAAATCATAAGGAGTCTTCATCAACTCTGATTTACAACACCCTATTTTGTACATAGCAAGCTTTGTTGATAGCTTCAGCCCAAAAGGTTAGTGGCAAACCAGAATCAGCCAACATTGTCCTTGCGGCTTAATAAGGGTCTGTTTTTCTCTAACCATCCATTGGTTTAGGAGTTCAGGAGTTCTTTGAATGCTATATTGCCTCTTGATTCCCTTAGATAAATAGAATTCATCAAGAGTGTGGTTTCTAAATTCTGTGCCATTATCACTTCTCACACACCTGACTGGAAGTGAATACTGCTTTTCCACATACAACACAAAGTAGATGATGATTTGGGCAGCCTCATCTTTTGAATGTAAGAAGAAAGTCCATACAAATCTGGAATAATCATCCACAATTACCAGACAGTATTTTTTCTTTGCCATACTCATCACTCTTACTGGACCAAAAGATCCATATGCAGTAATTGCAAGCAGGCAGTGGACTTTGGTTCTTCTATTGGAACAACACAAGTAGATGATGATTTGGGCAGCCTCATCTTTTGAATGTAAGAAGAAAGTCCATACAAATCTTGAATAATCATCCACAATTACCAGACAGTATTTTTTCTTTGCCATACTCATCACTCTTACTGGACCAAAAGATCCATATGCAATAATTGCAAGCAGGCAGTGGACTTTGGTTCTTCTATTGGAGGGAATGATACTTTGTGTTGCTTTCCTTTTAAACAAGCAGGACGGTTGTCATCACATTTGAACTCCTTCAATGACAGACCTCTCACTAAACCATGATGAATAAGCTGGTTCATGTTTTTAAGATTCACATGACCAAGCCTTCTATGCCATAGATCAGATTCCTGAGGAGAGGCCGTTAACATCATCAAACCTTCTCATCACCATTTGACACAAAACCTTTGCCGATGATGTAACCCTTAGCATCATTACCAAAAGAAACAAATCCCTTCTTTCCTTGAGAGTAATCATGAAGAAGAGAACTGCTCCCTGTCATATGCATAGATCCTCCACTGTCCATATACCAGATGCTTCTTTGGCATGCTGAAGAACCCTGCATTTTGCACAAGAATTTAGTTAGCCTTTGAGACCCAAACCATTTTGGTTTTGGGTCTGTTTTCATCAACAGATTTTAGACTAACTGATTTTTCATGATTGACAGTCTTTGAAGGTGGAGATGGTGCTGAAAAGGATTCCTTTGATTTTGGCTTAGTTTTCCTTTTCAGTGGTTTAATCACAGATACATCTAATTGGTTAACTCTCCCCAACAGATGTTGAACCATCATAACAAGTTGTGTCTGATTGGTTGTCAAAGCCTTCAGCTCAGCTGACACATCAGTACTTGTTTTTGATTTGTTCTTGTGACTCACCAAATCCTCCTTTTTGAAAGACACAGACTTAGTCTGGAGTTTTGATATTCCATGAGGAATATTTTCAGCTGTTTTATGATAAACCCTTCCTTCTTGTTGGATATTTGGAAAAACTTTGGGTTATCAGATTGAGATGTTTGTGGTACAAACTTGGTTTGAAATTCATCTTTCAATTTATTCATTTTCTTTCTAATGATTTTATCTTTATTGAATTTTAAACCCTTGTTATACCAACATTCATCAGTGAGATGATTAAATATACCACATATTTCACATGGCTTTTTCTTCATCTTTTGTTGATCAACTGCTGAAGATGATGAAACTACTGAAGATGTGTTCTTCAGTACTTTCTTCCTCTCAGTACTTATGGTAAGTACTGAAGGATTTGTAACAACTGAATATTTGTTCTTCAGAAGTTTTCTATCAGTACTTTTGGATTTCCTGATAGACTTTTCAGCAGTTGTCAAACCATGCTTATTTTCATTTGGTTTGAAATGCTCTTCAGGTGTTGTGACTTGCCCTTCAGTACTTTGAATACTTTGTGGGACAACACCTGAATTGCTCAGTTTCTCTTTGATCATGTGTTTAGCAGCAGTGAGACCATCAGCAGATTGATTAGCTGAGGTAATAATACTGACTTCATCCTCTGATTTTGAATTATCACTTGAGGATGAGACACATGATGATGTGGTTTGGGAATTGCTTTCACCTTCAGATTTTACTTGTAGCTTGGGAGTAAAATTTGTAGGAGGTATAGTGTGATTATACCCAATCCCAAACTTCACATTTGAAGCTGTTTGCTTGCTGAGAAGCATTTCAAACCCCTTGCATGATGTTACCCAACGTTCACAATTTACTTGAGTAGCTGCAAGTGTTTCTTTGAGATTCTTATGATTCTCCAAAATGACCTCTACCTTTGCCTTTTCATCAGTGATTTGGCATTTTAATTTGTAAATCTCCTAATCTTTTTCTTTTAAAACAGACTCAAACTCAGCTTTTCTTTTGGAAATCACTTTCTCTAGGTCAAGATTTTGATTAATTAAGGCTATATTTGCTTTCCTAATTGAAACAAAAGCAGCTATGCATGACTCAGAACACAACTTGGCCTTAGCCTCAGAAGATACCTGTGATACCTGTGATGATGAAGCATTTCCATTAGTAGACTCCAGGGCCATAAGAGCAAGATTTCCAAAAGGATTTTCACAACGATGTTGACCAGCCCCAGAAAAGAATTGTTCAGAATAACCAGAAATATCATCTGGTAAGCTGCTCCAGTCAACAACCTCTGGTGTGAAAAAGCTTTGATGTGATTGAGATTGAGATTGTTGATTTGATTGAGATGGTTGAGGATCAGGTAGGGTATGTGGTTGTTGAGCCATGGGTACAGGAACCTGACTAGACTGAGGCATGTAAAAACATGGATAAGGATATGGCATTGGACCTTGAGGAACAAAAAATGCAGGAGATGATTGAATTTGTGAATGATGATCAGAACTGGTAGAATGTTGCCCTTTGGTTTGTGAGCTATTGCTTGGAAAGGTCACAAAGGGTGCAGATGAGTTAGATCCAGATGATCTACACTCTCTTGCAAAATGTCCAAGTCTATGGCACTTGTGACACCTCAACTTGCTCTTGTCAAAACCAACTTTGGTTTTTCTAGAGAGACCAGGAAATTTTCTACCTGTCCTTTTGTAAAACTTTTGAGATCTGATATTGATTAATGCCATTTGGCTCAGAATATCCATCTCTTCCAGATCATCATCAGCAATTCCTTTCAAATCATCCATCAAAAAGCACAAATTATCAATACTAGACCCTGAATTACCATCAACACCAACAAAAGCATGATCTCCATTGTTTGAAGAGAAATCTATATGCTCATCATAAGAACTTTTTGATGCAGCATATTCTGACTCATGACCAACCAGAGCAGTATTTCCTGGTACAAAGTCATCAGTGAGCTTCCCAGATGAAGCCAGTTTCCTTTTCTGTTCTATCTCTCTTTCACATGTTAATAGTTTCTCATGAAGTTGGGTAAGAGATAGAGTGTCCAGATTTGCACTGGAGCGTAGGACAATAGTATATGTGTCCCATCTCTCAGGCAGGGATCTGTGGAATCTGTTGTTCATCTGACTGTTTGTATATTCATGTTGAACCATTTTTAGCTCAGATATCAAACAGGAAAATCGCTCAAACTGTTGAGTCAGTGACTCACCCTTTCTATGAGAGAATGTCTCATATTGCTGGGCAAGGATCTCCCTGTTGTTTGCTAAGACCTCATCAGTTCCTCCAAATTGTTCTTTCAGAGCAACCCAGAGATCATGAGCAGTCTCATGATGCATAAGTCTAGAATAGATTTCATTAGGCAGTGCCATGGCCAGAATTCCATGGGCTTTAGCATCAATTTTAAACAGTTTCAGATCTTCATCTGAGTATTGCTCTTTCTTCTTCGGAACCATCTCATTGGTTTTCGGATTACTCACCATAGGCTTATATGGTCCATGAACCACAGACTTCCAACAACCTGAACTGTTAACAGACAGGTGATGGAGCATTCGGCGTTGCCATATGTTATACTCACTCCTAAAAAGCATCGGAGGCTTTGTTGAGGAGCCAGTATTGTGAGGATCATTGATTGATGTAGTCATTTTCACCAATTCAAATAGGTTCAATGAAATTTTAAAAAGTCTAGCTTAAAAACTCAACAACACAGTTTGAAAACAAGACGAATCTCAAATTAATTAACCGGAAGCAGCAGAAAATCAAACTCTATAACCAATTCTTGCAAATTTGCTAATTCGATCAAACTTAGATATCAAAAGAGCAGTTTCAATGATCAATTGTTAAATTGATCAATGATTAACCAGCTCTGACCCATTTGTAACGATCGGATCTAGTTTGATCAATTAGATTAGAATTTGTAGCGGAATATAACACGAATTAGACCAAATTTAAGCAAGAAGAGTATGAATATTCAATCACACAATGACGATTATAGAGAGAGAGGATTTTCTGCAAATGGAATATTTTCATTCACGCAAAAGCTTCGGTTACAAAACAATTAGGTCAACATTCCTTTTATAAAGGAATGTGACGTCAGCTGATGTCACTTGATAGTGACATCTAACTGATTTATACAAACAACTGAAAGTATACTCAACTACTGAAGATGTCCAAAACAGCTGAGGACACCTTCACAAAAAGCTAAGTATAAACTACAAATACAACTACTGAAGTTAGAACATCTAAAGTGTAAGAACTTCAGATGTTTTACAATATTAAAACTACTGAAAACAAACTACTGAAAAGTAAACCATCACAACTACTGAAAGGAACTACTTCAGCTGTTATGACAACTTCTGAGAACTTGGTCTTCAGACTTTGTCTTCAGCAGATGTCCTCAGACTTTGTCTTCAAACTTTGTCTTCAGCAGATATAGATCACTTCAGTTGTTATGATGTCTGTGGGACTTAAAGGTTTTTTTGATCTGGCTCATTGGTTCTTTTGGTCCAACAGGGAAACCAGGGCGCCAAGAAACCACATCTGGTGGTGAGGATGAACATACAAGGTATGTTACCTCATCTCCCCGTGATTCTTCAAAAGAAGATGAGGGAAGACTGCAACTCACCATTGAAGACCTACTTTCTAAAGTCTCAAATCTTGAATCTAAGGTTAGGACTTTAGAGGATAGGTCTGCCACTCAGCAACTTGAGATTGAGAATCTCAAGGCCAAACTAGCTGAGAAACAGATTGAGAGGTCTGTCAGGCACGTACCAACTCAGGTCTCTTTGACCTCTTCCTCTAGCTCATCAAGCTCTCAGGATGATGCTACCAAAAAGGGGGAGAGTGTTCAAAGACAAAGCCAAAGACAAGAGGAACCCTAAAGTCAAGCTCTTACTTCCCTAAGCTCAAAATTTCCTATGCAACAAGCTTCAGTTTTCCCTGCGCCTCCTCTAGTTGTAATTCAAATGGATCAAAGGATGCTCCAAGATCTCAATATGTTCTTCAACAAGTTCCTATTGGAATCTCTTATTGAACAGCCAAGTCCTGATCTGTCTGTGATATACTTCGGAGCTAAAGAGCTTCAGAGGTTAAATGCACCTTCTACCACTATTGAGGAAGTTGGTCAACCTAAGGTCCAAGTGGAACCTGAGATTAACTTCGAAGGGGAAACAAGGACTGATGGCCCAGTAACTGAGACAGTTGGGACAGATAGTGCATTCTCACAGACTTCCGAAGCACAATTCAAAGCCTCGGAAGAACAATTTCAAACTTCCGAAGCTGAGATTGCTGTTGCGGAAGGACTATTCTCCTTATCCGATGATCTAATAGTCACAGGTGCAATCCTAGAACTTGCATCTGAGGTTAATAGGGAGGATTTTGTCACCCAACCACTAGCTCAAACATCAGCATTAACTCCAGCTTCCATCTCTACTATTTAACCTAAACCTTCCATCCAAGAACCCCCAAAGTCTAGCACTTCCGAAGACATCAAAAGAAAGAGGAAGATGACTAAGGAAGAGCTTCAGGAGGAAGAAAGGTTAGAGAAACTCAAAAGAAAATGTAGGCTTCCAACTGGAAAACTGCTAGCTGCCAGTAGCAAAGCAGCTGCAGCCAACCAGGTGGCAGTCAACAATAGAAGAAGAGTAGAGATCATTGATAGACTTGTCAGTCTAGAAGCTGCAAATGAAGATGTACTCCTACTACCATTAGAAGAGTTTGTTGAGTTGGAAAAGGCAACTTTGCTGCAAAAACAGCAAAGAGAAGAGGCAGCAAGGTTGGCCTTAGAAGAAGAAAGGGAAAGAAAGAGAAGCTGATCAGCTGCTTAGGAGGGAAAGGATAACTTTCCTAACCTCTAGAGGTTTCTCTCAAGAAGAATTATCTCCACACAACAATGATACGATCTTATGGCTCTTCAACATAAAGCAAGATCAAATGGAGAAAGAGAGAAAGAAAACTGCCAGGGAAAAGTTGATGCTAGAAGAAGAAGTAAGAGGAAGCAGGACTAACTGCTGCCAAGAACATAGGTGAGAAGGCCTCGATGAAGAGCTATCACAGGGCTCATGGCTTCCCTGGCAGGCAGGTGGGTCCTATGTCTGAAAAGACCCTCCAGCGACATGTCAGTGACATAAAGGCTGACATTCGCTCGGGGAAGAGGAATGAGATGTACAGAAGGGGACATGGGATGATCTTCAAATCAACTACTCAACCCCAACTTCAAACCCAACCACAACCTGAACCAATACCCTTTCCATTCCCCATCAAAACCGAACCAACCACTGAACCATACACCCCTGAACCTACACCATCATCCTTACCAACCTCTTCACCTCAACCACCTAAACTACCCATCCTCCAACCCAAAACTCTAGCCAGAACCCAAACACCTCAATCTACCCAACAACCCATCAAACCATCCCCTCAGCCTTCTAAACATCTCTCCTTAGAGGAGTTCAAGGCAATCAAGACAAAGCTCATCAATTGCACAACCCTGAGCGATATCTCCTGTGAGGAGTATTCAGTCAACTTGACTTATGTTGATGGATCCTCATGTTCCCTCACTAGAGATCAATTTCTTGATCTGCCCAGAGGAACATTGGACCAAGCTACAAATCTCCTTGTCCTCAATTCAGATACTTTGAATGAGGAAGAAAAGAAGTTAAGGAGAAGGCTGGTGACTCTGCTGGATACCAAGAAAGGTGACCGGGTGCCAAGACAACCTCTTGCACCTAGGAAGAAGATCATCCAGTGGAGGTTCGAAGACTCTTCTCACAACTTTGATGTTGAAAGAGAGAATGGAGAGCTCAACAGGCTAAGTGCCTCATCTCTGCTACACTTGAGCAGATTTGATATTGCTGAGTTAGCAGAGAAGCCATTCTCCAACCCTTCAAACTCTGATGTAGTTGCCCATATTAGAAATCATCTAGGCAGTCTTCATATGGTCGAGCTAACCGCTAGGAGCAAGGTTGAAGAAGAGTTGAAACTGAGAGAGGAGGAGAAAAGGAAGGGATCAACAACCAAACAAAGCCTTTCTACAAATGGTTGAAGGTCCTGAACTTGAATCGATAGTTAGATGGGAGTATGACTATAACTCCCGTCAACTAACTCTTTTTTCAGGGGGACGTAACAAAGGGTACATGTCATTCAGAGTGATAGACTGGATCTCCTATCCACCAATGACTTGTACAAGCTTCCCAGCACCACTTCAGGGAAGAACAAAGAACCAGACAAATATCTTCTGTCCCTGGTGTTGAAAGCTTTGAGAAGCAAAAACAAGTGAGGTTTTGGTAGCATCAGCCTAGGGGGAGTTTGTTGGATCTAGAAAGGATGGTGCAACCAAAATCAAATCACTTAGAATATTTTTGTACAACAGTCCGAAGCCAAGTGTGGAACTTCCGAAGGAAAAAGGAGCTCTTCCGAAGACAAAGTGTAAAACTAACTTCCGAAGGAAAACTCCAACTTCCGTAGACAAAGAACTTACTTCCGAAGATCAAGACTTAGAATGATAGATTAGAAGTCAACTTCTGAAGTATAGAAGTCCTCAAGCCTTGGAAGTATAGAAGCCTCTTCCGAAGTATAAGTGGCTTCGGAAGAACTTGTTCTTCCGAAGCCAACTTACCTTCGGAAGACACTACTATTATCCAGTGGATACAAGTATGGTCTCCCTGACACTCCGCTGCAGACCTCTGAGATACTGCATGGCGTTTTCTCAAAAGCAATTTAGTTGACCATACTTTATTCAACTGTTTACCTTTATCAAATAGTACAGTTGCCAACTTTAGTTGGTGACAAAAGGTAAGTCATGGACATGTCATGACTACCATATCTTAGATAATACTTTATCTAAGATACCTTAACTTTAGCATTGTAGTATATACTTTAGTCTTAGGTTTCCAGCTGGTATCAAAGTATATCCAGCTGTAGGATCTAGTATATATAGTTTCTCATTGTAACTCATGTTTCATGCTTGTAAGAGTCTTATAATACTTTGAGTTGAGAAGTAATATATACAAGTACCTTGAAAATTATTTCCGTGTGTTCTTTGTTACTTATTATATTATTATCAACTCTTGTAAAAGACTTTACTTCATCTGATTTGAGTGTTTTGTAAGTGAGTTTGAGAGAAATCCAAGTGTTTAAGTGACAAACCCGATCCTGCAAAGTTCAACACCTAAAACCCACCAACAACACACACCCAAACACATAAACACACATATACATACAACCGAGGCTACGACCAGTTAAGAACATCATAAAACCATGAATTCTTACCTTGAATTCAAATTTCTGCTCTAGTTCTTCAAAAACCCGAGAGTTTCAGCTCTTTCTCTCTCTAAAATCCGAATGTAGAAAGGTGATGTACAAGAAGTAGGCGGCTATCACCTTTATCACCAACTCTTTTAAAGTTTTGTCCTTTCGACACTTTAAACCCCTTGGCTTGGGTTAAATTGCATTTCTTCCTTTTTCCTTCACTTTTATTCTTTCTTTCTTAACTAAAAAAATAACTGGGTGTTACATGTTAACTTGATTTAGTTTCTTTTTCATCGACCACACATCATGTTTCTGTATGATTTATTATTACTTTCACTCTGTTAGTTTCATTTGATTCTCGATTGTTATCGAGTGAATACAAACAGTTTCTTGATCCTTCGCACCTGTTTCCTTGCCTAGATTATTAATAAAGTATTTTGTGGATCCATAGTTGTCATTTTGATTGATTTGGTGGATTGTTGAGGCAAGGGTGTTCGAAGTTGGTTGTGAATTGTTCTCAATGAGTTTTACACGGAAGTTGATTGATTTTCAAGGCCAATCATGTGGTGTATTGTTCGATTTTGATTTTGATTTAAACTATAAATCCTACATTCCGTTTGTGATTGATTAGTGTGATTGCAATGATGACTATAATCATATTTGATTAGATTGGTTCACAAGTGTGTTTACAAGACAAGAGAATCAAAACTGTATCGCATTGTCGGTTGTTAAGAAAAGCAAAAAACTATGCACGCGAGAACTATTGTTGCTTAATGTTTTTGTATAACTAGTTCCTTTCCCTCTTATTTAGTTAAGCATTCGTGATTACTTTGATACACCAATTTCTAGTTGCACAATTTAGATTAAAATACAAGTAAATCTTATTTACATGATCGTGGGATTTGCTTTCTTTTTCTTCGACCACACATCATGTTTCAGTATGATTTATTATTACTTTCATTCTGTTAGTTTAATTTGATTCTCGATTGTTATTGAGTGAATACAAACAATTTCTTGATCCTTCGCACCTGTATCCTTGCCTAGATTATTAATAAAGTAATTTGTGGATCCATAGTTGTCATTTTGATTGATTTGGTGGATTGTTGAGCCAAGGGTGTTCGACGTTGGTTGTGAATTGTTCTCGATAAGTTTTTCACGGAAGTTGATTGATTTCAAAGGCCAATCATGTGGTATAAGGTTTGATTTTGATTTTTATTTATACAATAAATCCTACGTTCTGTTTGTGATTGATTAGTATGATTGCAATGATGACTATAATCATATTTGATTAGATTGGTTCACAAGTATGTTTACAAGATAAGAGAATCAAGATTCCTTAATTAAAGTATTTTATGGATCCAAATTTCTCATTTTGATTGATTTGGTGGATTGTTGAGGCAAAGGTGTTTGAAGTTGGTTGTGAATTGTTCTCGATAAGTTTTGCATGGAAGTTGATTGATTTCCAAGGCCAGTCATGTGGTTTAGTGTTTGATTTTGATTTTGATTTAAACAATAAATCCTACTTTCCATTTGTGATTGATTAGTGTGATTGCCATGATGACCATAATCATATTTGATTAGATTGGTTCACAAGTGTGTTTACAAACAAGAGAATCAAAACTCCATAGCATCGTAGGTTGTTATGGAAAGCAAAAAACTATGCACATGAGAACTATTGTTGTTTAATGTTTTTTAATAACTAGTTCCTTTCCTGCTTATTTAGTTAAGCATTCATGAGTACTTTGATGCACCAATTTGTAGTTGCACAAGTTTGATTATGATACAAGTAATTCTAATTTTCATGGTCATGTTAACTTGATTTGGTTTCTTTTTCATCGACCACACATCATGTTTCTGTATTATTTATTATTACTTTCATTCTGTTAGTTTAATTTGATTCTCGATTGTTATCGAATGAATACAAACAGTTTCTTGATCCTTCGCACCTGTTTCCTTGCCTAGATTGTTAATAAAGTATTTTGTGGATCCATAGTTGTCATTTAGATTGATTTGGTGGATTTTTGAGGCAAGGGTGTTCCAAGTTGGTTGTGAATTGTTCGCGATGAGTTTTTCATGGAAGTTTATTGATTTTCAAGGCCAATCATGTAGTTTAGTGTTCGATTTTGATTTTGATTTAAACAATAAATCCTACGTTTTGTTTGTGATTGATTAGTGTGATTACAATGATGACTATAATCATATTTGATTAGATTGGTTCACAAGTGTGTATACAAGACAAGAGAATCAAAACATCATAGCATTGTAGGTTGTTGTAAAAAGCAAAAACTATGTACGCGAGAACAACTGTTGTTTAATGTTTTTGTATAACTAGTTCCTTTCCAGTTTATTTAGTTAAGCATTCGTGATTACTTTGATACACCAACTTGTAGTTGTACAATTTATATTAAAATACAAGTATATCTTATTTACATTGCCGTGTTAACTTGATTTGCTTTCTATTTCTTTGAGCACACATCATGTTTCTATATAGTTTATTATTACTTTCATTCTGTTAGTTTAATTTGATTTTTGATTGTTATCGAGTGAATACAATCAGCTTCTTGATCCTTCACACCTGTTTCCTTGCTTAGATTATTAATAAAAGTATTTTGTGGATCCATATTTGTCATTTTGACTGATTTGGTGGATTGTTGAGGCAAGGGTGTTCGAAGTTGGTTGTGAATTGTTCTCGATGACTTTTGCACGGATGTTAATTGATTTCCAAGGCCAATCATGTGGTTTAGTGTTCGATTTTGATTTTGATTTAAACTATAAATCCTACGTTCCGTTTGTGATTAATTAGTGTCATTGCAATAATGACTATAATCATATTTGATTAGATTGGTTCACAAGTGTGTTTACAAGACAAGAGAATACAAACTCTATAGCATTGTAGGTTGTTATGGAAAGCAAAAACTAAGCACGCGAGAACTATTGTTGTTTAATGTTTTTGAATAACTAGTTCCATCCCCGTTTATTTAGTTAAGCATTCGTGAGTACTTTGATGCACCAATTTGTAGTTGCATAATTTTGATTATAATACAAGAAATTCTTATTTACATGGTCGTGTTAACTTGATTTGCTTTCTTTTTCATCGACCAAACATCATGTTTCTGTATGATTTATGATTACTATCATTCCGTTAGTTTAATTTGATTCTCGATTGTTATCGAGTGAATACGAACAATTTCTTAATCCTTCGCACCTATTTCCTTGCCTAGATATTAATAAAGTATTTTGCGGATCCATGGTTGTCATTTTGATTGGTGTGGTTGATTGTTGAGGCAAGAGTTTTCGAAGTTGGTTGTGAATTGTTCTCGATTTAAACAGTAGATCCTACGTTATGTTTGTGATTGATTAGTATGATTGCAATGATGACTATAATCATATTTAATTAGATTGGTTTACAAGTATGTTTACAAGACAAGAGAATCAAAACGACATATCAAAGTTTGATTTTAATACAACTAATTCTTATTTACATGGTCGTGTTAACTTGATTTGGTTTATTTTTCATCGAGCACACATCATGTTTGTGTAGGATTTATTATTACTTTCATTATGTTAGTTTAAATTGATTCTCGATTGTTATTGAGTGAATACAAACAATTTCTTGATCCTTCGCACCTGTTTCCTTGCCAAGATTATTAATAAAGTAATTTGTGGATCCATCGTTGTCATTTTGATTGATTTGGTGGATTGTTGAGGCAAGAGTGTTCGAAGTTGGTTGTGAATTGTTCTCGATGAGTTTTGCATGGAAGTTGATTGATTTCCAACGCCAATCATGTGGTTTAGTGTTCGATTTTGATTTTGATTTAAACGATAAATCCTACGTTCCATTTGTGATTGATTAGTGTGATTGTAATGATGACTATAATCATATTTGATTAGATTGGTTCACAAGTGTGTTTACAAGACAAGAGAATCAAAACGTCATAGCATTGTAGGTTGTTATGAAAGCAAAAAACTGTGCACGTGAGAACTACTGTTGTTTAATGTTTTTGAATAACTAGTTTCTTTATCGTTTATTTAGTTAAGCATTCGTGAGTACTTTGATGCACCAATTTTTGTAGTTGCACAATTTTTATTATAATATAAGTAATTCTTATTTACATTGTCTTGTTAACTTGATATTACTTTCTTTTTCATCGACCACACATCATGTTTCTGTAAGATTTATGATTACTTTCATTCCGTTAGTTTAATTTTATTCTCGATTGTTATTGAGTGAACACAAATAGTTTCTTGATCCGTCGCGCCTATTTCTTTGCATATGTTGTTAATTAATTATTTTATGGATCCATAGTTGTCATTTTGATTGATTTGATGGATTGTTGAGGCAAGAGTGTTTGAAGTTGGTTGTCAATTGTTCTCGATGAGTTCTGTGCAGGAGTTGATTGATTTCAAAGGCCATTCATGTGGTTTTGTGTTCGATTTTGGTTTTGTTTCAAACAATAGATCCTATGTTCCGTTTGTGATTGATTAGTGTGATTGCAATGATGACTATAATCATATTTGATAAGATTGGTTCACAAGTGTGTTTACAAGACAAGAGAATTAAAACTCCATAGCATTGTAGGTTGTTATGTAAAGCAAAAAACTATGCACGCGAGAACTACTGTTGTTTAATGTTTTAGTATAACTAGTTCCTTTCTTGTTTATCTATTTAAGCATTCGTGAGTACTTTGATGCACCAAATTGTAGTCACACAATTTGTTGGGTTTCTTACAAGTTTATCAAAGTTTGTTTAACCATTTAAACATAAAAAAGCAGCGGATCTAAGTGATTTAAAACTTGTTTTAGTTGTTGTAAATAAACCATTTTATAACCAAGAAAGCAAACCCGTGAACAAGGATCATATATGTGAAAAGAAATGCTATCAAAAACGTAAACAACCATAGGGTGTTCTTAGAATACTACCTTTCCAAGAACAAGATGATATGAGATGGATAAAAGATGAAGAAGATGATGCTCTTGAATGTAAACCTCCAAAGTAGGAAGCCTCAAGCTAGTATAGCCACAAGCTCTTACAAAACACCCAACTTGTTAGGAAGTTAACACCAAAACTTCTTCTTCAAAGTCCTCTTTCTTCTTGGCCAAAAATTGCAAGGAAAAATGGAGAAGAAAATGAACTTGTGTGTGAGAGAGAAATGTGGTTGAGTGTGGTAATAATGTGGTTATTGTCTTGTATTAAAACAAGACAAGCAATCCCAATGAGAGGCATGGGGGTCGAAAATATGGTTCAAAAGGGTTTCCCTCTTAAAATTTTACCACACATTATTTACCTATAAGTTTATAAAATTAAACCCTTTTAATTTTTATAACTTAACCACACTTTTATTTGTTGTTATTTAACCTATTTAAATAGTAATACAAATAAATTCTCATGAAAAAATATCCATATAATTTGTTCTATTTTCAAATGCAATAATTTAGAAAACCCATTTTCTAAATTGATGTCAATATTTATTTGCTTGATCATATCAACAAATAAATATTTATTGGTGTTTGTCTATCTTGTTATTGGGTATGACCCGACTTGGATCATAACGTACTAACCACATCAATCTTGTATGTGTATTGAGCATACAAGATCCAACAATCTCCCGCTTGCACAAGATTCATAGAAGATTGATACAAGCAGTAAATACCGCCTAACAACGGTTTACTACCCTTAATACATATGACTAAGTGCCATTCAATAACATCATCCCCTTCAAGTACCTTACTCGAAAATGTTTTAGGTGAATCAATCATCTATCCTTTTATCACAGATGTCATGTTAAATCCTAGAGATGCAGAGTGATCATTCTCCATTGATTTAACTTTAGCAGGTCTTAGACATCCTACTCTCAACAAATAAGAGGGACAAATCCCATCTTGACTACATATGTCTCTCACAATCATCTCGTACTATACCTGAATTTAGCCTTATGTACTGCCATGTTTCAGAACAACAAAGAACTAAGTCAAAGTATAATACTTGGTGAATATCAAGACCCAATATGTATCTCAGGTCAGAGGATACCAAATGATATTCGCCTTTACTCAAAATTACTTATGATCAATCAAGAAGATTCCATGTAGTAATATTTGAGATGCGGGTCAGTCCAATATTTGTATCCCACAAATATCTATAAATTTTGGCAGCAACCCTTTGCTCTATACTCATCCTGTTGGGTTTGTTACATGTTTATCAAAGATTGTTTAACCATTTAAACAAATACGCAAGGGATATATTGACATATAAACATATTTAGATTCTGAAAATTAACCATTTTAATAACCAAGATTACAAACCCAAGAACAAGGATCAAATATATGTGAAAAGAAATTCTATCAAACGAAATCAACCATAGGGTGTTCATAGAATACTATCTTTCTATGAACAACAAGATATGAGATGGATAATAGATGAATGATAAAATGATGTTCTTGAATGGAAGCCTCCAAAGAAGAAGACCTCAAGCAAGTATACCCACAAGCTCTTGCAAACACCCAACTTGTTAGGATGTTTATCACAAAAATCTTCTACTAATGTCTTCTTCTTCTTAGATTCAAAAATTTTAGAGAGAAAACAAGAGAGAAGGCTGCAATTTGTGTGTGAGAGAGAGTGTGGTTGGAGTGGAGTGTGAAATGGGTTAATGTCTTGTATTAAAACAAGACAAAGGAATCCGAAGGTGGACACCAAGGGGTGGCCGAAAATGGAGAGGTTCCCTGCCATTTTTTATAAAGTTTTCACACTAATTAAATATGTATAAGTTTATAAAATTAAACCCTTTTAATTTTATAACTTAACCACACTTTATTTGTTGTTATTTAACCTACTTAAATAACAATACAAATAATTGCTCATAATTTGTTTTATTTCAAATGCAATAATTTAGAAAATTCATTTTCTAAATTGGTGTCAATATTTATTTGTTTGATCATATCAACAAATAAATATTTATTGGTGTTTGTTTAGCTTGTTATTGGGTATGACCCGACTTGGATCATAACGTACAAACCACATCAATCTTGTATGTGTCTTGGGCATATAAGATCCAACACATCCATATGAATATCCACCAATCCAAGTTCATAGTAGTCTTACCTCATACTTGTTCCCACAAGTATGAATGACTACAGATGTTTAGAGTAAATGATTTACTCATGGATTAAACATGCAAAATTGGAACATTAGTTGAAACATTATAACCAAATAATTCATTCAAGTAATAAAAGGTTCTAATATCCAAATACAAAATTAAAAGATCAAATTCAGGCACTAGAATATCGAAGTCCCATGGGAAAAGTATGACCTACATGCTTTGCCTTTTCAAGGAGCTTCGTGAGGGATCCGCAATGTTTTGATCCGTGTGAACTTTGCGAATACATATCTTTCCCTCTTCAACTTCATCCCTTATGTAGTTGAATCTCCATCAATGTGCCTAGTCTTTGATGTGCATGGGGTTCTTTGATTTGAGCAATCGCACCCTTGGATCATAAAGAATTTCTAGGGGGTCTTGAATTGAAGGGACCACCCCTAGATCGTCAATGAATTTCTTCAACCATGCAGCTTCTTGAGCTGCTAATGAAGCGGCGATGTATTCTGACTCTATAGTTGATAATGCCACCACATCTTGCTTAGAGCTCTTCCAAAAGACTGCTCCTTCATTCAAGACGAAAATGTATGCCGATTGTGATCGTGAATCATCTCGATCAGTTTGGAAACACGCATCCGTGTACCCTATTACCACGAGTTCCTCCTCACCAGATCCGTAGATTAGGAACATATCTTTAGTCCTCCATAGGTACTTAAGTATGTTCTTAACAGCCATCAATGACTATTTCCATGATTTTGCTGGTATCGGCTTGTCATGCTCAAAGCGCATGACACGTCCGGCCTAGTGCATATCATTGCATACATGATGGATCCTATAGCCGACGCATACGGGATTCCCTTCATTTTGTCTTGCTCAACCTTTGAGCTTGGATATTGAGTCGTACTCAAAATCGTTGCTCTTTGAATAGGTACCGTACATTTCTTAGAGTTTTCCATCTTGAACCTTTTCAAGATCTTATCAATGTATGCACTTTGATTTAAACCTATCAACCGCCTTGATTTATCCCTATAGATCTTTATTCCGAAAATATAGGCGGCTTCACCAAGATCCTTAATGGAAAACAGCTTCCAAGCTAGGTTTTTACACCTTCCAAGGTTGGAACGTCATTTCCAAATAGTAGGATGTC
This sequence comes from Flaveria ramosissima, assembly GCA_025215565.1. Classification (NCBI taxonomy): domain Eukaryota; kingdom Viridiplantae; phylum Streptophyta; class Magnoliopsida; order Asterales; family Asteraceae; genus Flaveria; species Flaveria ramosissima. The sequence continues at coordinate 37,577,446 of CM046031.1, forward strand.
ATCGACATACAATACTAGGAAAGTGATGATGCTCCCACTAGCTTTCTTATACACACACGCTTCATCAGCGTTTTTTATGAACCCAAATTTGATTACCTCTTCATAAAAATGGTGATTCCAACTTCTTGATGCTTGCCTCAATCCATAGACTGATTTCTTTAACTTGCATACTTTGTTAGGATGTTTTGGATCAACAAAACCTTCAGGCTGAACCATATAGACATCTTCCTCAAGATATCCATTTAGAAAAGTGGTTTTAACATCCATTTGCCAAATCTCATAATCATAATGCGTAGCTATGGCAAATAATATCCTAATTGACTTTAGCATTGCAACCAGCGAGAAGGTCTAATCATAATCAACCCCTTGAGTTTGAGTGAAACCTTTTGCTACAAGTCTAGCTTTATAAGTATCCAAGTTTCCATGCATATCGGTTTTCTTCTTGAAAACCCACTTACTTCCAACTACCTTGGACTTAAGAGGTGGTACAACCAAGCCCCACAGTTTGTTGTCATGCATGGATTGCATCTCAATGTTCATGGCTTCAAGCCATTTGTCACAATCCAAGTTGGAACATTACATCATTTTATGTGGTTGGTTTATCGAAATCTACCACATAGCATCCATCTATGAAAAATCCACATCTTTTAGGTGGATTACTAGTTCTTCCAGATCTGCGAACGTTTTGTGTGTATTGACAACCATTTGATCATCCTCAACATTCTTATGTTGAGTGCTAGTGTCAACCAAACGTGTATCGGCTTGTGGTTCTTGATCCTCCTCAAGATCCACTGTTCTATTGCTAGCTCCTTCCATAAGGAACTTAGCTTCCAAGAACTCACCCTTCTTGGCAACAAACTTCTTTTGTTCCAATAGATCATAGAAACAATATCCCATAAAATCATAAGGATATCCAATAAAGATACACTTAGTGAAACGGCTTTCTAACTTGTTTGAGGTGGGAGTCTTAACATAAGCCTCACATCCCCACACCTTTAAATATGATAGAGATGGAACCCTTCCATGCCATATTTCAAAAGGTGTGTTTTCCACTTTCTTGGTTGGGGCCATATTAAAATACGGGCCGTAGAGAGCAAAGCGAAACCCCAAAATGATAGAAGCAATGAGCTTCTAGCCATCATAGATCGAACCATATCGAATAGAGTTTGATTTCTCCTCTCGGATGCACCATTGTGTTGTGGTGTTCCGGTGGAGATAGTTGTGAGAATCCTACAACTTCTATGATGATCTCTAAAAGCATCACTTAGGTATTCACCTCCTCTATCGGTGCGGAGAATTTTTATTGACTTGTTGAGTTGATTTTCTACTTCATTCTGGAAGGCTTTGAACATTTCAAAAGCTTCATCTTTGTGTCTTAACAAGTACACATACCCATATCAACTATACTCATCGGTAAAGGTAATGAAGTATCTTTCATTGTACCTAGTCATTGGCTTAAAAGGAACACATACATCCGAATGTATGATACCTAATAAATCTTCTGCCCTTTCGGTTTTGCCACTAAAAGGTGTCTTAGTCATTTTCCTTGTAAAAAAGATTCACATACATCAAATGAATCATATTCACTTGCTTTTAAAAGACCATTCTTTTAAAAGTGTTTGTTTGCGCTTCTTATTTATATGCCCAAGACGACAATGCCAAAGATAGGTGTCACTCAAATCCAATTTGAGCTTCTTGGTGGTGGTTAGGTACAATGAGCTATCATATAATGTGTTTTCACGAACCAATTCATAAATACCATTAATAGGAATAGCTTTAAAATAAAAGATGTCATTTAAAGATACATGAATTTCATTTTCAATAAATGTCAAAACATAACCATATTTGTCTTAATTAGGAAACTGAAATAATCTTCCTAGTCCAACTAGGAGCATACAAAACATTGTTCAAAATTGCTTCCAAACCATTTGGAAGCTTCAAGATGTAGTCCCCTCGGGCTTCAACTTGAACTTTTGCCCCATTCCCCATGTAGTGCCTAACATCCCCTTTCTTGAAGTCCTTACTTCTTTTGAACCCCTAAAACAAATTACAAATATGAGTTCCACATGTGGTATCCAATACCCATGTGTTAGAGGATATTAAATTGAGATCAATATGAATCATGAAAATTGTACCTGAGGTTTGCCCGACATCCCTCTTAGCTTTCAATTCTTTGAGATGGACAGGACAATTTCTTGTCCAATGTCCAATCTCCCCACACTTAAAGCTGATGGGTTTGTTGGAGACATTATCAAAGTTGTTTAATCATTTAAACATGAAAACGCAGCGGAATCAAACCTTAATAATATGTTTTGTAAACTGAAAATTAAGGCATAATATATAGCAACAACAAAGCCAAGAACATAGGATCAAATATATGTGAATGAACTAGCTATTATGAAGAAATAACAACCAAAACATACTCATGAAACTACCTTTTCAAGAGCTGCCAAAACGTGAGATTTGAGGAAGAGAATGAGGTTCTTGAACGACCAAAACACCAAGGAAAGGTGTCCTCAAGCTTCCATACCCACAAGCATCAAGCAAGCACCTTTGTTTCTAGGATTTGAACACCAAAAACCAAGAAGAAGCTGCTGGAAAACCCCTTCTAGCCGTGACTTGTTTTCAAGAAAAGGAGAGTTTGGTCCCTTTGATCTTTTGCATGTGAGAGAGAAGGAGGTGGAGTGTTAGACTAATAAATGAAGTCTTCATTTAAGACAACCAAAAGAGCCAACCACCTTAAAGGGGGCGGCCGAATCAGGGGTTCAAAATGGGTTTCCCCCCCAATTTTAATCACCCATTTTAATTGTAACTAGTCACTAATTGAGTTATGTAATTAACCTTTTAATTGTATAAGTCATACACTCTTTTATTATTTGATGTTATTTAACCAACTTAAATAACATTACAAATAATACTCATGAACAAAATATCCTTATAAGTTGTTCCATCTCATATGCAATTTATTTAGAAAACCTATTTTCTAAATTGGTGTATTTATTTAATTGCATGATCATATAATCAATTAAATATTAATTGGTGTTTGCTAAGCTTGTTATTGGGTATGACCCGACTTGGATCATTACGTACTAACCACATCAATGTTCTAAGTGTCTTGGGCATAAAAAAAATCCAACAATCTCCCACTTGCACAAGATTCATAGAAGATTGATGCAAGCAGTAAATACCGCCTAACAACGGTTTACTACCCTTAATACGCATGACTAAGAGCCATTCAATAAGATCATCCCCTTCAAGTATCCAACTTGAAATGATTTAGGTGAATCAATCATTTATCCTTTTGTTACAGATGTCATGTTAAATCCAAGGACACAGAATGATCATTCCATGTTGATTTAACTTAATCAGGCCTTAAACATCTTGCTCACAACGAATAAGAGGAACAAATTCCATCTTGACTACATACGTTTCTCACAATCACCTCGTGTCACACCAGAACATAGCCTTATGTACTGTCCATTATTTCAGAGCAGTGAAGAACTAGCTCAAGGTGTAACACTTTGGTGAATATCAAAACCCAATATGTATCTCAAGTCGAAGGTGTTGGAGCATATATTGTCATATATAGTGTGTCCGTCGCTTGTCGAATAGTCTAGACTTAATGTAATAAACCTGATATGTTGTAAACACATGAAACTGGGTCATTCGCAGGAGCATATGCGAATGAGACTCAGTCGTGCGACTGAGCCCTACTAATAGGCCAGTCGTGCGACTGAGAGATGCGATTGGGTCATTCGTAAGACTGAACCATAAGTATGGTCCAGTCGCACGATTGAACCATACGCATGGTCCAGTCATACGATTGAACCATACGCATGGTCCAATCGCACGAATGGGCCAGTCGTATCTAATATGGGCCGAAGCCTATATATACAGTTTCAATGTGTAGAGAGAAAAAGGGTTTGGGGAGGGAGTCTGCCCGGAGCCTAGGGCTGCCGGATGAGAGGGGAGATCATGCTCGATCTCCCCTTGCCAAGAGTCTTAATTCTTATTTTGTAACGAGCTTGTAATCGTTAGGTTTTATCAATGAAACCATTATATTATAGTTCGTGTTATTGATTGTCTCTTGGTTTTTGCTGTTGTTTATCCTTCCGTCAAGAACATGCTCGGATGTTTACCGATCCAGTGACTTCACAATTCGAAGGATACCAAATGATATTCGCCTATACTCAAATTTACTTAAGATCAAAATGTAGTAAAATGTGAGACGCGGGTCAGTCCAATATTCGTCCTACAAATATCTATGAACCTTGGCAACAACCAATTGCTCTATATTCATCCTTTATGAATATCCACCAATCCATGTTCATAATAGTCTTACGTTCATATTTGTTCCCACAAACATGACCGACTACGGACATTTAGAATAAAAAAATATGTTCATGGATGTATACATGCTAAAAGGAACATATCTCAGAATATAATAAATATATGAAAGAGTTAAATATTACATTGTTCCAAACCTTTGAATACTAAACAGATAAATTTCAATCACTAGAATATCGATGTCCTAAGGCACAAGTATGACTTTCATGCTTTTCCCTTTCAAGGAGCTTCGTGAGTGGATCCGTAATATTATCTTTCCCTTTTCAACTTCATCCCTTATGTAGTTGAATCTCTGCTCAATGTGTCTAGTCTTTTGATGTGCACGGGGTTCCTTGATTTGTGCAATCTCACCCTCGTTATCACAAAATATTTGTAGGGGTCTTGAATGGTAGAGACCACCCCTAAATCGGCGAAAAATTTCTTTATCCATGCAGCTTCCTGAGCTGCTAATGAGGCGGCTATGTATTCGGATTCTGTAGTGGACAATGCTACCACGTCTTGTTTTGAACTCTTCCAGGTCACTACTCCTCCATTCATAATGAAGACATACCCCGATTGTGATGGAGAATCATCTCGATTAGTTTGGAAACTCGCATCCGTGTAACCTTTTACAACGAGTTCCTCTTCATCAGATCCGTATATTAGAAACATATCCTTAGTCCTCCTAAGGTATTTCAATATACTTTTAACAGCCATCCAATGGCTATTACATGGATTCTGCTGATATCTGCTTGTCATGCTTAACACGCATGACACGTCCGGTCTAGTGCATATCATCGCATACATGATGGATCCTATAGCAGACATATATGGGATGTCCTTCATTCGATCTTGCTCATCCTTTGAGCTTGGACATAAAGATGTACTCAATATTGTCCCTCTTTGAATAGGTACCATACCTTTCTTAGAGTTTTCCATCTTGAACCTTTTCAAGACTTTATCAATATATGCACTTTGATTTAGACCTATCAACTGCCTAGATCTGTCCCTATAGATCTTTATTCCCAAAATATAGGCGGCTTCAGCGAGATCTTTTATGGAAAAACAACTTTCAAGCCATGTTTTAACACCTTCCATGGTTGGAATATCATTTCCAAAAAGTAGTATGTCACCAACATACAATACTAAGAATGTAATTATGCTCCCACTAGCCTTCTTATATACACAAGCCTCGTCAGCGTTCTTGATGAAACCAAATTTCTTTATCTCTTCATCTAAACGTTGATTCCAACTTCTCGATGCTTGTTTCAATCTATAGATCGATCTTTTTGACTTGTATACTTTATTAGGATGTCATGGATCGATAAAACCATCAGGTTGAACCATATGGAGAGTCTCTTCAAGATGTCCATTAAGAAAAGCGGTTTTGACATCCATTTGCCAAATCTCATAGTCATAATATGCAGCTATGGCAAATAATATCCTAATTGACTTTAGCATTGCCACAGGAGATAATGTTTCATCATAATCAACCCCTTGAGTTTGAGTGAAACCTTTTGCTACAAGTCTTGCTTTATAAGTATCCATGTTTCTATGCATATCCATTTTCTTCTTGAAAACCCACTTGCATCCAACCGGTTGGGAGTTAAGTGGAGGGTCAACCAATTCCCAAACTTGGTTGTCATACATGGATTGCATCTCTACGTTCATGGCTTCCAACAATTTGTCACAATCCGAATTGGACATTGCATCATGGTATGTAGTTGGCTCATCGGAGTCAACTACATAGCATCCATTCATGAAAAATCCATATCTTTCAGGTGGAATGCTAACTCTACCAGATCTGCGAACGTTTTGTGTGTATTGATCAACCTCTTGATCATCATCAACAACCTCATGTTGATTGCTAGTGTCAACCAAACGTGTATCGGCTTGTGGATCTTGATCCTCATCAAATTCCACTATTCTATACATCATTCCTTCCATAAGGAGCTTAGCTTCCAAGAACTCTGCCTTTCGAGCAATAAATACTTTTTGCTCTGTTGGATCAAAGAAGTAGTATCCTATACAGTCTTTGGGATATCCAACAAATATACACTTAGTGGATCGACTTTCCAACTTGTTTTGGGTGTTTAGCTTAACATAAGCTTCACAACCCCATACTTTTAAATATGATAGCGATGGAACTCTTCCATGCCATATTTCAAAAGGTGTCGAATCCATTTTCTTGGTCAGGGCCATATTCAAAATACGAGCCGCGGAGAGCAATGCGAAACCCCAAAATGATAGAGGTAGTGAGCTTATAGCCATCATAGATCAAACCATATCCAATAGGGTTTGGTTTCTCCTTTTAGACACACCATTATGTTGTGGTATTCCGGGTGGAGTAAGTTGTGAGACGATCCCACAACTTCTTAAATGATCCTGAAAAGCCTCACTGAGGCATTCACCTCCTCTATCTTTAGAAGAACTTTGAGAGTTTTATTGAGTTAATTTTCTACTTCATTCTTGAAGATTTTGAACATTTCAAAAGCTTCATATTTATGTGTCATCAAGTACACATAATCATAGCGACTGTAATCGTCGGTAAAGGTAATGAAGTATCTTTCACCATTTCTTGTCATTGTCTTAAAAGGACCACATACATCCAAATGTATGATTCCCAGTAAGTCTTTTGCCCTTTCGTTAGTACCACTAAAGGGTGAATTGGTCATCTTACCTTGAAACAAGATTCACACTTATCAAATGAACCATTTTCATTTGTTTTCAAAAGACCATTCTTTTGAAGGGTTTGAAATCGATTCTTGTTTATGTGACCAAGACGACAATGCCAAAGATATGAATCACTTAAACCCATTTTAAGTTTCTTGGTGCTTGTTTGGTATAATGAGTTATTATAGGATGAATCATCATGAACCAATTCATAGATACCATTAAAAGGCATAGCCTTGAAATAAAATACATCATCCATACAAACATAAATACCATTGTTAACAAATTTTAATTCATAACCACATTGTTTTGAAAGGGAAACAGAAATTATGTTACTAGTCAGACTAGGAGCATACAAAATGTTCATAAGAACAACTTCCAAACAATTTGAAAGTTTCAAAATATAGTCTCCTTGGGCTTCGACATCAACTTTTTCTCCGTTGCCCATGTAGAGACTTGTGTCTCCCTTCTTGAAGTGCTTATTTCTTTTGAACCCCTGCAACAAAATGCAAATATGAGTTCAACATCTGGTATCCAATACCCATGTGTTTGAAGAAATAACATTTAAACCAATATGAACCATGAAAGTTGTACCTGAGGTTTGCCCAACATCCCTCTTGTTTCTCAACTCTTTGAGATAGGTTGGACAATTCCTTTTCCAATGTCCTATCTCACCACACTCAAAGCGTGGATCGTTCTCCGTTACCTTAGGCTTCTTAAGCTTAGGCTTTGGAGGTTCTGCTTTAGCCTTCCTTTTCCCTTTGCCTTTGATGTACCCCTTTCCTTTGGCAACATTTGCCTTGGGATCGGGGAATGGCCTTTTCTTATTGCCTCCCTCATTGATCGAGAGAACAGGTAGAACCTTTCTACTCATCCCTGACTCAGCTGTTTTGAGCATTGCGTGAAGCTCACCAATGCTCTTGTCCCACCCATTCATATTGTAATTTATTATGAACGTCTCAAACCTTTTAGTTAGGCCATTAAGGATCAAATCCGTGGCCAACTCCTTTGAGACCGGGCAGTTAAGCCTCTCGAGGCGATCAACGTGGCTTTTCATCTTAAGATGTAAGATGATACCGATTGGGTTTCTTCCATGCGACACGCATGAAGCGCTCGAACCGTTTCGAAGCGCTCTACCCTAGCTTGTTGAAGGAACATTTCCTTCAACTGGGTAATCATGCCATATGCCCCATGATTCTCCAAATCCTTTTGGAGTTCGGGAATCATAGTTCCCAACATGAGGCAGGAAACCTGCATGGAATCTTCAGTATACTGAAGCCAATCGTTATAGTCCTCAACATCCTCGGGGTCGGGTTGGTCAGGAATAGGATCGTCAAGGACATAGGCCTTTTTCTCTTGCTTGAGAACAATTCTCAAGTTTCGAAACCAGTCCATAAGGTTATTATGGTTAAGACAATCCCTTTCTATGATGGTTCTCAGCGATAGGGTATGGACGGTCGGGGTATTTCTACAAAATTTACAAAGTTCATATTAGTATTTCTGAAAAATTACATTTTAATCATTAATACCCTTTTATGTCTCATAGACAATTAATAATTAAAACCTAGAATCCAACGTTACATTTAAATGATGGTTAGGTGACCTTTTTCCCATTATTTAAATTAAAAAGGTAGTCAACACTTGACAATTGCCACCCTTTGCAACTTCTAGCCTTATGGGATCGGTTAAACATCTTATGTTTAGTTGGCATGTAGAATCCCATCAACACCATTGTACGCTATGCTTCGGTGACCCTATGCACATAGTTTCCAATTCAAGTCGTCCTACTTACACACACATGTGAGTTTACACATACAAGTGGTTAGGTGACCTTTATCCCACAAATACATTAAGCCCACCTCAAACACACAAGTTACCTAAAAGTGGTTAGGTGACCTTTATCCCACAAATAATTCTCAAGTGATTCGAGTGTCAAGTAAAAGGATGGTGTTAAACTTGTTTCCAAAGGGATTTTAGTTTTCATTAATTCTAGTTTTGAAAACTCTATGTACCTTGTATTTGCATGCTTTCAAATACATGGTACCCTATGGTCCTCTTTTTAGTAAAAACCCCTTTTATTAAAATCATTAATCCTTTTAATAACCTTTAATTAATCACTTTATGATAAGGAACCATAAATTTTCAGCTTGTTTTGTTTGTTAATAAGTTTGTTATGCACATCCAAATATCAAACAATCATCATATAACAAACAACCAAACAAGCATAATCAAACAATCACAAGTGCATAACCATAGCCACTAAGTTGATCACACTTGTTTGCCATCACAGGTGTTGTCATTTGGTCTTTCCTAAGGGTTAATAACAACACAAAAGATAGGATCTCCAAAGACCCCCACTTGAACTTGCATCCAAATGCTTCAAGCCCTTCTCTTTGTGCCTTCCCTTTGTGCTTCCAACTTGTGCATCTTCTTTTATAAAATTTATATCCTAATACAAAATTTTCTAATAAAAGAAAATACACCTAATCTATCTATTACATCACCATTGAATGAATAAATAAATTACAACCATATGCAAGCACAAAAGAATAAAATTACAACCCATAATGAATTAAATCAACCAAAAACAAACATTCATCCAAAACCAAAGCAACACAAGGTCAAGGCTAGGTTATGCACCAATATTAAACAATATATACAACATTCAAGAAGCAAAATAAATCCCAATTTAACCCTAAATTTTCGGCCAACATAAACCAATAATTTAGGGTTTTTGTCCAAACAAAATAAATCAACCATTTGACATCTATCTTTCAAGGTTTAATCATAAGCATGTAAGATATAACCTTGAAAGATTGGGGATTCATTATATCATCACAAAACAGCCCCTATAAGGTTGTAAAGTCCCATAAAACCAATTTTACGAGGACATAAGAAGCTAGTTATCCACATATCCAGCTCTATATGCCAATGATGGGTTTGTTGGACACATTATCAAAGTTGTTTAACCATTTAAACATGAAAACGCAGCGGAATCAAACCTTAATAATATGTTTTGTAAACTGAAAATTAAGGCATATTATATAGCAACAACCAACCCAAGAACATAGGATCAAATATATGTGAATGAACTAGCTATCATGAAGAAATAACAACCAAAACATACTCATGAAACTACCTTTTCAAGAGCTGCCAAAACGTGAGATTTGAGGAAGAGAATGAGGTTCTTGAATGACCAAAACACCAAGGAAAGGTGTCCTCAAGCTTCCATACCCACAAGAATCAAGCAAGCACCTTTGTTGCTAGGATTTGAACACCAAAAACCAAGAAGCTGCTGGAAAACCCCTTCCAGCCGTGACTTTTCTTCAAGAAAAGGAGAGTTTGGTCCCTTTGGTCTTTTGCATGTGAGCGAGAGAAGGAGGTGGAGTGTTAGACTAGTAAATGTAGTCTTCATTTAAGACAACCAAAAGAGCCAACCACCTTAAAGGGGGCGGCCAAATTAGGGGTTCAAAATGGGTTTTCCCCCCAATTTTAATCACCCATTTTAATTGTAACTAGTCACTAATTGAGTTATGTAATTAACCTTTTAATTGTATAAGTCATACACTCTTTTATTATTTGATGTTATTTAACCAACTTAAATAACATTACAAATAATACTCATGAACAAAATATCTTTATAAGTTGTTCCATCTCATATGCAATTTATTTAGAAAACCTATTTTCTAAATTGGTGTATTTATTTAATTGCATGATCATACCATCAATTAAATATTAATTGGTGTTTGCTAAGCTTGTTATTGATATGACCCGACTTGGATCATTACGTACTAACCACATCAATGTTCTATGTGTCTTGGGCATAAAAAAATCCAACAAAAGCATGGGTCATCTGAAGCAACCTTTTGCTTCTTCTCCGTTCGTTTTGGTGGTGGCACTTTTACCACTCCCTTTCCTTTCCCCCAACGTACCCTTTACCCTTGGCAAAAATTGCCTTGGGTGTGGGGTGAGGCCTCTTCTTGTTCCCACCTTCATTGATGGTGAGAACGGGTAAAACCCTTTTACCCATGGTCGCGTCGGCTGTTTTGAGCATAGAGTGAAGCTGTTTTTGTCCCAACCGTTCATGTTATAATTCAAAACAAAGTTGTCAAACCTTTTTGACAAAGAGTTGAGGATCAAATCCGTAGCCAACTCTTTCGAGACGGGACAATTCAGCCTTTCGAGGCGGTGTATGTGGCTCTTCATCTTAAGTACAAAAGATGAGACCGATTGGGTGTCATCCATACGACATTCATGGAGTGCTCGAACCGATTCGAAGCGCTCTACCCTTGATTGTTGTTGGAACGTTTCCTTCAACTAGGTAATCATGTCGTATGCTCCGTGATGTTCGTACTCCTTTTGGAGATCCGGAGTCATACTGTTGGGTTTTGTAACATGTTTATCAAAGTAAGTTTAACCATTTAAACTTCAAAAACACAGCGGATAAGAGAGGTTAAAAGGTGTTTTATAATCTGAAACTTTGAACCATATTAACCCGAAAAAAAACCCATAAACAAAGGATCATATATATATGTGAAATAAAATGCTATCAAAACGAAAATGCAACCATAGGGTGTTCTTGAAACTACCTTTCAAGATCAAAGTGATATGGTTGGATGAGAAGATGAAGATGATACTTCCTGAATGTATAGCCTCCAAAATAGAAGTCCTCAAGCTTGTATACCCACAAGCCTTAGCAAACACCTAACTTGTTAGGTAGAAGAACACCAAAGCTCAAATCCTTCTTGCAAACCCGAAAATCCAGCCAAGATGAACTTCAAGTGCAGCCAAAATTCGAAATTTTCAGCCAAAAAGGAAGAGAGAAAAGCTAGTTGCTTGTGTGTGTGAGAGAGAGAAAGAAAGGGAAGAGTGCAAGCAAGCATAAAGTCTTGTAGAAACCAAGACTAAAAATGATTCCCAAGACCCCAAAGGGGCGACCGAAATCAAGATTTGAAATGGGTTCCCCCCATTTCAATTTTTATAAAAAAACTTACACTCTTAACCCTTAAGTTTATAAAATTAAAACCTTTTTTAATATTATAACATTAACACACTTTTATTTGTTATTATTTAACTCACTTAAATAATGAAACAAATAATTTCTCATGAACAAATTATCCATATAATATTGTTCTATTACAAAAGCAACGTTTTAGAAAACCCATTTTCTAACTTGGTGTCAATATTTATTTGTATGATCTCACAACAAATAAATATTTATTGGTGTTTGTTTAACTTGTTATTGGGTATGACCCGACATGGATCATAACGTACTAACCACATCAATCTTGTATGTGTCTTGGGCATACAAGATCCAACAATCTTCCACTTGCACAAGATTCATAGAAGATTTATGCAAGCAGTAAATACCGCCTAACAATTGTTTACTACCCTTAATACGTATGATTAAGTGCCATTCAATAACATCATCCCCTTCAAGTACCTTACTCGAATTGTTTTAGGTGAATCAATCATCTATCCTTTGGTCACAGATGTCATGTTAAATCCCAGAGACATAGAATGATCATTCTACATTGATTTAACTTTATCAGGCCTTAGACATCTTACTCTCAATGAATAAGAGGGACAAATTCCATCTTGACTACATACATCTCTCACAATTACCTTGTATTATGCCTGAACTCAGACTTATGTACTGCCATGTTTCAGAACAGCGAAGAACTAAGTCAAAGCATAATATTCGGGTAATATCAAGACCCAATATGTATCTCAGGTCAGAAGATACCAAATGATATTCGCCTTTACTCAAAATTACTTATGATCAATTAGGAAGATTCCATGTAGTAATATTCGAGATGCAGGTCAGTCCAATATTTGTATCCCACAAATATCTATGAACTTTGGCAGCAACCCTTTGCTCTATATTCATCCATATGAATATCTACCAATCCAAGTTCATAATAATCTTACCTTAATACTTGTTCCCACATGAAAAAGAGGAATATTAGTTGAACCATTATAACGAAATAATTCATTCAAGTAATAAAGGGTTACAATATCTAAATACATAAATTAAAGATCATATCCAGTCACTAGAATATTGAAGTCCCATGGCACAAGTATGACTTTTATGTTTTGCCTTTTCAAGAAGCTTCTTGAGTGGATCCACAATGTTTTGATCCGTGTGAACTTTGCGAATACATATCTTTCCCTTTTCAACTTCATCCCTTATGTAGTTGAATCTCCGTTCAATGTGCCTAGTCTTTTGATGTGCACGGGGTTCCTTGATTTGAGCAATCGCACCCTCGTTATCACAAAGAATTTCTAGGGGGTCCTGAATGGAAGGGACTACCCCTAGATCCGCAATGAATTTCTTTAACCATGCAGCTTCTTGAGCTGTTAATGAAGCGGTGATGTATTCTGACTCTGTAGTTCATAATGCCACCACATATTGCTTAGAGCTCTTCCAAGAGATTGCTCTTCCATTCAAGATGAAAATGTACCCCTATTGTGATCGTGAATCATCCCGATCAGTTTGGAAACTCGAATCCTGGTAACCCTTTACTACAAGTTCCTCCTCACCAGATCCATAGATTAGGAACATATCTTTGGTCCTCCTTAGGTACTTAAGTATGTTCTTAACAGCCATCCAATGACTGTTTCCAGGATTTTGCTGGTATCGGCTTGTCTTGCTCAAAGCGCATGACACGTCCGGCCTAGTGCATATCATTGCATACATGATGGATCCTATGGCAGATGCATACAGGATTCCCTTCTTAGAGTTTTCCATCTTGAACCTTTTCAAGATCTTATCAATGTATGCACTTTGACTCAAACCTATCAACCGCCTTGATCTATCCTTATAGATCTTTATTCCCAAAATATAGGCGGCTTCACCAAGATCCTTAATGGAGAAACAGCTTCCAAGCCAGGCTTTTACACCCTCCAAGGTTGGAATGTCATTTCCAAATAGTAGAATGTCATCGACATACAATACTAGGGAAGTGATGATGCTCCCACTAGCTTTCTTATATACACATGCTTCATCAGCGTGTTTGATGAACGCAAATTTGATTATCTCTTCATCAAAACAGTGATTCCAACTTCTTGATGCTTGCTTCAATCCATAGATTGATTTCTTTAACTTGCATACTTTGTTAGGATGTTTTTGATTGACAAAACCTTCAGGCTGAACCATATAGACATCTTCCTCAAAATATCCATTTATAAAAGCGGTTTTGACATCCATTTGCCAAATCTCATAATGAATAGACTTTAGCATTGCAACCGGTGAGAAGGTCTCATCATAATCAACCCCTTGAGTTTGAGTGAAACCTTTTGCTACAAGTATAGCTTTATAAGTATCCAAGTTTCCATGCATATTGGTTTTCTTCTTGAAAACCCACTTACTTCCAACTATCTTGCAATTAAGAGGTGGTTCAACCAAGTCCCATACTTGGTTGTCATACATGGTTTGCATCTCAACGTTCATGGCTTCAAGCCATTTGTCACAATCCAAATTGGACATTGCATCACGATAAGTGGTTGGTTCATCAGAATCCACCACATAGCATCCATCTACGAAAAATCCATATCTTTCAAGTGGATTACTGGTTCTACCAGATTTGCGAACGTTTTGAGTGTATTGAACAACTATTTGATCACCTTCAACATCCTCATGTTGAGTGCTAGTGTTAACCAAACGTGTATCGGTTTGTGGTTCTTGATCCTCGTCAAGATCCACTGTTCTATTGCTAGTTCCTTCCATAAGGAACTTAGCTTCTAAGAACTCAGCCTTCTTGGCAACAAACTCCTTTTGTTCCAATGGATCATAGAAATAATATCCCATAGAATCTCTAGGATATCCAATGAAGATACACTTAGTGGAACGGCTTTCTAACTTGTTTGAGGTGGGAATCTTAACATAAGCCTCACAACCCCATACCTTTAAATATGATAGTGATGGAATCCTTCCATGCCATATTTCAAAAGGTGTCTTTTCCACTTTCTTGGTTGGGGCCATATTCAAAATACAGGCCGCTGAGAGCAAAGCGAAACCCCAAAATGATAGAAGCAATGAGCTTCTAGCCATCATAGATTGAACCATATCCAATAGGGTTTGATTTCTCCTCTCGGACACACCATTGTGTTGTGGTGTTCCAGGTGCAGTTAGTTGTGAGACAATACCACAACTTCAAATATGATCTTTAAAAGCATCACTTAGGTATTCACCTCCTCTATCGGTGCATAGAATTTTTATTTTCTTGTTGAGTTGATTTTCTACTTCATTCTGGAAGATTTTGAACATTTCAAAAGCTTCATCTTTGTGTCTTAACAAGTACACATAACCATATCGACTATAGTCGTCGGTAAAGGTAATGAAGTATCTTTCATTGTACCTAGTCATTGGTTTAAAAGGACCACATACATCCGAATGTATGATGCCTAATAAATCTTTTGCCCTTTCGAATTTGCCACTAAAAGGTGCCTTAGTCATTTTACCTTGTAAACAAGATTCATATACATCAAATGAATCATGTTCACTTGCTTTTAAAAGACCGTTCTTTTGAAGTGTTTGTATGCGTTTCTTGTTTATATGACCAAGACGGCAATGCAAAAGATAGGTATCACTCAAATCCAATTTGAGTTTCTTGCTGGTGGATTGGTACAATGAGCTATCATATAATGTGTTTTCACGAACCAATTCATAAATACCATTAATAGGGATAACTTTGAAATAAAAGATGTCATTTAAAGAAACATTAATTTCATTTTCACTAAATGTCATAACATAACCATATTGTCCTAATTAGGAAACAGAAATAATGTTCCTAGTCAAACTAGGAGCATACAAAACATTGTTCAAAATTGCTTCCAAACCATTTGGATGCTTCAAGATGTAGTCCCCTCAGCCTTCAACTTGAACTTTTGCCCCATTCCCCATGTAGAGGCTTACATCCCCTTTCTTGAAGTCCTTACTTCTTTTGAACCCCTGCAACAAATTGCAAATGTGAGTTCCACATCCGGTATCCAATACCCATGTGTTAGCGGATATTAAATTTAGATCAATATGAATCATGAAAATTTTACCTGAGGTTTGCCCGACATCCCTCTTAGCTTGCAACTCTTTGAGATGGACTGGACAATTTCTTGCCCAATGTCCAACTCCCCACACTTAAAGCATGGGTCATTCGAAGCAACCTTTTGCTTCTTCTCCGCTGGTTTTGGTGGTGGCGCTCTAACCACTCCCTTCCCCTTTCCCCTAACATACCATTTGCCCTTGGCAACATTTGCCTTGGGTGCGGGGTGATGCCTCTTCTTGTTCCCACCTTCATTGATGGTGAGAACAGGGGTAAAACCTTTTTTACTTATGGCCGCCTCGGCAGTTTTGAGCATAGAGTGAAGCTCACTTATATTCTTGTCCCACCCGTTCATGTTATAGTTCATGACAAAGTTGTCAAACCTTTTTGACAAAGAGTTGAGGATCAAATCCGTAGCCAACTCTTTCGAGACGAGACAATTCAGCATTTCGAGGCGGTCAATGTGGCTTTTCATCTTAAGTACATAAGATGAAATAGATTGGTGTCATCCATACGACATGCATGGAGTGCTCGAACCGTTTCGAAGCGCTCTACCCTTGCTTGTTGTTGGAACGTTTCCTTCAACTGGGTAATCATGTCTAATGCTCCATGATGTTCATACTCCTTTTGGAGATCTGGAGTCATACTTGCCAACATGAGGCAAGACACTTGGACCGAGTCCTAAGTGTATTTCACCCAATTATTATAGGCCTCCTCATCCTCCTCATTAGGTTGATCGGGAATCGGATCATCTAAAATATACGATCGTTTCTCTTGCTTGAGAACAATTCTCAAGTTTCGAAACCAATCTATAAAGTTATTATGGTTTAGACGTTCCTTTTGGAGAATGGTCCTTAGTGATAGTGAGTGAGCGGACGGGATATCATTATTTTCATTATTGTTGGTGGCCATCTACAAAATTTAACAAAGTTCAATTTTAGTATTTTCTTATATTGTTCATATTTTAATAATTAAAGCCCTTTTATGTGTCATACACAATTTTAAATTTCTAGAATCCAACTTTACATTTAAATAGTGGTTAGGTGACCTTTATCCTATTATTTAAATTAACAAGGTAGTCAACGTTTTGACAATTACAACCCTTTGCAACTTCTAGGGTATGGGATCGAGTTAAACATCATTTGTGTGGTCGGCACGTTTATCCCATCAACACCTTTGTAAAACACATTGTAGGTGATCCATTAAACATGGTTTGCAAATCAAGTTACCCTACTTACACACACATGTGAGATTTCCAACATAAGTGGTTAGGTGACCTTTATCCCACAAATATGGTATCCCCACCTCAAATAACAAGTTCCCTCAAAATGGTTAGGTGACCTTTATCCCATTAAGAGTTTCCAAGTGACTCAAGTGTTGTGCAAAAGGATGGTGTTTAACTTGTTTATAAAAGAATTTTTAAGTTTTCATAATACTAGTTTAGAAAACTCTATGTACCTTATATTTGCATGCTTTCAAATACAAGGTACCCTATGGTTCACTTTTAATAAAACCCCTTTTATTAAAATCATTAATCCTTTTAATAACATTTTATTAATCACTTAATGATAAAGAACCATCAATTTTCAGCTTGTTAAGTTTGTTAATGAGTTTGTTATGCATATCCAAATATCAAACAACAACCATACAACAAACAACCAAACAAGCATAATCATACAAACATAAGTGCATAACCATAGCCACTAATTTGACTACACTTGTTTGCCATCACAAGTGTTGTCATAAGGTCTTTCCTAAGGGTTAACAATGTCACATCAAATGTGTCCATGAACTCCCACTTGAATCCACATCCAAATGATTCAAGTGTCCATCTCTTTTGTGTCATTCTTTGGGTCTTCATCTTGTGCATCTTTGTAACGCCCAGATTTTCTTTGAAGCCGATGAAAGAAGAAAAAGAAATAAAGTCCAAAGTCAAGGGACCAAACTCACCAACGAGAGAAACATCGATGAATGGGAGTATAGACACCCCCTTTCTTGCCATTTTTCAGCCAAGAAGAGAGGAGAGGAGAAGAGAAGGAGAAAAAGAGGAGAAAAGCTTGGTTCGGGTGGATTCGAGCGTGAAAATCGTCGTGTAGCGGGTCAAATCGAAGCTCTACTCGACGAGAACATTTATGTGAGTTCTAGGACCCCTCTTTTACTTGTTTTCAAACGATTTTGGGGCTGGAACACATCTGAAATCGGGTTTTCGTGTGTGTGTATGCTTGACCCGTTTGTGTATGAGTATGTGTGTATGATGCGTTTGAGTCTTGATTGTGAGCTTGTGTGTGCTTGAATGGTGTTGTGGTACGCATCCCTAAGGTTTAGGATGGTTGATTTGGGCTCAAAATGGGTTAAGATGAGTTTGGAGGCCGAAAACCGTCGGCTGCAGTCGGGATGAACTGCATTCTGCATCAGCTAGGGTTAGGCGACCGACTGGAGGCCGAATGAAGGCCGTACGGCCGAATAGGGGGAAAATGAAGGTCCAGTCACCCGAATGAAGGTCCAGTCACCCGAATGAAGGTCCAGTCACCCGAATGAAGGTCTAGTCACCCGAATGAAGGTCAAGTCACCCGAATGAAGGTCCAGTCACCCGAATGAAGGTCCTGTCACCCGAATGGTCCAGTCACCCGAATGAAGGTCCAGTCACCCTAATGAAGGTCCAGTCACCCTAATGAAGGTCCAGTCACCCGAATGAAGGTCCAGTCACCCGAATGAAGGTCCAGTCACCCGAATGAAGGTCCAGTCACCCGAATGAAGGGCCAGTCACCCGAATGAAGGGCCAGTCGCATGGCACATGGAGGCCATGCGACTGGAGAGTGTCCATACGCCCAAATAGGGCTGTTGCACCCGAGGAGAAGTGTAGTTTAACTTCTGACTATCGAGAAAAAGTACAGATGTAAGTTTTGACATAAAGGTTCCCGTAAGTTCATGTAAGGTGACGATTGAGGCCTTAGAGAACATGTAGGGCATAATGATGATGATGTTGCATGTTTATGCATGATGCATGTTATGTATGTATGATGTTACCCTGTATGACGTGATGACTGCGCATGTTAATGTTTCTTATTGTGATGTATGTTTACCTTTCCTGTGGATTTATGTGTTATGATAATGAATGAAATGAAGTATGACGTAACGTAAAGTGGAAGATAATGAAAAGTGGAACATGATGAATGCATGCATTAATGAATGATGAAAGTAATGAAAGTCTTGCAAGTATTGGATATCGGGACACACCATTAAAAGGTGTTAGCCCAACGGTGTGCGGGTTCGCTACCCCGGGAGGATGCACACCGGGGTCCTTCTCTGTGATCGACCATTTATATAGAATCTCTACCGCTTACCTCTAGTACTGTGGCACCATGTTTAGCTGTCTATTTATAGACTTCAGCCCAGTAGCTAAATAGTTCGGGGTGTAGCATATGGTATTGGTACGGAAGATATCCGATGCGCAAGTAAAGATATAAAGATGAATGAACGAATGAAGAAGATAATATAACTATTATCTATGTGTACGTATGATGTATGATTGCTTGAAAGAAAAGAACGGTTTTAACGAAAGAAAAGTATGTTTTATTTTATAAAACTAGAGCTCACTCAGCAACGCTGACTTTGATGTGTTTCCAGTTGGCAGGTAATGATTGCTGAGGATGGCACGAGGTGGCTACTCAGCTCTTTTGGGATGGCATCCATTTATTTAACGCTTTTGTGATGTAATACAACAATGTATTTTGTAACTGATTGACGCTGTATTATGTGGCAAAAGTTCTTAAAATGAAATGAGATGTCATTTTTGAATGTTTTCGCTGCAATATTTATATGAAGCAAATGTAATTATATGTTTTATGTGCGATGAGAATCCAACTATGAGCGTCCCGGGAACGGGGCCTTACAAGTTGGTATCAGAGCCAAAGTTTAAGTGAAATGGGTAAATTTTCAAATAAACCTTAACTCAAACTGCGAATGGGACGGAAAAGGGAATGGGATGCCAATCTGAGTAGCTGCGTGCCATCAGCTATTTTCGTAATGTTAATCGGTATTATGTGCGCATGTTATATGGTTTATGTGTTGCTGGTAGATTTAGATACTGATGTAGTCAGGACAGGTAATGCTTGGGGTATGAAGAGTAAAGTAAGTGGCTAATCACAACTGGCCACTTTAATTAGGGACTAACTATACTTGATATAAAATGAGTTGTTCCTTGAATTACCGTGTTGGTGTTTGAATCTTTCAGTGTGATAGAGAATGGCCGGTGGTAGATCTTCTAAAGCTTCTCGTGGTGGAGGTGGTTGTGGACGTGGTGCAGAACCACGGGTCACAAGAGGAAGACCCAGAGTTGAAAAAGTGGTTCATGAGGAACCCGAGACCCCTCCTCCCGAGGGCGGTGATGAGAATGCTAATCAGAGGGCCTCGATGAGAGAGGCGATCGTGGAGGAAGTGCATCAGGTCTTGCAGACGATCCTACCGTCTGTAGTGACCGAAGTGATAAAGACTGTTAGAGATGAGGAGAGAAAGGAAAGGGGTAGACCTTCGGGCGAAAGGAGACGACCCGAGACGGAAACGGTTTTCTCCGATGACAAAAAGGAAGAAGAAGAGTAAGAGCCTGCGCCGGAGGTGGCACGAGGCTGTAACTATGGGGAGTTTCAACAATGCAAGCCCCCAACATTTTATGGTAATGGCACTGCTGCTGCTGCTCACCGATGGGTGAGAGAAATGGAAGCTGTTTTAAATATCAGCGAGTGCCGACAAGACCAGAAGGTAAAATTTGCTACCCACTCTTTTGTGGACTCAGCTCTGTGTTGGTGGGACAATATTGTCCAAGTTGAGGGAAGCAGAGCTATCGGGAGGATGAGGTGGGCAGAGTTGAAGAGGCTGGTGATTGAGGAGTTCTATCCTTACCGTGAGATGGATAAAGTTGACAGAGAGCTCCTGATGCTGGAAGCGGGAACAATGACGCATCAGCAATACACAACCAAATTCAATGAAATGGCACGGCTGGTGCCGAATCTGGTGACACCTCTTTTGCGAAAGATCAAGATGTATATTCAGGGCTTGCCGGCGGATATCCGTAGGCACATGATCACTGCCCGACCGAGCACGTTTAGGTCGGCAGTTGATTTGGCGGGGAGATTATACGATGAAAGATTGGTGGTGGTGATTGAAGTTAGCGAGAAAGGAGAAGGTGATCGAGATTGGAACGGGAAGCGATTGGGACGTGGCGGAGCCGCTCCAAGTAACAAAGGTGCACGGGTGGATGACCAGCGTGTGGTTATAACTGATGCGGGGTCGGGAAGGTGTGAAAGTGTGGACACAAACACCCCGGGGAATGTAGATTGGGGACTTATGTCTGTTTTCGTTGTGGAGGGACCGGACATGTGGCGAAAAACAGCGGTGTGAGGAGGTGTTATTCTTGTGACGGGGAGGGCCACATGAGCAAGGATTGCAAGAAGCCGAGGGCTGAAGGTTCGGGAGTGAAGAAGATCGGAGGAAGCTAGGACGGACCCCGATGTGTGTCAGGAATGTTTCTAGTAAATCAATCCTTAGCCTTTGTGTTATTCGATACTGGCGCTAGTAATAGTTTTATTCATGTTGCTTTCTGTGCTGAATTGCATGTTAGTGATAAGAATATAGATACGCCCTTCGATGTAATTCTAGGGGTGGATTGTTTGACGAACTACGAAGCGAACATTGTGCGTCGCAAAAAGATGATACGGTTGACCGCGCCTGGCGGGATCACGGTAATGGTTTAAGGTGATTGAGTCACGACGATTCCGAATGTGATTTCGATGGCAGTGGCGGGAAAGTGTATGAAGCGTGATATGGTGGAGTACGAGATTAAATTCCTTACTTGTTTATAAGTGAAGGCTGAGCGTCAAATGCCGTATGGAAAGTATTGAGGCGATCAAGGCCACGATCAAGAAGCTCGAAAGGATCAAAGCCTTGATGAAGGTAGCCAGAGATAGACAAGAAGTCGTGTGTGGATAAACGACGTAAACCGATTGAACTCTAGGTGGGAGACTGGAAAAGAGATGAGACAATATTCCCGCGATGGTTTAAGGAATAACAGGTTTCATGGGACGAAACCTATATAAGGGGGGTGGACTTGTAACGCCCGGATATTTTCTTTGAAGCTGATGAAAGAAAGAAAAAGAAATAAAGTCCAAAGTCGAGGGACCAAACTCACCAGCGAGAGAAACTTCGATGAATGGGAGTATAAAAGGGGGAAGACACCCCCTTTCTTGCCATTTTTCAGCCATGAAGAGAGGAGAGGAGAAGAGAAGGAGAAAAAGAGGAGAAAAGCTTGGTTCGGGTGGATTCGAGCGTGGAAATCGTCGTGTAGCGGGTCAAATCGAAGCTCTACTCGACGGGAACGTTTGTGTGAGTTCTAGGACCCCTCTTTTACTTGTTTTTAAACGATTTTGGGGCTGGAACACATCTGAAATCGGGTTTTCGTGTGTGTGTATGCTTGACCCGTTTGTGTATGAGTATGTGTGTGTATGATGCGTTTGAGTCTTGATTGTGAGCTTGTGTGTGCTTGAATGGTGTTGTGGTATGCATCCCTAAGGTTAGGATGGTTGATTTAGGCTCAAAATGGGTTTAAATGAGTTTGGAGGCCGAAAACCATCGGCTGCAGTCGGGATGAACTGCATTCTGCATCAGCTAGGCTTAGGCGACCGACTGGAGGCCGAATGAAGGCCATATGGTAGAATAGGGGGCGAATGAAGGTCAGTCACCCGAATGAAGGTCCAGTCACCCGAATGAAGGTTCAGTCACCCGAATGAAGGTCCAGTCACTCGAATGAAGGTCCAGTCACCCGAATAAAGGTCCAGTCACCCGAATAAAGGTCCAGTCACCCGAATGAAGGGCCAGTCACCCGAATGAAGGGCCAGTCACCCGAATGAAGGGCCAGTCGCATGGAGGCAATGCGACTGGAGAGTGTCCATACGCCCAAATAGGGCTGTTGCACCCGAGGAGAAGTGTAGTTTAACTTCTGACTTTCGGGAGAAAGTATAGATGTAAGTTTTGACGTAAAGGTTCCCGTAAGTTCATGTAAGGTGACGATCGAGGCCTTAGAGAACATGTAGGGCATAATCATGATGATGTTGCATGTTTATGCATGATGCATGTTATGTATGTATGATGTTACCCTGTATGACGTGATGACTGTGCATGTTAATGTTCCTTATTGTGATGTATGTTTACCATTCCTGTGGCTTTATGTGTTATGATAATGAATGAAATGAAGTATGACGTAATGTAAAGTGGAAGATAATGAAAAGTGGAACATGATAATGCATGCATTAATAAATGATGAAAGTAATGAAAGTCTTGCAAGTATTGGATATCGGGACACGCCATTAAAAGGTGTTAGCCCAACGGTGTGCGGGTTCGCTACCCCGGGAGGATGCACATCAGGGTCCTTCTCTGTGATCGACCATTTATATAGAACCTCTACCGCTTACCTCTAGTACTGTGGCACCATGTTTAGCTGTCTAGTTATAGACTTCGGCCTAGTAGCTAAATAGTTCAGGGTGTAGCATATGGTATTGGTACGGAAGATATCCGATGCGCAAGTAAAGATATAAAGATGAATGAACGAATGAAGAAGATAATATAACTATTATCTATGTGTACGTATGATGTATGATCGCATGAAAGAAAAGAACGGTTTTAACGAAAGAAAAGTATGTTTTATTTTATAAAACTAGAACTCACTCAGCAACGCTGACTTTGATGTATTTCCAGTTGGCAGGTAATGATTGCTGAGGATGGCACGAGATGGCTACTCAGCTCTTTTGGGATGGAATCCATTTATTTAACGCTTTTGTGATGTAATGTAACAATGTTTTTTTGTAACTGATTGACGCTGTATTATTTGGCAAAAGTTTTTAAAATGAAATGAGATGTTATTTTTTAATGTTTCCGCTGCAATATTTTCATGAGGCAAATATAATTATATGTTTTATGTGCGATGAGGATCCAACTGTGAGCGTCCCGGGAACGGGACTTTACAATCTTCTTTTACAAAATCATATCCTAATATAATTTTTCTAATAAAAGAAATGCACCTAATATATTTATTACATAACCAATGAATAAATAAATTACAACGCAAAATACAAACACAAATATTACAACCCTTTCATGAATCAAAACCAACATGACAAATCACAATCAACCAAATCCAAAACACATAAGGTCAAGGCTATGTTATGCACCAAAATATGTACCAAATACAACATTCAAGAACAACTATGAACCCCTTTATATAACCTTAATGTTCTGGCCAACATGAACCAAAACTTTAGGGTTTTGTCCAAACAACACAATCAACCATTTGATGTAAATCTTTCAAGGTTTATACTAAAGCATGTAAGATAAAACCTTGAAACATAAGGGATTCAATCATCCATAACAAAACAGCCCCTAATGGGTTGAAAAAGTCCATGAAAACTAACTTTTTAAGAACTTTTGAAGCAAGTATTCCACATAACCGGCTCTAGATGCCATTGTTGGGTTTTGTAACATGTTTATCAAAGTAAGTTTAACCATTTATACTTCAAAAACGCAGCGGATAAGAGAGGTTAAAAGGTGTTTTATAATCTGAAATTTGAACCATATTAACCCAAAACAAAACCCATAAACAAAGGATCATATATATATGTGAAATGAAATGCTATCAAAACGAAAATGCATTCCATAGGGTGTTCTTGAAACTACCTTTCAAGAACAAAGTGATATGGTATGGATGAGAAGATGAAGATGATACTTCTTGAATGTATAGCCTCCAAAATAGAAGTCCTCAAGCTTGTATACCCAAAAGCCTTAGCAAACACCTAACTTGTTAGGTAGAAGAACACCAAAGCTCAAATCCTTCTTGCAAACCAAAAAATCCAGCCAAGATGAACTTCAAGTGCAGCCAAAATTCGAAATTTTCAGCCAAAAAGGAAGAGAGAGAAAGCTAGTCATTTGTGTTGTGTGTGTGAGAGAGAGAAAGAAAGGGAAGAGTGCAAGCAAGCATAAAGTCTTGTAGAAACCAAGACTAAAAATGATTCCCAAGACCCCAAAGGGGCGGCCGAAATCAAGATTTGAAATGGGTTCCCCCCATTTCAATTTGTATAAGAAAACTTACACTCTTAACCCTTAAGTTTATAAAATTAAAACCTCTTTTACATTTATAACATTAACACACTTTTATTTTGGATTTAAAACCTCTTTTACATTTATAACATTAACACACTTTTATTTGTTATTATTTAACTCACTTAAATAATAAAACAAATAATTTCTCATGAACAAATTATCCATATAATGTTGTTCTATTACAAAAGCAATGTTTTATAAAACCCATTTTCTAACTTGGTGCCAATATTTATTTGTATGATCTCATCAACAACGGTAATCAGTCGAGGTGTGGTTTGGTAAACGATATGTGTTCTATAACCTTACTAACTTACTGCAGATCATGACTGACTGTCCTTTATCTTATTATGTATGAAAACTTGGAAACTCACCAACTATTTTTAGTTGACTCTTATTTTCATCATGTTTCAGGAAATCCCAAGTTAAAGTGGACATTGAAGCTTGCAATAAAACTAGGACTGGACCTAGTTAATTAAATAAAACATTATGTTATGTTTGTGTTATGTTGACTTATTTATGAGTGACTTATGGTTGTATTACATTTAAATACTTATGATAATAATATCTGCAATTAAATATAGCGTTATGTGGCTGGAACAATTAACCCTCACAAAATTCAGGGTAAGAATCGACCTCTAAACCTTTCTATAGATCAAACCCGGATTCTAGGGTTTTGGGGTTTTGAAAAGTTGCAAAGAATCGCATAAAGGTCAAATTTTTACGTATGAAAACATGTATAAAGCTTAGATTTAGCCTCCGGATGATAAACTAAGAGATTGGACGTAAAAAGTTATGATTTGGGTTAAAAACGGTCTGGTTCGTAATTTTTATGCGATCTGCGAAACTCCGTATGCAACCAGCAAAATTGCATATTCAATCAGCGAAACTATGAGAACTTCCTGCGAAACTATAGTTTCGCAGGTAGTTTCGCAGACATGGTTTTCCAACGAAAGTTGGGTGAAACTGGCAGTGAAACTGGCAGCGAAGATGCCAGCGAAACTGCCAGCGAAGGTGCTAGCGAAACTGCCAGCGAAGGTGCTAGCGAAACTAGCAGCGAAAGTGTTGGCGAATCTAGCTGCGAAATTGCTGATCTTGCAGCGAAATTAGCAGCGAATTTAGGCAGAAATTAACTCCTTTGAGTGTTAACATATCTGTAGGCTGTGTAGTGCAACCCTTTCTTTTAAAGCTTGATTGAGAAGCAACTCATCGAGTTCAGGTGAGTTCTAGATCCCCTATTTATAAGTTTTTCCCAGCCAGGGGCGTTGCCCTTGGACCCCACTAGGGGCTGCCGCCCCTAGGACCCCACTGTCAGGGGCTGCCGCCCCCGAACCCCCGCTGTCCCGCGGCGGGTCGGTTATGTTTTATGATGACTAGTACTTGGTATGTTGTGTACTTAATATGTTAAGTATTATATATTAAAGTGGAAGAGGATATTAATGAAAAGCGAAACTTAATGAATGTTACCCGTGGTCCCGTTTGATGATGAAAAGTCTTGCAAGCAATATGATAGACTTCACTTATGTGAGTCTGATGTATGATGATGGATCTGTATTCATGAGCGGGCTATGTGCCTTGCAGTGTGGATCAACTGTCGGGGGTTAGCTACCGTATTCATGTGTACCGACAGGGATTGACATTTGTTGTCGATCAACATGGAGCTCTTGCTTTGTGCAATCTCGTTTATGATGAAAGTGAAAGATAATGAAAGAATGAAAGATAATGAACATGCTTATTATGATGCAAGTTATGTTATGTACTAAGATGTATGCATGGTCATTATATGAAGGATAAGGTTTATATTTTCTTATATTTTTTAAAACTAGAACTCGCTCAGCGAAGCTGACTTTTATGCATAATAGTTGACAGGTAAGTGCTGATGCTGAGGATGGCACACAGAGCTACTTGGGGAGCTATGGATGGCATTCCTATTTATGAAATCTTTATTGTAATTTAAGAACAAGTAATATGTTTTTGTTTGCAATTAAAGGACAAATGTATGAGTACGATATGGATTCTAAGTTTTAAATGAATGTCTAATTATTTCCGCTGCAATGTTTTGTTATTAAACTGATTTTATGCTATGATTGACCAACTGTGAGGCTTTCCGGGAACGGGGCCTTACAAGTTGGTATCAGAGCCAAAGTTTAAGAGAATTGGGTAAACTATTTTCAAAACCTAAACTTAAACTGAAAATGGGACCGAATGAAGGATGCCAATCCAAGTAGCTACGTGCCATCAGGCAAAAGTTTCAAGTAAACCGGACTTATGTGGGTGTGCTATTTGTTTTATGTGCTCGTAGATTTGAATACTAATATGTGTTAGGATAGTAATTGCTTGGGACAGGAGGGTAAGGTAAGTGGTTAATCACACCTGGCCACTGTAATTAAGGACTTACCATACTTATAATGATCTGAGCAATTATCTTGAATAACCATTGTGGTGTTTGAATCTTATAGGAATTAGTTATGGCTGGTAGAAAATCTGGGAAGGCAACCCGAGGAGGTGCTCGTGGTGGGCGTACTACTGAGCTACGTGTCACCCAGAGCAAAGCTAAGGCTCCCGAGACTGTTCACGAGGAGTCAGACCGCCATAGTCACCCGGAGGGGGAGGGATCAGCCACCCTCAAACCCACTGTGAAGGAGGCTATCGCTGACGAAGTCTACAATGTCATGCAAAATGTCTTACCCTCGGTGGTGACCGAGGTGATCAAAGCAGTCAAGGATGGAGAGAAAGCTGAGAAGAAGGGGAAGGAAAGTGAGAAGAATTCAGGAAAGTCCACTGGGAGGACTGAGGAATCTGAAGAGGAGCCATCAAACCCTAAGGTGGTAGTCCATGATGACGACAGTGATGAGGAGTCCGAGAGAGAGACTACTAGAGGGTGCAACTATGGGGCATTTCAAAGGTGCAAGCCCCCAACCTTTGACGGTAACGGCACTGCTACTGCAGCTCATCGTTGGGTCAGAGAGATGGAAGCGGTACTGGAAATTAGTGAGTGCCGAGAAGATCAAAAAGATAAGTTTGCCACTCATTCCTTCGTTGACTCAGCGTTATGCTGGTGGAACAATATTGTCCAGGCTGAAGGGAAGCGATCGATAGCCAAAATGAAGTGGTCTGAGTTGAAGGAGTTAGTGCTGGAGGAGTATTGTCCCCATCAGGAATTAGACAAGATTGAAAAGGAGTTCTTGTATTTGAAGGCTGGGAACATGACTCATCAAGAGTATACCTCCAAGTTCAATGAACTTGCAAGACTTGTTCCAGACATGGTGACACCTGCGTCCAGGAAGATCAAAAGATACATACAGGGTTTGCCTGTGGACATCAGGAGGCACATGATTGCAGCCAGACCGGGTACATTTAGGTCTGTGGTGGATTTAGCTGGGAGGTTGTACGATGAGAGAGACCCGGTGCCTGTACCGAAGAAGGTGGAGAAATGGAATGGGAACAAGAATGGAAATGGGAAAAGGTTTGGAGGTGATAACTTCCGGAGTGGAGAGAAGAGGATGAGGGTTGAAGATCAGTCTGGGAGACAGGGAAATTCTGGTGAAGGAGGTGTTTGTAGAAAATGTGGAAAAGGTCATTCAGGGGAGTGCAGAGTTGGGACGGGAAAATGTTTCAAATGTGGAGGCGAGGGCCACTATGCTAGGGATTGCAAGGTGGGGAGGTGTTACCAGTGTGGCGAGATGGGTCATATGGGAAAAGACTGTAAGAAAGGAAAACCAGAAGGATCAGGAACTGTTAAAGCTGGAGATAAGGGAAGAAGTAACGGTACAAAGGCGAAGGCGAGGGCATTCAACATACTCGCGAGGAGGCCAGGGCAGACCCAGAAGTAGTTTCAGGTAGACCATGAATATGCTTCTGTGCTCTTTGATTATGGTGCTAGTAGGAGTTTTGTGTCTGCTGCCTTTTGTCGTTTGTTGCATGATAAGAGTAGAAAGTTAGATGAACCTTTCTATGTAGAAACAGCCATTGGTAAGTCCACTAAGGTAATTGAGGTGGTTGAGGATTGCCTGATTGAGTTAGAAGATTGTAAGTTCCCTGTTAGGTTGCATGTTATGGCCTTAGGAGGTTTCGATGTGGTGTTAGGCATGGATTGGTTAGCTACCTATGAAGCCAATATAGTATGTAATAAGAAGATAATTCGTCTAATAGCGCCCGACGGTAGTTCTATTACGGTTCGCGGAGATAAGGAGATAAGGTGTGTTTGTACCGAAGGTCGTGTCGATGATCACAGCTGAAAAGTACTTGAGACGTGGGTGCAACGCTTACCTAGCCTATGTAAAAGATGTGGATGCACCAGATCCACAATTATCAGACGTGCCGGTAGTGCACGAGTTTCCTGACGTCTTTCCTGAAGACCTGACCGGTGTGCCTCCTGACCGCGAAATCGAATTCCAGATTGATTTGCTACCGGGAGCACAACCTGTCGCTAAAGCACCGTATCGATTAGCTCCTTTGGAGATGGTAGAACTGAGGGACCAGTTGCAAGATTTATTGGATAAAGGCTTCATCCGACCGAGTATCTCTCCATGGGGTGCTCCGATTTTATTCGTCAAGAAGAAAGATGGTAGCATGCGGATGTGCATTGACTATCGCGAGCTCAATAAGCTGACTGTAAAGAATCGGTATCCATTACCAAGGATCGATGACCTATTCGATCAACTTCAGGGTGCCAGCTGGTTTTCAAGGATAGACCTGCGGTCTGGTTACCACCAACTGAAGGTGAAAGAACAAGACATTCCTAAGACAGCGTTTCGTACGCGTTATGGACATTACGAATTTCTCGTCATGTCCTTTGGTTTAACCAACGCGCCAGCTGCTTTCATGGACCTCATGAATAGGGTATGTCGACCAATGTTGGATAAATCGGTGATA
This sequence comes from Flaveria ramosissima, assembly GCA_025215565.1. Lineage (NCBI taxonomy): Eukaryota > Viridiplantae > Streptophyta > Magnoliopsida > Asterales > Asteraceae > Flaveria > Flaveria ramosissima. The sequence goes on from CM046031.1 coordinate 37,607,502, forward strand.
GTATTCATCGACGACATCTTGATTTATTCAAAAAGTGAAGAGGAACATGCCGATCATATTCGAGAAGTATTAGAGACGCTCCGAAGTGAGAAGCTATATGCTAAGTTCTCTAAATGCGCATTTTGGCTACGAGAAGTTCAATTTCTGGGTCATGTGGTAAATCCTGAGGGGATCAGGGTGGACCCTATGAAGGTTGAAGCGGTGATGCAATGGGAACCTCCAAAGACGCCATCCGAGATTCGCAGTTTCTTAGGCCTGGCAGGCTACTATAGGAGGTTTATCCAGGATTTCTCCAAAATAGCTTCTCCTTTGACAAAGCTAACCCGGAAGGACGTGAAGTATGAATGGGGTACTGATCAGGAGAACGCCTTCCTAGAACTAAAGACGAGGTTAACTCAAGCCCCTGTCTTGACGTTACCTGAAGGGAATGAGGATCTGGTGGTCTACTCGGATGCCTCGTATGCAGGATTGGGTTGCGTGTTGATGCAATGATGGAAGGTGATAGCCTATGCTTCTAGACAATTAACGGTTCACGAGGCCAATTATCCTACCCATGATTTGGAGTTGGCCACGGTGGTGTTTGCATTGAAGATTTGGAGGCACTACCTGTATGGGGTGAAGTGCACCATCTTCACTGATCATAAAAGTTTGAAGTATTTCTTTGAACAAAAGGAACTCAATATGAGGCATAGGAGGTGGTTGAACTGATCAAGGATTATGACTGCGAAATTCACTATCATCCAGGCAAAGCCAATGTGGTTGCTGACGCCCTTAGCCGAAAACGACGACCTGAACCAATTCGAGTGAGGGCTTGCCAGATAATCATGACGCCTGATGTTATGAAAAGAGTGAGGGAGTTCCAGGATGAGGCATTAAGAGAGGACAGAGTTAACTCTGAAAGGATGAAAGGACAAGTTTCAGATTTGGGGGAAAACACCCTGGGTGTTAGAACCCGATCTGGGAGAATGTGGATCCCTCTCTATGGGGATCTAAGGGAGAAAATCATGGATGAGGCTCACAAAACTCGGTATTCCATACACCCCGGTGCCACGAAAATGTATCAGGATCTGAAGAAAGATTACTGGTGGCCGGGAATGAAGCGAGACGTGGCTAAGTACGTGAGCAAGTGTCTGACTTGCCTGCAAGTGAAGGCAGAACACCAAAAGCCATATGGGAAGATCCAGCCTTTGGATATCCCTGAATGGAAATGGGAACACATCACAATGGACTTCATCACGAAGCTACCTCGCACGGCGAGGGGAAGCGACGCAATCTGGGTGGTTGTTGACCGTCTAACAAAGAGCGCCCATTTCCTACCAATTCGTGAGACGTATTCCTCTGAAAGGTTGGCAGAACTATTTATCAAGGAGATCGTGGCTCGTCACGGTGTGCCAGTGTCCATCGTTTCGGATAGGGACACGCGGTTTACGTCCAAGTTTTGGAAGAGGTTTCACGACTCAATGGGGACTAGACTGCATATTAGTACGGCTTACCACCCCCAGACGGATGGTCAGTCGGAAAGGACGATCCAGACTTTAGAAGACATGCTACGAGCTTGTGTAATCGACTTTGGAGGAAGTTGGGATGAGCACTTACCGTTGGCAGAATTCTCATATAATAATAGTTACCATGCCAGCATTGGTATGCCACCTTACGAGATGTTGTACGGTAGGAAGTGCAGAACGCCCGTGTGTTGGGAAGACATCAGGCAAAAGGAATTGGGGAGTCTTGAAGTGATTGAGGTCACAACTGAGAAGTTAGATAAGATTAAGGCATTCATGAAAGCTGCAAAGGACCGCCAGAAGTCTTATGCTGATAAGAGGCGTAGGCCGATAGAATTTGAAGTTGGTGACAAGGTTATGCTCAAGGTATCGCCCTGGAAAGGGATCATCAGGTTTCGAAAAAGGGGAAAGTTAAGCCCAAGGTTCATAGGGCCATTCCGTATTATCGCGAGGGTAGGAGAAGTGGCCTACAGATTAGAACTAGCTGATGAGTTGAGTGGAATTCACCCTACGTTCCATGTATCTCATCTCAGGAAATGTCTGACAGATAATGATGTAGTTGTACCATTAGAAGACATTAAAGTCGATGAACGACTGAATTATGTAGAGCAGCCGGTGGCCATCCTTGATTGGAAACAGAAGCACTTACGGAATAAAGTGGTTCCACTAGTACGAGTATAGTGGAGACACAGAAAAGGATCAGAATCTACATGGGAGACCGAGGAGGAGATGAGGAAATTTTACCCTCAATTGTTTGATGACTGACAGGTATCGAGGACGAAACCTAAATAAGTGGGGGAGACTTGTAACACTCCGAAAAGTCGAAACGAGTCATTAAGGATAATGGGCTTAATTAATGGGTATTTAATAAAAGAGGGAAATGGGTTATGGGCCAAATTGGGTTTATGGGCAAGAGCCTAAGTGATTAAGGCCCATAATCAGCCCTTAACCTACCCAAATCAGCCTTCATCTTCCTCATTACAACCCTAGCCACCAAAATTCATAGAGAGAGAAAGTAGAGAGAGAAAGTGAAGAAAACTCAAGATTTGAAGCTTCAAGGTTAAGAGATTGAAGATCTGGGTGTTGGAGCATCAAGATCTAAGAAAGAAGCAACAAATCCAGGTAAGAATCGACCTCTAAACCTTTCTGTAGATCAAACCCGGATTCTAGGGTTTTGGGTTTTGAAAAGTTGCAAAGAATCGCATAAAGGTCACACTTTTACGTATGAAAACATGTATAAAGCTTAGATTTATCCTCATGGATGATAAACTAAGAGATTGGACGTAAAAAAGTTATGATTTTGGGTTAAAAACGGTCTGGTTCGTAATTTTTATGCGATCTGCGAAACTGCGTATGCAACCAGCGAAATTGCATATTCAATCAGCGAAACTATGAGAACTTCCTGCGAAACTATAGTTTCGCATGTAGTTTCGCAGACATGGTTTTCCAACAAAAGTTGGGCAAAACTGGCAGTGAAACTGGCAGCGAAGATGCCAGCGAAACTGCCAGCGAAGGTGCTAGCGAAACTAGCAGCCAAACTGCTGGTGAAACTAGCAGCGAAAGTGTTGGCGAATCTAGCTGCGAAATTGCTGATCTTGTAGCGAAATTAGCAGCGAATTTAGGCAGAAATTAACTCCTTTGAGTGTTAACTTATCTGTAGGCTGTGTAGTGCAACCCTTTCTTTTAAAGCTTGATTGAGCCAGGGGCGTTGCCCCTTGGACCCCACTAGGGGCTGCCGCCCCTAGGACCCTGCTGTCAGGGGCTGCCGCCCCCGAACCCCCGCTGTCCCGCGGCGGGTCGGTTATGTTTTATGATGACTAGTACTTGGTATGTTGTGTACTTAATATGTTAAGTATTATATATTAAAGTGGAAGAGGATATTAATGAAAAGCGAAACTTAATGAATGTTACCCCTGGGCCCGTTTGATGATGAAAAGTCTTGCAAGCAATATGATAGACTTCACTTATGTGAGTCTGATGTATGATGATGGATCTGTACTCATGAGCGGGCTATGTGCCTTGCAGTGTGGATCAACTTTCGGGGGTTAGCTACCGTATTCATGTGTACCGACAGGGATTGACATTTGTTGTCGATCAACATGGAGCTCTTGCTTTATGCAATCTCGTTTATGATGAAAGTGAAAGATAATGAAAGAATGAAAGATAATGAACATGCTTATTATGATGCAAGTTATGTTATGTACTAAGATGTATGCATGGTCATTATATGAATGATAAAGTTTATATTTTCTTATATTATTTAAAACTAGAACTCGCTCAGCGAAGCTGACTTTTATGCATAATAGTTGGCAGGTAAGTGCTGATGCTGAGGATGGCACACGGAGCTACTTGGGGAGCTATGGATGGCATTCCTATTTATGAAATATTTATTGTAATTTAAGAACAAGTAATATGTTTTTGTTTGCAATTAAAGGACAAATGTATGAGTACGATATGGATTCTAAGTTTTAAATGAATATCTAATTATTTCCGCTGCAATGTTTTGTTATTAAACTGATTTTATGCTATGATTGACCAACTGTGAGGCTTTCCGGGAACGGGGTCTTACAGCATACAAGATCCAACACATACTTGCCAACATGAGGCGAGACACTTGGATCGAATCCTCAGTGTATTTCACCCAATCATTGTAGGCCTCCTCATCTTCCTCACGAGGTTCATCAGGAATTGGATCGTCTAAAATATATGACCGTTTCTCTTGCTTGAGAACAATTCTCAAGTTTCGAAACCAATCAATGAAGTTGTTATGGTTTAGACTCTCCTTTAGAAAATTGTTCTTAGTGATAGGGTATGAGCGGACGGGATATCATTCTTTTCATTGTGGTTGGTGTCCATCTACAAAATTTAACAAAGTTCAATTTTAGTATTTTCGATATTTATCCATATGAATATCCACCAAACAGTTTTGATTTGATTTGATTCTTGATTGTTATCGAGTGAATACAAACAGTTTCTTGATCCTTCGCACCTGTTTCCTTGCCTAGATTGTTAGTAAAGTATTTTGTGGATCCATAGTTGACATTTTGATTGATTTGGTGGATTTTTGAGGCAAGGGTGTTCGAAGTTAGTTGTGATTTGTTGTTGATGAGTTTTGCATGGAAGTTTATTGGTTTCCAAGTCCAATCATGTGGTTTAGTGTTCGATTTTAATTTTGATTTAAACAATAAATCCTACATTTCGTTTGTGATTGATTAGTGTGATTGCAATGATGACTATAATCATATTTGATTAGATTGGTTCATAAGTGTGTTTACAAGACAAGAGAATCAAAATGTCATAGCATTGTAGGTTGTTATGGAAAGCAAAAAACTTTGCACGCGAGAACTACTGTTGTTTAATGTTTTTGAATAACTAGTTCCTTTCTCATTTATTTAGTTAAGCATTTGTGAGTACTTTGATGCACTAATTTGTAGTTGCACAAATTTGATTATAATACAAGTAATTCTTATTTACATGGTCTTGTTAACTTGATTTACTTTCCTTTTCATCGACCACATATCATGTTTCTGTATGATTTATGACTACTTTCAGAATACAAACAGTTTCTTGATCCTTCGCGCCTATTTCTTTGCATAGATTTTTTAATTAAGTATTTTATGGATCCATAGTTGTCATTTTGATTGATATGATGGATTGGTACGGCAAGAGTGTTCGAAGTTGGTTGCGAATTGTTCTCGATGAGTTTTGTGCAGGAGTTGATTTATTTCAAAGGCCATTCATGTGGTTTTTTGTTTGAATTTGATTTTGATTTAAACAATAGATCATATGTTCTATTTGTGATTGATTAGTGTGATTGCAATGATGTCTAAAATCATATTTGATAAGATTGGTTAACAAGTGTGTTTACAAGACAAGAGAATCAAAACTCCATAACATTGTAGGTTGTTATGTAAAGCAAAAAACTATGCACGTGAGAACTACTGTTGTTTAATGTTTTAGTATAACTAGTACCTTTCCCGTTTATCTATTTAAGCATTCGTGAGTACTTTGATGCACCAAATTGTAGTCGCACAAGTTGTTGGGTTTCTTACAAGTTTATCAAAGTTTGTTTAACCATTTACACATAAAAACGCAGCGGATCTAAGTGATTTAAAACTTGTTTTAGTTGTTGGAAATAAACCATTTTATAACCAAGAAAGCAAACCCATGAACAAGGATCATGTACGTGAAAAGAAATGCTATAAAAATCGTAAACAACCATACGGTGTTCTTAGAATACTACCTTTCCAAGAACAAGATGATATGAGTGGATAAAAGATGAAGAAGATGATGCTATTGAATGTAAACCTCCAAAGTAGGAAGCCTCAAGCTAGTATACCCACAAGCTCTTACAAAACACCCAAGTTGTTAGGAAGTTAACACCAAAACTTCTTCTTCAAAATCCTCCTTCTTCTTGGCCGAAAATTGCAAGGAAAAATGGAGAATAAAATGCACTTGTGTGTGAGAGAGAAATGTGGTTGAGTGTGGTAATAATGTGGTTAATGTCTTGTATTAAAACAAGACAAGCAATCCCAATGAGAGGCATGGGGGGCCGAAAATATGGTTCAAAAGGGTTTCCCTCTTAAACTTTTACCACACATTATTTACCTATAAGTTTATAAAATTAAACCCTTTTATTTTTGTTGTTATTTAACCTACTTAAATAATAATACAAATAATTTCTCATGAACAAAATATCCATATAATTTATTCTATTTTCAAAAGCAATAATTTATAAAATCCATTTTCTAAATTGGTGTCAATATTTATTGGTTGATCATATCAACAAATAAATATTTATTATTGTTTGTCTACCTTGTTATTGGGTATGACCCGACTTGGATCATAACGTAATAACCAAATCAATCTTGTATGTGTCTTGGGCATACAAGATCCAACACAAGTTTGACTAAAATACAAGTAAATCTTATTTACATGGTCGTGTTAACTTGATTTGCTTTCTTTTTCATCGACCATACATTATGTTTCTGTATGATTTATGATTACTATCATTATGTTAGTTAAATTTGATTCTCGATTTTTATCGAGTGCATACGAACAATTTCTTGATCCTTCACACCTATTTCCTTTCCTAGATTATTAGTTTGAGGCAAGAGTTTCAAAGTTGGTTGTGAATTGTTCTCGATGAGTTTTGCGCGGGAGTTGATTGATTTCCAAGGCCATTTATGTGGTTTTGTGTTCAATTTTGGTTTTGATTTAAACAATAAATCCTACGTTTCGTTTGTGATTGCAATGATGACTATATTTGATTAGATTGGTTCACAAGTGTGTTTACAAGATAAGAAAATCAAAACTAATTGTAGGTTGTTATGGAAAGCAAAAAACTACCCACGCGAGAACTACTGTTGTTTAATATTTTTGTATAACTGGTTCCTTTTCCGTTTATTTAGTTAGGCATTTGTGATTAGTTTGAATCACCAATTTGTAGTTGCAATATTTAGATTAAAATACAAGTAAATCTTATTTACATGGTTGTGTTAACTTGATTTTCTTTCTTTTTCTTCGACCACGCATCATGTTTCTGTATGATTTATTATTACTTTCATTCTGTTAGTTTAATTTGATTCTCGATTGTTATCGAGTGAATGCAAACAGTTCCTTGCCTAGATTGTTAATAAAGTATTTTGTGGATCCATAGTTGTCATTATGATTGATTTGGTGGATTGTTGAGGCAAGGATGTTCGAAGTTGGTTGTGAATTGTTCTCGATGAGTTTTGCACGGAAGTTGATTGATTCCCAGGGCCAATATGTGGTTTAGTGTTCGATTTTGACTTTGATATAAATAATAAATCCTACGTTTCGTTTGTGATTGCTTAAATTGATTATAATGATGACTATATTCATATTTGATTACATTGGTTCACAAGTGTGTTTACAAGACAAGAGAATCAAAACTCCATAAATAAAGTATTTTGTTGATCCATAGTTCTCATTTTGATTGTTTTGGTGGATTGTTGAGGCAAGGGTGTTCGAAGTTGGTTGTGAATCGTTCTCGGTGAGTTTTTCACGGAAGTTAATTGTTTCCAAGGCCAATCATGTGGTTTAGTGTTCGATTTTGATTTTGATTTAAACAATAAATCCTATGTTCCATTTGTGATTGATTAGTACGATTGCAATGATGACTATAATCATATTTGATTAGATTGGTTCACAAGTGGGTTTACAAGATAAGAGAATCAAAACATCATAGCATTGTAGGTTGTTATGGAAAGCAAAAAACTATGCACGTGAAAACTACTGTTGTTTAATGTTTTTGAATAACTAGTTCATTTCCCGTTTATTTAGTTAAGCATTCGTGAATACTTTGATGCACCAATTTGTAGTTGCACAATTTTGATTATTATACAAGTAATTCTTATTTACATGGCCGTGTTAACTTGATTTGCTTTCTTTTTCATCGGCCACACATCATGTTTCTGTATGATTTATGATTACTTTCATTCTGTTAGTTTAATTTGATTCTCGATTGTTATTGAGTGAACGATTAGTTTCTAGATCCTTCACGCCTATTTCTTTGCAAATATTGTTAATAAAATATTTTATGGATCCATAGTTGTCATTTTGATTAATTTGATGGATTGTTGAGGCATGAGTGTTCGATTGTGAATTGTTCTCGATGAGTTTTGTGGGCGAGTTGATTGATTTCAAAGGCCATCCATGTGGTTTTGTGTTTGATTTTCGTTTCGATTTAAACAATAGATCCTATGTTCCGTTTGTGATTGATTAGTGTGATTGCAATGATAACTATAATCATATTTGATTATATTGGTTCACAAGTGTGTTTACAAGACAAGAGAATCAAAACTCCATAGCATTGTAGGTGGTTATGTAAAGCAAAAAACTATGCACGTGAGAACTACTATTGTTTAATGTTTTTGTATGACTAGTTCTTTTCCCGTGTTTTTATTTAAGCATTCATGAGTACTTTGATGCACCAATTTGTACTTTGTAACACTTGTAAATTTTAAAAATGAGAAAGAAGGAATAAAAGTGCAGAAAAAGAAGGAAATGCAATTTATCCCAAGTTGAGGGGCTACATGTGTTAAAAAGGAAAAAAGAATAAAAGTTGGTGTATAAAGCAACATGGCTGCCCTCGCCATGTTACTTTCACCTTTTTGAAATCCGGTTTCTAGAGAGAGAAAGTATAAAGACTTCGGGTTTTAAAGAAGAACAAGAAGAATTCGGATTCTAAGGTAAGAATTCAATGTTTTGAGGTGTTCTTGGTTGGTTTTAGCATCGGGTTTGTGCTTATGTGTGTGTTTATGTGTTCGGGTGTGTGTTTTGGTGGGTTTTAGGTGTTTGAGCTCATAGCAAACGGGTTTGAAGGAAGTCATACTCGAAGATTGCTAAGGTGAGTTCTAGAACCCCCTTTTTAAATTTTTTAACTGATTTTAAGGCTGGAAATGCATGTATGAACATTTTTATAAAATGGGTATGTGTACCGTGTATATGATGCTATGATTATGTTATGTATGTGTTTGTGATGCTTAGAATGTTAGTACTAAGCTTAGAACATGATAAATGTTGGATTAGGGATTGAAATATGTTGGTTAGAGTAAGTTGGTTGCCGATGCGCCTGAAATGTGGCTCATGCGCCCAACGCTCGAATTGCCTAAGTGTTTCCCCAAACGCCCAAAGCCCATGCGCCAAAATAGTATTTATGTTCCTAGGTTTAGACTAGATTTGACTAAGTCTCCCATGCGCCTTAACTGCCCATGCGCCCGGGCACTCATGCGCCTACATAGTGCCCATGCGCCTAGAATAGTGCCAGAATGCCTAAGTGTTGGGTCATGCGCCAAAATAGTGCCAATGTGCCCAGAAGTTCCCATGCACCTAAGTGTTCCCATGCGCCTGAAAGGCCATGCGCCTGCATAGTGCCCATGCGCGTAAAAGAGTTAGAATAATTTCAGGAATTTTAGGAAGAAGGGAAGTTTTAGACTTTGTGTAGGGTATTCCCCGGGGTAATGTATGATGATTATGATGATGTATGATGGGGATGTGATGGTTATGATGATGTTATGCATGCTTATGACTATGTATGTTATGTTTTCTTTATGATCCTTATTATATATATTTCCATGGCTTTACGTGGTACGATTATGAAATGAATGTAAATCATTATGTAACGTAAAGCGGAATCTAATGATAATGAAAAGAAGAACGTAAAGAATGAATGAATGCATGCATTAATGAATGAATGAATAAAAAGTCTTGCAAGAAAATGAAAGGAGGTGCACAACTCATTGTGATGTTGTTAGCTCAACTGTGTGCGGGTTAGCTACCCAAAAGGATGCACACAAGGGTCTAATCCTTGTGATTGGCCAGATGTATGGGACCCTTGTCGCTTACCCCGGTACTGGTGCCAACACTTGTGCATGATGTTTGAAGTCTTTTATTGTATTCGGCCCAGTACCAGCACTTGTGCTTCATGTTTGGGGTATAGCACATGGCATTGGTCCGGATGAAAGTGATGATAATGATGAATGAACTTGCCCCGGTACAAGTGCCATGATGTTTGACGTCTTTTATAGACTTCGGCCCAGTACCAGCACTTGTGCATGATGTTTGGGGTATAGTACATGTCATCGGAAGATAATGACGAACGTATGAATGTAAGAAATGCATGATAAGTACAAGAACGAATGAACGATAACGAGTAACATACGATGATGAATGATGATATAAGATAATGATAAGATTATCTATTTGTACGTATGATGTATGATCGCGAACGAAATTAAAGAACGGTTTAAAGCAAAAGTAAAGTATTTTTATTATAAAACTAGAATTCACTCAGTAACACTGACTTTTATGTGTTTCCAGTTGGCAGGTGATTATTGCTGAGGATGGCACGGGGTAGCTACCTGGCAGTTTTGGATTGCATCCATTTTGTATAACTATGACGTTTTTGTGATGTAATGCAAACGATGATATTTTGTAACTGTTAACAATGATGTATTGTTTTGCAAAAGCAGTCACTAATATATAAAATTGTTTTAAGTTATTCCGCTACGATGTTTTAATATATCTAAATGTATATTTTATGTTTTATGTGCGATGATTGACCAACTGTGAGCATCCCGGGAACGGGGCCTTACAAGTTGGTATCAGAGCCAAAGTTAAGAGAAACGGGTAAATATTTTCTAAAACCTAAACTTAAACTGAGAATGGGACAAAATGGAAGGATGCCAGTCCGAGTAGCTACGTGCCATCAGGTATTTTCTTTAATGCTAACCGGTATTATGTGCGCATGTTATATGATTTATGTGCTGTTATTAGATTTAGATACTGATGTAGTCAGGATAGGAAATGCTTGGGGTATGAAGTGTAAAGTAAGTGGCTAATCACAACTGGCCACTGTAATTAGGGACTTACTATACTTACATAAACTGAGCTATTACCTTGAATGACCGTGTTACTGTTCGAATCTTATAGTGTGTAAGAGGATGGCTGGAGGTAGATCGTCACAGGCTTCGCGAGGTGGAGGCCGCGGTGGACGTGGTGCTGGACCACGGGTACCGAGAGGAAGAGCTAAGGCTGCTGAGACGGCTCATGAGGAGCCCGAGATCCTTCATCCGGAGGGTGGGGACGAGAGTGCCAATCTAAGGACCTTAGTGAAAGAGGTTGTTGTCTTGGAAGTTCACCAAGTCATGCAGACGATCCTACCGTCTGTGGTGACCGAAGTGATTAAAGCGGTAAGGGAAGGAGAGAGGAGGGAGAGGAATAAGCCCACGGGGGAGAGAGAGCAACCGGTGTGACAACCGGCCTCTAGGTCGTTATTCTAACCCTAATATACTTGCATCATTACCCGTCTTATGAGTACTAATAATAGATACAATCCAACCCTATCAATGAATTTGGAATCATCTTTTGATATTTGTTCTATTTTGTGATTTCATGTGATTTTAGTGATTTTTAGTTAATTTAAGTTTTACTTTTTTTTTAAACTAGGTGTCCCGGGAATGTTACCCTTGCAAAGCTAAATCTCAAGTGAAACAATTAAAATGTGTGCTTACACACACATAATTCGGTCAAAGACATGCATGTGCATGCACAACACTTAACAATTAACTAAACCTTACCACCTAAAATACTACCCAATACTACAAATTAATACTACACATAATATTATTTAACACTAAAATTTATTTAAATTGACCCACTAAAGGCCAAATCTCGACCGCCCCCCTCTCCCTCAATCACCACACTACTACACCACTACATACCACCACCTTCAACCTCCACTCCTCATTCATGCAAGCCTCCATCACTCTCTCACCCTCTTCTCTCGGTTTCTCTCCAGAAAACACACACACACCACGGTTTTGAGCACCATTGCAGCCCCCAAACTCGAAGAACAACATCACACATCCATCGGCCAAGCTCAAACAAGCGAGAAGGTGCCATTTTGTGAAGATTAGGTGCTTGATTATTGCAAGTCCGAGACCCTACAGCACTTGTTCGAGTTCTCCAGCTTCGTCCAAGGATTTCCAGACCACTCTCGACCATCTACACTCTCCAAAACGTGAACAATACCGAGTGTAAGCTTCATGTCACCCGAAAATGATCATTTCATGTGTTTTCTTCACTTCTCTTTTAAAAACACCTCCTCTCTTTGTTGTAGCAGAAATCCGACACCATTATCTTGTTCTTGAGGAGCTTTCAACTTCACAAAAGGTATCTCACATGTTATATTGGTCATTCTTGAGGTAGAAACCGATTTCCACCATGAAAACCCTCTTTTTGGGAATTTTGCACCATCTAACTTGTAAATCTTGTAACCCTTGAAACCAAAACTTGTAATCTGCTTGCTAATGGTTTAATGGGCTCCTAATGATCTGTTTTAAAAGTTACAAAAGAATATACACCGTGAATATGTGGTTATAGCGAGTTACACCTTAAAGACCTTCTTTCTACATGAAATAACACTATTTAAGCACTTGTTTGAAAACCCTCTCAACCAAGGTTTATAACCAGCTCATGAACGACTTTGGAACACCCTAATAATCTGAGATTAAAGTTAAATAAGGTTTTGGTAATGTTTAAACGCAAGTTGTACGGATTTACACATGTGTTATGGTCGGTTATGGCTAAAGCACTATGTTGATGGTTCATTGTTGTGTTGGGTGACCTAGCCGTGTGTTTGGGACATGATTTCAGAAAGTTTTGGTGAATATTAAGTGTATGATAAATGGTTAATCTCTGGAAATTAAAGACATGTTAAGATTAGACCCACATTAGTCATTTGCGGGACCCGAAACATGGTAAAACAACTTTAAAAATAGTAAAACATGGATTTAACCATCTTGAAAAGTATTACAGGCTTAAAAATAGTTAATAAAGTGTTCTGGAGTTAATGGGTAAATATAAATGGTCAAAAGAATAAATTAAATGGCGTTTTAACTAGAAACGGGTACTAACCGGGCAACGTTTTTTAGAAAATCCAAGAAAAAGGAGTTTAAAGCTAAGATTTATAAAAACCATGTCATTTCAGCAAAATAAGTGATAAAATACCTAAAGGATTTGAAATATTTGTCAAACAAGCTTTTAAATGGTCAAATTCGGTTAAAAACGCGTTTTCACGAGTTAAACGTAAAAACGAGGCTTTCAACTATTAGAGGCAAAATATCACAATTAAAGGACTTAAAACTTATAAAAATATCCTTATGATGATATCTACTGGTCCAAGACTCAAATTTATTGAAATCCTAAATTAACCGTTAAAACTCTCCGGTTTTACCGCAACCGTGAACGTTAAACGCATAGGTTTTAAACCGGATCCATATTCTGGAAATTTGGAACACTTACTCAATAGTAAGTCAATTTTACTCTAAGAACCTGATTTTTGGTCTTAAGTGTCATAAAGAACAAGAAACCAAACTTGAGGGTAAAAACTGTCAATTTTGAAACTTGAGGGACTAAACTGTAAAATTTTACCAAACTTTATAACCGACTCTTATGAAACTAATAATCACTTGAACAAAATATTTACCTTATATACCTAACTTAATGATATAAAATCCTAAATTATATGGAGAAACCATGACCTGCCATAAAAGGAAACTTTTTATACAAATCCTCGCGAAATCAAAGCCTTATCTGATAACTAAATTTTGACACACTTGTTGCACCTTAAATAAGTTTAGAGCAGTAGCTTATCACTTAATATATTCATGCTAGGGTGCTAGACTCGAGACATTCCCGGCACGCGAAGAGTTATTTTTGGCTTAACTCCTAAGGTGAGTTCTAGTGATTCCCCTTTTTACTACTGTTTTGGGGTGAAACATGCTCTGTTATTCATGAACTATGTCTGTGCTTTACTTGGTGATTGTATGTGGGATTTATGGTTACCTGCTGATACTTATATCATGATCATTGATTCTTTCGTGAACCGCTTGTTTTATATGGATAGATCTATTTGGGGAATCCCCCACACATAGTGGCTTCTGTTCCAGGAAGGGTACACCACTGAGATCCTGAGGGGTCGTTTGTGGCATGTGACAGGTTTTGTTAAGAAACTATGGTGAACCATTCGGGCAGGTATGGTTCACTGGTTTGGGGCTCAGTTCTTCCTTCGGGAATATCCGGTTAAACACAACTTTAGAAGAGGCCAACCAGGACTGAGTGCAGGGTTGATTATGATTCTCCCATGATGTTAAAACTATGATTCATTCCTTTTTATCAAATGAGGATTTGTTAAGTCCTTTTGTTTAAACTTTAAGCACTTGAATTCACCAACTTTTTAGTTGACACAAATTTCTTTTTAAGCATGTTTCAGGTAATTTATGAAGAGATCCTAGCTGTTGTGAAGACCAAGACTCATTCCCTGTGACCATGCTTGTTATTTTACTTAATGAACAATTTCAACATTTTACATCTCTGGTTGACAAGTACAATTTATTTCTATCTGGTTGACAAAAATTTATTCGGGGCTTGAAACTCATTTTTGATCCATTTCTAGCCCCGGTACCTTTGAAAAACTTTTAAATGCCATGTGATAATCTCTCCTTTGAGCTCTTGTAATGGTTTGTTTCCGCTGCCATATGTTGTTGCTAGTCTGTGACGTCCCACCCTACCTGGGCCCGGGGTGTGACAGATTGGTATCAGAGCCAAAGGTTGTAGAGAAGTCAGGAATACCATAGTAGACCCTAGGCTACAACCGTGATACCCTAAGACTATCCTTGTGGGAAGTGTTGGGATGATCGGGTTGGGTAAATTGATGATTACACTTGATCAACGTAATCATGAATTTACCGGACGCGTAATTTCCATCAAGGGCCTTTAAGTTATGGTTGGACTTTTTCTGATTAACATAGATGATTTTGAAACTTATTTTAAAAAGGGGATTTAAATGAATTTTATGATGAACTATGTTATCCGATACTATTTAAGATTGGGGAACACGGACAGTGATATGTTGGAATAACAGATGCTATTGCCATCACTACTATTACTAGTACTATTATTATAATAATGAGCTACGAGAAACCAAATTACTAATGATGTATTTCTCACAGGACACAACGACTATGGCTGATAAAGGTAAGGCGCCTGCTCACCCGGATACTGAGACCGCTCCTATGGGGACCCTAGGAAGGGCGAAGCCGTAGACTGAGTATGAGGCATACCTCCGGAGATGCAGACATCCAGGATGGATATCCGTCACATCAGATGACACTGAAGCTTCTGAGGACTCTTCCTCCACATCACCTTCCAAGAGCCGCACGCGTTCCCACCCTCCTCACGTAGCTGCGTCTACCCACTCACCCATCCCACCTATAGGGAATAGGGGTGCACGTGTTGTCACCCGTCCACGCATGAGTGTTAGGCCAGGATCCTCAGTCACCTTTAGGATGCCTCCTCCTCCTCCACCACCTGTTAGGATTCCGACACCGGCACATCCACTGTTTGACCCATGTGATGAGCACCTGATGCCACCGAGGCACAGCATGTATGACGGCCCTAGCGTACCGGCTGGTGATAAGTACTCCCAGTCGAGCCGTCAGGCAAGCGACGTAAGACCCTTTGATGCGACACTGGATGAAATCTTGAAGACCGTTCGTCGTCACGAGTTGACTCTTCAGCACGCCACCCGGACCTCCCAGTCTGCTCAATTCCAGGCTATAATGGCTACGCATGGGGTGCAGCGGTTGGAACAGGATCGGAGAAAGAAGAGCTCAGGATGGTTTGGATGGCTGAAGAAAAAGTGGATGTGAGAGCAGGGGTAGGCAGCGGAATTATCTGGCTTTAGACAGTCGAAGGAAAATTTGAATTATTATTCGATACTATTATTATTATTGTCATGGGGGTGATGGCACCTTCCAATTTGTAAGAGCTTGACTCTGATTCAACTTTGCTGGCTGATACTACTATCTCTATTTAACTATGAACTGTTTATTTGGATGCTAGGTTATTGGACTATTTAAATTGAATTGCAATATGTTGTGTTGTGCTTTGTAATTGGTCTGTGCCCCTTTCTGATCGATTGTCTAACTGTTATGTTACGCTTTGAATTGGACCTTGTAAGAATTTCTTAGAGGGTTGTATATATATGTGCACGCCATGATCCCTCTTCCTGAGGCATGGTGTAATAGGGTATTGATGCATAAGCTATTCGAAACAAATTTTGAGATGCTAAACGAATCTATATGTGATACTATCAGAATGCCGACTCGCAGAGGAACACAATTTGGACGGCGAGGAGCCACTAGGGGCCGCCGTGAGGAAGCACGACAAATTGGAAACCAACCTACTCCACCAGGAACTCCGCACAGGGAAAATGCTAATCAAGAAAACGACGAGAGAATTGCTAACCTCGTAGCTCAGCAACTGGCTAACGCCATCCCGACCATTATCGCTCAGATCAATGCTGATCGGGATAATGCTAATGGTAATGATCAGCCAGGGAACGACGAGGGCCACAACGAGGAAGCCGAGGCGTTAAAGAACGGATGCTCCTATAAGACCTTCGTGGCATGTAAGCCTAAGGACTTCTACGGCACCGAGGGTGCTATAGAGACGTATAGATGGATTGACGAAATGGAAGCTGTCTTGGACATTACCGAGTGCAAGATGGATCATATGGTGATGTTCGCATCACAATCCCTCAAGGGATCAGCTCTTGAATGGTGGAAGTCGATTACTCAAACCCATGGAAGAAATGTGGCTAACCGAATGAGTTGGACCGAATTCAGGGAACTAATGACGAGCAAGTATTGCCCCATCAATCAACTCGAGAAGCTGGAGACAGAATTCCTAAGTCTAGAAATGAAAGGTCCCAACTACACGGAATATATCAATCGTTTCTTAGCCCTATCCCGACTAGTTCCCCATCTAGTGACACCCGAATCTAAAGGTGTAGCACGATTCATCTGGGGGCTACACCCAAGAGTTAGGAGAATAGTCCGTTCCTCCCAGCCTTCAACCCTACAAACTGCGGTTGACCTTACCAGCAGTTTGACTGATGACCTAGTTAGGGCTGGATGGACTGAGCAAGCAAGGGCTGATGAGAAGAGGAAGTTTGTTGGTGAGAAAAGAAAGTGGTTTGAAGTAAAGAGAGCGGTTGGAAGTAGTAGCGGGTCAGGTAGAAAGAGTTCTGAAGGTACGAGGCGCGATGATCAGGGAAGCAAGACCCGGAGACTGTACTCGGGGACAAGCCTGTTTTGCAACAAGTGCAAACTACACCATCAAGGGGAATGTAACCCGATGCCCTATTTCAGATGCAAGAGAACAGGTCATTTAATCAAAGACTGCACTTACGCACCAGGAAAACAATGCTATGAATGTGGAGATCCAGGGCACATGAGGAAAAAGTGTCCTAAGATGGGTAGAGACAAGGATGCCAAGCACAACAAGCAAAAGGGAAGAGCATTCGTTATGGACCCAGCTGGAGCTTGTAGGGAACCTGATGTGGTTAACGGTACGTTCCTTGTAAACAATCATCCTGCTACTGTTATGTTCGATACTGGAGTGACTGCTAGTTTTGTCTCTAGTACTTTTTAGGCCTTTGATTGACTTAGAGCATGTGCCTTGACCGATACGTTTGTAGAAATAGGTGACGGTAACATTTTAGAAACTAACGAAGTCATCAAGGATTGCTCGCTAAACCAAAAAGGAAATACATTTAGGATACATCTGATGCCCATTAAGTTAGGAGGATTCGATGTGGTTGTTGGTATGGACTGGCTAGCTAAGCATAGAGTCGAAATAGTATGTGATGAGCGCCTACTCAAGATACCGTTGAGCGACAAGGAAGTGTTAGTGGGAGAGGGGTAACACCCTATACCCCATGGTATCCCACTTAAAAGCTACCAAGAGCTTAATGAAGGGATGCCCAGCTTTCATAGTTTATGTGATGAAGACCCAAAAGGAGAAGAAGATTGTAGATATCCCCGTGGTTTCTGAATACCTAGAAGTGTTTCCGGAAGACCTACCGGGACTTCCCCCGAACCGACAAGTTGAATTGCAGATAGATTTGTTGCCTGGTGCTGCACCAGTAGCCAAGGCACCGTACCGACTCGCCCCACCTGAGATGAAGGAACTGATGGCGCAAATTCAAGAACTACTGGACAAGGGATTCATACGTCTGAGTGTCTCCCCATGGGGTGCCCCGGTACTGTTTGTGAAAAAGAAAGACGGAACCCTGCGAATGTGCATTGATTACTGAGAACCGAACAAGCTGACCATAAAGAACCGTTACCCTCTTCCGAGAATAGATGACCTATTTGATCAACTGCAAGGAGCCAGTTATTTCTCCAAAATAGATTTGAGGTAAGGTTACCACCAACTGAAGATAAGAGAAGAGGACATACCCAAAACAGCCTATGGCTTATTTCAGGTAATTTATGAAGAGATCCTAGCTGTTATGAAGACCTAGACTCATCTCCGTGACCATGCCATTGGCTTATTTTACTTAATGAACAATTTGAACAATTTTACATCTCTGTTGAACAAGTACAATTTATTTCTATGTTGGTTGTAAAACTCATTTGGGGGCTTGATCCGTTTCTAGCCCCGGTACCTTTGAAAAACTTTTAAATGCCATGTGATATTCTCTCCTTTGAGCTCTTGTAATGGTTTGTTTCCGCTGCCATATGTTGTTGCTAGTCTGTGACGTCCCACCCTACCTGGGCCCGGGGTTTGACAACTGGAGGCTGAGACGGTTGTCTCCGATGATGAGGAGGAAGAGGAGGTCGTGCCGGAAACAGCTCGAGGCTGTAACTATGGGACATTTCAAAGATGCAAGCCCCCAACTTTGATGGTAATGGCACGGCTGCTGCAGGCCATAGGTGGGTGCGAGAGATGGAGGCTGTGCTCGATATAAGCGAGTGTAGGGAAGATCTGAAGGTGAAGTTTGCCACTCACTCATTCATGGACTTGGCTCTGTGCTTGTGGGACAATATTGTCAAGGCCGAGGGAAGTAGGGTGATTGCCAGAATGAGGTGGAGTAAACTGAATAAGCTGGTGATTGAGGAGTTCCGTACTCATAGGGAGCTCGACAAGGTTGAGAGAGAGTTCCTGCAGTTGAAGGTGGGAACCATGACGCACAAACAATACACCACGAAGTTCAACGAGATGGCACGACTGGTACCGGATCAGGTGACACCTGTGTCACGAAAGATAAAGAGGTACATCCATGGCTTGTCGGCGGATATCCGTAGGCACATGATTGCTGCCCGGCCAGGTACATTCAGGTCGGTGGTCGATCTGGCGGGACGATTAAATGATGAGCGGGAGGTGGTGGTGGTTGAAGTGAGCAAGAAAGGCGGTGGTGATCGAAACTAGAACGGGAAGAGTTTTGGGCATGGCGGTACCGCCCCAAACAACAAAGCTGCAAGGGTGGATGACCGACGTGTAGCCATCTCTAGTGCGGGAGCGAAGAGGTGTGGCAAGTGCGGGAAGAATCACACTGGAGAGTGCAGATGGGGGTCGAACATCTGTTTCAAGTGTGGGAAGATGGGGGCATATGGCAAGAGATTGTGGGGTGACGAGGTGCTTCAACTGTGGTGAAGCGGGTCACATGAGCAGGGATTGCAAAAAGCCTAGGGCTGAAAGCTCTGGGGCAGCGAAGAAGGCAGGGACGGAAGGGCAATAGGCGAGCGCCAGAGCCTTCACGATGACCAGAGAGGAGGCTAGGACGGACCTTGATGTCGTGTCAGGAACGTTTCTAGTAAACTAAACTCTTGCTTCTGTGTTGTTTGATTCAGGTGCTAGTAGGAGTTTTATTTCTGCTGCTTTCTGTGCTAAGATGCATGTTAGTAGTAGGAATATTGATGAGCCCTTCGATGTAGAAACTGCCATAGGTAAGTCTACCAGGATTTTAGAAATGATAGAAGTTTGTGACATAGAATTAGAAGGACATAAGTTTCCTGCTAGACTGTTTGTGATGACCTTAGGCGGGTTCGATGTAGTCCTAAGAATGGATTGGTTGGCGGACTACGAGGCAAATATTGTGTGTCGCAAGAAGTGATTAGATTGATAGCGCCTGACGGGAGTTCAGTGACGATCTATGGTGATCGAGTTACAACTATCCCGAAGGTGATTTCGATGGCGCTAGCGGGAAAGTGCATGAGGCGTGGATGTAGCGCTTACATGGCCTACGTTAAAGATGTAGATACGCCAACACCGCAACTGTCTAATGTACCGGTTGTGTGTGAGTTCCCAGACGTCTTCCCAGAAGATCTACCAGGTGTGCCACCAGACCGCAAGATCGAGTTTCAGATTGACTTGGTACCCGGTGCCCAGCCTGTTACTAAGGCGCCGTATCGGTTTGCCCCCTCCGAGATGAAGGAATTGATGAAGCAACTGCAAGAATTGCTTGATAAGGGGTTCATTAGACCGAGTATCTCTCCTTGGGGTGCTCCGGTTTTATTTGTTAAGAAGAAGGACTGTAGTATGAGGATGTGTATCGATTACCGCGAGTTGAACAAGTTGACAGTGAAGAATCGGTATCCATTACCAAGGATTGATGACTTGTTTGATTAGCTCCAAGGTACCAGTTGGTTCTCGAGGATAGATCTTCGATCTGGCTACCATCAATTGAAGGTGAAGGAGCAAGATATTCCGAAAACAGCTTTTCGCACGCTCTACGGACACTACGAGTTTCTCGTTATGTCTTTTGGTTTAACCAACGCGCCAACTACTTTTATGGACTTGATGAATCGAGTGTGTCGGCCGATGTTAGATAAATCAGTGATTGTATTTATTGATGATATCTTGATTTACTCGAGGAGCGAAGATGAGCATGCCGGTCACATTCAGGAAGTGTTGGAGATGTTGAGAAAGGAGAAGTTGTACGCTAAGTTCTCCAAATGCGTGTTCTGGTTGCGGGAAGTTTAGTTCTTGGGTCATATGGTGAATCCCAAGGGGATTATGGTGGACCCGGCCAAGGTGGAGGCGGTGATGGGGTCAAGCGGTGAATCCCGAGATCAGTAGTTTCTTGGGGTTGGCGGTGAATCCCGAGATCTGTAGTTTCTTGGGGTTGGTGGGCTATTATAGAAGATTTATCCAAGACTTCTCTAAGATAGCTTTTCCGTTGACTAAGTTGACCCGTAAGGATGTGAAATTTGTATGGGGTGAAGAGCAAAAGAAGGGTTTTGAGGAGTTAAAGGTAAGGTTGACTCAAGCTCCTATCTTATCATTACCCTAAAGAAGCGAGGACTTGGTAGTCTATTCAGATTCTTCCTACTCAGGGTTGGGTTGCGTGTTGATCCAGCGAGGAAATGTTATAGCCTACGCATCCCGACACTTGAAGGTTCATGAGGTTAATTACCCTACTCATAACCTAGAGCTAGCGGTTGTGTTCTTTGTATTAAAGATTTGGAGGCACTACCTGTACGGGACAAAGTGCACCATCTTCACTGACCACAAGAGCTTGAAATACTTCTTCGAGCAGAAAGATTTGAATATGAGGCCAAGGCGACGGTTGGAGCTTATAAAGGATTATGATTGTGATATACATTACCATCCGGGTAAGGCCAACGTAGTGGCGGATGCCCTTACCTGAAAGGAGAGACCCGAGCCAATTAGGGTGAAGGCTTATCAGTTGGTTATGACCTCTGATGTGATGTAGCATGTCAGAGAGTTTCAAGATGAGGGGTTAAAAGAAGATCATCTTAACTCTGAAAGGATGAGAGGTCTAGTCGTGGAGTTTGGTGAAAACACTCTCGGTGTTAGAACCCGATTCGGATGGGTGTGGATTCCTCGTTATGGTGGTTTACGTGGAAAGATCATGGATGAGGCTCATAAAACTCGATACTCCATTCATCTCGGTGCTATAATGATAGGATCGGATCAATTAGATTTGAATTTTGCAGCGGAATATAACAAAATAAGATCGAATTCAAGCAAGAAAATGATGAATATGCAAACACACAATAACAATTATAGAGAGAGAATATTTCTGTTAAAGGAATGTTTTCATTCACGCGTAATGCTTCGGCTAGAATACAACTAGGTCAACATCCCTTATATAGAGGAATGTGACGTCTGCTGATGTCACTTGATAGTGACATCTAACAGAATTATACAAACAACTGAAATAATGCAAACTACTGAAATGTTCTCAACAACTGATCACATCTCAGAGAATGCTAAGTACAAAAGCATAAAACTATTGACCTATAACTACTGAAACAATAAACTACTGAAAGGAGAAATTACAAGTACTGAAAAGGAAAAACCATCACAACTACTGAAGTTAACAACTTCAGCTGTTGTGACAACTACTGATCACTCTGGTCTTCAGTCTTTGTCTTCAGTACTTCACTTTCAGACTTTGTTTTCAGTTCTTTACTTTCAGACTTTGTCTTCAGACCTTTGTAATCAGCTGATGTCTTCAGCTATTGTGATCTTCTTCAGTAGTTGTAATGTCTGTGGGACTTAGAGGTTTTTCTGATCAGACTCATTGGTTCTTTTGGTCCAACAAACTCCCCCTGAACCAATGCAGCCAAAACCTCTAACTTTATTGATGATCCCACTTATTCTTTGGCAGAAATACTCTCTTGATCAGCTTCAGAGGTAATCAAATAAGCATAGGCCGGAAAAAGGTTTCTAATCTTTTGATTGGCTAAGTATGGAAGGGAACTCTGTCTTGGGGAAACTGGACACAGAGTCTTGTCCCAACCATGAAACCTATTTCCCATTGATGAGTCTGTAAGACTCCTTGCATAGGCCTCAAGGAGAACAACTTGTTCCTCCTTGGTGAGTTCTTCTGCTTCTCCCTCAAAGAAGAATTCAGGCCCATAGTATTCAGACAGATACCTTACTGTCTTCCCATTCTTCAACTCAACAGTTGTGATCTCTCTGTATGCAAATTCATCTGGATGAGAGCCTTCAAGCAGCAACTGGAGTTCACTCTTTTGAAGATCTTCAAGTCTTTTGTATAACAACCCCTTCTTGATCATTTTGTTCTCAAGTATAGATAGAGGGGTTGATTTTGAGGTGTGTGCTCTCTTGAATTCTTCAATAATTTCCCAGGGTGAGACTACCATGGCCAACATAATTGCAGCATTCAAAGTCTTTCTCACTTGGCCATGATATCTACTTGGTATGTTCTTCTTGTGTATTCTGGAACTTACCCTGGGGTCTGGCCAAATCCTCACTCTTTCTCTTTGATGTTGGAATGTATGTCTAAGAGTGTACAGCCTCTGAGCTTGTTTCTTCATTGCTTGAATGGATGAGGACTGAGGGAAGTCCTTGTCAACCATTTTAAGAAATTGCTCATCATGCTGCTTCTGCTGTTCTTCTTCTTCAATCTTAACTTTAACCATTTGCCTTTGAGTTTCAGGAGTTATTGCTTGTGATTGACTCCTAGGCTTAAGTTTCTTCATTTCCATAATAGCAGATATTGGCAGATTATCCTCTTCATCCTCTTCTTCTTCTTCTTCCATCCTCAACAGCCTTCTTTTTCTTTTAGGTGCATCACTGGTGGTAGATTGAATGGGTTTCTTAGGTAAAGGGGTTGGTTTAGAGGGTTGTGAGGTTGATTGTTTTGAGGATGGTTGTTTTGAGGGTTTTGAGATTGGTTGTTTTGGTTGTGAGGTTGGTTTTGAAGGTTGTTTTGGTAAGGGAGATTTGAAAGGCTGCTCTATCATTTTATTTGTGAGGGTGGCTTTGGATAACTTAGCCATGTCAGATCTCTTCCCAGCACCAGCTTCATCCAGAGCTTCTATGATTAAACCTTTGTTGAAGCTTTCAGAGGAGCATATTTTGGTGGTTATCTCCAAAATGCTATCTCTGGACCATGACTTGATCTCAATGATAGGTCTTCCCAAGTGTTTGGATATGAATCTGATCATAGCCTCCAATCTTTCCCTTTCTTCTTCATTGCAGCCTGCCCATCGATTCTCAATCTCCTGAATCTCAAGCCTTCTGATCTCTGAATCAAGTTTGGCAGTATCAAATCCTTGCCTGAAGAGCTGATCAATGATCCTGTCCATGGATCTGCTATGTTGCTCATCAGCTTCTTTGATCATCTCATCCAACCTCTTCTCATCCTCAGTTTGTTCACCAACACTCTTCTTTCTTTTGTAAGTAATGATCTCTTTGCCTTTATTTTCCTCCTTGGCTTCTTCCTCTTCAACTCTTTTCCTTTTATCATCTTTCACTGACTTAGACTCCCCCTTTTTGGTTGCATTGGGTTCAGGGGTTTGAATGTCAGAAAGTTTCATTAACACAGCATCATCCACAAGGGTTTTAAGATCTGAGGAAATCCTCTCATCAATGGTTTGATGTACAATTGTAGTGATGATGGGAGTGATGAGAGGTAAGGAGGATTTGAAAGCAACAGCCATTTGCTCAGAGGGGTTCTCTCCCTGAGAAATGGTGCCTGAAACAGAGGCTGGTGGCTTGGTTGATTTGAGTGGCTCAGTGTTTGGGAAAGCTTCAACAGAAGCTGCCATCTGTGGGTTAATTGGGGCAGATGGACTTGATTCCTGAGACATTTTGGCAAGCAGTTCTTTTAATCTGCAAACCTCAGTCTCAAGAATGGTGTTTTGGGCTAAGACTTCAAAGAAAAAGCCCAGGTCATCATCAGTGTAAGCTGAATCAGCTGACCTCCTGAATGAATCAGGATGAACATGTGCTGAGTGTAGATCAGTAATCACATGTGCCCCTTTGTCTTGGAACTGGGGACTTCCTGCCTCAGGAGCAAGTCCTTCATTGGCAGTTGCCTCTGGTAAGGTCTTAGAGATGATACCTGCTTCATCCTGTTCATGTGTTGAAACAGGGGAAGAGGTAGCCTCACCAGATGTTCTAGTCTCCACATCTACACTAGGAGATTGAACTTTATAATCCCTATGCTGTGGGTTGTCAACTACATTAGGATCCTCTCCCTCAGCTGTTGAGGTTTTCCCAGTGTTAACAGGTTTCTGGGGAGGGGTAGAGGAATGTAGTTGAGTCAGCACTTGTGCAATGACTGCAGTTGGGCTTGTAGGGGTGGTATCAGTGGGAGATGGAGGTGAAAAGGTTTGCACCTGGGGAGAGTGGTGCTCTTCAATGGCAATCTTCTCAAGTGAGATAGATTCCAGTAATGTGGTTTCCCCAATGATGGTTGCATCAGGATCCTATTGAGAGGATACCTGAGCGGTTTTAGCTGGTGGAGTCATTGAAACTACAAGGGGATTAAGGCTTGTAGTTTCATCCTGCGTTTGTGCTGCAGGGGCATCATCAGGGGACTCAACTCCCTGAGTAGCCGTTTTGGTTTTCTTTGGTTTTGGTTTGGAGGGGACTTTAGATTTGGAGGTGGAGGTTGTGGGTTCCCTCTTCTTGGGTTTTAGCAGTTTGGCAGCCTCTTTGAGTTGTGGGTTTGAGTTGTGCCTGGAGTATACCTCTGGCAAAACTACCAGAGCAGGGACTCCAAGGCCAACAAGGCCATCAGATTTTAATTGATTTTGAATTATAGCCATAAGAAACCTTGGATATAATATCCATCTATTTGCCACAGGTTTCATTGCCAAATATTTTAATTCCAAAAAGATAATTTCAGAAAACTTTAGGCTTTGATGTTCAAGGATAGAGTATAATACCTGTTGCCACCTGGATGACATTTGATCCCATGAGGATGTTTTGGGAGCAAGACAGACATTGATCATGTTGAAAATGAGTCGCTCAGCATCATGGAAGTGCTTCTTCAGAATGGTAGTAGCACTTAGGTCACCCTCATAACCATGATTCGCAAAAGATAGATCAATGGTGCCTTTGGGGTATTTGATGGTATAGGTGGCATCATTCAGGTCTAGGGTTTGACGAATGATCTCAGGAGTGATGACCACCCGTTTCTAGTTGACAACCGACTGGAGAGTGATGTTGTCATCATTCTCAGCAGTATGAACAGTGACGTTTGTCCAAAATTGGCAAAGGGTATCGGGGTAGATGGTAGGATTCAAGAGAAAGGCTGTGCGGTATTGGGAATCAACCATCAAATCAATAGCAGCATCAAACTTGTTCCAAAATGGTGATTTGGTAAGGTGAGCGACACAGTTGTGGCGAGGTTTGATTTGCATGGTCGCCATTAACGGAAGATGAACGTTTGGAAAGTGGGTTATGAAAAGTTTGAAGTTAGGGTTAGGTATATATAGGTTATGAAACGGCTGAAAGAAAACAACTGAATGTTTTGGTGTGAGTCATCAGGTGTTAGAAAACAACTGAAGACATGGTTTTAACTTTCAGATGTTGTAAACAACTGAAGACTTGGTGTTGGTCATCAGTAGTTGTAAAACTACTGAAGACTTGGTTTTGGCTTCAGTTGTTTGGAAATGAAACAGTAGTTGTCATCAATTCACAAAGTTCAGCTGTTTCAATGACCTTAACACTTACTCATCAGATCATCTGATTTTCAGATGTTTCATTGGTCATCAGTATTTATTTATTATAAAAGACTTCAGTAGTTTGAACTACATCAGTACTTTGCAACAAATGAAGTACTTCAGTACTTTTTAAGTAATTTAGCACTTAACAAAGATACTTGCTCATCAGTATTTTTGACTAAGAGTATTTATTGACTAAGAGCATCAGTAGTTGTCAAATTATTCTAGTTGCAGCATACCAAGCCTGAGTACAAGATTATGAAAAGTTGCACTATCCAAAGGCTTAGTAAATATATCTGCAAGCTCATCAGCACTAGGCACAAACTTTGGATCAATCAGACCTTTTTCATAACAATCCCTGATGAAATGATGTCTAATCTCAATATGTTTGGTCGTAGAATGCTGGACAGGATTCTTAACAATACAAAGAGCTGAAGCACTATCCATTAATAAAGGAGTCTTAGTCTCTGTAATGTCATAATCCAATAATTGATTTTGAAGCCAGAGTACCTGAGATGTACAGCTTGCAACTGCAATATACTCTGCTTCAGTTGTGGATGTAGCAACTAAAGTTTGTTTCTTACTCTGCCAAGAAACCAAACAGTTGCCTAGAAATTGGCATCCACCAGAAGTTGATTTTCTGGTTAACTTACACCCTGCATAGTCACTATCAGAGAAAGCAACCAATTTGCAAGAGTGCCCAGTGGAATACCAAAGTCCTAGAGATTGAGTTCCTTGCAAATATCTAAAGATCCACTTGACTGCAATCATATGGGAATCCTTAGGAGCAGCCTGAAATCTAGCACAGACACAAGTTGCAAACATAATATCTGGTCTAGAAGCTGTTAGGTACATCAAGGAACCAATCATACATCTGTAAAGAGTTTCATCAACTGCTTTACCTTTTTGATCAGCATCCAGTTGTGTGTTGCTGCACATTGGAGTAGAACAGGGTTTACAGTTTTGTAAATCAAACTTGGTTAACAAATCTTTTGTGTATTTTGACTGATGAATGAAAGTTCCATCAGTCAGTTGTTTGATTTGCAAACCCAGAAAGAATTGTAATTCTCCCATTGCACTCATTTCAAACTTTTGTTACATCAATTTAGTAAATGCATCACACAACTGTGGATCAGATGATGCAAAAATAATGTCATCAACATAAATTTGAACAAGGAGCTTATGCATGCCTGCTTTCTTTATGAACAAAGTTTTATCTATGGAGCCTCTAGTGAAATTATTTTGAAGAAGAAAGTTAGATAATGTTTCATACCAGGCTCTGGGTGCTTGTTTCAACCCATAAAGAGCCTTATCAAGCTTATACACCCAATCAGGATGTTTATGATCTTCAAAACCTAGTGGTTGACACACATAAACATCTTCTTTCATTTTACCATATAAAAATGCACTTTTGACATCCATTTGAAAAACTTTAAGGTTATGAAAAGCAGCATAAGCTAAAAACAATCTAATTGCTTCCAGTCTGGCTACAGGGGCAAAGGTTTCATCATAGTCAATACCTTCTTCTTGTGAAAACCCTTGTACAACCAGTCTGGCCTTGTTCTTGACAATTTGGCCTTTTTCATCAGTTTTATTCCTAAACACCCATTTAGTGCCTATTGCACACTTACCTTAGGGTAGAGGAACCAGTTCCCACACTTGCTGTTTTTGAAATTGAAGAAGCTCAAGCAGCATGGCTTCAACCCATCCATTGTCCCTTAAGGCCACATGATAATTCTTTGGCTCTTGCTGACTGATGAAGAGAGCATAGAGACAGAAATTGGACAATTGACTTCTTGTTGAAACACCAGCATTAATGTCACCAATGATCTGGGACATGGTATGATTCTTCAATTCTTGATATGCAATAATATCTGTGCAAGTGTTTGTAGGAGATTCAGCAGCAACAGATGTTGATTCAGACTCTTGAAACCTAGACTGAGATGGCAGTTCAAATGAAGTAGAGGATTCAGAGATTTCATCAGCATTTGTTGTGGATGGAGCTGCTGAGGCTACAGGAACATCAAGTGTAGTAGAAACAGGCAGATGATCACTACAACTTGCATTTGTATCATCAGATGGAGAGGATGGAACTTCAGAAACAACAACAGGTGGAGGCTGATATGGAACATATTGCAGTATGTCTAAGTCAAACATCTCAACAGGGTTTTGAGGAATCTTGTCTGTTGGAGATTCATTATACTTGACATGCAAAGTTTCTTCAACAATCTTTGTTCTGCAATTGAAAACTCTGTATGCCTTGCAAGTAGATGAATACCCAACAAAATACCCTGCATCCACCTTGGATTCAAATTTCTGAACTATATTCTTTGTGTTAAGAATATAACATGGACACCCAAATGCTCTAAAGAATGAAATCAAAGGGGCCAAATGATGTAAGAGCTCATAAGGAGTCTTCATCAACCTCTGATTCACTAATACCCTATTCTGAACATAGCAAGCTGTGTTGACAGCTTCAGCCCAAAAGGTTAGTGGCAAACCTGAGTCAGCCAACATTGTCCTTGCGGCTTCAATAAGGGTCCTGTTCTTTCTCTCCACCACTCCATTTTGCTCAGGAGTTCTTTGAATACTATATTGTCTTTTGATTCCCTTAGACAAATAGAATTCATCAAGAGTGTGATTCCTAAACTCTGTCCCATTATCACTTCTCACACATTTGACTGGAAGTGAATGCTGCTTTTCCACATGTAACACAAAATAAATGATACTTTGAGCAGCCTCATCCTTGGAGTGCAAGAAGAAAGTCCATACATATCTGGAATAATCATCCACAATCACCAGACAGTACTTTTTCTTTGCCATACTCATTACTCTCACAGGACCAAAGAGATCCATATGCAGTAATTGCAAGCAGGCAGTGGACTTGGGTTCTTCTATAGGAGGGAATGAAGCTTTGTGTTGCTTTCCTTTTAAGCAAGCTGGACAGTTATCATCACACTTGAACTCCTTCAATGGCAAACCTCTCACTAAATCATGATGAATGAGCTGATTCATGTTCTTAAGATTCACATGACCAAGTCTTCTATGCCATAGGTCAGATTCTTGAGGAGAGGCTTTGGAGAACAGACATGGATGGCCTTTAAGATCAATTTTCTTTGATAGATCTAAAGCATATACTCTTCCAATCCTGTTGGCCTTCAGGAGAGTATATTCATCCAATATCTTGTCAATCTTGTGCAAAACTTTGGAAGACAGAATCCTACAGTTTTGACTTCTGAAAAGTGCAACATGCCCTTTATCACACATTTGACTGACACTCAAAAGATTATATTTGAGGTTCTCCACATGGTTAACATCATCAAATCTTATCTCCCCATTTGAGACAAAACCTTTCCCAATGATGTAACCCTTGGCATCATTTCCAAAAGAAACAAATCCCTTCTTCCCTTGAGAATAGTCATGAAGAAGAGAGCTGCTCCCTGTCATATGCATGGATCCTCCACTGTCTACATACCAGATGCTTCTTTGGCATGCTGAAGAACCCTGCATTTTTCACAAACATTAGTTAGCTTTTGAGACCCAAACCTTTTTGGTTTTGGGTCGGTTTTCATCAACAGATGATAAACAAACAGATTGTGCATGATTAACAGCTTTTGAAGATGTAGATGGTGCTGAAAAGGATTCCTTGGATTTTGGCTTAGGAGTCCTTTTCAGTGGTTTAATCACAGAAACATCTA
Source organism: Flaveria ramosissima (assembly GCA_025215565.1). Classification (NCBI taxonomy): domain Eukaryota; kingdom Viridiplantae; phylum Streptophyta; class Magnoliopsida; order Asterales; family Asteraceae; genus Flaveria; species Flaveria ramosissima. The sequence goes on from CM046031.1 coordinate 37,637,529, forward strand.
ATTGGTTAACTCTCTCCAATAGATGTTGAACCATCATCACAAGTTGTGTCTGATTGGTTGTCAGAGTTTTCAACTCAGTTGACACATCAGTACTTGTAGATGATTTGTTCTTGTGATTCACTACATTCTTCTTTTGAAAAGACACAGACTTAGTCTGAGTTTTTAATATTCCCTGAGGAATATTTGCAGCTGTTGTTTGACAAACCCCTTCCTTCTTTGTGACTTTTTGAGAAAGCTTAGGTTTATCAGAATGAGATGATTGAGGTACAAACTTGGTTTGAAATTCATTTTTCATTTTATGCATTTCCTTCTTAATGATTTTCTCTTTGTTGAATTTTAAACCCTTGTTATACCAGCATTCATCAGTAAGATGATTAAACAAACCACATATTTCACATGGCTTTCTTTTCATCTTTCTTGATCAACTGCTGAAGTTGATGAAACTACTGAAGATTTGTTCTTCAGTACTTTCGTCCTTTCAGTACTTTTGGGAAGTACTGAAGGATTTTCAACAACTGAAGATTTCTTCTTCAGAAGTTTTCTATCAGTATTTTTTAGAATCCTGATAGATTTGTCAGCAGTTGTCAAGGAATCCTTGTTTTCCTCTGATTTGAAATGCTCTTCAGGTGTTGTGTTTTGCCCTTCAGTACTTTGAGTACCTTGTGGAACAACACCTGAATTTCTCAGTCTCTTCTTGATCAAGTGTTTCGAAGCAGTGGGACCATCAGTAATTTGATTAGCTGAGGTACTCACACTATCTTCATCCTCGGATTTTGAATTATCATTTGAGGATGAAACACCTGATGATGTGGTTTGGGAATGACAGTCATCCTCAGATTTTACTTCTAACTTGGGAGTAAAATCCGTGGGAGGTATGGTATGATTATACCCAATCCCAAACTTCACATTAGAAGCAGTTTGCTTACTGAGAAGCATTTCAAATCCCTTGCATGATGTTACCCAGCGTTCACAATCAACTTGGGTAGCTGCAAGTGTTTCTTTGAGATTCTTGTGATTTTCCAGAAGACCTCTACCTTTGCTTTTTCATCAGTGATTTGACACTTAAGTTTATAAATCTCCTCATCCTTCTCTTTTAAAACAGACTCAAACTCAGCTTTTCTTTTGGAAATTGCTTTTTCTAGGTCAAGGTTTTGATTAATTAAAGCTACATTTGCTTCCCTAATAGAAACAAAAGCAGCTATGCATGACTCAGAACATAACTTGGCCTTAGCCTCAGAAGATACCTGTGGTACCTGTGATGATGAAGAGTTTTCATCAGTAGATTTGAAGGCCATTAGAGCAAGGTTTCCAAAAGGGTTTTCACCACCATGTTGACCAGCACCAGCAAATTGTTCAGAATAACCAGAGACATCATCTGGTAGACTGCTCCAGTCAACAACCTCAGGGGTGAAAAAGCTCTGATGAGATTAAGATTGAGATTGCTGATTTGTTTGAGATGGTTGAGGATCAGGTAGAGCATGTGGTTGTTGAGCCATGGGTACAGAAACTTGACCATACTGAGGCATGTAAAAACATGGATAAGGATATGGCATTGGGCTTTGAGGGACAAAGTATGCAGGAGATGATTGATGTTGTGAATGATGATCAGAACTGGTAGAATGTTGCCCTTTGGATTGTGAGCTATTGCTTGGAAAAGTCACAAAGGGTGCAGATGAGTTAGATCCAGATGATCTACACTCTCTAGCAAAATGTCCAAGTCTATGGCACTTGTGACATCTCAACTTACTCTTGTCAAAACCAACCTTGGTTTTGCCAGAGAGACCAGGGAATTTTCTACCTGTTCTTTTGTAGAACTTTTGAGATCTGATATTGATCAATGCCATTTGGCTCAGAATATCCATCTCTTCCAGATCATCATCAGCAATTCCTTTCAAATCATCCATCATAAAACATAAATTATCAGCATTAAAACCTGAGTTTCCCTCAACTCCAACAAAAGCATGATTTCCACTGTTTGAAGAGAAATCAATATGCTCATCATATGAACTTTCAGATGAAGCATATTCAGACTCATGACCAACCAGAGCAGTGTTACCTGGTACAAAGTCATCAATGAGCTTTCCAGATGAAGATAGTTTCCTTTTCTGTTCTATCTCTCTCTCAAATGTTAAGAGTTTCCCATGAAGTTGGGTGAGAGATAGAGTATCCAGATTTGCACTAGAGCATAGGACAATGGTGTAAGTGTCCCATCTCTCAGGCAGGGATCTGAGGAATCTGTTATTCATCTGGCTGTTTGTGTATTCATGTTGAACCATTTTTAGCTCAGAGATCAAACATGAAAACCGCTCAAACTGTTGAGTCAATGTCTCACCCTTCCTATGAGAGAATGTCTCATATTGCTGGGCAAGGATTTCTCTGTTGTTTGCTAAGACCTCATCAGTTCCTCCAAATTGTTCCTTCAGAGCAACCCAGAGATCATAAGCAGTTTCATGATGCATAAGCCCAGAATAGATTTCATTAGGCAGTGCCATGGCCAGAATTCCATGGGCTTTAGCATCAATCTCAAACAGCTTTAAATCCTCATCAGAATATTGTTCCTTCTTCTTAGGAACCATCTCATTGGTTTCAGGATTACTCACCATAGGCTTATATGGTCCATGAACCACAGACTTCCAACAACCTGAACTGTTAACAGATAGGTGATGGAGCATTCGGCGTTGCCATATGTTATACTCACTCCTAACAAGCATCGGAGGCTTAGTTGAGGAGCCAGTATTGTGAGGATCATTGATTGAAGTAGTCATTTTCACTAATTCAATCGAATTCAATGAGATTAAAATCAGTCTAGTTTGAAAACTCAACAACACAATTTGAAAACACAATTAGAATCTCAATTAATTAACCGGAAGCAACAGAAAATCAATCTCTATAATCAATTCTTGCAAAAATGCTAATTCGATCAACCTTAGCTATCAAAAGAGCAGTTTCAATGATCAATTGTTAGATCGATCAATGATTAACCAGCTCTGATACCATTTGATAGGATCGGATCAATTAGATTTGAATTTTGCAGCGGAATATAACAAAATAAGATTGAATTCAAGCAAGAAAATGATGAATATGCAAACACACAATAACAATTATAGAGAGAGAATATTTCTGTTAAAGGAATGTTTTCATTCATGCGTAATGCTTCGGTTAGAATACAACTAGGTCAACATCCCTTATATAGAGGAATGTGACGTCTGCTGATGTCACTTGATAGTGACATCTAACAGAATTATACAAACAACTGAAATAATGCAAACTACTGAAATGTTCTCAACAACTGATCACATCTCAGAGAATGCTAAGTACAAAAGCATAAAACTACTGACCTATAACTACTGAAACAATAAACTACTGAAAGGAAAAATTACAAGTACTGAAAAGGAAAAACCATCACAACTACTGAAGTTAACAACTTCAGCTGTTGTGACAACTACTGATCACTCTGGTCTTCAGTCTTTGTCTTCAGTACTTCACTTTCAGACTTTGTCTTCAGTTCTTTACTTTCAGACTTTGTCTTCAGACCTTTGGAATCAACTGATGTCTTCAGCTGTTGTGATCTTTTTCAGTAGTTGTAATGTCTGTGGGACTTAGAGGTTTTTATGATCAGACTCATTGGTTCTTTTGGTCCAACATATAAAAATGTATCAAGACATGAAGAAAAATTATTGGTGGCCGGGTATGAAGCGTGACGTAGTGGAGTACGTGAGTAAGTGCCTTACTTGCTTGCAAGTGAAGGCGGAGTATCAGAAGCCATACGGGAAGATCCAACCCTTGGATATACCCGAGTGGAAGTGGGAGCACATCAACATGGATTTTATTACGAAGTTACTGCGTACCGATAAGGGGTATGATGCCATATGGGTGATCGTCGATCGTCTGACGAAGAGTGCTCACTTCCTACCGATCCGAGAGACGTATTCTTCAGAAAGACTAGCGGATTTGTTCATCAATGAGATTGTAGCTCGTCATGGAGTACCGCTATCCATTGTGTCTGATCGGGACACTCGGTTTACATCCAAGTTTTGGAAGAAATTCCACGATGCGATGGCGACGAGGTTACATATCAGCACGGCTTATCATCCTCAGACGGATGGTCAGTCGGAGAGAACTATCCAGACACTAGAATATATGCTTCGGGGCATGCGTCATTGATTTCAGAGGAAGTTAGGATGACCATTTACCGTTAGCCGAGTTCTCATACAACAACAGTTATCATGCCAGCATTGGTATGCCCAATTATTAGATGCTATACGGTAGAAGGTGTAGAATGCCCGTTTGTTGGGGTGATATTGATCAGAAAGAGTTGGGAAGCGTTGAGGTGATCGAAGCTACGACTGAGAAACTTGAAAGGATCAAAGCCTTTATGAACGCGTCCAAAGAAAGGCAAAAGTCGTATGCCGATAAGCGTTGTAGACCGATTGAGTTCAAGGTGAGTGATAGAGTCATGCTGAAAGTCTCACCTTGGGAGGGTATCATTCGGCTTAGAAAGCGGGGCAAGTTAAGCCCGAGATACATAGGACCTTTCCAAATTATTGCTCGAGTAGGAGAGGTGGCCTATAGGTTGGAATTACCCGATGAGTTGAGTGGAATTCACCCGACATTCCATGTATCTCATCTAAGGAAGTGCTTAGCTGATGAAGATATGGTCGTACCACCGGAGGACATTGAAGTATATGAACGGCTTAATTATGTGGAGCAACCAGTGGCGATCATTGACTGGAAGGAAAAGAGGTTATGGAATAAAGTGGTCCCCTTGGTGCGTGTACAATGGAAACACCAAAAGGGATCCGAGTCTACGTAGGAGACTAAAGTGGATATGAGACTGCATTACCCACGTCTATTCGAGGAATAACAGGTTTCGGGGACGAAACTATTATAAAGGGGGTGGACTTGTAACACCCGGAAATTTTAAAAGATGAGAAAGAAAGAATAAAAGTGCAGAAAAAGAAGGAAATGCAATTTAACCCAAGTTGAGGGGCTAAACATGTTAAAGGACAAAAGAATAAAAGTTGGTGGAGAAAGCAACATTGCCACCCTTGCCATGTTACTTTCACCTTGTTGAAGTCTTTTCAAGAAGAACAAGAAGAATTTCGATTCTAAGGTAAGAATTCAATGTTTTGAGGTGTTCTTGGTTGGTTTTAGCCTCGTGTTTGTGCTAATAAGTGTGTTTATGTGTCCAGGTGTGTGTTTTGGTGGGTTTTAGGTATTTGAGCTCATAGCAAACGGGTTTGCAGGAAGTCTACTCAAGGATTGCTAAGGTGAGTTCTAGAACCCCCTTTTTACATGTTTTAACTGATTTCGGGGCTAGAAATGCATGTATGAACATTTTTATAAAATGGGTATGTGTACCCGTATGTTATGTGTGTGTATGTGGGTGGGGTGTGATTTGGGTGTATATGATGCTATGATTATGTTATGTATGTGTTTGTGATGCTTAGAATGTTAGTACTAAGCTTAGAACATGATAAATGTTGGATTGGGGATTGAAATATGTTGTGTAGAGTAAGTTGGTTGCCCATGCACCTGAAATGTGGCCCATACGTCCAACGGTCGAATTGCCTAAGTGTTTCCCCAAGTGCCCAAAGCCCATGCGCCCAAATAGTATCCATGCACCTAGGTTTAGGCCAGATTTGACTAAGTGTCCCATGCGCCTAAACTGGCCATGCGCCAGGGCACTCATGCGCCTGCATAGTGCCCATGCCCCTTGAATATTGCCAGAATGCCTAAGTGTTGGGTCATGCGCCCAAATAGTGCCAATGCGCCGGAAGTTCCCATGCACCTAAGTGTTCCCATGTGTCACACCCCGGGCCTAGGTAGGGTGGGACGTCACAGACTAGCAACAACATATGGCAGCGGAACAAACTATCATAAGAGAGCAAAAGGAGAGAACATCTCATGGCATAATTGTTTAAAGTAAACCCTTTATGGATTACCTGAAACATGCTCAAAAGAAAATTGTGTCAACTAAAAAGTTGGTGACTTCAAGTGCTTAAAGTTTAAAAAACAAAAGGATTCAATAAACTCCATATTTGATAAAAAGAATCATAGTTTCACTTTTGTGGGGGATCACAATCAACCATGCACTCAGTCCCGGCTAGCCTCTTCAAAAGTTATGTTGTACCGGTTAATCCTGAAGTAAGAATTGAGCCTCAAACAGTGGACCATACCTGCCAGATGGTTCACCCTAGTATCTAATAAAAACTTGTCACATGCCACAAACGACCCCGTAGGATCTCAGTGTGGTACCCTTCCCGTTCATCACGGAAGGCACTGTGTGTGGGGGATTCCCCAAGTAGATCTACCCATATAATACAAGCGATTCACACAAGAATTAATGATCGTGATACAAGTAAAAGTAGGTTCTAAAATTATCCCAAACATTCCAGTATCATACAATAGCTCATAAATGATTTCAGTTTAAACATAACATGTTTCATCCCAAAATCAGTAGTATAAGGGATCACTAGAACTCACCTTAAGGTTCAAGCAACGGGTTCTTTGTGTACTGGGAAATGTTTCAAGTCTAGCACCCTACCATCAAGATTAAGTGATAAACGACTGATTCTAAGATTATTGAAGGTGCACTAGGTGTGCGATGAGGTTAAATGTCCAACTAGGATTTTGATTTGCTAGGGCTTGCTTAAAAAGTTTCCTTTTATAGTAAGTTAGGGTTTCTTTAGAAAAAAAACATGTTTTACTATGTTTGATCATATATACAATTTAGTTTAAGTTCACCAAATGATTATTAGTCCAGTGGGTCAGTTTATAGAGATTTGGCAAAATTTACAGTTTAGTCCTTCAAGTTTCAGAATTTACATTTTTTACCCCAAAGTTTGATTTCTTACATTTTTTACCCCAGACTTTTATGGAGTTAAGTAATTCATTTTAAATAAGTTAACTCCCAATTTTTCAAAATTTAGATTCGGGTTTACTATTCTTATGTTTTACGTTACCGGTTACGGTAAAACCAAAGGTTTTTAACGGTTAAGTATTAAATTCTATAGTTTTGAGTCATAATCTTTAAATATTATTTTAAGGACTTTTTAATAAGTTACTAATCTGTTGAGAATTTATTTCTAGTCTCTTTTAGTTGAAAGCCTCGTTTTTAGGTTTAACCCGTTAAAACGCGTTTTTACCCGAAATTGACCGTTTAAAAACATGTTTGACCAATTTTTCAACACCATTAAGTCTTATAGCACCTAAATTACTGAAATAACATGGTCTCCATGAATTTTGGTTTTATACCATTATTTCCAAGATTTTCCTCCAAACGTTACCCCGTTAATACCTGTTTTTAACTAAAAATTCCTTTTAAAGCATTTTTTGACCCTTTTATTCAACAAATCCGGTCCAAAAAACTTTGTTAACCCTTTTAGAACCTGGAATTCTTTTCAACATGGTTATACTCTAATTTCTCCTATTTTAAGGTCGTTTCACCACCTTCCGGGTCCCAAAATAAGCTCAAAATACCTACAAGTCCATACTATTATTATTTTCAGCCATTAACATCACCTTATACACCTAATAACACCAAAACTTACTGAAATAATAGTTCTAACTCACGGGTTGACATGTAACCAAAGAATAAGCTTGTAGTTGAGTGTTTTCGCCATTTTAACCAATTACACATAAGCATTATGGATCATGCTTAAACATTACCAAATCATTTTGTAACTTTCCAAAAATGTTATTAAGAGTTTTATAAACCATTTATAATCAGATTACAAGCTTTGGTTCAGAGGTTTCAAGACATAAGAGTTAGATGATGCAGAAAGCACCCAAAAGAGGGTTTTCATGATGAAATTCGGGTTCCACCCTTAGAATGACCAAAATAACGTTTGAGGTACCTCGAGTGAAGTTAAAAGCTCCTCAAGAACAAGATAATGGCAACAAGATTCTGCTAGAACAAAGAAAGTAAGGCTTTTGGTAGATAAATGAAGGAATAACAGAAGACATAGCTTAGTTCGGGTGTGTTGATGCTTACACTTTGTGTGGTTCACGATTTGGAGAGTTGAGAGGGACAAAATGATCTGGAAATCTTCAAACAAAGGCTGGAAAAGTTGAACCCACAAGAACCAAGCACCCAAAGTTCACAAGATAGTACCTTCTTGATTGTTTGAAGCTTGACCGATGATGGTATGATGTTGTTCTTCGAAAACTTGCTGAAATGGTGATGGGAATGCTGTTGTGTGTGTGTTTTCTGGTGAAGGAAACCGAGAGGGAGAGGGAGAGGGAGAGAATGAGAGGAGTGTGTGTGTTTTTGGATGTGCGAGTCTTGCATGAAATGAGAGTGGGTGGTAGAGGTGGTGGTGTAGAAGAGGGTGGATTGGTGGAGAGGGTGGTGAGATAGGGCGGCCGAAATTGGCATGTAGTGGAGGGTGTTTTGTTTTAAATTCATATGATGAATTATATTGGGTTAAGATTATTTTGTAGTGTAGTGTAGTATATTAGATGGTATAATTTAGTTAGTTGTTAAGTGTTGTACATGCACATGCATGTCTTTGACCGTGAATTATGTGTGTATCCACACATTTTAATTTTTTCAGTTATGATTAAATTTTTGCTAGGGTGACTAATTGACTTTCCCAGAACACTAAGTTACCGTATGCTAAAGCTTGATTTAGCTAAATCATCACAAAAGGCACATGAAATAACAAAATGACAATAATAGCAATAACAATAATAATGCTAATAATAATAAAGATAATGATATTAACATTAATATTAATTAAATGGGTAATGATGAGGTGGATAAAGGTTAGAATTATGACCTAAAGGTCGGTTGTTACATTCTCCCACATTTAGGAAATTTCGTCCCGAAATTTTTAGCTTCGATAAACTCTAGAACGAGTGGGTTTGAAGAGGCGCGGATAACTCTTTCTCATCTCATCTTCTCGCTCCCATGTGAATTCAGGTTCTCGCCTAGAATTCCATCTTACCTATACCTTGGGTATGCGACTTCATCTGAGTTTGTTGACCAACCGTTCAATGATCTCTATAGGCTCTTCCACAAAGTTCAGCTTGTCATTAATCCTAGCTTCCTTCAAAGGTAACTCCATGGTCTTGTCTACCAGCACTTCTTCAGGTTTGACACATGGAAGGTGTCATGTATGTAACTTAACTCTTGAGGTAGCTTTAATTTATATGCCATGAGGCCAATTCTTGCTAGTATCTCAAATGGTCCTATGTATCACGGGCTTAGCTTTCCTTTCTTTCCAAATTCCATGGTGCTACTTTTAGCATTACCCTTTCACCCACTTGAAATTCTAAAGGTTTTCTCCTTTTGTCAACGTATTTCTTCTGACGGTCTCTGGCTTCTCTTAAACGCTCCTTGATTTTAAATATTTTGTCGGTGGTTTCCATCTCGATGTCGGGTCCCATTACTTGGTGCAGGATCGGGTTTGTCACTTAAACACTTGTATTTCTCTCAAACTCACTTATGGAAACACTCAAATCAGATGAAGTAATGTCTATTAAGAGAGTTGATAATAATATAATAAGTAGCAATGGAACAAGCAGAAATATATTTTCAAGGCACTTGTATATATTACTTCTCAACTCAAGATATTACAAGACTCTTACAAGCATAAAACAAGAGTTACAATGAGAAACTATATATACTAGATCCTACAGCCGGATATACTTTGATACCAGCTGGAAACCTAAGACTAAAGCATATACTACAATGCTAAAGTTAAGGTATCTTAGATAAAGTATTATCTAAGATATGGTAGTCATGACATGTCCATAAATTACCTTTTGTCACCAACAAAAGATGGCAACTGTACTAACATAAAAAGATAAATAGTGGATTAAAGTATGGTCAACTACATGGCTTTTGAGAAAACGCCATGCAGTATCTCAGAGATTTGTAGCGGAGTGTCAGAGAGGCCATACTTATGTCCGCTGGATAATAGGAGCATCTTCCGAAGGTTAATTGGCTTCGGAAGAACAAGTTCTTCCGAAGCCACTTATACTTCGAAAGAGGCTTCTATGCTTCCGAGGCTTTGAGGACTTCTGTACTTCGGAAGTTGACTTCAGATCTTTCTTTCTAAGTCTTGATCTTCGGAAGTAGGTTCTTTGTCTTCGGAAGTTGGAGTTTTCCTTCGGAAGTGTGTTTTACACTTTGTCTTCGGAAGAGCTCCTTCTTCCTTCGGAAGTTCCATAATTAGCTTCGGAAGTCCTTTGTTTGTTGTACCAAAATCTTGTAAGTGACTTGGTTTTGGTTGCAACAGCCTTTCTAGATCCAACAAACTCCCCCTAGGCTGATGCTACCAAAACCTCACTTATTTCTGCTTCTCAAAGCCTTCAGCACCAGGGACAAAAGGTATTTGTCTGTCTCTTTGTTCTTCCCTGAAGTAGTGCTGAGAATCTTGTACAAGTCATTGGTGGATAGGAGATCCAGTCTATCACTCTGAATGACATGTACCCTCTGTTGTGTCCCCCTGAAGAGAGTTAGTCACCAGCCTTCTCCTTAGCTTCTTTTCTTCCTCATTCAAAGTGTCTGAATTGAGGCCAAGGAGATTTGCAGCTTGGTCCAAAGTTCCTCTGGGCAGATCAAGAAATTGATCTCTTGTGAGGGAACTTGAGGATCTGTCAACATAAGTCAAATTTACTGAATCCTCCTCACAGGAGATATCGCTCAGTGTTGTGCAGTTTATGAGCTTTGTCTTGACAGCCTTGAATTCTTCCATGGAGAGATGTTTAGAAGGCTGAGGGGATGGTTTGATGGGTTGATGGGTAGGTTGAGGTGTTTGGGTTCTGGCTAAGGTTTTGGGTTGGAGGATAGGTAGTTTAGGTGGTTGAGGTGAAGAGGTTGGTAGGTGTGATGATGTAGGTTCAGGGGTGTATGGTTCAGAGGTTGGTTCGGTTTTGATTGGGAAAGAAAAGGGTATAGGTTCAGGTTGAGGTTGGGTTTGGAGTTTGGGTTGAGTGCTTGATTTGAAGGTCATCCCCTGTCCCCTTCTCTACATCTCCTTCCTTTTCCCCGCGCGAATGTCAGCCTTAATGTCACTGACATGTCGCTGGAGAGTCTTTACTGACATAGGACCCACCTGCCTGCCAGAGAAGCCATGAGCCTTGAGATAACTTTTCATCCAGGCCTTCTCACCTATCTTCTTGGCAGCAGACAGTCCTGCTTCCTCTTCCTTCTTTTTCTTCTGCAACAGCTTTTCCCTTGCAGCTCTCTTTCTCTCTTTCTCCATTTGATCTTGCTCTTTGTTGAAGAGCCATAAGATCGTATCATTGTTATGTGGAGACAATTCTTCTTGAGAGAAACCTCTGGAGAGTAGGAAGGTTATCCTTTCCCTCCTGAGCTGCAGATCAGCTTCTCTTTCCTTTCTTCTTCTAAGGCCAACCTTGCAGCTTCTTCTTTTTGCTGTTTTAGCAGCAAGGTTGCCTTTTCCAGCTCTATTAACTCCTCTAATGGTAGCAGGAGTACATCTTCAGTTGTAGCCCCTAGACCAACAAGTCTATCTATGACCTATACTCTTTTTCGGTTGTTGACTGCCTCCTGGTTGGCTGCAGCTGCTTTGGTACTTGCAGCTAACAGTTTCCCAGTTGGAAGCCTACCTTTTCTTTTAAGCTTCTCCAACCTTTCTTCCTCCTGAAGCTCTTCCGAAGTCATCTTCCTTTTTCCTTTGATGTCTTCTGAAGTACTAGACTTTGGGGGTTCTTGGATGGAAGATCCAGGTTGGGTAGTAGAGATGGGAGCTGGAGTTAATGCTGATGTCAGAGCTAAAGTTTGGGTGAGAAAATCCTCCCTATTAACCTTAGATGCAAGTTCCAGAATTGCATCTGTGACTATTAGATCATCAGATAATGAGAATAGTCCTTCCGCAGCAGCAATCTCAGCTTCGGAAGTTTGAGTTTGTTCTTCCGAGGCTTTAAATTGTGCTTCGAAAGTCTGTGAAAATACACTTTCTGTCCCAACTGTTTCAGTTGCTGGGCCATCAGTCCTTGTTTCCCCTTCGAAGTTAATCTCAGGTTCCACTTGGACCTTAGGTTGACCAACTTCCTCGATAGTGGTAGAAGGTGCATTTAACCTCTGAAGCTCTTGAGCTCCAAAGTAGATCATAGACATATCAGGGCTTGGCTGATAAATAAGGGATTCCAATAGGAACTTGTTAAAGAACCTATTGAGATCTTGGAGCATCCTTTGATCCACTTGAAAAACAACTAGAGGAGGCTCAGGGAAAATTGCAGCTTGTTGCACAGGATACTTTGAGCTCAAGGAAGTGAGAGCTTGACTTTGGGTTACCTCCTGTCTTTGACTTTGTCTCTGAACACTCTCCCCCTTTTTGGTAGCATTATCCTGAGAGCTTGATGAGCTAGAGGAAGAGGTCAAGGACACCTGAATTGGTACATGCCTAACAGACCTCTCAATCTGTTTCTCAGCTAGTTTGGCCTTGAGAGTTTCAATCTCAAGTTGCTGAGTGGCAGACCTATCCTCTAAAGTCCTAACCTTAGATTCAAGGTTTGAGACTTTAGAAAGTAGGTCTTGAATGGTGAGTTGCATTCTTCCCTCATCTTCTTTAGAAGAATCATGGGGAGATGAGGTAACATACCTGGTATGTTCATCCTCACCACCAGATGTGGTTTCTTGGCGCCCTGGTTTCCCTTGCACAATGATGTCTCTTTCAGAGTCAAAAAAGGGCATGGTTGCCGTAGATTCAGTTTCAGTTTCGTTACCACTGTCCTGAGGATCCATTTAGGCTCCTTCAGTAGTGGCAGCTGAATCTACATGAGTCCACTCCACATCAGTGGGACTCACCTCAGTAAGGCTTTGCTGATGGGGGCTAGAGATAAGGGGTCTCTCTAGGCTCTGTTGATCCTTGAGAGGGTGTTGTGGATCAACTTCATCGCCTTTAAGAGACATAATCTCTTCACTAGCTCTAGTCAAAAGGTCAGTAAAGGATATGGAATTGAAACCTAATAACCCGAGACTTTGATCAATGTCTAGAGGCATTGAGCCTGTGATAGGGCTGTCCCTTTTTGGCTGCTCAGGGGAGTATAGAGACTCTCCCTGAGGGCTATCAGCTTGGGTTTCGGGCTCATGGGTTTGAGACTGAGGAGACTCAAGACCCATATTGAGGTCAATTGTGAAGGATGGTTGGACCTCAGGCTGAGTGGGAGCCCTTTGTTCCACTCTAGCCTTTTTGGGTAGAATATGAGGAGCTTGTTCAATCAGAGTAGATTGAACAAGGGTTCGTTTGTGACGTCTCTGATAGGTAAATGTAATGGGTGGAGAAGGTAGATTTGGCAGAGTAAGGGTAGTTGCTGGTGTGGGTTCATCACCTGTGGGGTTAACAGGGATGTCACCAGGAGCCATTGGCTCAATCATACCTGGAAGAAGTGCAGTATCTCTTCCGGTGAAGTTGGTGGACACTCTCTTCAAAGTCTTGAAGATGGTCGGTCTCATTTAAGGAGCAGTCAAAGCAACTGCACAGATAAGCTTGCCCTGGTCCAGCTCACAGTTGAGTATGTGCTGGAGAAACCTGGGATACATGAAGAATGTGTGCCTTTGAAGATTTCCCATTAGGTTAGTCAGCACAAACCTTGAATAGTTGAAATGGAGGCTTTGTACCAACCCATGAACAAGGCATCCAAGTTCATATGGGATTTGATCCCATCCCCCAGATTTATTAGACAAACAGTGAAGAACCACATGCAACAGGAACTTCCATTTGTAGGAGAAGTTGAATTTGTAGACAGTTGACCTGCTGACATCTCCACCATATCCCATTCGGCGATAAGAATTGTCCAAATCTGTTTTGGGGAATTCCGTTGGAGCGCCCTCATCATGAAGCTCTAGATGCTCCCTGATGATCTGTTCAGATATGACCAACTCCCGGCCACATATGCTCGACCGAATAACACGAACCCCATTTAGGGTTTCAATCCGACCATTTGCCCAAAATTCAGACATTTGGTTTGAGTAAATCGTGGGGTTTACAGTCAGAGCTGTGTAGTATGAAGATTGGGTCAGGAAAGAAATGATGTCTGAGAAGTCAACATTCCTTGAAGAATCAAGGAGTGCGACTTGGTTGTGCTGTGGGTTTAGTGCCATTGAAGAAGATGACAGAAAGATAGTTCGAAATAAGGTAAATTGAAGAAGAAGAAGAAAGCTTTTAGGGCAGTAATTTGGGTAAAAAGGATGTAAGTGATTAACCGGAAGTATTTAAATGGGTGGAATGGCGGTTTAAAGGGGGTTTTGGATAAGACGATGTGAGGTTTCAGAGGATGATGTGACATGGGTGGTAAGGTTAGTCCATTTAAATAATCCGACATCATTAACAAAATCTTTACTTTTTACAGAGTGGGGCCCAAAAGATTTCCGTTACACAGTAAAATCTTTCTTCTGAGTATAAAGCATTTCCGAAGGTAATATTCTTCTGAAGGAAAATTTACTTTCGAAGTTAAATTAATTACTTCCGAGAGTATATGTTGCTTTTCAATTAAAGGCTTCGGAAATAGATCTGATATGAAATCAATCGCTTCTTCCAAGACTTAACACTCTTCCGAGAAGAAAATTATCCTGGGAGAAATTTGCTTCGGAAGATATGAAAAATATCTTCCGAGGGTTATTTCTCTTCGGAAGAATTCATACTTAGACAAAATTTAGAGAAAGATCTTTTGTAACAGGGCTTAGATATTTAAAAGGTTTACACATCTGAGATTAACTAATCAATGTTTATCATTAAAAGGTTTTCAAATGAGATTAACTAATCAATGTTTATCATCCCAATAGCTGTAATGAGATATTTAAATCTTTGTTCATCAAAGGCTTTGGTGAACAAATCTGCATATTGTTCATTTGAGTCAACTTTGATAAGTTTGATAAGATTTTTCTCATGAATATCTCTAATGAAATGATACTGATATCAATGTGCTTAGTCTTGGAGTGCTTCACTGGATTTTCAGTAATGGATATAGCACTGTTGTTGTCAATGTGGATAGGAGTGCTCATGAAGTTGAATCCATAGTCTATCATCTGGTTTTGAATCCACAGCAGCTGAGCACAGCAACTAGCAGCAGCAATGTATTCAGCTTCAGCAGTTGATGTAGAGACACAGGATTGCTTCTTGCATTGCCATGAGATGATCCTTGCACCAAGAAACTGACATCCACCAGATGTTGATTTCTTGTTGATGTTGCAGCCACCATAATCACCGTCAGAGTAACCATAGATATTGAAATCGCTATTTTTTGGATACCAGAGACCTAGTTTAGGTGCTCCTTTGAGATATCTGAGAATTCTCTTGGCAGCTACTAGGTGAGACACCTTTGGAGCAGCCTGATATCTTGCACAAATGCAAGTTGCAAACATGATATCAGGTCTACTTGCTGTGAGATACATCAGAGAACCAATAATTGCTCTGTACTGATGTTGATCAGTATCCTCCCCCTCAGAATCAGGGCAGAGATTGTGGTTTCTGGGTATAGGTGTTTTTGCTGCTTTACAATCCTTCATATCAAATCGTTCTAAGATATCATTGACATACTTAGATTGATTGATGAAGAATCCTTCCTTCAATTGCTTTACCTGAATTCCAAGGAAAAAGTCCATTTTACCCATGGAACTCGTCTCGAACTTCTTCTTCATAAAGCTCTCAAAGTCTTTACACATTTGGTCATTTGAGGAACCAAATATGATATCATCAACATAGACTTGAACGAGAAAGATGTCTTCCCCAGACTTTCTTATGAAAAGAGTCTTATCAATGGTACCTCTAGTGTAACCATTCTTTAGGAGAAATTGAGATAATGTCTCATACCACAGCCTAGGTGCTTGGCGCAGCCCATATAGAGCTTTATCCAACTTGCACACATAGTTTGGATGATGTGGATCTTTAAATCCTAGAGGTTGGCATACATAGACTTCCCTATCTATATCCCTATATAGAAAGGCACACTTGACATCAAGCTGGTAGACAGTGAAATTCTTGGATGCAGCATAAGCAAGGAAGATCCTAACTGCCTCAAGTCTTGCAACAGGTGCAAAGACATCAGTATAATCGATTCCCTCCTCTTGAGTGTATCCTTGAACCACCAGTCTTGCCTTTTTCTTGATAATCAAGCCTCTACAATCTCTCTTATTTCTGAATACCCATTTAGTGCCTATAGGTACTTGACCAGATGGTAGCGGACATAGGTTCCAAACCTTTTGTCTTTTGAATTGAAGCAGCTCCTCTTGCATTGATTCAACCCACCTACTATCTTTCAAGGCATCTTCCACCTTCCTGGGTTCCATTTGGGATAAAAAGCATGAGTACAAGCAGACATTCCCATTATGAGTTTGTCCTCTTGTTCTCACGCTTTCAGAGACTTCCCCTATGATGTTTTCAGCTGGATGAGTGTTATGAATCCTGAGTCTAGGAATCACCTCCAGTTGCAAAGATAAGTCCAAATTGGACATATTTTGCTCAGGAGCTTGAATACTTGGTCCAGCTGTTGTTTCAAACTGATAGGATCAAATGTACCAATCTGTGATAACAATTCAATGAAATTCACACAAAGTAATCAAATCAAAACAAGATATCAACAAAATTCAAGTTTTCATTAATATCAAGTTCAGACAATTACAAGTATGAAAGCAGGTTCGAATACAATTCTTAGTTTTTTACTACCTGTAAGTCTAAACTATTTATACTGAAAACAAAAAGTAAAGGAACTAACTAATTACACAAATAGTCCCTATACTATTACAAAATATTAAAAGACAACTAAAGACAACATGTTAATCTTTTTAAGAGCACTAACAATACTCCCCCTAAGATTGACATGGTCTTCTGTCTTCGAGATCTTCAATCTTTGTCTTCTTTGTCTTTCCTTCCATCTTCAATCTTAATCTTCATCCTTCATCTTCAACTCTATCTTCATCTTTATCTTCATCCGTCATCTTTAACTCTTTATCTTCATCCTTCAAAGAAATCTTCAGGCTCTTCTTTGACTTTAAACATCGGCTTTTGTTTATACATCTCTAACTCTTTCAAAGCATTCGAAATTGCAGACTTGAATTTACTTGCAAGAATGCCTTGTTCAGGTTTAGATTCATTCATCTTGATTTCCATCTGGTTCATTCTCTCCAAAGTATCTTTTGATAAACATGAGATATCAATATTAGCATACAACTCAATAGGCTTTGAACTTTCCTTTGAGTATACTTCCAACACTCCTTTTCTTGATATTCTCATGAATTCAATATCTTTAATATCCTTCTTGACAATGTTGGCATAAGGAAGAGCCTTTCTCAGAGATATTCTTTCCATAGCTGCATTCATCACATGAATAATGGAAATAAAATACTTCTTGTCTTGCTCTGCTACTTCTGGAGATACTTTCTCAAATTTCTGTACTGACAAAAACGAGATATAACTCGGATGTAACAGTTTTAGCTCAAAAACTCCAAACAATGTAATCATGTCCTCATCCCATCTTTCTAGATTTCGTACCAACTTAAGCTTAAACGTCTCAGTGTTATAAAACCATCTGAGAATTGGCTTGGAGTTTTGATTTCCATCTATTACTTTAAGGCCAGGAGTTGTAACCTTCTCAAAATACTTATCATGAAATTCAATCATATAATGTTCCTCCTCAGATTTTAATCCCTTGAGCTTTTTATTATTCCTCATAATAACAAAATACTCGTTATCCTCTTGCTCACATCTTGTATTAAGGAAATTACTCGATCGATCCAATCCTCTTCTTAATAATTCAACAAACATCTTGCCACGTTTTGAATCAGACGGATTGATCAGAGGTAACCTATTCAGCTCTTTCAAGTCTTGCACTGGAAGTTTTATTATGCTAGAGTAAAAGTGATATACATCACATACAACATTTACTCTTTTTATCAAGAACACATCAAATACTTCATCATACTTCCATGCAATGATCTTTACTTGATTGGTAAAGTTAGGAGCAATCATAGCATTCAGCAATTCAGCAACTGGTTGTCCTCTTTGCAATACATTCCTTACCAAATCTCCTGTTGATATTGAATTGTCAAAGATATGCCTTTGTTCAGTAGAAGCTTTATAAGCTTGTCTTTCTGGATCAGGAAACATTTCAATCAACTCTTTCCTGTGAACATGAGCATCAGCAAATCTTGACATCTGTTTAATCTCCTGTGGCTTAAGCATTCTTGTTCTCTTTGTTATTTCAAGATACTGAGGATTATCTGTATCAAGAACTATCATTTTCTTCAATTGTTTCTCAGTCTCTTGAAAACTTCTAACAAGGTTTCTCAGTGATATAGATTGTAGCCTTTTTAGTTTTCTCCAAGGATAATTTCTAGATTGCAACCATGATCTAAGAGCAGGAATGCTCATATCTTCCGGATCAGGATGGTGCAATTTAGAGCTGGATAGTTCTTCTACATTGATCACTTCTTTTGCTCTTGTCCATTCACCATGCTCAACCACTATCTCATTTGGATCTATAGGTGCTACTGACTCTGCTGTAATACATTTCTCATATTCATCGTTGATCTGAGAAACAATCAGTCCATCCAAATATACACGATTGTATTTCATCTTCACAAGATAATTATATATTTCTTCAAAGTCTTGAGGTACTTCATCTTGTTCATGAGTATGCTCTTGTGAAGAGAACTGTGATACAAATTGTGCTTCATCAATTTCTTCATCATCTAGCACTTCATCATACCAATCATCATTGTATACTTCCTCAATATCTTCTAAAGCCTCAATCTGTTCTTGAACATTCTGTTCTTCAACAGTTTCTTCAGTTCTTGGCATTTTAGAAGATGATTCAGTTATACTTATATCTTCTACTTCATCCACTTTCCTTTTTCCTTTTATTTTCTCAAGATTTTCCTCAACATGTATCTCAGTACTTATTTCTTGTACTGGTGAGATAGGCTTCTGAATTCCTTTTCTTTTAGCAAATCTTCTTTGAGCTTTTCATGTTCTTCAGTTAGTTTCTTAAATTTCTCCTCAAGAGTATCATAATCTTTGATCATAACTTCAAAGTTCTTGATCACATCTTCTTTATCTTTAGCAAACTTCATAATCTTTTCATCTTTTGAGGCTTTTTCTTTAGTCAACTTTACATTTTCATCCTTAAGCTTTTGAATTTCATTTTCAAGAGTTATTTTTATCTCTTTTATCTTTTCATTCTCCAATCTCAACTCTTCAATCTCTTTCTCTTTACTCAGATTTTCATCTTTCAATCTTTCCAACTCATCAATATTCACTATCTCCTCTGTTTGTACAGACACATTTTGTGTTGTATTCACAGGAATTGCTTGTACTCCTTCATTAAAATCAACTTCAAAAACTGGATTGTATAGTATATCATTCATAAAATCAAAATCAAAGGATTGATTTTGTGAATTAGTTTCTGTACAGCTTCCTCATGAATCTCATCAACATTTCCTTCATCCATAGTTTGTGTTTCATCAACAGTATCATCATGAATATCACCAATATTAGTTTCATCAATCACATTTTGAGGTTCATCTCCAGTATCTTCATCATTTCTTTCTTCAGTTTCTTCTTGATGTGCTTCAGTGGCACCATCATTTCCATCATCATCATCATTGTCATCACTTTCTTCACTTGATGAGCTTTCAGAAGATTCATCTTCATTTCCTTCAGCACCATCATTACTATCATCATTTTCATTTTCTTCATCATCTTCTTCTTCTGATGAACTTCCAGTAACATCATCTTTACTTTCTTCCTCAACTTCTACATCCTCAATCAGATCATTTGGATCTATTGGTTCTTCTTCAGACAGATGAAAATGTTGCTGATTAATGTCTACTTCATTCATTGCTACATTCCTGATATAATCAAAAACTGGAATATTTTGAGCACCAGTTATCATAGCCAGTCTTTTGTACACAGCATCTGACATATGCTCTAACTATAGCTTTTCACCAGTAGCTCCTTCAGCATACAAGTCAGGATTTGCTTCATTAATAAGCAATTGGAGGAATCTAGGATACATCAAATACTTATTCCTCACTCCTCTTTCAAGGTTAAAAATAAAACCATTCATTATCCATTTAGCCATATTGAATCTTCTATTTGTGGCTAAGGCAATAATTGGCGATGCAATGTCTACAGGAAATGAATCCCAACCAGCACTTCTTTTAGAGATGCAGTGTTGAAAGATATAGCATAGCAGCTTCCAATGCTTAAATACTCGAGCTCTAAAAAATTGCTTTTTAGAGAAGTGATCTGGATGACCCATTTGTAAAAAAACTTCTCTACATTCATTAAAAGTGTATTCTGTTAAGTCTTCAGGGTCATTATCACCAAGTCTTAAAGCTATTCTGATAGCTTCTTCAGATACTTCAAGCATTCTTTCTGTAGTGATAAAGGCTCTTAGCACTTTGTTTCCTTCATCATCTCTTTCAACTTGTGCAGTTCTCCAGAATCTCTTAATCATTCTTCCATTGATCATTGGTCTTGAACACATAGCAAAGACATATTTTGTACTGAGCAAAAATCTAATAATTTCTTCATATCCAATGGCTTCTCTTGTTTCATCATCTAAGTATGCAACCACATTATGTTTTGGCTCAAACTTTAATTATGCCATCTGCAAAATACAAAGAAATGATTATAAGAAGATTGAATATTGATTTTTGAAATTTATTCCTACATATAACTTAGCAGTCTTAATCTATATCTTTTTCATTTCAATTTGACTTATTATTTTGATTTTTCATTTTGACTTTTATTTTGACTTTTTATTTTGACTTTTGGAATTTACTTTTTATTTTCACTTTTGAATTGAGATTTCAAAATGTAACATAAATCTTTATTCATTTTGAATTCATTATCTAACATTTCAATTTTGATTTACAATTTTTTTTTAAAAAAAATTATTTTATTTTATTTTTATTTTTATTTAAATCTTGACTGTCTGTTCATCTTCTTCAAGACCTGACTGCTTGAACACTCATCAATTCATTTACAATTTCAGATTATTCTCATTACATCAACATACTCGCAAACTGATTCTTATCAATAATCCAGTGTCAATTTTAGATATTATTCACATTTGATTAGTTAAACTTGAATTATATAGGGTTCGAACGCACAAATAGCATTCAAACGCCTATGTCAATACTCTGATTTAACCAACCATTTACAGATTTGAATAACAAACTTACGTTTATAAATCCAAATACTATCTATAATCAACAGGATTTGATGTAATCTCAGATGAAATGAGAGTATGAATATATGTGATAGTCGCAGTATCAGGGGTTTTGTCTGAGTGTTTTTGAATGTGAATAAAGAAATGAGCATAAGTGTTCAATTTATATTAAGTAAAACTTTAGGCGCATGAGCCCTGTTTGGGCGTCAGAAACCCTAAAATTCACTAACTTTTTAGACGCATGAACATTGTTTGTGTGTTTTTCCTTAGACGCATGGGAACCGTTCAGACGCATAAGCCCTGTCTAGGCGCTTTTGCATTGTTCAGTCGCATGAACCTTTTGATACGTCTAACACTTGTAGTTTTTCAAGCTTATCAACTGTATAGACGCATGAGACATGTCAAACGTCTAACACTTATAATAATTTTTTTTAAACTTTTCAACTGTGTAGACGCATGAGATATGTCAAACGTCTAACACTTAGTCAAAATCAAACTCACTATTTAGGCGCATGGGATCATCACAAACGCCCAACACTTAATTAAAGTCATGGACTTGTAACAACTGTTTAGGCGCATGGAATGTGCCAAACGCCCAACACTTGTAACATTTCATAGATTTATTACAACTGTTTAGATGCATGGGAATGATTCAAACGTCCAAACACTTGGATAATTCCTAAAAATTTCAACATGCTCCTATTAAGAAGTATGTGCACTGTTTAGGTGCATGAGTTGACTTTGTGTTGACTTTTAGTTGACTTTGACTTTGAGTTGACCTTCATGATTTAAACACTTGTGATTTCCAATTTCTTCACCTGCACACTTGATTAAAAATATTGGTAATATTTCATACTAAATTTTTTTTAAACATTTAAAGCATAATTTTGAATTTTTTAAACTTTTTCTTTTTAGTCCCCCAATTTTGAACTTTTTGCATTTTGCACTTCAATTTACAAAATTTTATTTTCTTTTGATTTTTAAATTTATTTTGTCCCTTCATTTTAATCTCAACAATTTTCATCTAACTTTCAACTTATGACAAAAGCATTTTCATTTGAAAATTTATGTAGGTTCATATTATATTTTTCAAAAATTACATTTTCAATTTACACAAATACTTTGAACATATAGCATCATCCTTTCAATTCAACATTTTGATTTTGATTTGTAATTATGATTATTTTCTGAGAACAACTCTTTCATTTATTACTCCCCCTAAACTTTTAAGTTTGACAAACTTGTAAGTTTCTTAGGAAAAATAATAAGATCACACATCACATTGTGACATTGCCTTCACACACAAAAACATGCATAAAAGCAAAATAAAAATCAGAATCAAAATCTAATATAACCAAAAGATTTAATGTCTGCAATGAGATCATATTAAGGAAGATCAGCACATTAAAATAAAATAAATATGGATAGTCATAGACAATGAATAAATCCTGATCAAGTGTGTTCCAGGTCAGTGATATCACAGCAAAGGAGACACAAGATCTAAGGACAGACAATGAGTGTTTTTGACAAATTATCAACTCACTTACTTTTTCAATTCTTGGATTGATTATGGTTTATTTAGATATGACATGATGTGAAACATACAGAGACTAAGAGAGCTCAACCATCATCATGATATGCAAGAAAGAACACATACTCAACTTATTACCTGAAATATATGTATCACCAAAGTTCATGTTACTTAAATTAATAGAGAATGATCATGGATAACCATTTGATCAG
Source organism: Flaveria ramosissima (assembly GCA_025215565.1). Classification (NCBI taxonomy): domain Eukaryota; kingdom Viridiplantae; phylum Streptophyta; class Magnoliopsida; order Asterales; family Asteraceae; genus Flaveria; species Flaveria ramosissima. Next base: position 37,660,422 of record CM046031.1, read on the forward strand.
CTCTGACTATTCATTTGAATAGTTTGTGCACATTGGCATCTTTTGCATCAAAAAGAGAATCCAGGTCTGTAATCACTTACAACAAAGGATATCTCAGCACTTCAGGTCTATGACGACTCATAACAGAGAAGTGAAATGATGCTTTGTAACAGATCTCATGAATGAACACAGTATCAACATGTATGAGTGGTGTAACTTAACAAGCATTCAATCTGATAAGCTAAAACAACTCAAAAGTACTCAGATGAATACAGACAAGCATTAATATTTAGTTTGATCCCAAGAATTTACTTTTTCAGCATAATAGTCATATATTGTCTACACATCATATCTGATCATGTCTAGACTCTATTTATGAGTGAAGTATGCAACTGATCTCACTAATGTACTATCATTTCTCACATGTTGCATAACATAATCCTTTTAAAAAGACTCTATTTTTGAGGTTTTGATATATATTTTTGTATTTGAGTTTTTCTAAGGAAAACAAGAATCACACACACACAAAATATAAACAGGCAATTAATAATGAGAGGATCACTTATTATGATCTTTTGATTTAGGGAGTTCACATATGATTTATAAGACCAATTGATTCTACTAAATACTCAAACCGTCCTGGTAGGAAGGCTTTAGTAAATAGATCTGCCAATTGTTTTTCTGTTGCAATTTGGATCAATATGATTAATCCTTTTTCAGAGTTATCTCTAAGAAAATGATATCGAATTTCAATATGTTTTGTTTTTGAGTGTTGAATAGGATTAGCTATAATGAACATAGCAGCTGTGTTATCTATGTAAGTTGGTGTTTTAAGAAAATTGAACCCATAATCCAGTAGTTGATTTTGCAACCAAAGGATTTGAGAACATCCTGCTGATGCAGCAATGTACTCAGCTTCTGCAGTTGAAACAGATACATTTGTTTGTTTCTTACATTGCCACGAGACTAATCGAGGACCAAGAAATTGACACCCACCCAAGGTAAATTTTCTATCTTGACAGCATCCACCATAATCACTGTCTGTATATCCATATAATTCAAAGTTACCTTGGTAAGGATACCAAAGCCTTAAGGCTGGTTTACCTTTGAGATACCTGAATATCCTTTTGACAGCAATTAAGTGAGATTCTTTCGGGTCTGATTGATACCTGGCACATACACAAACAGCATACATAATGTCTGGTCTAGATGAAGTAGGATACATCAAAGAGCCAATCATTGATCTGTATAAAGTTTGGTCAATAGATTTTCCCTTTAGATCAGGTTCAATCTTGGTGTTAACATCTGCTGGAGTTCGTATGGACTGACAGTCTTGCAACTTAAATTTCTTCAAGAGCTTGTCAACAAACTTCTCTTGATTGATAAAGATCCCATCTTCAGTTTGCTTGACTTGAAGTCCGAAGAAAGAAGTTAATCTCTCCCATAGAACTCATTTGGAACCGAGATTTCATGATTTCTTCAAATTCATTGCACAATTTGGGACTAGTAGAACCAAATATGATGTCATCAACATACACTTGTACACATAAAAGATCATTATTATCCTTCTTTATGAATAAAGTTGGATCAATTTTCCCTCTTGTGTATCCATGTTGGATTAAGTGTTGTGATAACGTCTCATACCGAATTCTAGGGGCTTGATGAAGTCCATATAAAGCTTTACTCAGCTTATATACTCGATGCGGAAATTGAGCATCCTCAAAGCCTGGAGGTTGTTTCACAAACACATCGTCAGTGATAGGACCATATAGAAATGCACCCTTTACGTCCATTTGATACACCTTGAATTTCATGAATGAAGCATAGGCCAGGAAAACTCGAATTGATTCAAGTCTTGCAACTGGTGCAAACACCTCATCATAGTCTATTCCTTCTTTTGGTGTGTATCCTTGTGCAACAAGTCTCGCTTTGTTCCTTATTACAACACCACGGTCATCAGTCTTATTTCTGAATAGCCATTTCGTGCCTATTGCATTTTCTCCTTCAGGTAAATCCACCAAATTCCACACTTCTTGTTTGCGGAATTGAAGTAATTCTTCTTGCATAGCTTCTATCCAACCATTGTCCTTTAATGCTTCAGTCACATTTTTAGGAACAACTTGAGAAAGAAAACAAGAGTATAAGCACACGTTTGCTTGTTCTGATTTACTCCTTGTTGTTCTCTCATTCAATGGACCAATAATCTGAGAAATTGGATGATTCTTGTGAACACGAGATGTTGGAATCTCATCACATTGAACATTAACATCCAGATTTGTTTGGTTCAAGTTGGAAAGCTCGTTAATCAAATTAGAAGAATGTGGATTGAAGTTTGGAACTTGAGTCGGTGAGTTGATAAAGTAATCAAAGTTACTAGTATCAACTACATCACCAGAGATGGATGATGTTCCAGACTCAGGTATCACAAACTCATTACCATCACTAGGAAAATTTTGTGATCTTTCCTGATCATTTGAAGCTGAATAACCTGAAACTGTATTATCATGATTTTGTATTGTTGAATCCTTGACGAATGATAAAAATGGGTAGTCTGAGCTAGAATCATCTAGGTCATCAGAATCTGAATCCCCACTAAAAGATCCAAGATCTCCTCTTGAGTTCCTCTTACCTGTAGAATCAAGACAATTTGGTTGATCAAACAAGTTAGATTGAAGAGAGTTTGATAATAAATCTAAGTCAAATAACCAAGCAGGACCATTTGAAACTGATGGAAAAGAATTTTCCAAAAACTTAACGCTGAATGTTTCAAGAATTATATTTGTCCTAGAGTTATAAACTCGATAGGCTTTTGAAACAGATGAATATCCAACGAAAAATCCATTATCATATTTTGCTTCAAATTTTCCTAATTGATCACTTGAATTAAGAATCATAACAGGACAACCAAATGATTTTAAGAAATTTATGTTCGGTTTCCTGCCAAACATTAACTCATATGGAGTTTTCAGTTTATCTTTCACGATTAAGATTCGATTCTGAACGAAACACGCAGTTGATATTGCTTCATCCCAAAAAGTGATAGGTATTTTTGCATCAGCTAACATTGAACGAGCAGCTTCAATCAGTGTTCTATTCTTCCTTTCAGCAACTCCATTTTGTTGAGGAGTTCTGGGAGCACTAAACTGATGAGCTATCCTTTTCTGTGCACAAAACATTTCAATGTTAGCGTTTTTGAATTCTGTTCCATTATCACTTCTTATTATTTTCACGTTATTTTCTAATTGATTTTCTACTTTAATGATAAATTCTTTTAGTAAATCAGCCGTTTCAGATTTGGCATATAGAAATAAAACCCATGAAAATCTTGTGTAGTCATCAATGATAACTAAACAATATGATTTTCGTCCAATACTCTTGACATTTGTTGGTCCAAAAAGGTCCATATGTAACATCTGAAGAGGTTTGGATGTTGAGTTTATAGGCTTGGACTTATAAGACGCTCTGTGTTGCTTTCCCTTCAAACATGCTGAGTAGTGATCATTTGTTGCAAACTTCCTTGATGGAAGTCCAATTACATGATTCCCTGCTACAAGCTTGTTCATATACTTGAAATTTGAATGATCGAGACGTCTATGCCAAAGCTGGCTTTCATCATTTGATGCCTTAGCAATTAGGCATGTTGTTTCAGTTGAAGGATCAACTTGAGACATATCCAAATTGTATACATCTCTATCTCTCTCAGCTGTAACAATCACCCAATCTTTGCTTATCTTGAAACCTGGCTTCAAAACATAACAAAATGAATCATCAAATAGAACTGAATATGATTTGTCACATATTGAGATACACTTAAAAGATTAAAGTTCAACTGTGAACAGAAGTTGACTTTATCAAAGCTTATTATCCCATTTGATACTGTTCCTTCTCCGGTTATTTTTCCTCCAGCATCACCACCAAAGGCGACGTGAGTTCCATCTTTTTAACTTAAAATCTTGTAACAAGGCAGGATTGCCTGTCATGTGCCGGCTACACCCACTATCCACATACTATGTATTGAGTGGTCTTTTTGGGCGTACCTGCACAACAAGAAATTTAAGTTAAGATATATACCCAAACCGAGATGATCTTGGGTTTTCTAAATTTATCAACAATTGTAAATTGTTTATAATGGAGATTATTCAAATCAGGTTTATTTTAAATGAATTTACCAATTTTATTTTGGAAATTGTTTGAATTAGAACATTCATATTGTTTGATTGATCAACTTTTGAAACGTAATTATGACTAATATTTTTATTAGTCATACTTACAGATCTAGGTATGAAATATTCTTGCATGATCTATTTTGATCTCACATAATTGTTCTTTGGAAACGATCTCAAACCTAGAGTAGGTTGATTAATGACTTTTTGAAATCCATTATTTTGATTTCTCAAGTTGTAACATCCTGTATTTTTACATTAATTAAAAGTTAACGTCGTTTAATTTTGTAAGGATCAAAGTTGTCAATTATGAAACTTATGGTTTGCTTATGCTTATTTAGTTGTATGCCTTTAATTCTTCAAATTGAAAGTTAATAGTTTAATTATGAAGTTGAACATAACTGTAAGTAATAATAATATTACTAATACTAATAATAAGTAATAATAATAATAATAATGATAATAATAATAATAATAATAATAATAATAATAATAATAATAATAATAATAATAATAAGAATAAGCATAATAATAATAAGAACAATAAAGGTGATATGAAATGAAAGTTACTAAACTTAAAAATGTTTAAGCCTTAAACTTAATTAAGTTCAAGGGGCCTTTTTGTCAATTTAGAAACCTTGAAAATAAAGTTTGAGCATGAAATAACAAACTGGAAACCATAGGGACTAATTGTGTAAAGTATCTAAACCCAAACCCCACCCCCTTTCTCTCCCCCCCTATTTTCGGCCGCCGGCCGGCCAAGTCCGGCGCGGCTCCGGTAATTAGTAAATTATTTTCTGTATTTAAACAATTAAATATTTTTTTAAAAAATATTTTAACAAAGGTTACTTTTGGTTATTTTTATGAATTTTAAATAGTAATTAGTAAATTATTATTTTAAACGTTGCTTTTAAATTATTGTTTGAAGCGTGTTAATTTTATAAAACTTTATTTTAACTTTATATCTATATTCTTCAAATTATTATAAATATTTTCTTCTTCATATCTTTATATAAAATATAAATATATTTCTTTTCATTTATTCCAAGAAAATATATTTGGGTTCCATTTGTTAAAAATAATTGACAAAGCCCCAAACATCAAATTGAACTTTAGTTCACGTTAATTTGCTAAACTTATTATAATTAAACTTTAACGTTGTAAATATATATATAATTTTAGGTGCCTTGTGAAGAACTACATTGGATCACTGCTTATTACATTTCTTATTTAATCGTCATTCTATACTTATTTGATCAAGTGAGTATTTCCATACCCCTTTTTGCACATTTTTACACTTTGGGTTGAAACATATTACTTTATAAACATTGCACTTGTAAACACGTTTGATGCTTGTAAACTTATGGCAATTCACTTGTATGTTATGGTTAGTTGATCTTTGTAGCTACCATGTAATGTCGAATATATGTACAATCATTAACTATTGCTAGCCTGGCGACGTCATAGATTTATGGGTCTGACAAGCCTGCTTGGTTTATCCAAGTACACTTAGCTAATCGTATATGCTTGTAAACGTTTGAGACTTGTAAAACTTTGTCAAGGTTTGATTGTGCATTCTGTCTTACATCCCTAGTTACTTTGCTCTCTAACTTATAACATGGATTGCCATCTTTTATATATCTATGTATTTCAAACTATGGAAATCTCACCAACATTATTGTTGACATTTTTATTTTTAACATGTTTCAGGAAATACTCAAGTTTTATTTCTACTCATTGAAGCTTGCACATCTACGAATGGACCTAGATAAATAAATGAAATAAGAATGACATGTTGCTTTTTATGATATGCTTTTAATTTCGTTGAGACTTATGATTGTAATGGTACAATTGGAACTTATGTTTAATATATATTTGGGTTATTAATAGCGTTATGTGGCTGTGAACGATCTTAACTCTCACTCCTCGACGTTTCCGCCGTCAAGGTTGGGGTGTGACAGATTGGTATCAGAGCCCATAACTATAGGGATTTAGGTTATTATAAATGGTGACATAGACTATAGTTTATGCATGAACCTCATAGAAAAATCCTTATAATCTTGTGTATACTTATTGCTGCATGTCACATGATGCTATCTATTTAGGGATGCCTTTTGTGCAACTTGATGCCCTTAGATAGATGTGCCTTATAATTATATAAACTTGGTTACTTGTCTCCCTAAACTTATCTTTGACTCTTTGATCCTCCCCGACAAATGAAGCTTTCTAAACTTATTCTCGACCACATGTGGAATCTACACTTATTATTGTGGGTTTAATTCCTTAGACTCTATGTCTAATTTATTAAAATCTCATCAAGGTTTTGATTTTATGAACCTAAGAAATTTGTGTGACATATAGACACCTGTATTCTGGATTTCCTGGCAAAAGGCCCTCGGGCTAAGGCAAGCATAACGCATAAATCCTACGGGACTAGTTATGCTTACCTGGGGATTTCTGGGATGAGTGATAAACTATGGTCAACATACATCAGTTTCTAAGGCAAATGGGTCAATTTACTTTGACGTGTCAACGTTTCCAAATGGTAATGCATTACCAAAGGGAACCCTCCAGTTTATATTTAAAATATCAAAAATCCTTGATTCCTTGGACTAGTTTATCATCGAAACTCTAATATTTTCTCATTCCTATCTTACAGAATGTTTCCGTTAATATTGAACTCATCATACTCCTCAATTCCTACGTTTAAGCAACGTTATACGTTGTGCGCCTTATGTAACTATCTTCATACCTTGACCAATGTGTACATGGATCTTAATATATCCAAAGATATTGGTCGTCTAAACCAAAGGGTTATTTTTAAACTTAAAATTTGTTACTTAGGGTTTCCAAATATCCTTAAAGTGTGTCCCATAACTGAAATCATGCTGTGACAACCGACCTCCAGGTTGTTACCCTAACCCTAGATTACTTTCATCATTATCCATGTTATGAGTGCTAATAATTGAAACTATTCAACCCTACTATGAAATTGGAAACAATTCTTACTACTTGATGTAAATTATGATTTTATGTGATTTTTATTATTGACTTTTAGCTAATTTAGGTTTCTACCTTTTAAAAATTAGTGTCCTGGGAATGTCATCTAGTCACCCTTACAAAATTAAATTCAAGAGAAGGCAATTAAAATGTGAGCATACACACTCACACCTACATAATTTTCGGCCATGCATGCATGGGCATGCATTAGATACCTCAATTCACCATCCACTAAATAATACATTATACCCAATACTACAAAATTACACTACATAATAATAATTTACAATTAAAATTTAAATGGAAAATCCCCCCCACTACACTCCAAATCGGCCGCCCCCCCTCTCCACTCCTCTCCTCTCTTCACCACCACCCCACACACCCACTCACCTTTCATGCAAATCTCTCCCTCTCTCCCTCTTAATCGAACCACCAGCTGATCAAACACACACACACCTCACAACACTCTCAAAACAATTCTCTCTAAGTCTTGTGCAAGAAAAATTCGAAGAACACCACCAAGTTCCATTCGGCCAAGAGCAAACCGCAAGGAAGTGGCCTAGTTCGCGAGTTTTGGTCACACAACCACACTTGTTCCACCTTTCCAGCCTTGGTTCGAGCTTCTCCATTCAAGTCCAAGGAGTTTCAAGCCATCCACAACCATCAACACCTTCTAAACCGTGAGTTACATCAAGTGTAAGCTCATGTTGTTGGTTTTGTGACATTTCACTTGTTTTCTTCATTTATCACCTAAAAACCGTGTATTTCCTTGTTGTAGCAGAAACATCTCACCATCATCTTGTTCTTAAGGAGTTCCCAACGTTTTTGAAGGTAAACCTCATGTTATGTTAGTCATTCTTGAGGTGGAAACCGATTTCCACCATGAAAACCCTCTTTTTGGGTGTTTTGGTATCATCTAACTTGTGAAAGTTTCAACTCTTGTAAACCAAACTTGTGACCTGCATTTTTATGACTTAATGGACTCCCAAGAACCTGTTTTTAAAAGTTCCAAGAGGCTACACACTCAAACCCACGGTTGATACATGGATTTCACCTTGAAACCCTCCTTTCTACATGTAACAACACCCTTTTAAGTGTTAGGACCTGGTATTTGAACGAAATACCGAGTGATTGCGTGTTAAACCAACTCAAATAGTGCGGAATCCTATTTGATTGGCGATCCAATCAGTGAGAACACACGATGAATCAATCAAGAATTGAAATCAACGTCAGAAATCGATTAGGAACCGATCTGATGTGTTCTATGAACTTGGAGAACGATTTGGGAGGCTTCTGGATGGCTAGGGTACGTTTGGAATCGTAATGGGATGAATGCTTACGTTTTCCCATGAATTGGGTCTATTTATAGGTTAGTATTGTTCAATCGTGCGACTGGGCCATAAGTATGGTTCAGTCGTGCGATTGAACCATGCGGTTGATTCATCCGCACGACTGAGTGTTCAGTCGTGCGATTGAGTCAATCTTATGTGTCAATCATACGACTGATTCAGTCTCCTGTTTCAATCGTGCGATTGAGTCAATCGTATGAAGTTATTCATGCGTGTGGTCCATTCGCATGGGCCATTCGCATGAGAACTTCATTAAGTTAAGTTTGAATGTTTTAATTAATATAACATAATGTGCTATCATTCAAACAATCATAAACCCAATCAATTCAATCACAACTATTAATGAAATATTAAACATCACAAGTAACAATCAATTCATATCATTTCATTAATCAATACAAATTACATCATAATCAGACAGACAAGTTCATTACATTACAAATCATGATCTAGGGACATACATGCATCAACAAACTCCCCCTTGGACCTAGATCTATCTATTCTCTTGTCTTCTGCATCACCTCCTTGTACTTTTTGTACTTCTCCTCTTTAGTGACTCCTGCGTGTATCTCAAACGCAAAGCAGAGTCTTATGACATTTTGGAATTGGAGGGCTTGTACAATATCTTGCGTGTCATAGAATAGTGGCCACTTGTATAATGTGTAGACATCATTAGCAGACAAGTTGGTTAGCCACATTGGGTCGAATACCCTGATAGTATCCATTTGTCCCTCTTTATTCAACACTATGACAGCTTCAGCGGTTCTCCAATCATAGTACCACCATTTGAAGTGGGGAGTGAAGTCCTGTGGCATTTCCCTGAGAGGGATTCTTGACATAGTGCGCGGAGGACTCCACTTCAGCACAATCTTTGGTTTTCCGTAATGGCATCAACCTCAGACCTTCTTATATACCTCGTAGGCTGTTGTGGTCTGAAGTTAACCCATCGGGTGTGGTACTCCTTCTTCAGGGCAGCCTCAAACCAACCTGACATCTTTCTTGGGTCAGCATACAGCAGCTTTAGCTTAGCTAGCTGGTTGAGCTCAAAACCAGGTAGAGTCTTCAGATCATGTGGGAACCTGAAGTACTCTATGCCCTGCTCCCTCTTAACTGCATAAGCGTTAAGGTCTTCAAAATAAGCCCATGAGATAATCCTGCCTGACACCTTATGGTGTTTCTTGACTCTGTAGAGCTTGGTGTAGGCATCTCTCTTTGGTGCAGCACGCTGGGCTCTTACTTCTTCAAAACAGGCAGCCCACTCAGCCTTGCGAATATCTACGTCTGCATTTGAGGCTTGGGCTGTTCCTTCAGTCTTTTCTGTTTCCTGCTCCATCTTGTCTAGTACCTCAAAAGTATCACTGACTAGGGATTCACCCAGATTGGGGACCACATTTCCCTCGGCGTCAGCGTACTGAGGATACTCTTCTGCAGTAATGTCTTCAACCTCAACTTCATCAATGTCATTTAGTTCCTCATCACTGGTTGAATCAACTGTTGGAGCGTCCTTCACTATTTCATCGGGATTGAGTCTGAACATTTCTGCCAGTTGCTCATCAGACAGGTCATGAATTATCTCCCCTTCTTCAGGGGTATAACTCACAGACCGTCTCACTATCCCTTGTAGGTCAAGAATCATGGTTAATTGAGTCTTGACCATTTGAAGGGGAGCAAAGTCAAACTCATCCCTTTGAAAGTTTGGATCTGTTTGATATAAACATTCAACACATAAAACATTAGTAATTAATCAAACAACTTATATTAACTTAATATATATAAACATTTAATACACTTGTTTTTCATTACATGATTCAAGTACAAAATAAATACATAAAACATCTAATCAGTACTTTTGTCTTGAATCTGTGGCGTGTCGCTCGGAGGAGCAGAAGTAGTGGATGACTGGTCTTGTCGATGCTTAGATCTCCGCTCTTGACCTGAAGCAGAGGCCGATGCAGCCGCATCCCCTCCTTCTGCCTCGTCATCATCATCACGTCCTTCTGTCCTGTCTTCTTCAGTCTCCTCATCATCATCATCTTCCTCATCATCATCCTCATCTTCATCATCGTCATCTCCATCATCCCCGTCACCTTCCTTTAGCTTCAGGGGCTCATCCTTCGACCCCTTCAACCTCAGCATGATAGTCTTGTTGGTCGTCTCCAACTCCTCTATACGTTTGACGGACTGAGCCTGCATGTCTTGGAGTTGGGACACCTCGACTCTCTGCTGGTCTATGACCCGAGCCTGCTCTGCCAGTTGCTGAGACTGGGCAGCAGTCAGGTCGGTCAGCTGGCGGATCTGCGCCGCCTTCTCCTCATCCGCAGCAAGCAGACGCATCACCATACGGTTTAGCGCTGAGAGCTGCTCCTCTACCCCGATGTGAGGTAGAGTGAATCCATAAGCATGTGAAGGCTGGGCTGAAGGTCCAGCATGATGTGTGGTGGTGGTGGCAGTGGCAGTGGTGAATATGGGTCGGTGGGCTGATGCTGGTGAAGTAGGGGTGAATGGTCTGGTGATGGATGGGAAGGATACGGTGGTGGTAGGTAAGGTGGTGGATGTGGTAGTGGGAGTAGTGGCTGTGGTGGCTGTGGTGATGGGTGGTATGTCAGTAGTGGTGGTAGTGGTGGCTGTGGTGCTGGAAGTAGTAGTCACGAAGGTCAAGCGACGCTTCTTCTTCTTCAATCCATGGGGTTGAGCCATCCGCTTCCTCCTAGTCCCGGAGGAAGTAGATGCTCCCCCTGCAGCTCTGCTTACTGACCCCGGAACATAGTTCGGGTCAGTGTCTCTCTCCGAGGAGTCCCTAGGGTGTTCACCAACCACCCGAAGCCCGTGGTCTGTGGGGAACTACTTTACTTCCCACAGTCCTGGTGAGGGGCTCCTCATCTGACTCCTCCTCCTCTATATCACCAGTAACAAACTCTTGATGGAAACCGGCCATCTCTGCGACCTCTCCGGCAGTGGCTGACCCCGGGGGAATAACGTCTGAATCTGTGCCTCTAGATGGGGCAGGCATGTCATCCCCGGCGTCGCCGCTATCATCATCATCAGAGTCAGTCTCTGGTATAGCAATATGCTCACATCCGAATCACTGTCCTCGTGGCGCCACTTCCTCTTGGCTGGCGCCACATAATCAGCACGGGCCAGATGCCCAAACAACCTCCTGACAGGGGGCTTCACCTGCTTCCCCCTGTATACCTTCATCCGGCCGAGTGTAGTGTCGTCCATGACCTCAAGAACAACAGCGTCCTCCTTCTCCTTCGGCAGGGAGGGAAGCTTCTGGTCAATGATCATCTGTAGAAATCTGGGGTACATACAGAAGCCTTCCTTCCCTTTCCCCTCGAGGTTCTCCACCAAGTAGGTGAATATCATCTTGGAGAAGCTGAAGGGTGGTTCAGCACCAACGCAGCATATGCGTTCTGGATCTGGTCGGAGAGCTCGTCAAAACCTCCCTTCCTGATGCTATACACTTCAGCAGCACGTGCGCAAGGTACTTAAACTGGGGACAGAGGTTACTCTTGTTGAGTACCCCGGCATTGATGTCCCCAGAGTACTTGGCTCTCATGAAACATCCTCTGACAGTGAGGGGGTGTAGACGAGTGGGACACTCAGCATCGTCCCCAAACTGTAGAACTATCCTCAGATCCTCCTCAGATACAGTGATAGCCTCACCAAAAATCGAGCTCCTGATGCAATGAGGCTCGGTGGATCTATCTACAGATGCGCCTTCCCAGAAGGCCTGCTGCACTGATCTGTATGGTGTGCAAGGAGTGGATATAGCATGAGCGATCCTGGATCTCTGTAGAAATGTAATAATGCCTGTGAAGTCAGCTGCATTCCTGGATGTCAAGTCCAGGTGAGCACATATGTTGTGCTTGGTGCTCATATTCCATCGACTCGCCATCTGTAACACATAATAATATAAACGTTAGTTTCGTTGGCTAAGAGTATAAAGCAACACTTAGACTTTGAATGAAAACTATCTGTCATGCGATTGAGGTTGTACGACTGAAGACAGTCGTGCGACTGAATCGTGCGATTGAGGTTCAGACGTGCGATTGACCTCATGCGCACGACTGAGTGTGCGACTGGACTCATGCGCATGTACTCTTGTGCGGTTACACCAGTCGTGCGACTGAGTCTCATTCGCATGGTTCAGTCGTGCGGTTAAGTGAATCGCTCCCTTCAGTCGTGCGACTGAAGTTCATCCGGACGACCAGTCGTCTGTCTCAGGTGTTCAGTCGTCCAACGTTCGAATCTACGCAAACTAAGTCCTATAACTCAATTAACCGGTTCTTTAGTGTCGCATTCTCTTTACTAACAACCTATTTTACTCAATTTTAACATATTGCTTAGTTTTAATAGGTTATTAGGGTTTGCATGTCTCGGTTCGCATTTCACAGTCGATTTAACCCATTTAGGGTTCCAATCTTTCTGATTTTGATGGAAGGACTTCAAATACCTGTATGATGATTAGCGAACGTCAGTAACACACAATCAAAGAGAAAACTAGGGCAAATCAAATTTTGGCAGAGTAACGGTAGGATGTGCGATTTAGGGGCGATTTGAGGGTGATGAGTCTCTGCGACCGACTCCACCTCTATTTATATCAACCCTAGATCCAATCGTGCGACTGAGTTCATTCGCACCTTTCAGTCGTGCGAGTGGGACTCAGTCGTGCGATTGGGTCAGTCGCCCTTCTCCAGTCGTCCGACTGAAGTTCAGTCGTGCGACTGACTCACTCGTTCGCACTTAAGCCTCCGATTGGACTAATCGTATGATCCATTCGGTTGGATGGTCCATACTCATAGTTCATTCGTGCGAATGGACTTCATTCGTATGGTTAGTCCATACGTATGGTCCATTCGTGCGAATGGGTCATACTTAGTTAATTTTTCTGCTATTTTTACCAATTTACCTTTAAACTCTTTTATATTAATTAAATTAACGTTATGAACTTTTGATCATCTCAGACATGATCCTTTTATCTTGAAAACACTTTGATCACCTCAGACGTGATCCTTTTAACCACTTTGGTCACCTCAGACGTGACCCTTTTAAAAAACACTTTGTCACCTCAGACGTGACTGATATAACCTTTCAAAGCACATATGGTCATCTCAGACATGACCCTTTTAGTGAGTTTATTCCTTCTGATTTTCCTGATGTAGCCCGACACTTGACTCAAATTAAAACTTAAAACGACTAACTAATTTAAGAATTTAAACTAATTACATAATCAGACATATTTTTGGCTTTTTGTGAGAGATAAATCCAGAGATTGATATCTACGGGATTTGGTTCGGGAGTAGATAGCTTCAACTTAGATTGATCACATCTGGACCAATTCAATTTTGGAATCATACAGGCAATTCAAATCATTTGGGACTAGTTATTAAACCTTTTGATGCTCAAGTTCTCGGTGTTCATCCAGAGTCGTTAGCAACATAAGGAAATCATACTGAAACTCTTAGATTTTCACATTGATTTGAACCTTTGAGAATGTAGCCACAATGATTGTCAGTATGTTTGTCCACTTAAATCCATACACAGACTTTTGACACAGACTGGTGACTTATTTAGGTTTAATTATTTCAACTAACATTTGTGGATCCCACACTTATATGGTAATCAACATTCCTCAGGAGCTTTTGAGCGGTCTACGGGTATTATTACAAGAAGAGACTATTCTTAGAGCTTTCAAAGAGAAGCCTGTCCTCAGGTCAGTGCCATCGCACAGCAGAGAGGCGGCAAACAACAATGAATTCTAGAATATCTAGGTTATGCTTATCCTCAGGTCAGTGCCATCGCACAGCAGAGAGGCACACAACCTATCTCCTTGTTAGAGCAGCTTATTTTATTTTGCACAAAATGCACCAACAACATAAGTCATTAGCTTTATTGCATTTGTCTTTCATTTTTTTCTTGCTTTGCTCTAGTTATGGTCATCCGCACACATTTGTGGCGTTTACTTGCTCATTACCACCTTATTGGAATATTGTTGATTGTGTTAACCAGTGATAAGATGGAAGCCCACAGTCAGTTGAACACTTAGTTTTATCTTGAAATCACCAATCCGGTCTATTTGTCTATTGTGTTGAATCTACCAACATATCATATATGGTCTAGCAGCCTCTAAGTCTACTTTCTTTGTGTCACCTTAGGAGTTGCCAGTTTTCTATCATCTTTCCTTTTAGTATTGCTTAGACTACACAGATTTATTACTTTGAACTTTTGCATCTTACTAAAACTTAAATTTTAAAGTCCCTCTTGATTTGTTCCTGTGTACTATCATTTTCCAAAGGTATTGAATCGGTATCACAGATACAATCTACCTTATTTCAGCTCGCTACTCCTTCTCCCTCATTTTTTTTTTTTTTTTAATGTTAACTTGCTGACATATTCTCCCCCTAAAATACTAAAATCATTTCTGGTTTAATTATTTTAGGATTTTAATAAACAGCAAGAGAACATGAGTTTAAATAAAATTAAAATCAAATAGACAAATCAAAATAAATAAAATAAAATTTAACTACACGACATCGGACTACACATTTTCATCATCAGGAATTACCTCACTTTTCTTTTTAACGCCGTTGACCTCTAATAAATATTGAAAACGTGGTTTATCAAAGGCTTTAGTATAGAGGTCAGCGCGTTGAAAATCAGTATTAATTTTAACCACATCAATTAAGTTCTTTTCAAAACAATCTCTTATGAAATGGTATTTAATACCGATGTGTTTGGTCTTAGGATGTTGGACCGGATTTTTAGTTACTGCAATTGCAGCAGAGTTATCAACAAAAATAGGAGTAGATGAGAATTTTAAACCGTAATCCCGCATTTGCTGTTGAATCCAGATGATTTGAGAACAGCAACTTGCAGCAGCAACATATTCGGCTTCACAGGTTGACAATGCAACCGATGTCTGCTTCTTACACTGCCAGGTAACTAATCTTCTCCCAAAGAATTGACACCCTGCTGATGTAGACTTGTAGTTCATCTTGCAGCCCCCGTAATCCGAGTCACTATACGCGGTAAGCTCAAAGTCATCATCATGAGGGTACCACAATCCAAGTGTGGGTGTACCCTTCAGATAACGAAAAATCCTCTTGACCCCGATCAGATGGTTGACCTTTGGTTTAGCCTGATATCTTGAACATAGACATGTAGCATACATAATATCAGGTCTTGAGGCAGTGAGATACATGAGGGATCCGATCATTCCTCGGTACATAGTGGCATCTACTAGATCTCCATTATCATCAGGTGCTATATCATGATTAGTAGCAAGTGGAGTCCCAGCAGCAGAAGCATTCTCCATGTCAAAGCGACTGAGAATGTCTCCTACATACTTGGTCTGATGTAGAAAGATTCCATTAGGTGTTTGATCCACCTGTAACCCGAGAAAGAACTTCATCTCCCCCATGGCACTCATCTCAAATTCTTTCTTCATTACTGCTTCAAACTCTTTACATAACTCTTCGTTCTTTGACCCGAAGATTATGTCATCAACATATATCTGTACAAGCAGTAGGTCGCCATCCTTTTCCTTAATAAACAGTGTACAGTCAATTACTCCCCTGCGAAAGCCGTGTTTCACAAGATGAGTTGAGAGTTTCTCATACCAAGCTCGAGGAGCTTGATGAAGCCCATACAAAGCTTTGTCGAGCTTGTAAACTCTATCCCGATGGTAAGGATCTTCAAAACCCTCGGGTTGACTTACATAGACTGTTTCTCTGATTTCCCCATGAAGGAATGCACTCTTTACATCTAATTGGTAGACTTTGATCTTCATGTACGATGCATAGGCAAGGAAGATACGAATAGCTTCCATCCTTGCCACGGGTGCAAACACCTCATTGTAGTCAATTCCCTCGACTTGGCGAAAACCTTGAACCACCAGTCGAGCTTTGTTCCTGATAATGACCCCTTGGTCATCCTTCTTGCATTTTAGTACCCATTTAGTGCCAATGACTTTAGCACCTTTAGGTTTATCAACCAGTGTCCATACACCTAACTTCTTAAACTGCAGAAGTTCTTCTTGCATGGCACTCACCCACGCCTCATCATTGAGTGCCTCACTGACATATTTTGGCTCAACCTGCGAGACAAAACATCGATAGGCACCATCATGAATGTAACCTTTCTCCATAACCGAGGCGTAATCAGCTGAGTATAACTGATTTCGGGTTTGTACTCCTGATCTGACATCCCCAATAACATTGTCAAGGGGATGATAGACGTTTAGTCGTGATCCTGGAGTAGTAGGAACAGCTACCTCAGAACCAAGATTATGAACATTTGGTTCTGCATCTGAGGTAGTTGGAGTTTGAGGTTCTGAAGTCGAAGGTGCATCACTCGTAGATGCTTGTGGACTTTCAGGAACTGGAACCTGTTCCTCCTGACTGTTCTGGTCATCTGCTTCAGCTTCATCTTCAGAGGAGGAGTCACTGTCGTCGACTACTCCCCCTGACTGAGTAGATGATTCTCCCTGTGTGCTAGATGGTGTATTCAGAATATCATACATCATCCTAGTAGCTAACTCATCATCCGAGGGAGAGAGAGGTATGTTGAAGGATTTGAAGAATCCATCATAATCGAAGAAGTAGGCAGGTCCTTTGCCTGTAGGTGGTGTGGTATATCTCTGAACGTCGACATTACACCACACTTCTACAAGACCCGTTGAGTTATTGTAAACTCGCTTATTCGGTATGTTGTATCCTAGAAAGATTCCTTCATCTGCCTTCTCGCTGAATTTTCCTTCTTGCGTCTTCTTCAGAAGTGTACACGGCGCGCCAAAGGGTTCAAGATACTCCAAATTCGGTTTGCGTCTTTGTAGTAGCTCATAACATGTCTTTCCGTGGCGCTTGACTATTAGGACTCGATTCAGTGTATAACATGCATTTGCTACTGCCTCATTCCAGAATTGGATAGGCAGTTTCGAGTCAGCCAGCATAGTCCGTGCAGTCTCTATCAAGCTTCTATTTTTCCTCTCAGCAACACCATTCATCTGAGGCGTGTATGCTGAAGTGAATTGATGAACAATTCCCTTTTCCTTGCAGTATGCCTCCATCCATTGATTCTTGAATTCGGTCCCGTTGTCTGAGCGTACTTGTCTAACCTTTAGCTTGTAGAGAGATTCCAGAGTGGTGACTAATTCCTTGAATGACTCAAATGTTTCTGATTTGGATTTCAGAAACATTACCCAAGTGAACCTTGAGTAGTCATCAGTGACCACAAAACAGTACAAATCGCCTGCAATGCTCCTTGTACTGACTGGACCAAACAGATCCATGTGAAGAAGTTCAAGAGGAAGTTCTATTGAATGAACTTTCTTTTCCTTATGAGACTTCTTTGTCTGTTTGCCTTTCTTGCAAGCTACACAAAAGTCAGGAAGTTGGAAGTTCTTGACATTTACTCCTCTCACTAAGTCCTTCTGAATCAAGTGATTCATCTTCCTTTGACTAATGTGTCCCATTCTCCTATGCCAGGAGATTGAGTCCTTCTCAGTAGCTTTAGATAGAAAGCACTGCACCTCATGATCCGTTGGAGCAGCTGTTGACAGATCCAAGACATAAAGGTCCTTATATCTTGAAGCAGTCATCAGAACTTGGTCCTCTGGAATCATATAGTCTTTCTTCAGCACGTAACACTTCTTGTTGTCGAAGATGACTTTAAATCCTTTATCGCAGATTTGGGAAACAGAAAGTAAGTTATTCTGAAGTTGTTGAACGTAGTTCACCTTATCAAACTTAACTTTCTGATTTCCCACTTCTCCCTGTGCTGTGATGTATCCTCCCTTGTTTCCTGCAAAGGAAACATGCCCTCCTTTTATTTGTTTGACATTTGATAAAAGGGCTCTATTTCCTGTCATGTGCCTGGATGCTCCGCTGTCTATAATCCACGTGTTAGTCTCAGCGCTATACCGAACACCCTGCACATATCAAGTAAATGTATTAGTTTAGGTTAGGAACCCAAGCCTTTACTGTCTTGGGTTTCCCAGAGGCATCACACATCATAAACTCTACCCATTGACCTTTAGAAGGTGAGGGTAACTCAGATTCCTTCTTGTCATCAGTATCAGACACACAGGATGACTTCTCTTTCCATAAGCCAGATTTGTGCAATGCCTGTTTATGATAAACAGTCGTCTGGCTTACAGGTTGGACTTTAGGTTCACTAGATCTTCTAGGTGGAGTTAGAGAACTCTCTTAGAAGACCTAGGTCTAGAGTCCTGAAGATCAATCTTCTTCCTAGGTGTCTGATAGAAAGGACAATAGGAAGCAATATGTCCACATTCTCCACAGTTGTAGCACAATCTGCTATCAACTTTATAAGTAGACTTTCTTTGTGGAGAAATGCGTGACACTTTAGTAACATCAATCACTTTAGGTTTTGACTCTTGCATGTTTGATGTTTTCTCTGGTTTAACAAATTTAACTGTTTTAACCTGTTTAACTTGTTCCACTTTTTGGTTAACTGGTTTTTGACTTGTAGCATGTGAAAAATTAACGTTTGAAGTCTTTTAGGTTCTGATTTGACTCTGTTTGACCCTGACTTTAAGTTAACTTTTTCAAATTCATTTTCCAGATTAACACAAGGCAATTTACCCTTTGCCTTTGAAGTGGCCTCCTTTTGTTTCTGTCCAGATTCAGTAGATGAACATGATGTGTCTGGATCAGTAACAAGAGGAGTGGTCACCACATGATCCTTGATTGGGTTGTTGTTTACTGGTTTAGACTTGGTGTTCATCAAGGTCTCAGGTGGTGGTGGAACCACTTTGTAGCCTAATCCCTCCCCATTATTCCTTTCTCTCACTAAGTGTTGAACTATGTGTGAAGAACTAGTCCAACTATGCAGTTTCTGTTTTAAGGAATTAACTTCTACTTCTAGAACTGCCTTTTGTTTCTTAGTGTCCTCTAGGGAGTTTAGATAGTACCTAATGTCATTTGCTTGATTAAAGGCAACTACTTCGGTTTCCCTAAGTTGTTTAGTCAATAGGTCTATCTTTTCTTTATAACTATGCTCATTTTGTTTTAGAACTCTATTGGCCTCAGTGCATAGTTGTAAATCTTTTACTAAGTTATCATTGTGATCTAATAACCTAGCAAATTTTTCATCAATGCTATTCCTAAAAATATCACATTAGAACAAGCATGATTATTAAACATTTGGTCAGTTGTACTTACCTGTGTTGTTTCAGAAGAGTTAGCCATCAACGCAGCATCAGACGTCTCTGGTTCTGGTGATTCTGACTTTTCTGTTTCTGACGTGGAAGTCTCCTCCTTTGTTTGTAACTGACCTCAGCTGCAGTTGTTTCTTCACTGTGTGACATCGCTATTTCAACTGCTAAATCACCTTCACTCGCAGAATCATCATCAATATCTTCAACACTGGCAATGTTAGATTCTGGGGAGACAAATCTAAAACTCCAGTCCTGTCCTTCATCATCATGAGCAGTCAAGGCTTTTGGGTCCTTGTTTGATGAAGTAGAACTAGAGGCTTGCTTGTCTTGGCGAGTAAAGGATGAGAACGGGTTCCCATTACCCGTCTTCTTTGGCTTGACACATTCCCTCTTGAAGTGCCCTTTCTCTCCACAGTTGAAGCAGGTCACTTTGCTCTTGTCAAAACCAAATGTGGTATCCTTAGTAGCTATCAAATTTTGTCCTGTCTTCTTAACAAACTTCTTCGCCCTTCGGACAGCGCTAGCTAAGGCCCACATTATATCCATTCTTTCAAGCTCCATTTCATCTACCTGCTCGTAGTCTTCATCTGCCAAATGACAGTTTCCAATCTTCCCAGCCACAAGTCCATCATATGAATGAACTACTGCGGCGAGAAGATCCATATGCTCTCGTGCTACTTCTACGGTCACATTACCGAGGTTCTCGGTCTTCAATTTGGTAGCACTTGCTTCTGATCCAATATAATGGGTACATGACGACCCTGACGTGTCTGATCCAGAAGGAGAAGCATGTGAAGGACCTGACGAGCTAGACACAAATGCTGTCTGGAGAGGTGCTCCAGATGTCTTAGCTTGAGGCGTGGCATTGTATAAAGCTGGGTTTTGTGTATACGAAGACTTCTGTGCTCTATACTTCATCCTTAGTGCTTCTTCACGCAGCTTGAGAATAAAGTCATTTATATCCAGCTTTACAAGCATTCCATTCTGTCTAAGATTAGACACGAATGAAGCCCACTTATCAGGCAATCCATCTGCGAAGTTGCTTACTTTCTCTTCCATAGTCGTTTCCACTCCATGTGTATGCAACTCGCTCATCAAGTGGTAGAATCTGTCTATGACTTCATCTAAACTCTCGTTACCAATCGATGAGAAGTTATCGAATTCCTTCTTTAACTCCTTTGCCTTGATTGCCTTTAACGATGCATTCCCATCATATCTTTTCTCTAGCTCATCCCACAGTTTCTTGGACTGCTTGTTCTCTGAGTACTGGTGGAATATGTCTTTGGGGATCGACTGAGTTATCAACGCATAAACCCTTTTCTCTGCATTATACTTTACTTTCTGTGCGTCAGTCATCCCACTTAACGTTAATTTTACTCCATCTGCTCCCACCGGTGTACTATACCCAACCTCGATAGCTTCCCACAGATTAGGATCTACTCCATTGAGGTAGATCTCAAAACGTTGTTTCCAGTGGGGAAACTCATCTAAAGTCAAGAGCTTTGGTGGTTTATTGTGAATACCCACCTCACTCTCAAGCAGCAGCAGGTTCTGAATTCTTGAGTCCTTCCCAGCAGTAAAGGCTGACATCTGATCTTCCATGGTTAATAAACTTAGAATCTAATCAAATCAACTTTAACTGATGCGACTGAAGGATGCGAATGGTCTTATCGTGCGTATGAACTCTGCGATTGGTTCAACCGTGCGACTGAACAGGGCGAATGGTTCAGTCGTGCGAATGAATCTGGTGCGTATGAGCTATGCGAACGAACGGTTCAGTCGGCCGAATGAGGGTGCGACTAGGTCCAGTCGTGCGAATGAGCACTGTGAATGAGTCCAGTCGTGCGAATGGGTCACTCGTGCGACTGAAGCTGCTGTTTTGCGAAAATTTCTAGGTTTGACGGGTTTCAGCCGTAAAAATTCGAAATTTTGCAAGTCCAAATCGTCTAAGTCCGTAGAAACTGAACTTCAATGAGCAGGGAACGTCCAAGATCACTTTTGATGCTAAAGATTGCGTTTTTCGTGCAAAAACACAAACTTTTATGCAATCTTGATTGAATCAACACGAAATCAAGAGCCAAAGCTCTGATACCACTTGTTAGGACCTGGTATTTGAACGAAATACCGAGTGATTACGTGTTAAACCAACTCAAATAGTGCGGAATCCTATTTGATTGGCGATCCAATCAGTGAGAACACACGATGAATCAATCAAGAATTGAAATCAACGTCAGAAATCGATTAGGAACCGATCTGATGTGTTCTATGAACTTGGAGAACGATTTGGGAGGCTTCTGGACGGCTAGGGTACTTCTGGAATCGTAATGGGATGAATGCTTATGTTTTCCCATGAATTGGGTCTATTTATAGGTTAGTATTGTTCAATCGTGCGACTGGGCCATAAGTATGGTTCAGTCGTGCGATTGAACCATGCGGTTGATTCATCCGCACGACTGAGTGTTCAGTCGTGCGATTGAGTCAATCTTATGTGTCAATCATACGACTGATTCAGTCTCCTGTTTCAATCGTGCGATTGAGTCAATCGTATGAAGTTATTCATGCGTGTGGTCCATTCGCATGGGCCATTCGCATGAGAACTTCATTAAGTTAAGTTTGAATGTTTTAATTAATATAACATAATGTGCTATCATTCAAACAATCATAAACCCAATCAATTCAATCACAACTTATTAATGAAATATTAAACATCACAAGTAACAATCAATTCATATCATTTCATTAATCAATACAAATTACATCATAATCAGACAGACAAGTTCATTACATTACAAATCATGATCTAGGGAGATACATGCATCAACATTAAGCATTTGTTTGAAAAATCCTTTTAACCAAGACCCATAACCTACTCATGAACGACTTAATGACACCTTAATAATCTGTTTATGAAGTTAAATGAAGTGTTGGTAACACTTAAACTCAAGTTAAGATGGTTTACACAAGTGTAATTGTCGGTTATGACATTTTCTACATATTTGAAGCATATGAATGTATAGATCAACTAGGCAACTTGTTGGGACTGAAATTTCAGTAGGTTTTAATGAATATTAGAAGTGTTAGCAATGTTTAATCTCTGGAATAAAGGACATGTTGTGATTTACCCTCTTTTAGTCACTTTCGGGACCCGAAAACATGGTAAAATGACTTTAAAAATAGTAAGAATATGAATTTAACACTATTGAAAAGTATTCCAGGCTCAAAAATGATAAATAAAGTACTCTGGAGTCAATGGATAATTTAAATGGTCAAAGACACAAATAAATGACGTTTTAACTAAAAACGGGTACAAACCGAGCATCGTTTTTGAGAAAAATCTATAAAAATAGAGTTCAAAACTAAGATTTATAAAAATCATATGATTTCAGTAAGTTAAGTAATAAAAGACTTAAAGGATTTGAAAAATCGGTCAAACAAGCTTTAAATGGTCAAACCCGGTCAAAACCGCGTTTTAACGGGTCAAACGTAAAAACAAGGTTTTCAACTATAAAAGGCCAATTTGCACAATCTAAGGACTTAAAAATTTATAAAGATATCTTTTAGAAAATACCTACTGGTCTAAGATTCAAATATATGAAAACTCCAAATTACTGTTAAAACTATCCGGCTTTTACCGTAACCGGGAGCGTTAAACGCGCAGTTTTTAAATCGAACCCGTAAACTAAAGTTTTGAAACACTTACTCCATAATAATTATAATATGACTCTAGTAAACTGATTTTTGGTCTTAAATGACATAAAGGGGCAAGAAACTAAACTTGAGGGTAGAAACTGTCAATTTCGAAACTTGAGGGACCAAAATGTAAAATTTTTCCAAACCTTATAACCACTTCCAGGAAGCTAATAAACACTTGAACAACAAAATTTCTTAGTATACTTAACCAAATGAAGTGAAAATCCCAATTTTCATGAAGACGCCTTGACCTGCCATAAAAGCTAAACCCTTGACACCATTGTTGCACCTTAAATGAGTTTAGGGCAGTAGCTTATTACTTAATATGTACATGTTAGGGTGCTAGACTTGAGACACTTCCCGGTACACCAAGAGACTTTTGACTGAAACCTAAGGTGAGTTCTAGTGATCCCCCTTTTTACTATTGTTTTGGGATGAAACATGCTCTACTTTTTATGAACTATGATTGTGCTTTACTTGATGATTCTATGTAGGATTTGTGGTTACCTGCTGATTCTTATATCATGATCATTAATTCTTTCGTGAACCGCTTGTTTTATATGGATAGATCTATTTGGGGAATCCCCCACACACAGTGGCTTCCGTTCCAGGAAGGTTACCCCACTGAGATCCTAAGGGGTCGTTTTGGCATGTAACAAGTTTTGTTAAGATACTATGGTGAACCATCCGGGCAGGTAGGGTTCACTGGTTTGGGGCTCAGTTTCTTCCTTCGGGAATATCCGGTAAAA
Organism: Flaveria ramosissima; assembly: GCA_025215565.1. Taxonomy (NCBI): domain Eukaryota; kingdom Viridiplantae; phylum Streptophyta; class Magnoliopsida; order Asterales; family Asteraceae; genus Flaveria; species Flaveria ramosissima. The sequence goes on from CM046031.1 coordinate 37,684,534, forward strand.
CACAACTTTAGAAGAGGCCAACCGGGACTGAGTGCAGGGTTGATTATGATTTTTCCCACGATGATAAACAATGATTATTTTCTTTTAATCAAAGAAGGATTTGTTAAGTCCTTTTGTTTTTAAACTTTAAGCACTTGAATTCACCAACTTTTTAGTTGACACAATTTTCTTTTGAGCATGTTTCAGGTAATGTATGAAGAGATCCTAGCTGTTGTGAAGACCTAGACTTATCCCCGTGACATGGCATTGGCATATTTCCTTGATGAAACATTTGAACAATTTTATATTTGTGTTGAACAAGTACAATTTATTTTTATGGATGATTGTAAAACTCATTTGGGGGCTTGATGTGTTTCTAGCCCCGTTATCTTTTCAAAAAACATTAATGCCATGTGATATTCTCTCCTTTGAGCTCTTATAATGGTTTGTTTCCGCTGCCATATGTTGTTGCTAGTCTGTGACGTCCCACCCTACCTGGGCCCGGGGTGTGACAGATTGGTATCAGAGCCAAAGGTTGTAGAGAAGTCGGGAATACCATAGTAGACCCTAGGCTACAACCCAGATACCCTAGGACTGTCCTTGTGGAAAGTGTTGGGATGATCGGGTTGGGTAAATTGATGATTACACTTGATCAACGTAATCATGAATTTACCGGACGCGTAATTTCCATCACTGATCTTTAGGTTATGGTTGGACTTTCTCTGGTTTATATTGATGATTTGAAACTAATTTTAAAAAGGGGATTTAAATGATTTTTATGATGAACTATGTTATCCGATACAACTTGAAGAAACTATTGATCTGGGCAAAACAGACAGCTATATGTTGGAATAACAGATACTATTGCCATCACTACTATTATTAGTACTATTATTATAATCATGAGCTATGAGAAACCAAATTACTCATGATGTATTTCTTACAGGACAACGTCTATGGCTGATAAAGGAAAGGCGCCTGCTCACCCCGACACTAAGACCACTCCTACCGGAACCCTGAGAAGGAGAAGCCTCAGACAGAGTATGAAGGCGTACCTCCGGAGATGCGGACATCCAGGGTGGATATCCGTCACGTGAGAAGACACTGAGGCTTCCGAGGACTCTTCCTCCACATCACCTTCCCGAAGCCGAACGCGATCCCACTCTCCTCAAGTAGCTGCTCCGACCCTCTCACCCATCCCACCTATTGGGAATAGGGGTGCGCGTACTGTCACCCGACCTCGCAAAAGCGTTAGGCCAGGATCCTCCGTATCCTTTAGGATGCCTCCTCCTCCTCCCCCGCCTGTTAGGATTCCGACATGGTACCTCCACTGTTTGACCCTCGTGACGAACGCCTGATGCCGCCGAGACATAGTATGTATGACGGCCCTAGCGTACTGGCTGGTGATAGGTACTCCCAGTCGAGTCGCCGGGCAAGTGATGTAGGACCCTCCGATGCGACATTGGATGAGATTTGAGGACTGTTCGCCGTCATGAGTTGACTGTTCAGCACGCCACTCGAACTCCAGTCTGCTCAATTCCAGGCTATGATGGCTACGCAAGGAGTGAAGCGTTTGGAGCAGGAGCAGAGGAAGAAGAGTACAGGATGGTTTGGATGGCTGAGGAAAAAGTGGATGTGAGAGTGGAGTACTCAGTGGGATTATCTGTCTCTAGACAGTAGAAGGAAACTATTTGAAATATTATTCGATACTATTATTTTATTATCATGGGGGTGATGGCACCTTCCAAATTGTAAGAGCTTGACTCTGATTCTCTTTTTTGGATGATACTATTATGAACTGCTATTGGGATGCTAGATTATTAAACTGTCTGTATTAAATTGCTATATGTTTGTTGTGCCTTGAAATTGGTCTGTGCCTTTTCTAAATGGTTGCCCAACTGTTATGTATGTTTTGATTTGGACTTTGTAAGGTTCTTTAGTGGGTTGTAAATACATATGTGCATGCCATGATCCCTCTTTCGAGGCATGGTGTGATAGGATAATGATGCATAGGCTATTCGAAACAAAATTATGAGATGCTAAACGAATCTATTTGTGATACTATCAGAATGCCGACTCGCAGAGGAACACGTTTTGGTCGACGTGGAGCCACCAGGGGCCGCCATGAGGAAGCAAGGCCTATTGGAAACCAACCTACTCCACCAGGGACTCCCCACGGGGAAAATACTAATCAAGAGAGTGACGAAAGGATTGCTAACCTCGTAGCTCAGCAACTGGCTAACGCCATTCCGACTATTATTGCACAGATAAATGCGGACCGGGATAACACTACTGGAAATGACCGGCCGGTGAATAATGAGAGCCACGACGAAGAAGCCGAGGCGTTAAGGAATGGATGCTCTTATAAGACCTTCATGGCATGTAAGCCCAAGGACTTCTATGGCACCGAGGGTGCTATAGAGACTTACAGGTGGATTGACGAAATGGAAGCTGTCTTAGACATCAGCGAGTGCAAGATGGAGCATATGGTGAGGTTTGCATCACAATCTCTCAAGGGATCAGCTCTTGAATGGTGGAAGTCCATTACTCAGAGCCGTGGAAGAAACGTGGCTAATCGAATGGGTTGGACTGAATTCCGAGAGCTAATGACCAACAATATTGCCCCATCAATCAACTCGAGAAGCTGGAGACAGAATTTTTAAGCTTGGAGATGAAAGGACCCAACTACACCAAATACATCAATCGTTTCTTAGCCCTGTCCCGACTTGTGCCACATTTGGTGACGCCAGAAGCCAAAGGTGTAGCACGGTTCATCTGGGGACTACACCCAAGAGTTAGGGGTATGGTCCGTTCCTCCCAGCCTGTAACCCTGCAAGCTGCTGTCGACCTTACCAGCAGTTTGACTGATGATCTAATTAGGGCTGGATGGACCGATCAAGCAAGGGCTGATGAGAAAAAGAAGTTTGTTGGTGAGAAAAGGAAGTGGTTTGAAGCGAAAAGAGCGGTTGGAAGTAGTAGTGGGTCAGGTAGAAGAGTTCTGAAGGAGTGAGACGTGATGATCAAGGAAGCAAAAACCGGAGATTGTATACGGGGACAAGCCCATTCTGCAGCAAGTGCAAGTTACATCATCAAGGGGAATGTACCCGATGCCCTGTTTTAGGTGCAAGAGAACAGGCCATTTAATTAAAGACTGTACTTACGCACCGGGGAAACAATGCTATGAGTGTGGAGATCCAGGGCATATGAGGAACAAGTGTCCTAAGCTGGGTAGAGACAAGGATGCCAAGCACAACAAGCCTAAGGGAAGAGCTTTCGTTATGGACCCAGCAGGAGCTCGTAGGGAACCCGACGTGGTCAACGGTACGTTCCTTGTAAACAATCATCCCGCTACTGTACTGTTTGATACTGGAGCGACTGCTAGTTTTATCTCTAGTACTTTTAGGCCATTGATTGACTTAGACGTGTGTACCTTGACTGATACATTTACCGTAGAATTAGCTGACGGTAATATTTTAGAGGCTAACGAAATCATTAGGGATTGCCCCCTGAATCTAAAAGGGAATACGTTTAAGATTGACTTGATGCCCATTAAGTTAGGAGGATTTGATGTGGTTGTGGGTATGGACTGGTTAGCGAAGCATAAAGTCGAAATCGTATGTGATGAGCGACTACTCAAGATACCGTTGAGTGACGAAGAAGTGTTAGTGGTAGAGGGTGAAAGGAGTAACACCCTATACCCTATGATATCCCACTTAAAAGCTACCAAGAGCTTGATGAAGGGATGTCCAGCTTTTATAGTATATGTGATGAAAGCCCAAAAGGAGAAGAAGATCGAAGGATTCCCGTGGTTTCGGAATACCCAGAGGTGTTTCCGGAAGAACTACCAGGACTTCCCCCGAATCGGCAAGTTGAATTCCAGATAGACTTGTTGCCTGGTGCTGCACCGGTAGCCAAGGCACCGTACCGACTCGCCCCACCTGAGATGAAGGAGCTAATGGTACAAATTCAAGAACTACTGGACAAGGGATTTATACGTCCGAGTGTCTCTCCATGGGGTGCCCCGGTACTATTCGTGAAAAAGAAAGACGGAACCCTGCGAATGTGTATTGATTACAGGGAATTGAATAAGCTGACCATAAAGAACCGTTACCCTCTTCCGAGAATAGATGACCTATTTGATCAACTGCAAGGAGCAAGTTATTTCTCCAAAATAGACTTGAGGTCAGGATACCACCAACTGAAGATAAGAGAAGAAGACATACCCAAAACAGCCTTCCGAACTAGGTATGGACACTATGAGTACTTGGTCATGCCCTTTGGACTGACTAATGCTCCAGCAGCATTCATGGACCTCATGAACCGCGTTTGCCGCCCTTACCTCGACAAGTTTGTGATCGTGTTTATTGACGACATACTGATCTATTCCCGAAGTAAAGACGAGCACGAGAAGCATCTCAGGCTAATTCTTGAATTGCTCAAGAATGAACAACTATATGCCAAGTTCTCTAAATGTGAATTCTGGATGCGCCAGATCCAATTCTTAGGTCATGTGGTAAATGAGGATGGGATTCAAGTTGACCCTTCCAAGATTGAGGCCATAAAGAATTGAAGATTCCTGAAACTCCTACGGAGATAAGGCAATTCTTAGGACTGGCTGGCTATTACCGAAGATTTATAAAGGACTTCTCGCGTATAGTGCAACCTTTGACCGCACTAACCAAGAAGAACACAACCTTTGTGTGGGAGCGAGAGCAGAATGAGGCGTTTGAAACGCTTAAGGAGAAGTTATGCAGTGCACCTGTCCTTGCTCTTCCAGAAGGAGTAGAAGACTTCGTGGTCTATTGTGACGCTTCGCGTCAAGGGCTAGGATGTGTATTAATGCAACGCAACAAGGTGATTGCTTACGCATCGAGACTGCTAATGATCATGAGAAGAACTACACGACGCACGATCTGGAGTTGGGTGCCGTGGTGTTTGCCCTCAAGATGTGGAGGCACTACCTTTATGGCACAAAGTGCATCATCTACACTGACCATAGAAGCTTGCAGCATATCCTTGACCAAAAGATGCTCAACATGCGTCAGAGAAGATGGGTCGAGCTATTGAACGATTACGAATGCGAGATCCGCTACCATCCTGGTAAGGCCAATGTTGTGGCGGATGCATTGAGCCGAAAGGAAAGAGAGAAACCCCTTCGAGTACGAGCCTTAAGGATGAGTGTGTATACCAACCTTATTGCAAAACTGAAGGAAGCTCAAGGCGAGGCATTAAAGGAAGAAAAATTAGAGGAAGATGGATTGACTGGAATGGAAAAGCAATTTGAGATAGGGGACGATGGTACATATAGATATGGTGGAAGGGCTTGGGTGCCAAAACACGGAGGAATTCGAGAAGTAATCCTCGACGAAGCACACAAGTCTAGGTATTCAATTCACCCTGGAAGTGATAAGATGTACCAGGATTTAAAGACACTTTTCTGGTGGCCGGGAATCAAGAGATCAATCGCCGTTTATGTGGGGAAATGTTTAACTTGTGCCATGGTAAAAGCTGAGAACCAAAAACCATCAGGAACGTTACAGCAACCTGAAATTCCAGAATGGAAATGAGATAATGTTACGATGGATTTTGTTACCATGTTGCCCAGAACGTTTAAAGGTCACGATGCTATTTGGGTAATAGTGGATAGATTAAGAAAATCAGCTCACTTCTTGCCAATTAGAGAAGACTATGACATGACGAAATTGGCCCAACTTTATGTCGACGAAATTGTAACGAGGCATGGAGTGCCTCTGTCGATCATCTCCGACCGTGATAGCCGTTTCACCTCTCGTTTCTGGAAATCGTTCCAGCAAGCTTTAGGAACCCGTTTAGATCTAAGCACGGCTTACCATCCTCAGACCGACGGACAGAGCGAAAGAACTATTCAAATGATGGAAGACATGTTAAGAGCTTGCGTGATGGACTTTGGCGGAAACTGGGATAATCATCTTCCTTTGGTGGAATTCGCCTATAACAATAGTTACCACGCGAGTATCAAAGCCGCTCCGTATGAGGCCCTTTATGGCAGGAAATGCTGATCACCCTTGAGTTGGAATGAGATTGGTGACAGCCAAGTGATGGGACCCGACATAGTGTTGGAAACCACCGACAAGATCTATAAGATAAAGGAGCGACTGAAAGCAGCCAGAGATCGACAGAAGAAGTACGGTGACAGGAGGCGGAAACCTCTAGAGTTCCAAGTGGGCGACAGGGTGATGCTAAAAGTAGCACCGTGGAAAGGAACGGTGAGGTTCGGAAAGAGAGGAAAACTAAGCCCAAGATACATTGGACCATTCGAAATAATGGAAGAACCCGTGGAGATCACGGATCGTTTGGTCAAACAACTCCGGCAAAGCCGCATACCCAAGGTTAAGGTTAGATGGAACTCCAAGCGAGGACCTGAATTTACGTGGGAGCGTGAAGATGAAATGAGAAAGAACTATCCACACCTCTTCAAACCCACCCGTTCAGTCTCTAATCAGAGTTAAAATTTCGGGACGAAATTTCCTAAACGGTGGGAGAATGTGACAACCGACCTCCAGGTTGTTACCCTAACCCTAGATTACTTGCATCATTATCCATGTTATGAGTGCTAATAATTGAAACTATTCAACCCTACTATGAAATTGGAAACAATTCTTACTACTTGATGTAAATTATGATTTTATGTGATTTTTATTATTGACTTTTAGCTAATTTAGGTTTCTACCTTTAAAAATTAGTGTCCCGGGAATGTCATCTAGTCACCCTTACAAAATTAAATTCAAGAGAAGGCAATTAAAATGTGAGCATACACACTCACACCTACATAATTTTCGGCCATGCATGCATGGGCATGCATTAGATACCTCAATTCACCATCCACTAAATAATACATTATACCCAATACTACAAAATTACACTACATAATAATAATTTACAATTAAAATTTAAATGGAAAATCCCCCCCACTACACTCCAAATCGGCCGCCCCCCTCTCCACTCCTCTCCTCTCTTCACCACCACCCCACACACCCACTCACCTTTCATGCAAATCTCTCCCTCTCTCCCTCTCTCCCTCTTAATCGAACCACCAGCTGATCAAACACACACACACCTCACAACACTCCCAAAACAATTCTCTCTAAGTCTTGTGCAAGAAAAATCGAAGAACACCACAAAGTTCCATTCGGCCAAGAGCAAACCGCAAGGAAGTGGCCTAGTTCGCGAGTTTTGGTCACACAACCACACTTGTTCCACCTTTCCAGCCTTGGTTCGAGCTTCTCCATTCAAGTCCAAGGAGTTTCAAGCCATCCACGACCATCAACACCTTCTAAACCGTGAGTTACATCAAGTGTAAGCTCATGTTGTCGGTTTTGTGACATTTCACTTGTTTTCTTCATTTATCACCTAAAAACCGTGTATTTCCTTGTTGTAGCAGAAACATCTCACCATCATCTTGTTCTTAAGGAGTTCCCAACGTTTTTGAAGGTAAACCTCATGTTATGTTAGTCATTCTTGAGGTGGAAACCGATTTCCACCATGAAAACCCTCTTTTTGGGTGTTTTGGTATCATCTAACTTGTGAAAGTTTCAACTCTTGTAAACCAAACTTGTGACCTGCATTTTTATGACTTAATGGACTCCCAAGAACCTGTTTTTAAAAGTTCCAAGAGGCTACACACTCAAACCCACGGTTGATACATGGATTTCACCTTGAAACCCTCCTTTCTACATGTAACAACACCCTTTTAAGCATTTGTTTGAAAAATCCTTTTAACCAAGACCCATAACCTACTCATGAACGACTTAATGACACCTTAATAATCTTTTATGAAGTTAAATGAAGTGTTGGTAACACTTAAACTCAAGTTAAGATGGTTTACACAAGTGTAATTGTCGGTTATGACATTTTCTACATATTTGAAGCATATGGATGTATAGATCAACTAGGCAACTTGTTGGGACTGAAATTTCAGTAGGTTTTAATGAATATTAGAAGTGTTAGCAATGTTTAATCTCTGGAATAAAGGACATGTTGTGATTTACCCTCTTTTAGTCACTTTCGGGACCCGAAAACATGGTAAAATGACTTTAAAAATAGTAAGAATATGAATTTAACACTCTTGAAAAGTATTCCAGGCTCAAAAATGATAAATAAAGTACTCTGGAGTCAATGGATAATTTAAATGGTCAAAGACACAAATAAATGACGTTTTAACTAAAAACGGGTACAAACCGAGCATCGTTTTTGAGAAAAATCCATAAAAATAGAGTTCAAAACTAAGATTTATAAAAATCATATGATTTCAGTAAGTTAAGTAATAAAATACTTAAAGGATTTGAAAAATAAGTCAAACAAGCTTTAAATGGTCAAACCCGGTCAAAACCGCGTTTTAACGGGTCAAACGTAAAAACAAGGTTTTCAACTATAAAAGGCCAATTTGCACAATCTAAGGACTTAAAATTTATAGAGATATCTTTTAGAAAATACCTACTGATCCAAGATTCAAATATATGAAAACTCCAAATTACTGTTAAAACTATCCGGCTTTTACCGTAACCGGGAGCGTTAAACGCGCAGTTTTTAAATCGAACCCGTAAACTAAAGTTTTGAAACACTTACTCCATAATAATTATAATATGACTCTAATAAACTGATTTTTGGTCTTAAATGACATAAAGGGGCAAGAAACTAAACTTGAGGGTAGAAACTGTCAATTTTGAAACTTGAGGGACCAAAGTGTAAAATTTTTCCAAACCTTATAACCGACTTCCAGGAAGCTAATAAACACTTGAACAACAAAATTTCTTAGTATACTTAACCAAATGAAGTGAAAATCCCAATTTTCATGAAGACGCCTTGACCTGCCATAAAAGGAAACTTTTTATACAAACCTTCATGAAACCAAAGCCTTACTTAATAGCTAAACCCTTGACACCATTGTTGAACCTTAAATGAGTTTAGGGCAGTAGCTTATTACTTAATATGTACATGTTAGGGTGCTAGACTTGAGACACTTCCCGGTACACCAAGAGACTTTTGACTGGAAACCTAAGGTGAGTTCTAGTGATCCCCTTTTTACTATTGTTTTGGGATGAAACATGCTCTACCTTTTATGAACTATGATTGTGCTTTACTTGATGATTTATGTGGGATTTGTGGTTACCTGCTGATTCTTATATCATGTTCATTAATTCTTTCGTGAACTGCTTGTTTTATATGGATAGATCTATCTGGGGAATCCCCCACACACAGTGGCTTCCGTTCCAGGAAGGTTACCCCACTGAGATCCTAAGGGGTCGTTGTGGCATGTAACAAGTTTTGTTAAGATACTATGGTGAACCATCCGGGCAGGTAGGGTTCACTGGTTTGGGGCTCAGTTTCTTCCTTCGGGAATATCCGGTAAAACATAACTTTAGAAGAGGCCAACCGGGACTGAGTGCAGGGTTGATTATGATTTTTCCCACGATGATAAACAATGATTATTTTCTTTTAATCAAAGAAGGATTTGTTAAGTCCTTTTGTTTTTAAACTTTAAGCACTTGAATTCACAACTTTTTAGTTGACACAATTTTCTTTTGAGCATGTTTCAGGTACTGTATGAAGAGATCCTAGATGTTGTGAAGACCTAGACTTATGCCCGTGACATGGCATTGGCATATTTTCCTTGATAAAACATTTGAACAATTTATATTTGTGTTGAACAAGTACAATTTATTTTTATGGATGATTGTAAAACTCATTTGGGGGCTTGATGTGTTTCTAGCCCCGCTATCTTTTCAAAAAACATTAATGCCATGTGATATTCTCTCCTTTGAGCTCTTATAATGGTTTGTTTCCGCTGCCATATGTTGTCGCTAGTCTGTGACGTCCCACCCTACCTGGGCCCGGGGTGTGACACATGCAATGCCGAAAGGTGGAATACCTGCATCCCGGGATACCTTGTCTAGGCAAGGTATACACATAAATTTGATTTGACCGTTGGATCCGTTTATCTGACCTGGAACTCATCAGATGGATGTTCGCTTATAGGTACGCGTGTCTACTGTAAAGTTGTGGTTGACGTAACACTTTGAGAAGTCAACGCATTTCCCTTTTATTTTGAACCGAACGTTTACATCTCATTAATGTGTTGAATCATTTCCGTCATTGATTTTGTTTTCCTGACTTAAACCATTCAAGATTTGAGAACCTAACACAATTAACTCCATTATCCTGAACTTTAACCTTAATCCTAGCAAGCATGATTTTCTAGTCCAGTTAATGTGATATTGATGTAATTTGAAGTTTCTGAATTTCTAACTGATATTCTCTTCGTTTGCTAAGTCGAGCTTTATAAAAACTTTAAACCGTTTTGCATCATAGGCAATGCAAGAGTCCGCAAGTCAACCTATGACTAAGGACACTCGTATCCTCTAAATGATTCTATCTCATCAAAACAGGGGTGACTCCCTTAATTTAGTGATGACTTTCCATTCGCTATCATTGTTCTTATGAAATCTCATCGTCAAGACAGAAGTGAACCTCATACCTTGATGACGATTTCCTCCTTTTTTTGGTTTTTATGAATTCGTATTTTACAAATGGAATTACCTCTTTAAAATAGGAGTAAAATTCCGTATCTTGATGATGGTTTTCAATTTTTGTATTGTGTGTTTTATGAAATCCTATCCTCTGAATCGGGGTGATTTCCTTGTTTTGAGGATAAATTTCAATTATTTTCATTTAGCACTCGTATTTCACTAATGAAATGACCCTACCAAAATAGGATTGAACCCTGTACTTTGGTGACAAAGGTCAGTTCTCGATTGTTTTCTTGTAATTCAAGATATGCGTGAAATCCATACCTTGATGATAACATCACCTGTTTAAAAATTTTATGTATGCTTATTTTTCCTCAAATGAAATGACCTCATCAACATAGGAGTGAATTCCGTTCTTTGATGAAACTTTTCATTTTGCTATATTGTATTTCTATAAAACTTCATTGTTGAGATAGGAGTGATTATCCTTACCTTAATGGTAAGTCACCTTATTTTATTCTTGTGGATCCTCAACGATAAGTTAGGATCAAGCTTTCGTTTGGTAGTTAAGAGTCATATTTTGGGAAATACACCACCAAGCTAGGAGTGATAACCGCATCTTGGTGAGTATTCCCATTCCTTGATCTCAAACCTATCAGGGTTTTAAGACTTCAATTGATAAGAAACATGTAATAACTTGAAGGGTGAACACCGTTATCTGATTTATCGACGATAGTGTTCCAGCCAGTCAAGCTAAAGCATGAATCTTGAACTCAAAAGGGGTCGTTGTTACTTTAGGGTAACCTTAGTTCCAAGCCTGGAACATTTAAATTTTAAATCGATTTCTTCTCTCATGCTTTTTATGTTACAATTTGACGTTTGATCTAGTTTTATGGAACCTTTTTATCGATCTTCATTCTGAGTTATCATCAAATCCTAATTGCACGATGATAACACTCCTAAAACAATTTTTCATACAAGATAAATTTATTATAAATTTATGCCATGCCTTTTTGGTTATAGCAATGTACGGTTGTGTTCATGAGTTTGATGAACCGTGTGTGCAAGCCGTACTTGGAAAGCTATTTGTGATTGCCTTTATTGTCGACATTCTGAATTGTTTAAATTCCAATCCGATCATGAACGATGTTTTTGTTTAACTCTTTACCCATAATAAAATTACATATGTGACAGTACTTGTTGAAGTAGCATTCAGCAGTATTGTGATTTTTCATATCACAGATTTCACAGTACTCTTGTGGTGTCACAAACAACTTTTTGTTTACTTTTGACATTGACACAATGTTTGATTTTGGTGTCAAATAGTTATTCATTTGTCTTTCATTTTTCACTGTTTGATTTTATGTCATTTTATTATGCATTTGTTTGACATGAATTTCCTTCTTGAATGTATTCGGAAAAAATCTTTTAGCTACAACGGAAGTCTTTGAATCTGAACTAGGTTTCAGATCAGAGTGTGATTTGTTCAAAATATTTGCTTTGTTATTTTGAAGAGAATTCACATTCAAGAGACCAGCTGACACAAATTTTATTGGTTTAAGTTTTATTGTGTGATTTGTTGTTTTAATCAAATTTTCTGAACTTTTGATTTGTTCAGATGTTGCTTTTGTTGATTTCTTTCTTCTTCTTTGATTCTTTGATTTTGAAGAACTTGGTTTGTTTTCAGATTGAACATCATTAGAGGAAGATTCCTTTTCTGATTGAACTTGTTTCAGATTAAGCGTGTTTGAATCTTCTGATGTTCCTATCTGTTGTTTATCTTTGCTTTGTACTTTCACTTCTTCTATTACATCATGAGTTTGATCAGAAGTGTTCTGTTTTGGTTGTTTTGGTTCATATGATTTTATCTTTATTGGATGACCATATTTGATCTTTTCTTGATCTTTTTCAACAAACACTTGAACATTTTCTTTTTCTTCTTCTTCATTCTTGGTTTTGATATGGAATGCTTTAAGTTTAGCTTTATTTTCAGGAGAATGATCATGAGTATTGAAGTTCTCTGGTAGTGTGTTTGTGATTGATTCAGGCATAGGTTCATGAGTAAAACCTAATCCTGCTTTTTGTTTCTCTTTTCTTTCACTTACTAGTTTCTCTACTATCATTTTTGAACTTTTTACTTTTGCCAGATCCATTTGTGTAGCAGCATGTGCTATTTTCTCCTGTTCAAGATTCTTTGTCATCTCATCTAATTGTTTGGAGACAATTTCTAAATCTTTTATTGTTTTGTTCCATGAATTTTGGAGAGAGATGATCTTTTGATCTGCAATTTTATGATCAGATTTAAGTTGGCTATGCATAGATTCTTCTTGTTTTAACTTCTCACAGATTTTGAATGAGTAATTTCTGTAGTGTTCAACATGTTCATAACATGATTTGGTGCAAAGTTTTTCTCTCACTTCTGAAGGGATTTCAGGAAATTTTGGAGCTGTGGTTTCAGTTTTTGAAGTTGAAGAGTCAACCTTTGGTTGATCAGACTGTGCCATTAGGGCTACTTCATCTGAATCCTCCTTAGGATCAGACTTGTCACTCCAGTCATAGTCATCTTCATCTTCATCACTTTTCACTTTTGGGTCATTGTTTTCTGACCAATCTTCTCCTTGGATTTCTGCAATAAGAGATAAACTTGATGTTAATTCATTTGTAAACTGTTCTGCATATGCACTCCAATCATAACCATCTTTTATGCTGACTACTAGACCTTCTTTGTTTCATCAGATGATTTGGTTTCTTCTTTTAGCTCAGGCATAGGAAGACTTTGATAAGGCTTTTGAAAAGTCTTGTGTTCTTGTTGAAATATTTGATTGCTTAAGCTTGATTGACCATTTCCTCCATTGTGCCTTGGAGCTTTGCATTCTCTTGAGAAGTGTCCATAGCTGTTACAGTTGAAACATCTAGATTTTGACTTGTCAAATCCAACTGTCTTGTTTGCACTTGGCTTGTATTTCTTGTTGACATAAGAATGTTTTTGAGTTCTGTAGGCAATCATCACCATCTGCCAGTTTAAGTCCATCTCCTCAACATCTTCAGGATCCATCTCAAATAAATCCTGCAAAACAAAATCTAGTTGAGTTAAATGTCTACCTTGGTATGCTTGAAAACTGGCCATAAACGCAGTGAATGCAGTTTTGGACTCTTCATCCTCTAATAGGATATTAATTACATCTTTAACTTTGCTAGATTTAGCAGAGTTAGATGATGAAGAAGTCTCTGTTTGAACATTTGATGATTGAGTCTGTGGTTTAGGAGGAGGTTGAGAATGAGACTGAGTTGTATAAGCAGGTGCACTGGTAAATGATGAGTCAGTGAAAAATCCTGCTCCAAAAAACAGATCTCCCTCTTCTTCAGAACTTTTCTCACTCTTTGCCATAAATGCATTCTCTATTGTGGTTGAAGGAGAAGCAACAAACTGATATTGTGACATTGATGTTGCTCTATCATTGTTTCTTGAGATTTCATCAATCTCCACTGATTCTATTTTTGCAATAAGAAGATCTAGATCCATTGGAAACTTCTCAGTATGCTTTAGTAGGGTTACAGTTTGTTTCCATGATGATGGTAAAGCATTGCATAGTCTAAGGTTTAAATCTTCAAGATCAGGTTTGATACCAGCTGTTGACATCTCTGTTGTGAGTTGAACAAATCTGTTCATCATCTGATTTATTGTCTCTCCAGACACATGTTGAAACAATTCTGATTGTCTTTTCAGCTTTTGTTTCTTTAGATTTTGGATCTCTTTGCCTCCTTCACAAATAATCTTTAAGGCTTTGTATAGAGTGTATCCAGTTTGGTATGCATCTAGCCTTGTAAGAACTTCCAAAGGTAATCCTTTACACATCATTGAGTAGGCTTTAATATCATTTTTAACTCTTTTCAGATCATCTCCTTGAAGATCATCTTCTGGATATGGTTCTGGAGAATCTTTTGTGTACACAAATCCTCTGTCAGGCCCATCAGTAATAATAGGATTGTATGGTCCTTTTTCTATGGATTTCCAAAGATCATTGTCAATGGAGTTAAAATGTTGTTTTAGCCTAAGTGACCAGTTTTTGAAATCAACTCTGTTTTTAAGTTTTGGAACTCTGTTTTCAGAATCTTTTGATTTCACCATTCTTATATTTTTGTTTGTTTTAGATTTTGAATTAAGAAAATAAATGCAAAAGTTTTTGAGAAATTTTCCTTTTTCAAAAAAAATTCTAAGTGTCAGGTAATACGCCTGAACAGTGTTAATACGTCCAAACAGTTGATGCGCCTGAATTGAGAAATGTCTAAGGGAATGCCTTAGAAAATTTTCCAAAACGTCCAAGGTTTATGCTCCTGAACAGTTCTAAATCGCCTGATCAGTTGTCAAACGCCTAAATAGTTGTCATGCGCCTAAACACTTGTAATTTTTCTCAACAAAGGTAATACGTCTGAGATTCCTCTCTTCAACAGTACTCAAACGACTGACTAAAAAGCGTCCACACAGTGTTAAAACGCCTACACAGTGTTAAAGCGCCTAACACTTAGACAAATTTTCCAGTCAATTTCAGCTCATGCGCCACATTCATCATCTTCATATGAGTGTAACAAACTCAAATCTTCTGAATTCTTCAAATGTCGATGAATTCAATCGAAACTTTTCAATTAAGTGAGTTTAATACCGATTAGCAATCTTCTAACATCAATTTCATTCAATTTCAACAACAAATCACTCAAGTTTGATATTTCAATCCGAAAACTTCAAACCCTTTTTTGAACACAAATTCAACAAATTGACTTGAATTTGATGAATTTGAACTGCAAATTGTGATTCAGATCATGTTTCTGATGATGAAACACAACTTAAATTCACAAATTTTCAATTGAATTGTATCTCAATCACAGATTCAGTGAGATTTTTGAGTTTTTAGAGTTCGAACAAAAACTTCAAAAATCAATCACTGACAGCTTTCCAACAGCTCTGATACCATTTGATAGGATCAAATGTACCAATCTGTGATAACAATTCAATGAAATTCACACAAAGTAATCAAATTAAAACAAGATATCATCACAATTCAAGTTTTCATTAATATCAAGTTCAGTCAATTACAAGTATGAAAGCAGGTTTGAATACGATTCTTAGTTTTTTACTACCTGTAAGTCTAAACTATTTATACTGAAAACAAAAAGTAAAAAAACTAACTAATTACACAAATAGTCCCTATACTATTACAAAATATTAAAAGACAACTAAAGACAACATGTTAATCTTTTTAAGAGCACTAACACAAACTTATTCAATGAGGACTGATTGAATGAAAGAGAAACATCATCATTTCTTTGTTGTGAAGCATCATTAACAGTTGCCTGTTCCTTCAAGATGGTGCTTTTATTAGCCTGGTGTTGTGCAGGGTCACCTGAAGAGATTTGAAAGTCAGCAGGTGAATCCCTTGTTGAAGTACCACTATCTCTTGAAATGGTTATATTGTCAGATCTTTCAATAGTGGGAACTTGATTTGCTGCAGCTCTTGGAGAACTTGGAATAGGTCTGGGAAGCTCAAATAGTTGATCTTCATCAGAATCACTTTGAGCACCTGTTCCAGCTGAAACATTCTCACAAGATCGTTTAGAATAGTTTGAAAACAATTCTAAATCAAAGATATGATCAGGGCCATTCCCCCTAACACAAGGAGTGTGCTCATTAACTACAATGTTGGAAGATTCCTCAAATTGTTGAGTTTTAATATTATAAACTCTATAAGTTTTAGAGTAAGAGGAATACCCAACAAAGATAGCATCATCTGACTTTTCAGCAAATTTTGCCAAATTGTGTTTTGTGTTAAGTATGGTACACCTGCTGCCAAAGGACCTTAGAAAGCCAATGAACGGTGGCCTCTTGTTCCATAACTCATAAGGGGTTTTTCCATGTGGCTTTACTACAAGAAATCTGTTCTGCACATAGCATGCAGTGCTGACTGCCTCTGCCAAGAATGTTAGACGCAGCTTTGAATCAGCTAACATAGTCCGAGCAGCCTCAATAAGTGTCCTATTTCTCCTCTCAACAACACCATTTTGTTGAGGAGTTCTAGGAGCACTATATTGTCTGGCAATCCCTTTTGAGTTACAAAATAAGTCAATAACTAGGTTCTTAAACTTAGTCCCTTGATCACTTCTAATTATTTTAACCTTGTGATCAACTTGATTTTCTATTTTAATAATAAAAGATTTTAAAGTTTCAGCAGTTTCATCTTTGGTTCTTAAAAAGAATACCCATGTAAATCTAGTAAAATCATCAACAATCACAAGGCAATATGATTTCCTTCCAATGCTCATTATACTTGTGGGACCAAATAGATCCATGTGCAATAAGTGTAATGGAGTGGTGATGGAGTTAACAACTTTGGATTTATGAATGTCCTGTGTTGTTTCCCTTTCAGGCAAGCAACACGGTTATCTTTGTAGAAAAATTCCTTTTTAGGCAAACCATGTACCAAGTTATTTTTAGCCAAATTATTCATTGTCTTAAAATTTACATGACACAATCGTTTATGCCATAGTGTTGACTCATCACCATCAGCTTTGGAAAGAAAGCATGACACTTCTCCCATTGGGGAAACATTGTTCATATCCAGCTTGTACATATCCCCTTTCCTGGGAGATCTAAGAAGCACCAATTCCTGAGGAATTATCATCCCGGGTTTGAGGATAATGCACTCATGTTCTGTGAAGAGCATTTGATGCTTTTGATCACAGAATTGAGAAACACTTAACAGATTGTGGTGTTCAAGCTGTTTGACAAAATTAACTTTGTCAACCTTTAACTTTCCATTGGATATACTTTCTCTGCCAGAAATATATCCTCCGGCCTCACCTCCAAACTGGACAGGACCTCCATCATAATGTTGAAATTGTTGAAGGAGAGATCTGTTCCCTGTCATGTGCCTGGAGCATCCACTATCTACAATCCAAATGTTGTTATTCTTGTCATATGAATGTCCGTGCACATAAGGCGAGATAATTAGTTTTGATTGGAAACCCAAGCCTTATTGGTCTTGGGTTCTTCCAATGGTAATGACATAATTGAACCAAAATTTATGCATGGGGGTTCAATGGATGTCTTTGAAGAAGAGGTTTGGGCTACAGCATCTTCCTTGATCTTCCATTCCATCCGTTGGTTGATCTTAGAGGATGAGCTTGTTGAAGCTTTTGTAGCTTGGCATTCTTTCGTAGCTTCTTTCTTTTCGGAAGAAACCTTCACCACCTTTTCTTCTGAAACAGTCTTCTACTGGGATGGTTTCAAGGGGACTCTTTTGCTTTTCTGAGTGTTTACAGCTTTAACTTCCAAAGCCTTTTTCCTTTCGAAAGAAGAATTTTCTTCCGAAAGAAGCCTTGCTTCGGAAATGAGCTTTCCCTTTTCATCACTTGAACCATTTGATATGGTCCAAATGAGAAACCTTCCCTGACTCCTTCCTTTTAACATTATTTGAATAATGTGTGCTAGCAGGATTGTAGTAACAATCTTTGGCCATGTGATTTTGCAGACCACACATTATGCATGCAATGTTAACTTTTTGGGAATATGAGGATTGTTGTTTCTTGTTCTTTTTCTCTTCATCAGCAACCTTTCCCTTTAATTTCTGATCCTTTGGTAGGATAGGAGTACTGGTACTGCACTCCTTTCCTGATTTAGAATTTCCAACCACCTAGAATCCAGCTAAGATAAATACACCCTTTTGCTTTGGGTCTTTCTTTAGCTTGGACTCAGCCACTTTCTTGGCAGTTTTTCTGGCTGCCTTGGCTCTGCTTCTTCTGGCTTTGGTGGTCATGGTTTGATCATCATTGGCAGGGGAGGGCATAATTACCTGGTCCTTCCCTGTGATGGTCTCCATAGTTGCATCATTCTTTGACTCATGAGAAGGTGGGTCAGTAGATGGAATCTCTTGCTCTTCAGTACCACACATTGGTTGTCTTATAGACTCATAAGAGTGTGGTGGAGCAATTTCATTGGTTCCCAACCGACCTTTGTTTTTGAGTGAGAGGATGATGCAAGAATGGCTTGGAAGTTTTGCTCGAAAATAGCATACTTCCTGGCTTGAGCCTCAACAGTGACAAACTGGGCTTCAGCCTCGGTCAATTTGGATATTAAATCCTTTATCTGAGTCTTATAGTTTGTATGTTCATGTTTTAAGAGGGACACAGTTTTCTCTAACTCCTCAATTTTTCTTTGGTAGTCAGATTCAGCCCTTTTAAAGTCAGATTTTAAAACATTTAAAGACTCAATATCAGATTTAATTTCCATATTGTAGTCCTGATACAGTTTAACCTTAGCAATACAGGCGGGAGTACAGAGATGTTCATATACCTTGTTTTCATCTGTTCCGGCCATGAGTGCTTGAGCAGGAGTCACATCCTGAACCATAAAGCTCCAATCAACTTCTTGAGCCATTACAGCAGTCTCTGTTGACTTTCTGGTGGGCTTTGGTGTTAAGGGATGTGTGGAGGCCTGTGAGGTTCCCGGGTTGGACTTGGGAGCCTTGCATTCCCTTGCAAAATGACCAAGTTGGTTATAGTTGTAACATTTGGCCTTGGTTTTGTCAAACCCAAATTTGTTGTTGATTGGGTTCTGAGGGAATTGCCTTCTAGTTCTCTTAAAGAACTTCTTTGCTCTGTAGGTTAGAAGAGCCATTTGTTGGACTATGTCCACGTATTCCACGTCATCCGGGCTAAAACACTCTAGATCATTAAAGCAGTATTGATAGTCATTTGAGTGTCCACTTCCTGAGACAAAAGCACAGCTGTCCTGAAAGGAGCTTTGCTGAGCATGTTGAGACCTTGGAGTCTCAGGAAATGTGATGTAAGGCCCAGAGGAACAAGATGGCTGCTGGGTGTAAGTCAGGTATTGTTGAGACTGGGAAATTCCTGAGCCTTCATCAACCATTAAAGCGTTGCTAGCAGGAAGACTCAAGGGTCTGCTTGTCTGATGACCCCTTTTACTTTCCATTTCCAAACGGTATCCATCAAGGATCCCATAGAGTTCGGTCATGGTGAGTGTATTCAGATTCTCTGTTCTCTTGATAGAGACACAGTAGAATGTCCACTCATTGGGTAGAGCACTCATGAACTTTCTTGTAAGGTCTCTGAGTTCATGAGTAATTCCCACAGATTGAAGGGAAGAAATGAGGTCCATGTACCTGAAATATTACTGGCTAAGAGTCTCTCCGGCAACATAGGTGAAGTTCTCAAACTGCTGCTTCAGTGAATCCTTCTTGGAAATATTTGAGCTTGAGTACATTTGAGCAAGCGCATCAAAGAGTTCTTTGGCAGACTTACAATGCTCAAACCCCACCATGATAGAGCTTGGAATTGCACTCATAAGAACAATCATAGCATTGCTGTCTATGTCAAGCTTCTTCCAGTCTTCATCAGGATAATCTTCAATGGCTTTCTCAATCATGGCATCGTTTCCACCAGCTACTTTTGGCTTATACAGGCCATTGACAATGGATTGTCACATCTTGCTGTCTTGATACCTGATGAATCCTTCCATTCTTCTGCTCCAAGACCTGAAGTTTTCAGGGGTGATGATGGGAGCTTTGGTCATCGTCCCCATCTCTACTTTAGATTTGTTGAGGGCCATTTTGAGTGAGGTATAAGGAGGAGTGAAAAAAACTGGTTGATTATGATGGTAAGATCTCACAATCAAGAGCCTAAAAAGCTCTGATACCAATTGCAGGATCGGGTTTGTCACTTAAACACTTGTATGTCTCTCAAACTCACTTATGGAAACTCTCAAATCAGATGAAGTAATGTCTATTATGAGAGATGATAATAATATAATAAGTAGCAAAGGAACAAGCAGAAGTATATTTTCAAGGCACTTGTATATATTACTTCTCAACTCAAGATATTACAAGACTCTTACAAGCATGAAACAAGAGTTACAATGAGAAACTATATATACTAGATCCTACAGCCGGATATACTTTGATACTAGCTGGAAACCTAAGACTAAAGCATATACTACAATCCTAAAGTTAAGGTATCTTAGATAAAGTATTATCTAAGATATGGTAGTCATGACATGTCCATGACTTACCTTTTGTCAACAACTAAAGATGGCAACTGTACTAACATAAAAAGGTAAACAGTGGATTAAAGTATTGTCAACTACATGGCTTTTGAGAAAACGCCATGCAGTATCTCAGAGATTTGCAGCGGAGTGTCAGAGAGGCCATATCCACTGGATAATAGGAGCATCTTCCGAAGGTTAATTGGCTTCGGAAGAACAAGTTCTTCCGAAGCCACTTATACTTCGGAAGAGGCTTCTATGCTTCCGAGGCTTTGAGGACTTCTATACTTCGGAAGTTGACTTCAGATCTTTCTTTCTAAGTCTTGATCTTCGGAAGTAGGTTCTTTGTCTTCGGAAGTTGGAGTTTTCCTTCGGAAGTGTGTTTTACACTTTGTCTTCGGAAGAGCTCCTTCTTCCTTTGGAATTTCCATACTTAGCTTCGGAAGTCCTTTGTTTGTTGTACCAAAATCTCCTAAGTGACTTGGTTTTGGTTGCAACAGCCTTTCTAGATCCAAGACTTGGCTATCCCCGATCTCATTCCAACTCAATGGTGATCGGCATTTCCTACCATATAGGGCCTCATACGGAGCTGCCTTTATACTTGCATGGTAACTATTATTGTTAGAGAACTCCACCAGAGGAAGATGGTTGTCCCAGTTCCCACCAAAGTCAATCATGCAAGCCCTTGGCATATCTTCCAAAGTTTGGATGGTTCTTTCACTCTGATCGTTAGTTTGCGGGTGGTATGCAATGCTTAAATCAAGACGGGTTCCTAAAGCCTGCTGGAGTGATTTCCAGAAACAAGAAGTGAAGCAGCTATCACGGTCAGAGATGATTGATAGTGGCACCCCATGCTTGGTTACTATTTCATCGATGTACAGTTGGGCCAGCTTTGTAAGGATGTAGTCTTCTTGAATCGGCAAGAAGTGAGCTGATTTAGTTAGTCTATCCACTATTACCAAAATAGCATCATGACCCTTAAAAGTTCTGGGTAACTTTGTGACAAAATCCATTGTGACGTTATCCCACTTCCACTCTGGAATTTTGGGGTGTTGCAACGTCCTTGACGGTTTTTGATTTTCAGCCTTTACCACGGCGCACGTCAGACACTTCCCAACATAAATGGCGATTGATTTCTTGATTCCAGGCCACCAGAAAAGTGCCTTTAGATCTTGGTACATTTTGTCGCTTCCGGGGTGAACCGAGTCCCTAGATTTGTGGGCTTCGTTGAGGATTACCTCTCTAATTCCCCCATACTTCGGTACCCACGTTCTCCCTTCATGTTTATATAATATACCATCATTACTCAACTCTAATCGCTTCTCCATTCCTGTTAACAATTCCTCTACTAATTTATCTTCCTTTAGCGTTTCGCCTTGTGCTTCTTTTAGTCTTGCGATAAGGTCGGTGTACACACTCGTCCTTAAGGCATGGACGCGAAGGGGGTTTTCTCTTTCTTTCCAGCTCAAGGCATCTGCCACCACATTGGCCTTGCCGGGATGGTAGCGGATTTCGCATTCGTAATCATTCAATAACTCAACCCATCTTCTCTGGCGCATGTTTATCATCTTCTGATCCAGAATGTGTTGCAAACTTTTATGGTCAATGTAGATAATGCACTTCGTGCCATAGAGATAATGCCTCCATATTTTGAGTGCGAACACCACGACACCCTATTCTAGATCATGTGTTGTGTAGTTCTTCTCATGATCGTTTAGTAGTCTAGATGCATAAGCAATTACCTTGTTACGCTGCATTAGCACGCATCCTAGTCCCTAACGCGAGGCGTCACAATAAACCACGAAATCTTCAACTCCTTCAAGGAGGGCCAGGATAGGTGCACTACAAAGTTTTTCCTTGAGAGTTTCGAATGCTTTATTCTGCTCTTGTTCCCATAGTTGTATTCTTTTTAGTCAGAGCAATTAACGGTTGTACAATACGCGAGAAGTCCTTGATAAATCTTCTGTACTATCCGGCCAATCCAAGAAATTTCTTATCTTGGTAGGATTTTCAGAATTTTCCAGTTCTTAATAGCCTCTATCTTTGAAGGGTCCACTTGAATCCTATCCTCATTTATGACATGCCCTAGAAATTGGATCTCTCGCATCCGAAATTCGCATTTGGAGAACTTGGCATATAGTTTCTCATTCTTGAGCAACTCGAGAATCAGCCTAAGGTGCTTCTCATGCTCTTCCTTACTACAGGAGTAGATCAGGATGTCGTCGATAAAGACAATCACAAATTTGTCAAGATATGGGCGACATAGGTTCATGAGATCCATAAACACGGCTGGTGCATTAGTCAGTCCAAAGGGCATGACCAGATACTCATAATGTCCATATCTAGTCCTAAAGGCCGTTTTGGGTATATTTTCTTCTCTTATCTTCAGCTGATGGTACCCTGATCTTAAATATATTTTGGAAAAATATCATGCTCACTATAGTTGATCGAATAGGTCATCGATTCTCAGAAGAGGGTATCGATTCTTTATTATCAGCTTGTTTAGTTCTCGGTAATCAATACACATACGTAGGGTTCCATCCTTCTTCTTCACCAATAGTACCGGGCAACCCATGGAGAAACACTCGGCCGTATAAATCCCTTTTCGAGTAGCTCTTGGATTTGTAGCATTAGTTCCTTCATCTCGGGAGGGGCGAGTCGATACGGTGCCTTGGCTACTTGCGCAACACCAGGCAATAGATCTATTTGGAACTCAACCTGTCGAGTCGGAGGCAGTCCCAGTAGGTCTTTGGGAAATACCTCCGGATATTCAGAAGCCACTGGAATATCCTCAATCTTCTTCTCTTCTTTTGCCTTCATCACATAGACTATGAAAGCTGTGCATCCCTTCATAAGACTCATGGTAGCTTTTAGATGGGATATCATAGGATATAGCGTGTTACTTCTTTCACCATGAATAACTAGCACTTTCCCGTCGCTCAAAGGTATCTTAAGTAGGTGTTCATCACACACCATTTCGACTCTATGCCTAGCCAGCCAATCCATGCCAACAACCACATCAAATCCTCCTAGCTTAATAGGCATCAGGTTTATTTTAAATGTGCTACCTTCTAGATTCATTAAGCAATCATTGATGACTTCATTAGTTTCTATGATGTTACCGTCAGCTAATTCTACGGTAAACGTATCAGTCAGAATACATGAACTCAAGTCAATCAAATGCCTAAAAGTACTAAAGACAAAACTAGAAGTTGCTCCAGTATCAAATAGAACGGTAATAGGATGGTTGTTTATAAGGAACGTACCATTAACCAAATCAGGTTCCTTGTGAGCACCTGCTGGATCCATCACGAATGCTCATCCCTTAGGCTTGTTGGGTTTGGCGTCCTTATCTCACCCAGCTTAGGACACTTATTCCTCATGTGTCATGGGTCTCCATATTCATAACATTGTTTACCTGGCGCATACGTACAATCCATAATTAAATGACCTGGTCGTTTGCATCGGAAGTAGGGCATCAATTTGCACTCCCTTTGATGATGCAATTGGCACTTGTTGCAGACAGGCTTGTACCCGAGTATAGCTTCCGTGTCCTGCCACCTTGGGCATCGCACCTCACACCTTCAAAACCCTTCTTGCTTGACCCGCTACTACTGCCAGTTGCTCTCTTCACATCAAACCACTTTCTTTTCTCACCCATCGACTTCCTCTTTTCATCAGCCCTGGTTTGTTCAGTCCATCCAGCCCTGACTAGATCATCACTCAAACTGCTGGTGAAGTCAACCGCAGCTTGAAGGGTTGAGGGCCTGAAGGATCGAACCATTCCCCTGACTCTAGGATGTAGCCCCCAAATGAAACGTGCTACGCCCTTGGATTCCGAGGTCACCAGGTGTGGCACCAGTCGAGACAAGGATAAGAAGCGGTTGATGTACTCAGTGTAATTAGGACCTTTCATCTCCAAGCTCAAAAATTTAGACTCCAGCTTCTCTAGTTGGTTGATTGGGCAGTACTTGTTGGTTATCAACTCCCTAAATTCGGTCCAACTCATTCGGTAAGCAGCGTTTCTTCCTTGGGGCTGAGTAACTGTCTTCCACCATTCCAGAGCTGATCCCTTGAGTGATTGGGATGCAAACCTCACCATGTGGTCCATCTTACACTCGCTGATATCTAAGACGACTTCCATTTCATCGATCCATCGGTACGTCTCTATCACACCTTCAGTGCCATAAAAATCCTTTGGCTTGCACGCCATAAAGGTTTTTTAGGAGCATCCATTCCTTAGTGCTTCAGCTTCTTCATTGCCCTTGTCGTTCCTGAATCCATCATTACCACCGTGGTTACTCCGATCCGCATTGATCTGGGCGATTATGGTCGGAATGGCGTTAGCAATCTGTTGTGCTACGAGGTTGGCAATTCTCTCATTATTCCCTTGATTGGCATTCTCTCCACGAAAAGTTCTTGGTGGAGTAGGGGGTTGGTTTCCGGTTTGTCTAGCCCCCTCACGGCGGCCTCTAGTAGCTCCTTGTCTTCCAATACGGGTTCTTCTCCTAATCGGCATTCTGGCGGCATCACATATAAATTCGTTTAGCATCTCATAATTGGTTTCGAGTAGCCCATGCATCATTTACCCTAAAATATAGCGTCCTAAAAGTTAGGAGTGTAATATACACACCACTAAATACCTCTAAAATGTTCCACTAAATTAATTTAAGACAATTCATCCAGAATGGACACGGGTCAAAATTCCCAACGCATAACATGACATATCACAGTTCAATACAAATAACTCAGCGAAATTTAGCATCAATAGAAATAGTTTCATAGATAGATTGGATTAATAGTATCAGCAAACATACTTGAATCAGAGTTATACTCTTACAAGTTGGAAGGTACCATCACCCCTATAATAAATAATAATAGTATATGATAATAATAGAAAATTTTCCTTCAACTGTCTGACAGATAATCGCACTTCTTCTCCACGCTCTCACATCCACTTCTTCTTCAACC
The DNA here is from genome assembly GCA_025215565.1 of Flaveria ramosissima. Taxonomy (NCBI): domain Eukaryota; kingdom Viridiplantae; phylum Streptophyta; class Magnoliopsida; order Asterales; family Asteraceae; genus Flaveria; species Flaveria ramosissima. The sequence goes on from CM046031.1 coordinate 37,710,040, forward strand.
ACCCTAGCCACCTAGAGTTCTTCTTCCTTTGCTCTGCTCCATGGACCCCATGCGAAGCAATCATGGCCTGAAACTGGGCAGACTGAGAGGTCCGAGTGGCGTGCTGGAGTGTCAGCTCGTGACGACAGTCGGTCTTCAAAATCTCGTCCAGTGCAGCATCGGAGGAACATACGTTGCGTGCCCGGCGGCTAGACTAGGAGTATCGGTCACCAGCTAGCACACTAGGGCCATAATACATGTTGCACCTCGGTGGCATCTAGTGCTCGTCATGTGGGTGGTGTAGGAGTGGGTCAATGGTGGTGGTGCAGGTGTCGGAGTCCTAACAGGTGGTGGAGATGGAGGTGGCATCCTAAAGTAGACTTGAGGGTCCTAGCCTAGCACTCTTGCTTGGGCGGGTAATAACACGTTCACCCCTATCCCCGATAGGTATGATAGATGAGTGGGTAGGAGATGCGACATGCGGTGAATGGGAGCGCGTTCGGCTCCTGGAAGGGGATGTCAAGGAAGAGTCTTTTGATGGCTCAGTGTCGTTGGATGTAACAGATATCTAGCCCGAATGTCCATATCTCCTCAAGTATTCTATGTACTCTGTTCGCGGCGTCGCCTTCCTAAGGCTCCAGTTGGTGGAGTACTGTCAGTTGGGTATGCCGGTGCCTTCCCTTTGTCAGCCATAGCTCTGATGTCCTGTAAGAAATATCATGAGTAATTTGGTTTTTAATAGCTCATGGTTGTAATAATAATAGTACTTATAGTAGTAGTGATGGCAATAGTATCAGATATCCCAATAGTATCAATAACCAGAGGTATCAATAAGCAATAGTATCAGAAATCACTAGTTTCTTCAAATAATAACAGGTAAACCTTTAGACCACTTCAAAAGAAATTTCAAAAATCATAAGTTTCAAACAAAAAAAGTCCAATCATTACCTAAAGGTCCATGCTGGAATTTAAACGTCCGGTAAATTCATGATTACGTTGATCAAGTGTAATCATCAATTTACCTAACCCGATCATCCCAACACTTTCTCACAAGGACGGTCCTAAGGTATCAGGGTTATAGCCTAGGGTCTACTATGGTATTCCGGAATTCTCTACAACCTTTGGCTCTGATACCAATCTGTCTGTAACACCCGGAAATTTCCTTTGTAGCCGACGAGAGAAGAGAAAGAAATAAAGTCCAAAGTCGAGGGACCAAACCCGCCAACGAGAGAAACTTTGATGCACGGGAGTATAAAAGGGGGAAAACACTCCCATTCTCCCCATTTTTCAGCCAAGGGAGGAGAAGAGAGAAAGAAGAGAAAAGAGAGGAAGTGTTGGCCCGGGTTGGTTCGAGTAGCCAAAATCGACGAGGAGCGAGTCAAATCGAAGCTCTACTCGACGGGATCGTTAAGGTGAGTTCTAGGACCCCTCTTTTACACGTTTCAACTGATTTTGGGGCTGGAACACGTCCAAAAACCTATTTTCGAGTTTTTGGGTGAAAACCCGTTTTGATGTATGTATGTATGTGTATGATGCGTTAGAGGCTCGATTTCTTGCTTGGTTATGCTTGTATGAGGTCATGGTATGTTTCCCTAACCTTTAGAAGGGTTGATTTGAGCTTAAAAGAGGTTTGGAAGGGGTTGGAGGTCGAAAACCCGCGGCTGCAGTCGACCTAACTGCACTCTGCACCAGCTAGGGCTAGGCGACCGACTGGAGGGCGACTGGAGGCCATTCGGCCGATTGAAGTGCGACTGAGGTCCATACGCACGTTTGCTATGCGACTGAGGTCCATACGCATGATGGTCATGTGATTGGAGTTCATGTGCTTGGGAGTCATGCGATTGAGGGATGGTGCGACTGAGGTTCATTCGCATGAAGAGTATGCGACTGAAGCCCATACGCCTGAAGTCATGCGACTGAAGGCCATACGCATGAGAGTTATGCGACTGGGAGTCCATTCGCATAGAGGTCCATTCGCCCATAGTCCATTCGCATAGGGTCCATTCGCATAGATGCCCATTCGCCTAAGTGTTCAGAAATGATAACCGAGATGGAATTACTCGACGATGTGAAGGGCATGGACGGTATAAGGTAACGTAGGATGATGAGCTTATGATGTGGATGTTGATGGAGATGATGGTAATATGCATGATGTTATGTGTTATGTTAGGCACGGCGGTGCGTGTGATGCGTAGTATGTATGATGTGCGTGATGTGATTTATGATTGATGCGTATGTATGATGATGTCGTATGTTTATGTTTATGTTGTGTTCCTTGTTATGTATGATTATCTTTCTATGTCTTTGCGTTGAACGTTAATGAATGAAATGAAAGTATTATGTAATGTAAAGCGAAAGATAAAGAAAAGAGAAACGTAATGAATGAATGCATGCATTAATGAATGAATGAAATCGTGTGAGGTATGTATGTGAAGCGAAGTGAAGTGCACGGCTCTAATGCCTTAGGCTCAACCGTGAGAGGTTCAGCTAGTCTATAGTGTGCACGCAAGGGTTCCAGTCTTTGTGACTGACCTTCGATGATGTACCCATTTAGATGGGGGTGATGTACCCACTTCGGTGGGGGTGATGTACCCACTTCGGTGGGGGTGATGTACCCACTTCGGTGGGGGTGATGTACCCACTTCGGTGGGGGTGTAGTACCCATAATGTTGGGGGTGCAATGTATGATGGTTATCCGGGTTACACATAACTCCGGGGGTGTAGCATGAAGCCATGCATATGTATGAGGTGAGCAACCCGATCGTTGCAAAAGACTCGAGTACGTGCTATCGTGATGTTGCCTTGGGGTGAGCAACTTTGTTGTTGCAAAAGACTCGGATAGCTTGCTATCGTGATGGGCAATGAGGTGAGCAACCCTAGGGGTGCAAAAGACTCGGATAGCGTACATTCATTGAGATGGCTATTGAGGTGAGCGACTTGGTGTTGCAACAGCCTCGGATGGAGTTCAATCCCTGAGATTGACTCGTATGGGATCTTTGTCGCGTATCCCGGTGTTGTGTCAGTCTTCGGACATGAGTCGGGGGCTTGTGAGCAGGTCCCGGCACAGCATCAGCTTTCGAGCATGAGTCGGGGATATTGTATAAGACAAGATTCGAGTAAGGAAGGGTAATGAGTAAAGAGATGAATGAGAGAATGAATGTATGAAGTGAACGTTAACGAATGATCCTAATAATGTATGAAATGGGATCCTTGTCATTCGACCTCAGTAATCGTGGTTGTGTGCCATGAAGAGGGTAAAGTCTGACAGAATCTAGAATGAAGTGAAAGATAATGATGTATGGTAATGGATGAATGTAACGAACGTAATGATGAAGATAATAATGACATTATCTGTATGTACGTATGATGTGTGAACGCATGTATGTAACGAATGTTTTTGTAAGGAAACTAAAGAACGGTTTTACGAAAGAAAAGTAAGTTTTATTATAAAACTAGAACTCACTCAGCAACGCTGACTTTGATGTGTTTCCAGTTGGCAGGTATGTTGCCGAGGATGGCACGGGGCGGCTACGCAGCGTATTTTGGATGGCATCTTTATGTTTAATGTTTTTGTAATAAATGTAACATGATAATGTTAAAGAAACGATTGTACTAATGTGCAAAAGTATTTTGATGAAATGAAATTATGTTTTTAATGTTTCCGCTGCAACTATTTATGAAAGGAAAAAAAATGTAATGTATGTTTTATGTGCGATGAATGACCAACTGTAAGCGTCCCGGGAACGGGCCTTACAAGTTGGTATCAGAGCCAAAGTTTAAGTGAATTGGGTAAATATTTTCAAAAACCTAATCTTAAACTGAGAATGGGACGAAAAGGGAATGGGATGCCAATCTGAGTAGCTGCGCGCCATCATGTATGTTTTTGTAAAGTTAACCGGTTTTACGTGCGCATGTTATATGGTTTATGTGTTGCTGATAGATTTAGATACTGATGTAGTCAGGATAGGTAATGCTCGGAGTATGAAGAGTAAAGTAAGTGGCTAATCACAACTGGCCACTGTAATTAGGGACTTACTATACTTGACATAAACTGAGCTGTTCCTTGAATGACCGTGTTAGTGTTTGAATCTTTCAGTGTGTTTAGAGGATGGCCGGTGGAAGATCTTCGAAAGCTTCTCGTGGTGAAGGTGACGGTGGACGTGGTGCTGAACCACGGGTCACGAGAGGAAGGGCAAGAGCCGAAAGGGTAGTTCATGAGGAACCCGAGACCCCTCATCCTGAGGACGGTGACGAGAATGCAAATCAGAGGGCCTCGATGAGAGAGGCGGTCGTGGAGGAAGTGCATCAGGTCATGCAGACGATCCTACCGTCTGTGGTGACCGAAGTTATAAAGGCTGTTAGAGATGAGGAGAGAAAGGAAAGGGGTAGACCTTCGGGCGAAAGGAGACGACCTGGGACTGAAACGGTTCTCTCCGATGACGAAGAGGAAGAAGAAGAGGAAGAGCCTACGCCGGAGGCGGCACGAGGCTGTAAATATGGGGCGTTTCAGCGATGCAAGCCCCCTACTTTTGATGGTAATGGTACTGCTGCTACTGCTCACCGATGGGTGAGGGAGATGGAAGCTGTTTTAAATATCAGCGAGTGCCGAGAAAATCAGAAAGTAAAGTTTGCTACCCACTCTTTCGTGGACTCAGCTTTGTGCTGGTGGGACAACATAGTCCAAGTTGAGGGAAGCAGAGCTATCGGAAGGATGAGATGGCCAGAGTTGAAGAGGCTGGTGATTGAGGAGTTCTGCCCTCACCGTGAGATGGATAAAGTTGAAAGAGAGTTCCTGCAGCTGGAGGCGGGAACAATGACGCATCAGCAATACACCACCAAGTTCAACGAAATGGCACGACTGGTGCCGGATCAGGTGACACCCCTCTCACGGAAGATCAAGAGGTATATTCATGGCTTGCCAGCAGACATTCGTAGGCACATGATTGCTGCCCGACCGAGCACGTATAGGTCGGCGGTTGATTTAGCGGGAAGATTATACGATGAAAGATTGATGGTGGTGACAGAAGGTAGCAAGAAAGGAGATGGTGATCGGGATTGGAATGGGAAGCGATTGGGACGCGACGAAGCCGCACCAAGTAACAAAGGTGCACGGGTGGATGACCAGCGTGTGGTCATAAATGATGTGGGTTCTGAAAGGTGTAACAAGTGTGGACACAGTCACCCCGGAGAATGTAGATTGGGGACTGATGCCTACTTTCGTTGTGGGAGAACCGGGCATGTAGCGAAGAACTGCGGTATGGGGAAGTGTTATTCTTGTGGTGAGGAAGGTCATAAGAGCAGGGACTGTAAGAAGCAAAGGGCTGGAGGTTCGGGAGTGAAGAAGATCGGAGGAAGCTAGGACGGACTTCGATGTTGTGTCAGGTATGTTCCTAGCAAATAGATCCTTAGCTTGTGTTATTTAATGTTGGCGTAAGTAAAAGTTTTATTCCTGCTGTTTTCTATGCTAAATTGCCTGTTAATGGTAAGAATATAAATACGCCATTCGATGTAGCCCTAAGAGTGGATTGTTTGACGAACTGTGGAGCGAACGCTATGTGTTGCAAAAAGACGATACGGTTGATAGCGCCTGAGGGGATCACGGTGATGGCTTAGGGTGATTGAGTCATGACGATTCCGAAGGTGATTTCGATGGCAATGGCGGGAAGGTGCACGTAGCGTGACATGATGGAGTAAGTGAGTAGATGCCTTACTTGTCTACAAGTGAAGGCCGAGCACCAAACGACGTTTGGGGAATATTGAAGTGACTGAGGCAACGATCGAGAAGCTCGAAGGGATTAAAGCATTGATGAAGCTAGCCAAAGATAGATAAGAAGTCGCGAGGGGATAAACGACGTAGATCGATTGAACTCCAGGTGGGGGACTGGAGAAGAGATGAGACAGAATTGCTCGCGACGGTTTAAGGAATGATAGGTTTCGGGGACGAAACCCATTTAAGGGGGGTGGACTTGTAACACCCGGAAATTTCCTTTGTAGCCGACGAGAGAAGAAAAAGAAATAAAGTCCAAAGTCGAGGGACCAAACCCGCCAACGAGAGAAACTTTGATGCACGGGAGTATAAAAGGGGGAAAACACTCCCATTCTCCCCATTTTTCAGCCAAGGGAGGAGAAGAGAGAAAGAAGAGAAAAGAGAGGAAGTGTTGGCCCGAGTTGGTTCGAGTAGCCAAAATCGACGAGGAGCGAGTCAAATCGAAGCTCTACTCGACGGGATCGTTAAGGTGAGTTCTAGGACCCCTCTTTTACACGTTTCAACTGATTTTGGGGCTGGAACACGTCCAAAAACCTATTTTCGAGTTTTTGGGTGAAAACCCGTTTTGATGTATGTATGTATGTATGTGTATGATGCGTTAGAGGCTCGATTTCTTGCTTGGTTATGCTTGTATGAGGTCATGGTATGTTTCCCTAACCTTTAGAAGGGTTGATTTGAGCTTAAAAGAGGTTTGGAAGGGGTTGGAGGTCGAAAACCCGCGGCTGCAGTCGACCTAACTGCACTCTGCACCAGCTAGGGCTAGGCGACCGACTGGAGGGCGACTGGAGGCCATTCGGTCGATTGAAGTGCGACTGAGGTCCATACGCACGTTTGCTATGCGACTGAGGTCCATACGTATGATGGTCATGTGATTGGAGTTCATGTGCTTGGGAGTCATGCGATTGAGGGATGGTGCGACTGAGGTTCATTCGCATGAAGAGTATGCGACTGAAGCCCATACGCCTGAAGTCATGCGACTGAAGGCCATACGCATGAAAGCTATGCGACTGGGAGTCCATTCGCATAGAGGTCCATTCGCCCATAGTCCATTCGCATAGGGTCCATTCGCATAGATGCCCATTCGCCTAAGTGTTCAGAAATGATAACCGAGATGGAATTACTCGACGATGTGAAGGGCATGGACGGTATAAGGTAACGTAGGATGATGAGCTTATGATGTGGATGTTGATGGAGATGATGGTAATATGCATGATGTTATGTGTTATGTTAGGCACGGCGGTGCGTGTGATGCGTAGTATGTATGATGTGCGTGATGTGATTTATGATTGATGCGTATGTATGATGATGCCGTATGTTTATGTTTATGTTGTGTTCCTTGTTATGTATGATTATCTTTCTATGTCTTTGCGTTGAACGTTAATGAATGAAATGAAAGTATTATGTAATGTAAAGCGAAAGATAAAGAAAAGTGAAACGTAATGAATGAATGCATGCATTAATGAATGAATGAAATCGTGTGAGGTATGTATGTGAAGCGAAGTGAAGTGCACGGCTCTAATGCCTTAGGCTCAACCGTGAGAGGTTCAGCTAGTCTATAGTGTGCACGCAAGGGTTCCAGTCTTTGTGACTGACCTTCGATGATGTACCCATTTAGATGGGGGTGATGTACCCACTTCGGTGGGGGTGATGTACCCACTTCGGTGGGGGTGATGTACCCACTTTGGTGGGGGTGATGTACCCACTTCGGTGGGGGTGTAGTACCCATAATGTTGGGGGTGCAATGTATGATGGTTATCCGGGTTACACATAACTCCGGGGGTGTAGCATGAAGCCATGCATATGTATGAGGTGAGCAACCCGATCGTTGCAAAAGACTCGAGTACGTGCTATCGTGATGTTGCCTTGGGGTGAGCAACTTTGTTGTTGCAAAAGACTCGGATAGCTTGCTATCGTGATGGGCAATGAGGTGAGCAACCCTAGGGGTGCAAAAGACTCGGATAGCGTACATTCATTGAGATGGCTATTGAGGTGAGCGACTTGGTGTTACAACAGCCTCGGATGGAGTTCAATCCCTGAGATTGACTCGTATGGGATCTTTGTCGCGTATCCCGGTGTTGTGTCAGTCTTCGGACATGAGTCGGGGGCTTGTGAGCAGGTCCCGGCACAGCATCAGCTTTCGAGCATGAGTCGGGGATATTGTATAAGACAAGATTCGAGTAAGGAAGGGTAATGAGTAAAGAGATGAATGAGAGAATGAATGTATGAAGTGAACGTTAACGAATGATCCTAATAATGTATGAAATGGGATCCTTGTCATTCGACCTCAGTAATCGTGGTTGTGTGCCATGAAGAGGGTAAAGTCTGACAGGATCTAGAATGAAGTGAAAGATAATGATGTATGGTAATGGATGAATGTAACGAACGTAATGATGAAGATAATAATGACATTATCTGTATGTACGTATGATGTGTGAACGCATGTATGTAACGAATGTTTTTGTAAGGAAACTAAAGAACGGTTTTACGAAAGAAAAGTAAGTTTTATTATAAAACTAGAACTCACTCGGCAACGCTGACTTTGATGTGTTTCCAGTTGGCAGGTATGTTGCCGAGGATGGCACGGGGCGGCTACTCAGCGTATTTTGGATGGCATCTTTATGTTTAATGTTTTTGTAATAAATGTAACATGATAATGTTAAAGAAACGATTGTACTGATGTGCAAAAGTATTTTGATGAAATGAAATTATGTTTTTAATGTTTCCGCTGCAACTATTTATGAAAGGAAAAAAAATGTAATGTATGTTTTATGTGCGATGAATGACCAACTGTAAGCGTCCCGGGAACGGGCCTTACACTGTCACACCCCGAGCCCAGGCAGGGTTGGACGTCACAGACTAGCAACAACATATGGTAGCGGAAAAAAACCATCATAAGAGCGCAAAAGGAGAGAACATCTCACGGCATTAATGTTTAAAGTAAACCCGGGCTGAAGTAGGTCTAGCCCCCAAATTCAAGTACATACAACCCAATACAAATGTTTCCAACCACAATAAATGTAAATTGTTCAAAATGTTTTAAAAACAAAATAAGCCAATGCCATGGTCACGGTGCTAGGTCTAGGTCTTCTACAACCGCTAGACTCCCTTCATGGATTACCTAAAACCTGCTTAAAAGAAAATTGTGTCAACTAAAAAATTGGTGAATTCAAGTGCTTAAAGTTTAAAACACAAAAGGATTCAATAGAATCCATATTTGATTTAAAAAGAATCATAGTTTCACTGTTGTGGGGGATGACAATCAACCCTGCACTCAGTCGCGGCTAGCCTATTCAAAAGGTATGTTGTGCGGTTAATCCCGAAGGAAGAATTGAGCCTCAAATAGTGGACCATACCTGCTAGATGGTTCACCCTAGTATCTTATAAAAACTTGTCACATGCCACAAACGACCCCGCAGGATCTCAATGTTGTACCCTTCCCGTTCATCACGGAAGGCACTGTGTGGGGGATTCCCCAATTAGATCTACCCATATTAAACAAGCGGTTCACACAAGAATGAATGATTGTGATACAAGTAAAAGAAAGTTCTAACATTATCCCTAACATTCAAGTATCATACAATAGCTCCTAAATGATTTCAGTTTAAGCATAGCATGTTTCATCCCAAAAACAATAGTAAAAGGGATAACTAGAACTCAACTTAAGGTTCAAGCAACAGGTTCTTCGTGTACCCGGAAAAGTTTCAAGTCTAGCACCCTACCATCAAGATTAAGTGATAAGCCACTGATGCTAAGGTTATGTAAGGTGCACTAGGTGTGGCATAAGATTAAATGTCCAACTAGGATTTTGATTTGCTAAGGCTTGCTTAAAAAGTTTCCTTTTATAGTCAGTTAGGGTTTCTTATGAAAAAAATACATGTTTTACTAGGTTGGATCATTTATAAAAGTTATTTTAAGTTCACCAAATGATTATTAGTCCAAGGGGTCGGTTTATAGAGATTTGGCAAAATTTACAGTTTAGTCCTCCAAGTTTTAGAATTTACATTTTTACCCCAAAGTTTGATTTCTTACATTTATTGACTTTTATGGCCACATATCAGGTTTTTGCAGTTAAGTAATTTATTTTAAATAAGTTAACTCCCAATTTTTCATAATTTATATTTAGGTTTAGTATTCTTATGTTTTACGTTACCGGTTACGGTAAAACCGAATGTTTTTAACGGTTAAGTATTAAATTCTATAGTTTTGAGTCATAACCTTTAAATATTATTTTAAGGACTTTTTAATAAGTTACTAATCAGTTGAGAATGTATTTTAAGTCTCTTTTAGTTGAAAGCCTCCTTTTTAGGTTTAACCCGTTAAAACGCGTTTTTACCCGAAACTGACCGTTTAAAAACTTGTTTGACCAATTTTTCAAAACCATTAAGTCTTATAGCACCTAAATTACTGAAATAACATGGTTTCCATGGATTTTGGTTTTATACCATTATTTCCAAGATTTTCCTCCAAACGTTACCCGGTTAATAACCCTTTTTAACTAAAAATTTCCATTTAAAGCATTTTTGACCGTTTTATTCAAAAAATCCGATCCAAAACACTTTTTTATCCATTTTAGAACCTGGATTTCTTTTCAAAATGGTTATAATCTAATTTCTCATATTTTAAGGTCGTTTCATCACCTTTCGGGTCCCAAAATAAGCTCAAAATACCTACAAGTCCATACTTTTATTATTCTCAGCCATTAACATCACCTTATACACCTAATAGCACCAAAAATTACTGAAATAATAGTTCTAACTCACGGGTTGACATGTAACCAAAGAATAAGCTTGTAGTTGAGTGTTTTCGCCATTTTAGCCCATTACACATGTGTAAAGCATTATGGATCATGCTTAAACATTACGAAATCATTTTGTAACTTTCCAAACAGGTTATTAAGAGTTTTATAAACCATTTATAATCAGATTACAAGCTTTGGTTTGGAGGTTTCAAGACATAAGAGTTAGATGATGCACAAAGCACCCAAAAGAGGGTTTTCATGATGAAATTCGGGTTCCACCCTTAGAATCACCAATATAACGTGTGAGGTAAATCTAGTGAAGTTAAAAACTCCTCAAGAACAAGATGATGGTCACGAGATTCTACTAGAACAAAGAAAGTAAGGCTTTTGGTAGATAAACGAAGGAATTACATAAGACATAGCTTAGTTTGGGTGTGTTGATGCTTACACTTCGTGTGGTTCACGATTTGGAGAGTGTAGAGGGACAAAATGATCTGGAAATCTTCAAACAAAGGCTGGATAAGTCAAACCCACAAGAACCACGCACCCAAAGTTCACAAGATAGTACCTTCTTGATTGTTTGAAGCTTGGCCGATGATGGTATGATGTTGTTCTTTGAAAACTTGCTAAAATGGTGATGGCAATGCTGTTGTGTGTGTGTTTTCTGGTGAAGGAAACCGAGAGGGAGAGGGAGAGAATAAGAGGAGTGCTGTGTTTGTGGGTGTGTGAGTCTTGCATGAAATGAGAGTGGGTGGTAGAGGTGGTGGTGTAGAAGAGGGTGGATTGGTGGAGAGGATGGTGAGATGGGGCAGCCGAAATTGTGTAACACCCGGTCATTTATTTTGAAGCCGACGAATGAAGAAAAAGAAATAAAGTCCAAAGTCGGGGGACCAAACTCGCCAACGAGAGAAAGTTGGATAAGTGGTGATATTTGAAGGGAGAGGGCAGCCATTACCCTCTCCCCGTACCCACATTTTCAGCAAAGAAAAGAGAGGAGAAGAAGAAAGGGAGAAAAGAGAGAAAAAGGTTGGTTCGAGTAGATCCAAGCGTGCAAAATTGAAGTGTAGCGTGTTGATTCGAAGCTTTTCTCGTTGTGGTCATTTGTGTGAGTTCTAGGACCCCTCTTTTACATGTTTTCAAACGATTTTATGGCTGGAACACATAGAAAACCCGTTTTTGTATGTGTGTGTGTGTTTGACCCATTGGTATGTGTTTGCGTGTGATGCGTTTGGGGTTTGTTTCCGGGCTTGTGTGTGCTTGAATGGTGTTGTCGTATGCATTCCTAAGGTTTAGGATGGTTGATTTAGGCTTAGAACGGGTTTGGATGAGCTTGGAGGTCGAAAATGGCAGATTGGGTTCGGGATGAACTGCATTCTGCATCAGCTAGGGCTATGCGACCGAATGGAGGCCATACGGCCGATTGAGATGTGATTGAGGTTCATTCGCATGATTGAGGATTTATTCTTACGATTGGGGGCCAGTCGCATGGGGAGTCATGCGATTGAGGGCCCAGTCGCATAGGTGCTCATTCGCATTAATTTCATTATCATGAGGTCCATTTGCATTAGCTCCATTCACATAGGACTCATCCGCATTGAGTCCATCCGCATGAGGTCATTCGCATGGGTGTTCATTCGCTTGGGTGTTCATCCGCATTAGGTCCATTCGCACGACTGGGTGTTCATCCGCATAGTTATACATCCGTATTGGTCCATTCACATGATGTTTAGTCACCTGGAGGCCATGCGACTGAAGGGTGTCCATACGCCCAAGTATGGCCGTTTGTACCCGGGGAAATGTGTAGTTTAATTACTGACTTTCGGGGGAAAGTGCAGATGTAAGTTTTGAAATGGAAATTCCCGTAAGTTCATGTAAGATGACTGTTGAGACCTTAGAGGGTATGTTGGGCATGATAATGTTGATGTTGCATATTTATGCATGATGTATGTTATGTATGTATGATGTTTCCCTGTATGATGATGATGACTGTGTATGTTGATGTTCCTGATTATGATGAATGTTTATCTTTCCTGTGGCTTTACGTGTTACGTTAATGAATGAATTGAAAGTATTATGTAACGGTAAGTGAAAGATGATCAAAAGAGGAACCTGATGAATGCATGCATTAATAAATGATGAAAGTAAAGAAACTCTTGCAAGCCTTGTGTGTCAGGACACGCCATTAAAAGGTGTTAGCCCAACGGTGTGTGGGTTCGCTACCCGGGAGGATGCATATCGGGGTCTTTCTTTGTGATTGACCATTTGCATAGAACCATTGCTGCATACCTTAGGTACTATGACCAGAGGTGCGGTGCACCTTTATAGAAGTTCTATGATAGGCCTAGGTCTAGTACCATGAACAGAAAGGCATTGCATATGGCAATGGTACACCTAAACTTTACCTTAGGTAATGTGGCAAGAGGTGCGGTGCTCTGTTATAGAAGGTCTATGATAGGCCTAGGTCTAGTACCATGAACAGAAGGGTAAGATTTATGGTTTGATGGAAAGGAAAGGATGTAATGATGAAAGAATGTAAAAGTTAATGACATACGATGAATGAACGAAAGTTAAAGTATGAATGAATGATGAAGATAATAATGATATTATTTGTGACACGTATGATGTATGATCGCATGAAAGTGAAGTACAGTTTTAGCAAAAGAAAAGTATGTTTTATAATAAAACTAGAACTCACTCAGCAACGCTGACTTTTATGTGTTTCCAGTTGGCAGGTAATGTTGCTGAGGATGGCATTGCAAGGCTACTTGGCTCTTTTGGGATGGCATCCATTTAAAATGCTTTTGTGATGTGATGCAACTTGGATTTTGTAATTGGATAATGATGTATTAGTTTGCAAAAGCTATTATTATGAAATGGAATGTTTTGTTAAATGTTTCCGCTGCAATGTTTTTGTGTAAGATGATGAAAATATATGTTTTATGTGCGATGATTGACCAGCTGTAAGCGTCCCGGGAACGGGGCCTTACAAGTTGGTATCAGAGCCAAAGTTTAAGTGAAACGGGTAAATTTTCAAAATAAACCTTAATTTAAACTGAAAATGGGACGGAAAGGGAATAGGATGCCAATCTGAGTAGCTGCGTGCCATCGGGTATTTTCGTAATGTTAACCGGTATTACGTTTGCATGTTATGTGGTATATGTGTTGTATGTAGATTTAAATACTGATGTAGTCAGGACAGGTAATGCTCGGGGTATGAAGAGTAAAGTAAGTGGCTAATCACAACTGGCCACTGTAATTAGGGACTTACTATACTTGACATATACTGAGTTGTTCCCGTGAATGACCGTGTTGGTGTTTGAATCTTTCAGTGTGTTAGAGAATGGCCGGTGGTAGATCTTCAAAAGCTTCAAGGGGTGAAGGTCGTGGTGGGCCTGGCGCTGAACCGTGATCCAAAAGAGGAAGGCCTGGAGTCGAAAAGGTGGTTCTTGAAGAACCTGAGACCCCTCATCCCGAGGCTGGAGACGAGAGTGCGAACTTGAGGGCCTCGGTAAAGGAGGCTGTTGTTGAAGAGGTGCATCAGGTCATGCAGACAATCTTACCGTCTGTGGTGATTGAAGTTATCAAGGCTGTAAAAGAAAGGAGAAAGAAAGGAGAGAAACAGGTCCTCGGGAGGACGAGAGCAACCGGAGCCTGAAAAGGTTCTCTCTGATAATGAAGAAGAGGAAGAAGAAGAGCCTGCGCTGGAGGCGGCACGAGGCTGTAACTATGGGCCGTTTCAGCGATGCAAGCCCCCTACTTTTTATGGTAACGACACTGCTACTGTTGCTCACTGATGGGTGAGAGAAATGGAAGCCGTTTTAAATATCAGCGAGTGCCGAGAGGATCAAAAGGTGAAGTTGACTGTGCCATTAGGGCTACTTCATCTGAATCCTCCTTAGGATCAGACTTGTCACTCCAGTCATAGTCATCTTCATCTTCATCACTTTCCACTTTTGGGTCATTGTTTTCTGACCAATCTTCTCCTTGGATTTCTGCAATAAGAGATAAACTTAATGTTAATTCATTTGTAAACTGTTCTGCATATGCACTCCAATCATAACCATCTTTTATGCTGACTACTAGAGCTTTCTTTGTTTCATCAGATGATTTGGTTTCTTCTTTTAGCTCAGGCATAGGACGACTTTGATAAGGCTTTTGAAAAGTCTTATGTGCTTGTTGAAATCTTTGATTGCTTGAGCTTGATTGACCATTTCCTCCATTGTTCCTTGGAGCTTTGCATTCTCTTGAGAAGTGTCCATAGTTGTTACAGTTGAAACATCTAGATTTTGACTTGTCAAATCCAACTGTCTTGTTTGCACTTGGCTTGTATTTCTTGTTGACATAAGAATGTTTTTGAGTTCTGTAGGCAATCATCACCATCTGCCAGTTTAAGTCCATCTCCTCAACATCTTCAGGATCCATCTCAAATAAATCCTGCAAAACAAAATCTAGTTGAGTTAAATGGCTACCTTGGTATGCTTGAAAATTGGCCATAAACGCAGTGAATGCAGTTTTGGACTCTTCATCCTCTAATAGGATATTAATTACATCTTTAACTTTGCTAGATTTAGCAGAGTTAGATGATGAAGAAGTCTCTATTTGAACATTTGATGATTGAGTCTGTGGTTTAGGAGGAGGTTGAGAATGAGACTGAGTTGTATAAGCAGGTGCACTAGTAAATGATGAGTCAGTGAAAAATCCTGCTCCAACAAACAGATCTCCCTCTTCTTCAGAACTTTTCTCACTCTTTGCCATAAATGCATTCTCTATTGTGGTTGCAGGAGAAGCAACAAACTGATATTGTGACATTGATGTTGCTCTATCATTGTTTCTTGAGCTTTCATCAATCTCCACTGATTCTATTTTTGCAATAAGAAGATCTAGATCCATTGGAAACTTCTCAGTATGCTTTAGTAGGGTTACAGTTTGTTTCCATGATGATGGTAAAGCATTGAGTAGTCTAAGGTTTAAATCTTCAAGATCAGGTTTGATACCAGCTGTTGACATCTCTGTTGTGAGTTGAACAAATCTGTTCATCATCTAATTTATTGTCTCTCCAGACACATGTTGAAACAATTCTAATTGTGTTTTCAGCTTTTGTTTCTTTAGATTTTGGATCTCTTTGCCTCCTTCACAAATAATCTTTAAGGCTTTGTATAGAGTGTATCCAGTTTGGTATGCATCTAGCCTTGTAAGAACTTCCAAAGGTAATCCTTTACACATCAATGAGTAGGCTTTAATATCATTTTTAACTCTTTTCAGATCATCTCCTTGAAGATCATCTTCTGGATATGGTTCTGGAGAATCTTTTGTGTACACAAATCCTCTGTCAAGCCCATCAGTAATAATAGGATTGTATGGTCCTTTTTCTATGGATTTCCAAAGATCAGTGTCAATGGAATTAAAATGCTGTTTTAGCTGTGACAACCGACCTCCAGGTTGTTACCCTAACCCTATATTACTTGCATCATTATCCATGTTATGAGTGCTAATAATTGAAACTATACAACCCTACTATGGAATTGGAAGCAATTCTTACTATTTGATGTAAATTATGATTTCATGTGATTTTTATTATTGACTTTTAACCAATTTAGGTTTCTACCTTTTAAAAAATTAGTGTTCCGGGAATGTCAACTAGTCACCCTTATAAAATTTAACTCAAGAGAAGGCAATTAAAATGTGAGCATACACACTCCCACTTACATAATTTCGGCCATGCATGCATGGGTATGCATTAGACACCTCAAATCACCTTCCACTAAATAATACATAATACCCAATACTACAAATTACACTACACAATATTAATTTACAATTAAATTTAATTGAAAAACCCTTCTCCACTACCCTCCAAGAGCGGCCGCCCCCTCCCTCACCACTCTCCTCTCCTCTTCACACCACCCCTCTCACCCATTAATCTTTCATGCATTTCTCTCCATCTCTCTCCCTCTCTCTCCCTTTATTCGAACCAGCTGATCCAAACATTCACACACATCTCACAATACTCTCCAACTATTCTCTCTAGCCTTGTGAAGGAAATTCGAAGACTACACCAAGAACCATTCGGCCAAGAGCAAAACCGCAAAGAAGTAGCCTTGTTCACAAGATTTGGTCACACAACCGTGTTTGTTCCACCTCTCCAGCCTTAGTTCGAGTTTCTCCATCCAAGTCCAAGGAGTTTCAAGCCATTCACGGCCATCAACACCTTCTAAACCGTGAGTTACATCGAGTGTAAGCTCAAGATGTCGGTTTTGTGACATTTCTCTTGTTTTCATCATTTAACATCTAAGAACCATGTATTTCCTTGTTGTAGCAGAAACATCTCACCATCATCTCATTCTTAAGGAATTCCCAACGTTCTTGAAGGTAAACTTTATGTTATGTTAGTCATTCTTGAGGTGGAAACCGATTTCCACCATGAAAACCCTCATTTTGAGTGTTTTGACATCATCTAACTTGTGAAAGCTTAAACTCTTGTAAACCAAACTTGTGACCTGCATTTTTATGACTTAATGGACTCCCAAGAACCTGTTTTTAAAAGTTCCAAGTGGCTACATACTCAAACCCACGGTTGATACATGGATTTCACCTTGAAACCCTCCTTTCTACATGTAACAACACCCTCTTGAGCATTTGTTTGAAAAATCCTTTTAACCAAGACCCATAACCTACTCATGAACAACTTAATGACACCTTAACAATCTGTTTGTGAAGTTAAACGAAGTGTTGGTAACATTAAACTCAAATTATGATGGTTTACACTAGTGTAATTGTCGGTTATGGCATTTTCTACATATTTGAAGCATATGGATGTATAGATCAACTAGGCAACATGTTGGACTGAAATTACAGTAGGTTTTAGTGAATATTAGAAGTGTTAGCAATGTTTAATCTCTGGAATAAAGGACATGTTGTGATTTACCCTCTTTTAGTCACTTTCGGGACCCGAAAACATGGTAAAATGACTTAAAATAGTAAGAATACAAGTTTAACATTCTTAAAAAGAATTCCAGGCTCAAAAATGATAAATAAAGTACTCTGGAGTCTATGGATAATTTAAATGGTCAAAGACTCAAATAAATGACATTTTAACTAAAAACGGGTGCAAACCGAGCATAGTTTTTGAGAAAAATCTATAAAAATAGAGTTCAAAACTAAGATTCATAAAAATCATATGATTTCAGTAAGATGAGTAATAAAGGACTTAAAGGATTTAAAAATTCGGTCAAATGAGCTTTAAATTGTCAAACCCGGTCAAAACCGCGTATTAACGGGTCAAACGTAAAAACAAGATTTTTAACTATAAAAGACCAATTTACACGATTTAAGGACTTAAAAATTTATAAAGAAATCTCTTAGAAAATACCTACTGGTCCAAGATTTAAATATATGAAAACTCCAAATTACTGTTAAAAATATCCGGCTTTTACCGTAACCGGGAGCGTTAAATGCGCAGTTTTTTAAATCGAACCCGTAGACTAAAGTTTTGAATCAAATACTCCATAATAATCATAATATGACTCTAATAATCTGATTTTGGACTTAAATGACATAAAAGGCAAGAAACTAAACTTAAGGGTAGAAACTGTCAATTTTGAAACTTAAGGGACTAAACTGTAAAATTTTTCCAAACCTTATAATCGACTTCCAGGAAGCTAATTAACACTTGAACAACAAAATCTCTTAATATACTTAATCTAATGAAGTGAAAATCCCCAATTTTCATTAAGACGCCTTGGCTTGCCATAAAAGGAAACTTTTATACAAACCTTCACGAAACCAAAGCCGTACCCTATAGCTAAACTCTTGACACCATTGTTGCACTTTGAATGAGTTTAGAGCAGTAGCTTATTGCTTAATATGTACATGTTAGGGTGCTAGACTTGTGACACTTCCCGGACACCAAGAGACTTTGATTTGGAAACCTAAGGTGAGTTCTAGTGATCCCCCTTTTTACTATTGTTTTGGGATGAAACATGCTCTACTTTTTATGAACTATGATTGTGCTTTATTTGATGATTCTATGTGGGATTTGTGGTTACCTGCTGATTCTTATATCATGATCATTAATTCTTTCGTGAACCGCTTGATTTATATGGATAGATCTATTTGGGGAATCTCCCACACACAGTGGCTTCCGTTCCAGGAAGGTTACCCCACTGAGATCCTGAGAGATCGTTGTGGCATATAACAAGTTTTGCTAAGATTCTATGGTGAACCATCCGGGCAGGTAGGGTTCACTGGTATGGGGCTCAGTTTCCTCCTTCGTGAATATCCGGTAAAACACAACTTTAGAAGAGGCTAACCGGGACTGAGTGCAGGGTTGATTATGATTTTATTCTTCCCATGATGATAAACAATGATTATTTTCTTTTAATCAAAGAAGGATTTATTAAGTCCTTTTGTTTTTAAACTTTAAGCACTTGAATTCACCAACTTTTTAGTTGACATAATTTTCTTTTGAGCATGTTTCAGGTAATATTTGAAGAGATCCTAGCAGTTGTGAAGACCTAGACTTATCCCCGTGACATGGCATTGGCTTATTTCCTTGATGAAACAATTGAACAATTTATATTTTGTGTTGAACAAGTACAATTTCATTTTTATGGATGATTGTAAAACTTATTTGGGGCTTGATGTGTCTCTAGCCCTATTACCTTTTTTAAAAAAAAAACTTTAATGCCATGTGATATTCTCTCCTTTGAGCTCTTATAATGGTTTGTTTCCGCTGCCATATGTTGTTGCTAGTCTGTGACGTCCCACCCTACCTGGGCCCGGGGTGTGACAGATTGGTATCAGAGCCAAAGGTTGTAGAGAAGTCGGGAATGCCATAGTAGACCCTAGGCTACAACCCTGATACCCTAGGACTGTCCTTGTGGGAAGTGTTGGAATGATCGGGTTGGGTAAATTGATGATTACACTTGATCAACGTAATCATGAATTTACCGGATGCGTAATTTCCATCACTGATCTTTAGGTTATGGTTGGACTTTTTCTGGTTTATATTGATGATTTGAAACTAATTTTTAAAAGGGGATTTAAATGATTTTTATGATGAACTATGTTATCCGATACTACTTGAAGAAACTATTGATCTGGGCAAAACAGACAGCTATATGTTGGAATAACAGATACTATTGCCATCACTACTATTATTAGTACTATTATGTAAATCATGAGCTATGAGAAACCAAATTACTCATGATGTATTTCTTACAGGATAACGTCAATGGCTGATAAAGGAAAGGCGCCTGCTCACCCCGACACTGAGACCGCTCCTACCGGACACCTGAGGAGAAAGGAACCCCAGACGGAGTATGAGGCGTACCTCCGGAGATGCGGACATCCAGGGTGGATATCCGTCACGTCCGAAGACACTGAGGCTTCCGAGGACTCTTCCTCCACATCACCTTCCCGAAGCCGAACGCGATCCCACTCTCCTCAAGTAGCTGCTCCGACCCTCTCACCCATCCCACCTATTGGGAATAGGGGTGCGCAAACTGTCACCCGACCTCGCAAAAGCGTTAGGCCAGGATCCTCCGTATCCTTTAGGATGCCTCCTCCTCCTCCCCCGCCTGTTAGGATTCCGACATCGGTACCCCCACTGTTTGACCCTCGCGACGAACGCCTGATGCCGCCGAGACATAGTATGTATGACGGCCCTACTGTACTGGCTGGTGATAGGTACTCCCAGTCGAGTCGCCGGGCAAGTGATGTAGGACCCTCCGATGCGACATTAGATGAGATTTTGAGGACTGTTCGCCGTCATGAGCTGACTGTTCAGCACGCCACTCGAACTTCTCAGTCGGCTCAGTTCCAGGCGATGATGGCTACACAGGGAGTGAAGCGTTAGGAGCAGGAGCAGAGGAAGAAGGGTACAGGATGGTTTGGATGGCTAAAGAGGAAGTGGATGTGAGAACTGGAGTACTCAGTGGGATTGATCTGTCTGTGGACAGTAGAAGGAAACTATTTGAATTCTTATTCGAGACTATTATTTTATTATTATGGGGGTGATGGCACCTTCCAAATTGTAAGAGCATGACTTTGATTCTATTGGTTTGGATGATACTATCGTTAACTGCTTTTGAGATGCTAGAATTATTAAACAGTCTGTATTGAATTGCTATATGTTTTGTTGTGCTTTGAAATTGTCTGTGCCTTTACTAAATTGTTGCCCAACTATTATGTCATGTTTTGAATTGGACTTTTTAAGGTTCTTTAGTGGGTTGTAAATACATATGTGCATGCCATGATCCCTCTTCCGAGGCATGGTGTGATAGGATAATGATGCCTAGGCTATCCGAAACAAAATTTATGAGATGCTAACAAATCTATTTGTGATACTATCAGAATGCCGACTCGCAGAGGAACACGTTTTGGTCGACGTGGAGCCACCAGGGGCCGCCATGAGGAAGCAAGGCCTATTGGAAACCAACCTACTCCACCAGGGACTCCCCACGGGGAGAATACTAATCAAGAGAGTGATGAAAGGATTGCTAACCTCGTAGCTCAGCAACTGGCCAACGCCATTCCGACTATCATTGCACAGATAAATGCAGACCGGGATAACACTACTGGTAATGAACGGCCGGTAAACGATGAGAGCCACGATGATGAAGCTGAGGCGTTAAGGAATGGGTGCTCTTACAAGACCTTTATGGCATGCAAGCCCAAGGACTTCTATGGCACCGAGGGTGCTATAGAGACTTACAGGTGGATCGACGAAATGGAAGCCGTCTTAGACATCAGCGAGTGCAAGATGGAGCATATGGTGAGATTTGCATCACAATCTCTCAAGGGATCAGCTCTTGAATGGTGGAAGTCCATTACTCAGAGCCGTGGAAGAAACGTGGCTAATCGAATGGGTTGGACTGAATTCCGAGAGCTAATGACCAACAAATATTGCCCCATCAATCAACTCGAGAAGCTGGAGACATAATTTTTAAGCTTGGAGATGAAGGGACCCAACTACACCTAATACATCAATCGTTTCTTAGCCCTGTCCCGACTTGTGCCACATTTGGTGACGCCAGAAGCCAAAGGTGTAGCACGGTTCATCTGGGGACTACACCCAAGAGTTAGGGGTATGGTTCGTGCCTCTCAGCCTGTGACCCTGCAAGCTGCTGTCGACCTTACCAGCAGTTTGACTGACGATCTAATTAGGGCTGGATGGACCGATCAAAGAAGGGCTGATGAGAAGAAGAAGTTTGTTGGTGACAAGAGGAAGTGGTTTGAAGCAAAAAGAGCGATTGGAAGTAGCAGTGGGTCAAGTAGAAGGAGTTCTGAAGGAGTGAGACGTGATGATCAAGGAGGCAAAAACCGGAGATTGTATACGGGGACAAGCCCACTCTGCAGCAAGTGCAAGTTACATCATCAAGGAGAATGTAACCCGATGCCCTGTTTTAGGTGCAAGAGAACAGGCCATCTAATTAAAGACTGTACTTATGTACCGGGGAAACAATGCTACGAGTGTGGAGACCCAGGGCATATGAGGAACAAGTGTCCTAAGCTGGGTAGAGACAAGGATGCCAAGCACAACAAGCCTAAGGGAAGAGCTTTCGTTATGGACCCAGCAGGAGCTCGTAGGGAACCCGATGTGGTCAACGGTACGTTCCTTGTAAACAATCATCCCGCTACTGTACTGTTTGATACTGGAGCGACTGCTAGTTTTATCTCTAGTACTTTTAGGCAATTGATTGACTTAGACGCGTGTACCTTGACTGATACATTTACCGTAGAATTAGCTGACAGTAATATTTTAGAAGCTAACGAAATCATTAGGGATTGCCCCCTGAATCTAAAAGGGAACATGTTTAAGATTGACTTGATGCCCATTAAGTTAGGAGGATTTGATGTGGTCGTGGGTATGGACTGGTTAGCGAAGCATAAAGTCGAAATTGTATGTGATGAGCGACTGCTCAAGATACCGTTAAGCGACGAAGAAGTGTTAGTGGTAGAAGGTGAAAGGAGTAACACCCTATACCCTATGATATCCCACTTAAAAGCTACCAAGAGCTTGAAGAGGGGATGTCCAGCTTTTATAGTATATGTGATGAAAGCCCAAAAGGAGAAGAAGATCGAAGAGATTCCCGTAGTTTCGGAATACCCAGAGGTGTTTCCGGAAGAACTACCAGGACTTCCCCCGAATCGACAAGTGGAATTCCAGATAGACTTGTTGCCTGGTGCTGCACCAGTAGCCAAGGCACCGTACCGGCTCGCCCCACCTGAGATGAAGGAACTAATGGTACAAATTCAAGAACTACTGGACAAGGTATTTATACGTCCGAGTGTCTCTCCATGGGGTGCCCCGGTACTATTCGTGAAAAAGAAAGACGAACCCTGCGAATGTGTATTGATTACAGGGAATTGAATAAGCTGACCATAAAGAACCGTTACCCTCTCCCGAAAATAGACGACTTATTTGATCAACTGCAAGGAGCAAGTTATTTCTCCAAAATAGACTTGAGGTCAGGATACCACCAGCTGAAGATAAGAGAAGAAGATATACCCAAAACCGCCTTCCGAACTAGGTATGGACACTATGAGTATTTGGTCATGCCCTTTGGACTGACTAATGCTCCAGCAGCATTCATGGACCTCATGAATCGCGTTTGCTGCCCTTACCTCGACAAGTTTGTGATCGTGTTTATCGACGACATACTGATCTATTCTCAAAGTAAAGACGAGCACGAGAAGAATCTCAGGCTAATTCTTGAATTGCTCAAGAATGAACAACTATATGCCAAGTTCTTGAAATGTGAATTCTGGATGCGCCAGATCCAATTCTTAGGTCATGTGGTAAATGAGGATGGGATTCAAGTTGACCCTTCCAAGATTGAGGCCATAAAGAATTGGAAGATTCCTGAAACTCCTACGGAGATAAGGCAATTCTTAGGACTGGCTGGCTATTTCCGAAGATTTATAAAGGACTTCTCGCGTATAGTGCAACCTTTGACCGCACTAACCAAGAAAAACACAACCTTTGTGTGGGAGCGAGAGCAGAATGAGGCGTTTGAAACGCTTAAAGAGAAATTATGCAGTGCACCTATCCTTGCTCTTCCAGAAGGAGAAGAAGACTTCGTGGTCTATTGTGACGCTTCGCGTCAAGGGCTAGGATGTGTATTGATGCAACGCAACAAGGTGATTGCTTACGCATCGAGACTGCTGAATGATCATGAGAAGAACTACACGACGCACGATCTGGAGTTGGGTGCCGTGGTGTTTGCCCTTAAGATGTGGAGGCACTACCTTTATGGCACAAAGTGCATTATCTACACTGACCACAGAAGCCTGCAACATATCCTTGACCAAAAGATGCTCAACATGCGTCGGAGAAGATGGGTTGAGCTATTGAACGATTACAAGTGCGAGATCCGCTACCATCCTGGTAAGGCCAATGTTGTGGCGGATGCGTTGAGTCGAAAGGAAAAAGAGAAACCTCTTCGAGTACGAGCCTTAAGGATGAGTGTGTATACCAACCTTATAGCAAAACTGAAGGAAGCTCAAGGCGAGGCATTAAAGGAAGAAAATTAAAAGAAGAAGGATTGACTGGAATGGAAAAGCAGTTGGAGATAGGGGACGATGGTACATATAGATATGGTGGAAGGACTTGGGTGCCAAAACACGGAGGAATTCGAGAAGTAATCCTCGATGAAGCACACAAGTCTAGGTATTCAATTCACCCTGGAAGTGATAAGATGTACCAGGATTTAAAGACACTTTTCTGGTGGCCGGGAATCAAAAGATCAATCGCTGTTTATGTGGGGAAATGTTTAACTTGTGCCATGGTAAAAGCTGAGAACCAAAAACCATCGGGTACGTTGCAGCAACCTGAAATTCCAGAATGGAAATGGGATAATGTTACGATGGATTTTGTTAAAGGTCACGATGCTATCTGGGTAATTGTGGATAGATTAACGAAATCAGCTCACTTCTTGCCAATTAGAGAAGACTACGACATGACGAAACTGGCCCAACTTTATGTCGACGAGATTGTAACAAGGCATGGAGTGCCTCTGTCGATCATCTCAGACCGTGATAGCCGTTTCACCTCTCGTTTCTGGAAATCGTTCCAGCAAGCTTTAGGAACCCGTTTAGATCTTAGCACGGCGTACCACCCTCAGACCGACGGACAGAGCGAAAGAACTATTCAAACGATGGAAGACATGTTGAGAGCTTGCGTGATGGACTTTGGCGGAAACTGGGATAACCATCTTCCTTTGGTGGAATTCGCTTATAACAATAGTTACCACGCGAGTATCAAAGCCGCTCCGTACGAGGCCCTTTACGGCAGGAAATGCCGATCACCCTTGAGTTGGAATGAGATTGGTGATAGCCATGTGATGGGATCCGACATAGTGTTGGAAACCACCGAGAAGGAAATTCGAAGACTACACCAAGAACCATTCGGCCAAGAGCAAAACCGCAAAGAAGTAGCCTTGTTCACAAGATTTGGTCACACAACCGTGTTTGTTCCACCTCTCCAGCCTTAGTTCGAGTTTCTCCATCCAAGTCCAAGGAGTTTCAAGCCATTCACGGCCATCAACACCTTCTAAACCGTGAGTTACATCGAGTGTAAGCTCAAGATGTCGGTTTTGTGACATTTCTCTTGTTTTCATCATTTAACATCTAAGAACCGTGTATTTCCTTGTTGTAGCAGAAACATCTCACCATCATCTCATTCTTAAGGAGTTCCCAACGTTCTTGAAGGTAAACTTCATGTTATGTTAGTCATTCTTGAGGTGGAAACCGATTTCCACCATGAAAACCCTCATTTTGAGTGTTTTGACATCATCTAACTTGTGAAAGCTTAAACTCTTGTAAACCAAACTTGTGACCTGCATTTTTTTGACTTAATGGACTCCCAAGAACCTGTTTTTAAAATTTCCAAGTGGCTACATACTCAAACCCACGGTTGATACATGGATTTCACCTTGAAACCCTCTTTTCTACATGTAACAACACCCTCTTGAGCATTTGTTTGAAAAATCCTTTGAACCAAGACCCATAACCTACTCATGAACGACTTAATGACACCTTAACAATCTGTTTGTGAAGTTAAACGAAGTGTTGGTAACATTTAAACTCAAGTTATGATGGTTTACACTAGTGTAATTGTCGGTTATGGCATTTTCTACATATTTGAAGCATATGGATGTATAGATCAACTAGGCTACATGTTGGGACTGAAATTACAGTAGGTTTTAGTGAATATTAGAAGTGTTAGGAATGTTTAATCTCTGGAATAAAGGACATGTTGTGATTTACCCTCTTTTAGTCACTTTCGGGACCCGAAAACATGGTAAAATGACTTAAAAATAGTAAGAATACAAGTTTAACATTCTTAAAAAGAATTCCAGGCTCAAAAATGATAAATAAAGTACTCTGGAGTCAATGGATAATTTAAATGGTCAAAGACTCAAATAAATGACATTTTAACTAAAAACGGGTGCAAACCGAGCATAGTTTTTGAGAAAAATTTATAAAAATAGAGTTCAAAACTAAGATTCATAAAAATCATATGATTTCAGTAAGATGAGTAATAAAGGACTTAAAGGATTTAAAAATTCGGTCAAATGAGCTTTAAATGGTCAAACCCGGTCAAAACCGCGTATTAACGGGTCAAACGTAAAAACAAGATTTTTAACTATAAAAGGCCAATTTACACGATTTAAGGACTTAAAAATTTATAAAGAAATCTCTTAGAAAATACCTACTGGTCCAAGATTTAAATATATGAAAACTCCAAATTACTGTTAAAAATATCCGGCTTTTACCGTAACCGGGAGCGTTAAACGCGCAGTTTTTAAAATCGAACCCGTAGACTAAAGTTTTGAATCACATACTCCATAATAATCATAATATGACTCTAATAATCTGATTTTGGACTTAAATGACATAAAAGGCAAGAAACTAAACTTAAGGGTAGAAACTGTCAATTTTGAAACTTGAGGGACTAAACTGTAAATTTTTTCCAAACCTTATAACCGACTTCCAGGAAGCTAATTAACACTTGAACAACAAAATCTCTTAATATACTTAATCTAATGAAGTGAAAATCCCCAATTTTCATGAAGACGCCTTGACTTGCCATAAAAGGAAACTTTTATACAAACCTTCACGAAACCAAAGCCGTACCCTATAGCTAAACTCTTGACACCATTGTTGCAATTTGAATGAGTTTAGGGCAGTAGCTTATTGCTTAATATGTACATGTTAGGGTGCTAGACTTGTGACACTTCCCGGCACACCAAGAGACTTTGATTTGGAAACCTAAGGTGAGTTCTAGTGATCCCCCTTTTTACTATTGTTTTGGGATGAAACATGCTCTACTTTTTATGAACTATGATTGTGCTTTATTTGATGATTCTATGTGGGATTTGTGGTTACCTGCTGATTCTTATATCATGATCATTAATTCTTTCGTGAACCGCTTGATTTATATGGATAGATCTATTTGGGGAATCCCCCACACACAGTGGCTTCCGTTCCAGGAAGGTTACCCCACTGAGATCCTGAGAGATCGTTGTGGCATGTAACAAGTTTTGCTAAGATTCTATGATGAACCATCCGGTTAGGTAGGGTTCACTGGTATGGGGCTCAGTTTCCTCCTTCGGGAATATTCGGTAAAACACAACTTTAGAAGAGGCTAACCGGGACTGAGTGCAGGGTTGATTATGATTTTATTCTTCCCACGATGATAAACAATGATTATTTTCTTTTAATCAAAGAAGGATTTATTAAGTCCTTTTGTTTTTAAACTTTAAGCACTTGAATTCACCAACTTTTTAGTTGACACAATTTTCTTTTGAGCATGTTTCAGGTAATATTTGAAGAGATCCTAGCAGTTTTGAAGACCTAGACTTATCCCCGTGACATGGCATTGGCTTATTTCCTTGATGAAACAATTGAACAATTTATATTTTGTGTTGAACAAGTACAATTTCATTTTTATGGATGATTGTAAAACTTATTTGGGGCTTGATGTGTCTCTAGCCCTATTACCTTTTAAAAAAAAAACTTTAATGCCATGTGATATTCTCTCCTTTGAGCTCTTATAATGGTTTGTTTCCGCTGCCATATGTTGTTGCTAGTCTGTGACGTCCCACCCTACCTGGGCCCGGGGTGTGACATTAGCCTAAGTGACCAGTTTTTGAAATCAGCTCTGTTTTTAAGTTTTGGAACTCTGCTTTCAGAATCTTTTGATTTCACCATTCTTATATTTTTGTTTGTTTTAGATTTTTGAATTAAGAAAATAAATGCAAAAGTTTTTGAGAAATTTTCCTTTTTCAAAAAAAATTCTAAGTGTCAGGTAATACGCCTGAACAGTGTTAATACGTCCAAACAGTTGATGCGCCTGAATTGAGAAATGTCTAAGGGAATGCCTTAGAAAATTTTCCAAAATGTCCAAGGTTTATGCTCCTGAACAGTTCTAAATCGCCTGATCAGTTGTCAAACGCCTAAATAGTTGTCATGCGCCTAAACACTTGTAATTTTTCTCAATAAAGGTAATACGTCTGAGATTCCTCTCTTCAACAGTACTCAAACGACTGACTAAAAAGCGTCCACACAGTGTTAAAACGCCTACACAGTGTTAAAGCGCCTAACACTTGGACAAATTTTCCAGTCAATTTCAGCTCATGCGCCACATTCATCATCTTCATATGAATGTAACAAACTCAAATCTTCTGAATTCTTCAAATGTCGATGACTTCAATCGAAACTTTCCAATTAAGTGAGTTTAATGCCGATTAACAATCTTCTAACATCAATTTCATTCAATTTCAACAACAAATCACTCAAGTTTGATATTTTCAATCCGAAAACTTCAAACCCTTTTTCGAACACAAATTCAACAAATTGACTTGAATTTGATGAATTGAACTGCAAATTGTGATTCAGATCATGTTTCTGATGATGAAACACAACTTAAATTCACAAATTTTCAATTGAATTGTATCTCAATCACAGATTCAGTGAGATTTTTGAGTTTTTAGAGTTCGAACAAAAACTTCAAAAATCAATCACTAACAGCTTTCCAACAGCTCTGATACCATTTGATAGGATCAAATGTACCAATCTGTGATAACAATTCAATGAAATTCACACAAAGTAATCAAATCAAAACAAGATATCATCAAAATTCAAGTTTTCATTAATATCAAGTTCAGTCAATTACAAGTATGAAAGCAGGTTTGAATACGATTCTTAGTTTTTTACTACCTGTAAGTCTAAACTATTTATACTGAAAACAAAAAGTAAAAAAACTAACTAATTACACAAATAGTCCCTATACTATTACAAAATATTAAAAGACAACTAAAGACAACATGTTAATCATTTTAAGAGCACTAACACAAACTTATTCAATGAGGACTGATTGAATGAAAGAGAAACATCATCATTTCTTTGCTGTGAAGCATCATTAACAGTTGCCTGTTCCTTCAAGATGGTGCTTTTATCAGCCTGGTGTTGTGCAGGGTCACCTGAAGAGATTTGAAAGTCAGCAGGTGAATCCCTTGTTGAAGTACCACTATGTCTTGAAATGGTTATATTGTCAGATCTTTCAATAGTGGGAACTTGATTTGCTGCAGCTCTTGGAGAACTTGGAATAGGTCTGGGAAGCTCAAATAGTTGATCTTCATCAGAATTACTTTGAGCACTTGTTCCAGCTGAAACATTCTCACAAGATGGTTTAGAATAGTTTGGAAACAATTCTAAATCAAAGATATGATCAGGGCCATTCCCCCTAACACAAGGAGTGTGCTCATTAACTACAATGTTGGAAGATTCCTCAAATTGTTGAGTTTTAATATTATAAACTCTATAAGCTTTAGAGTAAGAGGAATACCCAACAAAGATAGCATCATCTGACTTTTCAGCAAATTTTTCCAAATTGTCTTTTGTGTTAAGTATGGTACACCTGCTGCCAAAGGACCTTAGAAAGCCAATGAACGGTGACCTCTTGTTCCATAACTCATAAGGGGTTTTTCCATGTGGCTTTACTACAAGAACTCTGTTCTGCACATAGCATGCAGTGCTGACTGCCTCTGCCCAGAATGTTAGACGCAGCTTTGAATCAGCTAACATAGTCCGAGCAGCCTCAATAAGTGTCCTATTTCTCCTCTCAGCAACACCATTTTGTTGAGGAGTTCTAGGAGCACTATATTGTCTGGCAATCCCTTTTGAGTTACAAAATAAGTCAAGAACTAGATTCTTAAACTCAGTCCCTTGATCACTTCTAATTATTTTAACCTTGTGATCAACTTGATTTTCTATTTTAAGAATAAAAGATTTTAAAGTTTCAGCAGTTTCATCTTTGGTTCTTAAAAAGAATACCCATGTAAATCTAGTAAAATCATCAACAATCACAAGGCAATATGATTTCCTTCCAATGCTCATTATACTTGTGGGACCAAATAGATCCATGTGTAATAAGTGTAATGGAGTGGTGATGGAGTTAACAACTTTGGATTTATGAGATGTCCTGTGTTGTTTCCCTTTCAGGCAAGCAACACGGTTATCTTTGCAGAAAAATTCCTTTTTAGGCAAACCATGTACCAAGTTATTTTTAGCCAATTTATTCATTGTCTTAAAATTTACATGACACATTCGTTTATGCCATAGTGTTGACTCATCACCATCAGCTTTGGAAAGAAAGCATGACACTTCTCCCATTGGGGAAACATTGTTCATATCCAGCTTGTACATATCCCCTTTCCTGGGAGATCTAAGAAGCACCAATTCCTGAGGAATTGTCATCCCGGGTTTGAGGATAATGCACTCATGTTCTGTGAAGAGCATTTGATGCTTTTGATCATAGAATTGAGAAACACTTAACAGATTGTGGTGTTCAAGCTGTTTGACAAAATTAACTTTGTCAACCTTTAACTTTCCATTGGATATACTTCCTCTGCCAGAAATATATCCTCCGGCCTCACCTCCAAACTGGACAGGACCTCCATCATAATGTCGAAATTGTTGAAGGAGAGATCTGTTCCCTGTCATGTGCCTGGAGCATCCACTATCTACAATCCAAATGTTGTTATTCTTGTCATATGGATGTCCCTGCACATAAGGTGAGATAATTAGTTTTGATTGGAAACCCAAGCCTTATTGGTCTTGGGTTCTTCCAATGGTAATGACATAATTGAACCAAAATTTATGCATGGGGGTTCAATGGATGTCTATGATTAAGAGGTTTGGGCTATAGCATCTTCCTTGATCTTCCATTCCATCCGTTGGTTGATCATAGAGGATGAGCTTGTTGAAGCTTTTGTAACTTGGCATTCTTCCGTAGCTTCTTTCTTTTCGGAAGAAACCTTCACCACCTTTTCTTCCGAAGCAGTCTTCTACTGGGATGGTTTCAAGGGGACTCTTTTGCTTTTCTGAGTCTTTACAGCTTTAACATCCGAAGCCTTTTTCCTTTCGGAAGAAGAATTTTCTTTCAAAAGAAGCCTTGCTTCGGAAACGAGCTTTCCCTTTTCATCACTTGAACCATTTGATATGGTCCAAATGAGAAACCTTCCCTGACTCCTTCCTTTTTAACATTATTTGCATAATGTGTGCTAGCAGGATTGTAGTAACAATCTTTGGCCATGTGATTTTGCAGACCACACATTATGCATGCAATGTTAACTTTTTGGGAATGTGAGGATTTCTGTTTCTTGTTCTTTTTCTCTTCATCAGCAACCTTTCCCTTTAATTTCTGATCCTTTGGTAGGATAGGAGTATTGGTACTGCACTCCTTTCCTGAATTAGAATTTCCAACCACCTGGAATCCAGCTAAGATAAATACACCCTTTTGCTTTGGGTCTATCTTTAGCTTGGACTCAGCCACTTTCTTGGCAGTTTTTCTGGCTGCCTTGGCTCTGCTTCTTCTGGCTTTGGTGGTCATGGTTTGATCATCATTGGCAGGGGAGGGCATAATTACCTGGTCCTTCCCTGTGATGGTCTCCAGAGTTGCATCATTCTTTGACTCATGAGAAGGTGGGTCAGCAGATGGAACCTCTTGCTCTTCAGTACCACACATTGGTTGTCTTATAGACTCATAAGAGTGTGGTGGAGCAATTTCATTGGTTCCCAACCGAACTTTGTTTTGGTAACAAAGTTTTGAGTGAGAGGATGATGCAAGAATGGCTTGGAAGTTTTGCTCGAAAATAGCATACTTCCTGGCTTGAGCCTCAGCAGTGACAAGCTGGGCTTGAGCCTCAGTCAATTTGGATATTAAATCCTTTATCTAAGTCTTATAGTTTGTATGTTCATGTTTTAAGAGGGACACAGTTTTCTCTAATTCCTCAATTTTTCTTTGGTAGTCAGATTCAGCCCTTTTAAAGTCAGATTTTAAAACATTTAAAGACTCAATATCAGATTTAATTTCCATATTGTAGTCCTGATATAGTTTAACCTTAGCAATACAGGCGGGAGTACAGAGATGTTCATATACCTTGTTTTCATCTGTTCCGGCCATGAGTGCTTGAGCAGGAGTCACATCCTGAACCATAAAGCTCCAGTCAACTTCTTGAGCCATTGCAGCAGTCTCTGTTGACTTTCCGGTGGGCTTTGGTGTTAAGGGATGTGTGGAGGCCTGTGAGGTTCCCGGGTTGGACTTGGGAGCCTTGCATTCCCTTGCAAAATGACCAAGTTGGTTATAGTTGTAACATTTGGCCTTGGTTTTGTCAAACCCAAATTCGTTGTTGATTGGGTTCTGAGGGAATTGCCTTCCAGTTCTCTTAAAGAACTTCTTTGCTCTGTAGGTTAGAAGAGCCATTTGTTGGACTATGTCCACGTATTCCACGTCATCCGGGCTAAAACACTCTAGATCATCAAAGCAGTATTGATAGTCATTTGAGTGTCCACTTCCTGGACAAAAGCACAGCTGTCCTGAAAGGAGCTTTGCTGAGCATGTTGAGACCTTGGAGTCTCAGGAAATGTGATGTAAGGCCCAGAGGAACAAGATGGCTGCTGGGTGTAAGTCAGGTATTGTTGAGACTGGGAAATTCCTGAGCCTTCAGCAACCATTAAAGCGTTGCTAGCAGGAAGACTCAAGGGTCTGCTTGTCTGATGACCCCTTTTACTTTTCATTTCCAAACGATATCCATCAAGGATCCCATAGAGTTCGGTCATGGTGAGTGTATTCAGATTCTCTGTTCTCTTGATAGAGACACAGTAGAATGTCCACTCATTGGGTAGAGCACTCATGAACTTTCTTGTAAGGTCTCTGAGTTCATGAGTAATTCCCACAGATTGAAGGGAAGAAATGAGGTCCATGTACCTGAAATATTGCTGGCTAAGAGTCTCTCCAGCAACATAGGTGAAGTTCTCAAACTGCTGCTTCAGTGAATCCTTCTTGGAATCATTTGAGCTTGAGTACATTTGAGCAAGCGCATCAAAGAGTTCTTTGGCAGACTTACAATGCTCAAACCCCACCATGATAGAGTTTGGAATTGCAGTCATAAGAACAGTCATAGCATTGCTGTCTATGTCAAGCTTCTTCCAGTCTTCATCAGAATAATCTTCAACGGCTTTCTCAATCATGGCATCGTTTCCACCAGCTACTTTTGGCTTATACGGGCCATTGACAATGGATTGCCACATCTTGCTGTCTTGATACCTGATGAATCCTTCCATTCTTCTGCTCCAAGACCTGTAGTATTCAGGGGTGATGATGGGAGCTTTGGTCATCGTCCCCATCTCTACTTCAGATTTGTTGAGGGCAATTTTGAGTGAGGTATAAGGAGGAGTGAAAAAAACTGGTTGATTAGGATGGTAAGATCTCACAATCAAGAGCCTAAAAAGCTCTGATACCAATTGCAGGATCGGGTTTGTCACTTAAACACTTGTATTTCTCTCAAACTCACTTATGGAAACTCTCAAATCAGATGAAGTAATGTCTATTACGAGAGTTGATAATAATATAATAAGTAGCAAAGGAACAAGCAGAAATATATTTTCAAGGCACTTGTATATATTACTTCTCAACTCAAGATATTACAAGACTCTTACAAGCATGAAACAAGAGTTACAATGAGAAACTATATATACTAGATCCTACAGCCGGATATACTTTGATACTAGCTGGAAACCTAAGACTAAAGCATATACTACAATGCTAAAGTTAAGGTATCTTAGATAAAGTATTATCTAAGATATGGTAGTCATGACATGTCCATGACTTACCTTTTGTCAACAACTAAAGATGGCAACTGTACTAACATAAAAAGGTAAACAGTGGATTAAAGTATGGTCAACTACATGGCTTTTGAGAAAACGCCATGCAGTATCTCAGAGATTTGCAGCGGAGTGTCAGAGAGGCCATACTTATATCCACTGGATAATAGGAGCATCTTCCGAAGGTTAATTGGCTTCGGAAGAACAAGTTCTTCCGAAGCCACTTATACTTCGGAAGAGGCTTCTATGCTTCCGAGGCTTTGAGGACTTCTATACTTCGGAAGTTGACTTCAGATCTTTCTTTCTAAGTCTTGATCTTCGGAAGTAGGTTCTTTGTCTTCGGAAGTTGGAGTTTTCCTTCGGAAGTGTGTTTTACACTTTGTCTTCGGAAAAGCTCCTTCTTCCTTTGGAAGTTCCATACTTAGCTTCGGATGTCCTTTGTTTGTTGTACCAAAATCTTCTAAGTGACTTGGTTTTGGTTGCAACAACCTTTCTAGATCCAAGACTTGGCTATCCCCGATCTCATTCCAACTCAATGGTGATCGGCATTTCCTACCATATAGGGCCTCATACGGAGCTGCCTTTATACTTGCGTGGTAACTATTATTGTTAGAGAACTCCACCAGAGGAAGATGGTTGTCCCAGTTCCCACCAAAGTCAATCATGCAAGCCCTTAGCATATCTTCCAAAGTTTGGATGGTTCTTTCACTCTGATCGTTAGTTTGCGGGTGGTATGCAATGCTTAAATCAAGACGGGTTCCTAAAGCATGCTGAAGTGATTTCCAGAAACAAGAAGTGAAGCAGCTATCATGGTCAGAGATGATTGATAGTGGCAGCCCATGCTTGGTTACTATTTCATCGATGTACAATTGGGCCAGCTTTGTAAGGATGTAGTCTTCTTGAATCGGCAAGAAGTGAGCTGATTTAGTTAGTCTATCCATTATTACCAAAATAGCATCATGACCCTTAAAAGTTCTGGGTAACTTTGTGACAAAATCCATTATGACGTTATCCCACTTCCACTCTGGAATTTTGGGGTGTTGCAACGTCCTTGACGGTTTTTGATTTTCAGCCTTTACCACGGTGCACGTCAGACACTTCCCAACATAAATGGCGATTGATTTCTTGATTCCAGGCCACCAGAAAAGTGCCTTTAGATCTTGGTACATTTTGTCGCTTCCGGGGTGAACCGAGTCCCTAGATTTGTGGGCTTCGTTGAGGATTACCTCTCTAATTCCCCCGTACTTCGGTACCCACGTTCTCCCTTCATGTTTATATATACCATCATTACTCAACTCTAATCGCTTCTCCATTCCTGTTAACAATTCCTCTACTAATTTATCTTCCTTTAGCGTTTCGCCTTGTGCTTCTTTTAGTCTTGCGATAAGGTCGGTGTACACGCTCGTCCTTAAGGCATGGACGCGAAGGGGGTTTTCTCTTTCTTTCCAGCTCAAGGCATCTGCCACCATATTGGCCTTTCCGGGATGGTAGCGGATTTCGCATTCGTAATCATTCAATAACTCAACCCATCTTCTCCGGCGCATGTTTAGCATCTTCTGATCCAGAATGTGTTGCAAACTTTTATGGTCAATGTAGATAATGCACTTCGTGCCATAGAGATAATGCCTCCATATTTTGAGTGCGAACACCACGACACCCTATTCTAGATCATGTGTTGTGTAGTTCTTCTCATGATCGTTTAGTAGTCTTGATGCATAAGCAATTACCTTGTTACGCTGCATTAGCACGCATCCTAGTCCCTAACGTGAGGCGTCACAATAAACCACGAAATCTTCAACTCCTTCAAGGAGGGCCAGGATAGGTGCACTACAAAGTTTTTCGTTGAGAGTTTCGAATGCTTTATTCTGCTCTTGTTCCCATACAAAAGTTGTATTCTTTTTAGTCAGAGCAATTAACGGTTGTACAATACGCGAGAAGTCCTTGATAAATCTTCTGTACTATCCGGCCAATCCAAGAAATTTCTTATCTTGGTAGGAGTTTCAGAATTTTCCAGTTCTTAATAGCCTCTATCTTTGAAGGGTCCACTTGAATCCTATCCTCATTTATGACATGCCCTAGAAATTGGATCTCTCGCATCCGAAATTCGCATTTGGAGAACTTGGCATATAGTTTCTCATTCTTGAGCAACTCGAGAATCAGCCTAAGGTGCTTCTCATGCTCTTCCTTACTACAGGAGTAGATCAGGATGTCGTCGATAAAGACAATCACAAATTTGTCAAGATATGGGCAACATAGGTTCATGAGATCCATAAACACGGCTGGTGCATTAGTCAGTCCAAAGGGCATGACCAGATACTCATAATGTCCATATCTAGTCCTAAAGGCCGTTTTGGGTATATTTTCTTCTCTTATCTTCAGCTGATGGTACCCTGATCTTAAATTTATTTTGGAAAAATATCTTGCTCCCTATAGTTGATCGAATAGGTCATCGATTCACAGAAGAGGGTATCGATTCTTTATTGTCAGCTTGTTTAGTTCCCGGTAATCAATACACATACGTAGGGTTCTATCCTTCTTCTTCACCAATAGTACCGGGGCACCCCATGGAGAAACACTCGGCCGTATAAATCCCTTTTCGAGTAGCTCTTGGATTTGTAGCATTAGTTCCTTCATCTCGGGAGGGGCGAGTCGATACGGTGCCTTGGCTACTTGCGCAACACCAGGCAATAGATCTATTTGGAACTCAACCTGTCGAGTCGGAGGCAGTCCCGGTAGGTCTTTGGGAAATACTTCCGGATATTCAGAAGCCACTGGAATATCCTCAATCTTCTTCTCTTCTTTTGCCTTCATCACATAGACTATGAAAGCTGGGCATCCCTTCATAAGACTCATGGTAGCTTTTAAATGGGATATCATAGGATATAGCGTGTTACTTCTTTCACCATGAATAACTAGCACTTTCCCGTCGCTCAAAGGTATCTTAAGTAGGTGTTCATCACACACGATTTCGACTCTATGCCTAGCCAGCCAATCCATGCCAACAACCACATCGAATCCTCCTAGCTTAATAGGCATCAGGTTTATTTTAAATGTGCTACCTTCTAGATTCATTAAGCAATCATTGATGACTTCATTAGTTTCTATGATGTTACCGTCAGCTAATTCTACGGTAAACGTATCAGTCAGAATACATGAACTCAAGTCAATCAAATGCCTAAAAGTACTAGAGACAAAACTAGCAGTTGCTCCAGTATCAAATAGAACGGTAACAGGATGGTTGTTTATAAGGAACGTACCATTAACCAAATCAAGTTCCTTGCGAGCACCGGCTGGATCCATCACGAATGCTCATCCCTTAGGCTTGTTGGGTTTGGCGTCCTTATCTCACCCAGCTTAGGACACTTATTCCTCATGTGTCATGGGTCTCCATATTCATAACATTGTTTACCTGGCGCATACATACAATCCATAATTAAATGACCTGGTCGTTTGCATCGGAAGTAGGGCATCAATTTGCACTCCCTTTGATGATGCAATTGGCACTTGTTGCAGACAGGCTTGTACCCGAGTATAGCTTCCGTGTCCTGCGACCTTGGGCATCGCACCTCACACCTTCAAAACCCTTCTTGCTTGACCCGCTACTACTGCCAATTGCTCTCTTCACATCAAACCACTTTCTTTTCTCACCCATCGACTTCCTCTTTTCATCAGCCCTAGTTTGTTCAGTCCATCCAGCCCTGACTAGATCATCACTCAAACTGCTGGTGAAGTCAACCGCAGCTTGAAGGGTTGAGGGCCTGAAGGATCGAACCATTCCCCTGACTCTAGGATGTAGCCCCCAAATGAAACGTGCTACGCCCTTGGATTCCGGGGTCACCAGGTGTGGCACCAGTCGAGACAAGGCTAAGAAGCGGTTGATGTACTCAGTGTAATTAGGACCTTTCATCTCCAAGCTCAGAAATTCAGACTCCAGCTTCTCTAGTTGGTTGATTGGGCAGTACTTGTTGGTTATCAACTCCCTGAATTCGGTCCAACTCATTCGGTAAGCAGCATTTCTTCCCTGGG
The DNA here is from genome assembly GCA_025215565.1 of Flaveria ramosissima. Taxonomy (NCBI): domain Eukaryota; kingdom Viridiplantae; phylum Streptophyta; class Magnoliopsida; order Asterales; family Asteraceae; genus Flaveria; species Flaveria ramosissima. The sequence goes on from CM046031.1 coordinate 37,747,722, forward strand.
GCTGAGTAACTGTCTTCCACCATTCCAGAGCTGATCCCTTGAGTGATTGGGATGCAAACCTCACCATGTGGTCCATCTTACACTCACTGATATCTAAGACGACTTCCATTTCATCGATCCATCGGTACGTCTCTATCACACCTTCAGTACCATAAAAATCCTTTGGCTTGCACGCCATGAAGGTTTTTTAGGAGCATCCATTCCTTAGTGCTTCAGCTTCTTCATTGCCCTTGTCGTTCCCGAATCCATCATTACCACCGGGGTTACTCCGATCCGCATTGATCTGGGCGATGATGGTCGGAATGGCGTTAGCAATCTGTTGTGCTACGAGGTTGGTAATTCTCTCATCATTCCCTTGATTGGCATTCTCTCCACGAGAAGTTCTTGGTGGAGTAGAGGGTTGGTTTCCGGTTTGTCTAGCCCCCTCACGGCGGCCTCTAGTAGCTCCTTGTCTTCCAATACGGGTTCTTCTCCTAATCGGCATTCTGGCAGCATCACATATAAATTCGTTTAGCATCTCATAATTGGTTTCGAGTAGCCCATGCATCATTTACCCTAAAATATAGCGTCCTAAAAGTTAGGAGTGTAATATACACACCACTAAATACCTCTAAAATGTTCCACTAAATTAATTTAAGACAATTCATCCAGAATGGACACGGGTCAAAATTCCCAACGCATAACATGACACATCACAGTTCAATACAAATAACTCAGCGAAATTTAGCATCAATAGAAATAGTTTCATAGATAGATTGGATTAATAGTATCAGGAAACATACTTGAATCAGAGTTATACTCTTACAAGTTGGAAGGTACCATCACCCCCATAATAAATAATAATAGTATATGATAATAATAGAAATTTTTCCTTCAACTGTCTGACAGATAATCCCACTTCTTCTCCACGCTCTCACATCCACTTCTTCTTCAGCCACCCTAGCCACCTCGAGTTCTTCTTCCTTTGCTCTGCTCCATGGACCCCATGCGAAGCAATCATGGCCTGAAACTGGGCAGACTGAGAGGTCCGAGTGGCGTGCTGGAGTGTCAGCTCGTGACGACAGTCGGTCTTCAAAATCTCGTCCAGTTCAGCATCGGAGGAACCTACGTCGCGTGCCCGGCGGCTAGACTGGGAGTATCGGTCACCAGCTAGCACACTAGGGCCATAATACATGTTGCACCTTGGTGGCATCTAGTGCTCGTCATGTGGGTGGTGTAGGAGTGGGTCAATGGTGGTGGTGCAGGTGTCGGAGTCCTAACAGGTGGTGGAGAAGGAGGTGGCATCCTAAAGGAGACTTGAGGGTCCTAGCCTAGCACTCTTGCTTGGGCGGGTAATAACACGTGCACCCCTATCCCCGATAGGTAGGATAGATGAGTGGGTAGGAGATGCGACATGCGGTGAATGGGAGTGCGTTCGGCTCCTGGAAGGGGATGTCAAGGAAGAGTCTTTTGATGGCTCAGTGTCGTCGGATGTAACAGATATCCATCCCGGATGTCCATATCTCCTCAAGTATTCTACGTACTCCGTTCGCGGCGTCGCCTTCCTAAGGCTCCAGTTGGTGCAGTACTGTCAGTTGGGTATGCCGGTGCCTTCCCTTTGTCAGCCATAGCTCTGATGTCCTGTAAGAAATATCATGAGTAATTTGGTTTCTAATAGCTCATGATTGTAATAATAATAGTACTTATAGTAGTAGTGATGGCAATAGTATCAGATATCCCAATAGTATCAATAACCAGAGGTATCAATAAGCAATAGTATCAGAAATCACTAGTTTCTTCAAATAATAACAGGTAAACCTTTAGACCACTTCAAAAGAAATTTCAAAAATCATAAGTTTCAAACAAAAAAAGTCCAATCATTACCTAAAGGTCCATGCTGGAATTTACGCGTCCGGTAAATTCATGATTACGTTGATCAAGTGTAATCATCAATTTACCCAACCCGATCATCCCAACACTTTCTCACAAGGACGGTCCTAAGGTATCAGGGTTGTAGCCTAGGGTCTACTATGGTATTCCCGAATTCTCTACAACCTTTGGCTCTGATACCAATCTGTCACACCCCGAGCCCAGGCAGGGTCGGACGTCACAGACTAGCAACAACATATGGTAGCGGAAACAAACCATCATAAGAGCGCAAAAGGAGAGAACATCTCACGACATTAATGTTTAAAGTAAACCCGGGCTGAAGTAGGTCTAGCCCCCAAATTCAAGTACATACAACCCAATACAAATGTTTCCAACCACAATAAATGTAAATTGTTCAAAACGTTTTAAAAACAAAATAAGCCAATGCCATGGTCACGGTGCTAGGTCTAGGTCTTCTACAACCGCTAGACTCCCTTCATGGATTACCTGAAACCTGCTTAAAAGAAAATTGTGTCAACTAAAAAGTTGGTGAATTCAAGTGCTTAAAGTTTAAAACACAAAAGGATTCAATAGAATCCATATTTGATTTAAAAAGAATCATAGTTTCACTGCTGTGGGGGATCACAATCAACCCTGCACTCAGTCCCGGCTAGCCTATTCAAAAGGTATGTTGTAGCGGTTAATCCCGAAGGAAGAATTGAGCCTCAAATAGTGGACCATACCTGCTAGATGGTTCACCCTAGTATCTTATAAAAACTTGTCACATTCCACAAACGACCCCGCAGGATCTCAATGTGGTACCCTTCCCGTTCATCACGGAAGGCACTGTGTGTGGGGGATTCCCCAATTAGATCTACCCATATTAAACAAACGGTTCACACAAGAATGAATGATCGTGATAAAAGTAAAAGAAATTTCTAACATTATCCCTAACATTCAAGTATCATACAATAGCTCCTAAATGATTTCAGTTTAAGCATAGCATGTTTCATCCCAAAAACAATAGTAAAAGGGATCACTAGAACTCAACTTAAGGTTCAAGCAACAAGTTCTTCGTGTACCCGGAAAAGTTTCAAGTCTAGCACCCTACTATCAAGATTAAGTGATAAGCCACTGATGCTAAGGTTATGTAAGGTGCACTAGGTGTGGCATAAGATTAAATGTCCAACTAGGATTTTGATTTGCTAAGGCTTGCTTAAAAAGTTTCCTTTTATAGTCAGTTAGGGTTTCTTATGAAAAAAAGACATGTTTTACTATGTTGGATCATTTATAAAAGTTAGTTTAAGTTCACCAAATGATTATTAGTCCAAGGGGTCGGTTTATAGAGATTTGGCAAAATTTACAGTTTAGTCCTCCAAGTTTCAGAATTTACATTTTTACCCCAAAGTTTGATTTCTTACATTTATTGACTTTTATGGCCACATATCAGGTTTTTGGAGTTAAGTAATTTATTTTAAATAAGTTAACTCCCAATTTTTCATAATTTAGATTTAGGTTTAGTATTCTTATGTTTTACGTTACCGGTTACGGTAAAACCGAAATTTTTTAACGGTTAAGTATTAAATTCTATAGTTTTGAGTCATAACCTTTAAATATTATTTTAAGGACTTTTTAATAAGTTACTAATCAGTTGAGAATGTATTTTAAGTCTCTTTTAGTTGAAAGCCTTGTTTTTAGGTTTAACCCGTTAAAACGCGTTTTTACCCGAAACTGACCGTTTAAAAACTTGTTTGACCAATATTTCAAAACCATTAAGTCTTATAGCACCTAACTTACTGAAATAACATGGTTTCCATGGATTTTGGTTTTATACCATTATTTCCAAGATTTTCCTCCAAACGTTACCCGGTTAATAACCCTTTTTAACTAAAAATTCCATTTAAAGCATTTTTGACCCTTTTATTCAAAAAATCCGATCCAAAACACTTTTTTATCCATTTTAGAACCTGGATTTCTTTTCAAAATGGTTATAATCTAATTTCTCATATTTTAAGGTCGTTTCATCACCTTTCGGGTCCCAAAATAAGCTCAAAATACCTACAAGTCCATACTTTTATTATTCTCAGCCATTAACATCACCTTATACACCTAATAGAACCAAAAATTACTGAAATAATAGTTCTAACTCACAGGTTGACATGTAACCAAAGAATAAGCTTGTAGTTGAGTGTTTTCGCCATTTTAGCCCATTACACATGTGTAAAGCATTATGGATCATGCTTAAACATTACGAAATCATTTTGTAACTTTCCAAACAGGTTATTAAGAGTTTTATAAACCATTTATAATCAGATTACAAGCTTTGGTTTGGAGGTTTCAAGACATAAGAGTTAGATGATGCACAAAGCACCCAAAAGAGGGTTTTCATGATAAATTTAGGGTTCCACCCTTAGAATGACCAATATAACGTGTGAGGTAAATCTAGTGAAGTTAAAAACTCCTCAAGAACAAGATGATGGTCACGAGATTCTACTAGAACAAAGAAAGTAAGGCTTTTGGTAGATAAACGAAGGAATTACATAAGACATAGCTTAGTTTGGGTGTGTTGATGCTTACACTTCGTGTGGTTCACGATTTGGAGAGTGTAGAGGGACAAAATGATCTGGAAATCTTCAAACAAAGGCTGGATAAGTCAAACCCACAAGAACCACGCACCCAAAGTTCACAAGATAGTACCTTCTTGATTGTTTGAAGCTTGGCCGATGATGGTATGATGTTGTTCTTTGAAAACTTGCTGAAATGGTGATGGCAATGCTGTTGTGTGTGTGTTTTCTGGTGAAGGAAACCGAGAGGGAGAGGGAGAGAATAAGAGGAGTGCTGTGTTTGTGGGTGTGTGAGTCTTGCATGAAATGAGAGTGGGTGGTAGAGGTGGTGGTGTAGAAGAGGGTGGATTGGTGGAGAGGATGGTGAGATGGGGCGGCCGAAATTGTGTAACACCCGGTTATTTATTTTGAAGCCGACGAATGAAGAAAAAGAAATAAAGTCCAAAGTCGGGGGACCAAACTCGCCAACGAGAGAAAGTTGGATAAGTGGTGATATTTGAAGGGAGAGGGCAGCCATTACCCTCTCCCCACACCCACATTTTCAGCAAAGAAAAGAGAGGAGAAGAAGAAAGGGAGAAAAGAGAGAAAAAGGTTGGTTCGAGTAGATCCAAGCATGCAAAATCGAAGTGTAGCGTGTTGATTCAAAGCTTTTCTCGTTGTGGTCATTTGTGTGAGTTCTAGGACCCCTCTTTTACATGTTTTCAAACGATTTTGTGGCTGGAACACATAGAAAACCCGTTTTTGTATGTGTGTGTGTTTGACCCATTTGTATGTGTTTGCGTGTGATGCGTTTGGAGTTTGTTTCCGGGCTTGTGTGTGCTTGAATGGTGTTGTGGTATGCATTCCTAAGGTTTAGGATGGTTGATTTAGGCTTAGAACGGGTTTGGATGAGCTTGGAGGTCGAAAATGGCAAATTGGGTTCGGGATGAACTGCATTCTGCATCAGCTATGCGATCGAATGGAGGCCATACGACCGATTGAGATGCGATTGAGGTTCATTCGCACGATTGACGATTTATTCTTACGATTGGGGGCCACTCGCATGGGGAGTCATGCGATTGAGGGCCCAGTCGCATAGGTGCTCATTCGCATTAATTTCATTATCATGAGGTCCATTCGCATTAGCTCATTCACATAGGACTCATCCGCATTGAGTCCATCCGCATGAGGTCATTCGCATGGGTGTTCATTCGCTTGGGTGTTCATCCGCATTAGGTCCATCGCACGACTGGGTGTTCATCCGCATAGGTATACATCCGTATTGGTCCATTCACATGATGTTCAGTCGCCTGGAGGCCATGCGACTGAAGGGTGTCCATACGCCCAAGTATGGCCGTTTGTACCCGGGGAAATGTGTAGTTTAATTACTGACTTTCGGGGGAAAGTGCAGATGTAAGTTTTGACATGAAAATTCCCGTAAGTTCATGTAAGATGACTGTTGAGACCTTAGAGGGTATGTTGGGCATGATAATGTTGATGTTGCATATTTATGCATGATGTATGTTATGTATGTATGATGTTTCCCTGTATGATGATGATGACTGTGTATGTTGATGTTCCTGATTATGATGAATGTTTATCTTTCTTGTGGCTTTACGTGTTACGTTAATGAATGAATTGAAAGTATTATGTAACGGTAAGTGAAAGATGATGAAAAGAGGAACCTGATGAATGCATGCATTAATAAATGATGAAAGTAAAGAAACTCTTGCAAGCCTTGTGTGTCAGGACGCGCCATTAAAAGGTGTTAGCCCAACGGTGTGTGGGTTCGCTACGCGGGAGGATGCATATCGGGGTCTTTCTTTGTGATTGACCATTTGCATAGAACCATTGCTGCATACCTTAGGTACTATGACCAGACGTGCGGTGCACCTTTATAGAAGTTCTATGATAGGCCTAGGTCTAGTACCATGAACAGAAAGGCATTGCATATGGCAATGGTACACCTAAACTTTACCTTAGGTACTGTGGCAAGAGGTGCGGTGCTATGTTATAGAAGGTCTATGATAGGCCTAGGTCCAGTACCATGAACAGAAGGGTAAGATTTATGGTTTGATGGAAAGGAAAGGATGTAATGATGAAAGAATGTAAAAGTTAATGACGTACGATGAATGAACGAAAGTTAAAGTATGAATGAATGATGAAGATAATAATGATATTATTTGTGTGACGTATGATGTATGATCGCATGAAAGTGAAGTACGGTTTTAGCAAAAGAAAAGTATGTTTTATAATAAAACTAGAACTCACTCAGCAACGCTGACTTTTATGTGTTTCCAGTTGGCAGGTAATGTTGCTGAGGATGGCATTGCGAGGCTACTTGGCTCTTTTGGGATGGCATCCATTTAAAATGCTTTTGTGATGTGATGCAACTTGGATTTTGTAATTGGATAATGATGTATTAGTTTGCAAAAGCTATTATTATGAAATGGAATGTTTTGTTAAATGTTTCCGTTGCAATGTTTTTTGTGTAAGATGATGAAAATATATGTTTTATGTGCGATGATTGACCAGCTGTAAGCGTCCCGGGAACGGGGCCTCACAAGTTGGTATCAGAGCCAAAGTTTAAGTGAAACGGGTAAATTTTCAAAATAAACCTTAATTTAAACTGAAAATGGGACGGAAAGGGAATAGGATGCCAATCTGAGTAGCTGCGTGCCATCTGGTATTTTCGTAATGTTAACCGGTATTACGTTCGCATGTTATGTGGTATATGTGTTGTATGTAGATTTAAATACTGATGTAGTCAGGACAGGTAATGCTCGGGGTATGAAGAGTAAAGTAAGTGGCTAATCACAACTGGCCACTGTAATTAGGGACTTACTATACTTGACATATACTGAGTTGTTCCCTTGAATGACCGTGTTGGTGTTTGAATCTTTCAGTGTGTTAGAGAATGGCCGGTGGTAGATCTTCAAAAGCTTCAAGGGGTGAAGGTCGTGGTGGGCCTGGCGCTGAACCGCGACCCAAAAGAGGAAGGCTTGGAGTCGAAAAGGTGGTTCTTGAAGAACCTGAGACCCCTCATCCGGAGGCTGGAGACGAGAGTGCGAACTTGAGGGCCTCGGTAAAGGAGGCTGTTGTTGAAGAGGTGCATCAGGTCATGCAGACAATCTTACCGTCTGTGGTGATTGAAGTTATCAAGGCTGTAAAAGAAAGGAGAAAGAAAGGAGAGAAATAGGTCCTCGGGAGGACGAGAGCAACCGGAGCCTGAAACGGTTCTCTCTGATAATGAAGAAGAGGAAGAAGAAGAGCCTGCGCTGGAGGCGGCACGAGGCTGTAACTATGGGCCGTTTCAGCGATGCAAGCCCCTACTTTTTATGGTAACGGCACTGCTACTGTTGCTCACTGATGGGTGAGAGAAATGGAAGCCGTTTTAAATATCAGCGAGTGCCGAGAGGATCAAAAGGTGAAGTTCGCTGCCCATTCTTTCGTGGACTCAGCTTTGTGCTGGTGGAACAATATAGTCCAAGCTGAGGGTAGTCGGGCTATCAGAAGAATGAGATGGTCCGAGTTGAAAAGGTTGGTGATTGAGGAGTTCTGTCCTCATCGTGAAATGGATAAAGTTGAGAGAGAGTTCCTGCAACTAGAGGCGGGAAACATGACACATCAGCAGTACACCACAAAGTTTAACGAGATGGCACATCTGGTGCCGGATCATGTGACGCCTCTGTCACGGAAGATTAAGAGGTACATTCAGGGTTTGCTAGTGGATATTCGTAGGCACATGATTGCTGCCCCGACCGAGTACGTTTAGGCCGGCGGTGGATTTGGCAGGGAGACTGTATGATGAGAGAACGGTGGTGGTGACTGAAGCAAGCAAGAAGGGTGGTGGTGATCGGAACTGGCATGGGAAGAGGTTTGGTCGGGGTGATGCCTCGACGGGTAACAAGAAGGCACGGGTGGAGGACCGCTTTGTTGTCGCATCGGGTGCTGGTATGAAGAAATGCGGTAGGTGTGGGAGAGAGTATAGTGGGGAATGTAGGCTGGGGTTGAATGTGTGCTTCAAATGTGGGAAGGAGGGGCATATAGCCAAGGACTGTCCTACGGTCCGGTGCTTTAACTGTGGCGTGGAGGGCCATATGAGTAGGGATTGTAAGAAGCCGAGGGCTGAGGGTTCCGGGGTGAAGAAGACGGGAAGTGAAGGCCTGGTTGTGTTAACTTGATTTGCTTTCTTTTTCATCGACCACACATCATGTTTACGTATGATTTATGATTCCTTCATTTCGTTAGTGTAATTTGATTATCTATTGTTATTGAGCGAATACGAATAGTTTCTTGATCCTTCATGCCTATTTCTTTGCCTAGAGTGTTAATAAAGTACTCTATGGATACATAGTTGTCATTTTTTTAAAGTTGATGGATTGTTGAGGCAAGAGAGTTTAAAGTTGGTTGTGAATTATTCTCGATGAGTTTTGTGCAGGAGTTGATTGATTTCAAAGGCCATTCATTTGGTTTTGTGTTCGAGTTTGGTTTTGATTTAATCAATAGATCCTACGTTCCGTTTGTGATTGATTTTGTGAGGGCAATGATGAGTATAATCATATTTGATTAGATTGGTTCACAAGTTTGTTTACAAGACAAGAGAATCAAAACTCCATAGCATTGTAGGTTGTTATGTAAAGCAAAAAACTTTGCATGCAAGAACTACTGTTGTTTAATGTTTTTGAATAACTAGTTCCTTTCCCGTTTATTTAGTTAAGCATTCATGATGTCACACCCCGGGCCCAGAGAGGCGGGACGCAAAGATTGGTAAACAACAACCTAAAATGCAGCGGAAACTAAATGGTTTATTACAAAGATTTTCATACTATTTACATTAGGATGTTTGTTTGTTTCAACTGACAAGGCATCTCGATCTAATATTTATAGGCATCATGAGTAATCACTTGGTCAATATATCTTGAGACTTCCGTAACTAAGGCTTCAAGACTCAACTTTTGCCTTCAACATCTACCCTCAATTCTTGCTTCGGCTTTGGACATCTTCTATAGTTCATCTAACTTCCCTAGCTGTACCTGAAGACATGCTCAAAAAGGTTTTTGTGTCAACATAAAGTTGGTGAGTTCAAGCGTTTAAAGTTTAAAAACAAAACGGACTTAACAAACCCTCATTTGATAAAAAGGAATGAATCGTACTTTCAACATCGTGGGAGAATCATAATCAACCCTGCACTCAGTCCCGGTTGGTCTCTTCTAAAGTTGTGTTTAACCGGTTATTCCCAAAGGAAGATCTGAGCCCCAAACCAGTGTACCATACCTACCTGGATGGTTCACCATAGTTTCTTAACAAAACCTGTCACATGCCACAACGACCCCTCAAGATCTCAGTGGGGTACCCTTCCTAGAACGGAAGCCACTGTGTGTGGGGGATTCCCCATATAGATCTATCCATATAAAACAAGCGGTTCACGAAAGAATTAATGATCATGATAAAGTATCAACAGGTAACCATAAATCCCACATACAATCACCAAGTAAAGCACAATTATAGTTCATAAATAACAGAGCATGTTTCACCCCAAATAAGTAGTAAAAAGGGGATCGCTATAACTCACATGGTATCCTTATATAAATTCTGAGCTCGGTAAAGAAAAGTGAAGGTCACCAACAAAGCAATCCTAATTAGAACATATGAGATTCATGTTTAGAATTAGCACGATGTCATTACATGCGTGCGGTTGAGCTTTTAGTTAACTTAAAGTTAACGATTAGTATCATTGATGTACATTAGCTTCTTGTGAAATTATCAATTGTTATGTACTAACTCGTGCATATTAGTTTAATTAATGCCTTTATCCAGTAAATGATTCTTTGCATAAAGAATGTAGCCATAAACGGTTGATATCAAGGATTCCAAATCTTTATAGATAATTTTTAATGATGATGTAAGTAATCTATAATGTTCCAAATGATGTTTATAATGCTTAAACTTATATCATAATGTTAAATTGATTGATGCTAGAGTAATCCAAATATTGATAATAGCTGTCGATATATTTAATAAAAGGGGTGATACAAATAATATTTGTTCCAATAATAATTAGATGATCACCTATTAATAGTAACAAGATGATGGATTATTATAGTATTTTTAAGTCTTTTATCTTAAATAAAAACGTGTAGATGTCGGTTAACCCATGTATTTATTGTATATGTATATGCACAATCGTATTTGTATGTATTTTACATCTCGAAGTCTTGTAAGGATTTAGTGTGACATGGGATCAAACTGAGTTGTATCATCATTTACATCTTATAATCCTTCTTATATTGTAATGATACGTATATTTCTATCTAGGTTGGTTTCTGATAAATATCGTTGCTACTTAAGTCTTATGTCAGAATTATCCATTTAAATCTGATAATTATCTCAAGTGGCGTTCGCTTTCGTTTTATAACTTATGTATTTTATATAATTAGAGCTCAAGTAACACGCATATAAATTATAATTAAATTTCAAATGCGTTGCGCGTGCGATTATACCTTTCACTCGGTTCACGTTCGCTAACCCACTCGAATTGCTCTTGATCTAATCGCGTTCACGTTCCGTTGACTGCTCGATGACCAAGTTTGACCAGTGGTTAACCAAAACCTCACCTTGACATTCTAACACAACCACAACCATAATCGACAGCAACAATCACGATCAACACCACTACAACACCACTAAAACACCATTTCAACCACGATTTTTACAATCACCCTAACCAAATTTTAGACCGTCATCATAGCAGCCAAAATCACAACCAAACTTGAAAACCCACAACCAAGAACCACAATCACAACCATCTCCACCATCACCGTGCACCGAAATCAACAACAACCAGCCTCTATCATCGCCTAGGTCGACAACCATGATTAAACAACCACAATAACAATCGACAGTCACCATCACAACCACCATCATCACCACCTAAACCCGACAACCATTATCATAATCACCATCACCATCGGCCGGTAACATTGACAACCATAAATCACAGCCAACAATCACAGCTGCCATCACCACAACCGCCACCTTCGGGACCCAGATTCACCGGAACCACCACACAAATCGACAACTCCCTTCGCCATAACCGCCTATGCGGTCGAAAACCAAGAGGTCGCCGGATCCCAACCGCCTTAGGCAGTCATCACACCCACTATCGATAGCCAGCAACAACACCATCCACGATCATCACTGGCGTTGCCTTTGGGCAGTCGTCGGGAACCACCGATCGACAACCACTGCCAAGAACATCAGCCACAGCCGACACCCTTAATCGCCATCACTAACACCACGCAGCACAGTCATTGGAACCCCACAATCACGATCACAACCACAGCCGCGGTCGACCTCCACAACCACAATAACCACAGCCGCAACAACCACCTTCATCATCATTATAATGTTGTAGATCAAGGACTTACCTGCGACCAACACCACCGCCTGCACCCACTGCCTAACTACCAACAAAAAACCACCATCGCAGACGCCTTTACCATTGTTTTGCAATGTCATCGCTTTGATTTGGGTAAACCGTGACCACCATTGTGTTTAGGAGTTCGAGATCTAACCGGCCATGTATGGCACTCTCCCTTACTCGCTGGAAAGTCGTCGTCGGTGGCCGGAAACCGGCCGGAAGCTCACCGGGAAGAGGGGGTTGTGGCTGCCCCTTTTTATTTCTCTCTTATGTGTTTTAAAAACCCTAAGATGGAGAAAAATTGGTTTATATAGTAGGGTTAAGTGATGGGGTTGTTAACGGTTCGGTTCGTAACACGTTCGGATCTGTTTTTCTCGTATTGTTATGAATTTATTTCACGATGGTTTTAATTATACCAAATGTTATAAATGTTCCAAGAGTATTTATTTGATCATATTTCAAATTTTCTTGATAATTAAACGAGTTCCAACATGTAAATATCGCATATTCAACACGTTTAACTTGTTTAAACGTTTTCCTTGAATGAGCATTGTTATTATTTTGGTATCATATATATATATATAACATTAAGTATTAAATACTATTTTGCATGTTAATTTCCCACGTCGGCCGCCTTAAAACTTTATCTGTCAAATTCTCGGGTTTGACCTAATCTCATGCCAGTACACGCCTCGGTCGTGTCTCGAAACGCATATGCTCCGGACAATCGTCTCACTCTCTAATTTAGAATGTTATGATAAATATAATGATTAGATGAAAATTTACGATGTTACAGGGCTCGGTTGATGTTTCAGATGTTAGTTAAACGCTGGTGAAAACTGTATTCAGGTTTCTCATACTTATCTTGGTTGATTATGCACGTTTGATGTAGAATCCCTTAGCAAGCATTATTTACGATATTTGGTATGATTAGCAATGATTTTGATAGGATGACAAGCCATTATAAGGAAATTCTGATGGAACTCAGACGTTAGTACGCGTTAGATTACCGGACTTTACTCGGTATAGGTTCTGAATCTGTTTTTAGTTTGGATCTTTCTATAGTTACTTCAAGTCACATAATAATTCATTATTTCATGATTACTCATTTAATTAGTTCGCAAACGTTTACTTGGGCCTTAATTGGGCCTTGTTTATAAGTTCAGGCCCTTATTGGGCCTAAAAAGGCTAGTTTCTTTTCCAAGATTTCTTTGGTAAGCCCAAATCAATCCGGACCTTTATTGGGTCCTATAATACCTTAGGTTTTCTAATTGGGTTAGATTTCAGAGGTGTTACATTCTCCCCTCCTTTAAGAAATTTCGTCCTCGAAATTTTAGTATCACTAACATTGTTTCCGAGTGTGATACACTCATAGTATGAGTCTTGAGAATTTAAAGCTATTCAGCTGAGCATTACAGGACGAAAGTTGTCGATTATGTATCAAACAACCGGGTTTGATTTAGATTCAAGTAATTATCCCAATGTTAGAACATGTTTGACAAAATCAGTGAGTCGTTTCATTAATAGATTTTTGGCTTCACAATCAGATCATTTAACATTTGTACAAAATTAACAAGAAGAGATTCTCCACTGTGGTTCAATGTACAATCCTACTAGGTAGATCTAGCAAGGAGATGAATACCAAAAATCCCGGCAGTATTACCGTCTTCACGGAGAATCTTATGAAAGGTTGTGAAGTATAAGATGTTGGTGTGAATGCCTTCAAATAGACGTAATAGTCAAGTCGGCTATACGTCATTATTAACTCCTTAGAATCATAAGGTAATAGGTCATACGATGTCATAGATTAAAGACTTCACATCAAGGAGGTTTTGGGTTCCCCAAAGAGTATAGATTAATATTTAGGAACCGCATGATTATTCCCATAAAGCTAAAACTAAGAAGATTTCACAATTAATAAGAATGAAGAGGTTAGGTCACACACAAAGGTCACTACTTTTCCAACCTTCCTACTCCAGGAACGATACTGTATGCGATAATCTTAGTCTTCGAGTAGTTCCACCCATCTTAACTTACGCATGTCGAGAGTTTTCCCATCTAGGATGTGTCATAAGCTCTTATGAACTGACGTTGGAAGAATTCGCAAGTTCACGATGTGATACGGGTGAAGTCAGTAGAAGAAAAGCCTAATTGTAGGCTATCCGCATTCATCAATGCGGGTAAGTAGAGACAAGCGCGGCCAAGACTTGTTCTTTCACATTTAGAAATGCGAGCGTCTTAGGACAAATGCAGATGACGGCCTCCTATCCGTACTTGTCAATAATATTACCGATTGTTGATCACCCTATTGTGTTTGAACTAGTATTCTAATGGGTAGGTTGGAGAGTAGTACAGCTAATGTATCCAAATGCATATTTTATTTTGTAAAAGTTACGCCCCATAGTTCCAGTTCATGTATAATGTAACTTTTCATGTGTTTCTTGAATTTCCGGGCGGCTAGAAGCTTGCCTTTTACCATTGCATCAACACACATCTGAAGCCTTCTGATCCGTGTCCAAACGGATTCGACATATTCCTGGGATTACGATGCCAGTTGTATAGGTGCACGAGTGAAGCTTTTATTGATCCTTCTAAAATTTTTGCTTAACCCTAAACATTGACGTATCTCAATGAGTTCTTACTACTTCTTGGACTTTGATAGCCCCAAATTTTAGCGAATTGTCTCGAATTTCATGCTTATTAGCAATGTCAAGATAACAGGCATGCCTAAGTATGGCTTACAGAATCCCATTCATCAGGCTCATGAATACGGTGGGGGTGTGAGCCAGCCCAAACAAGCTTCAAGTTCAGTACCTCCGTATATTACTACTACTCTCCGATTCATTTTCCTTAAGAGCAACCTCAGCTGTTGTCTTACGCTATAAAATTGCTGCCAATGTTCTCACTAACTCATTTATAGTGATTCCCAATTATGGTCAACCTTCTAGATGACCATTTCTCGCTCCATATTCTCCAAGGTAACCGTGCCCTGTATACGGTCCATCCGTGAAGCAAGTAACTCTATTTAGACTCTACTTCCTTATAAGCATATCAATTATTCCAACGAGATATGCAGGTAACACTTTTAGCTTGAATTTTTGAATGTACGGAGTTTTCTAGGGTATGGCATTTGAGAATTTCTTTAGAAAAGGTTTAAAAATTTAGAGGGGAATGTAATTAACGCTTACGACTGTAGGTTGCTGTGCAGGTCTTCTTTGTCTCCTATTTAATGCATGCTTATCACTTCATTGTAGTTGGATCTCAAGTGATTTAACACATGAGATTTCTCTTAGTTGATCTTCTATGCTTCTTAATACCTCCTTTGGAGCAATACCATCCTTTAAACTCAACCATGGGTCTTTCCCATGTTTTCTTCATTATCATCAACAGCATCGACTTGAACAAGTTTAGAATTTCATGGATGTGCTTTCTAGTAAAAGGAAGCTAACTACCGCCCTGATAACTTATTATATAGCTTCGAGATTGTAATCCAACTTCGCGATCTTCGCTCCAGTCTGCCGAATTTATCACCCAAACAGTAGAGTTCTTGGGGTAAAGATGACTTGCAAGGTTTCAAGGTTGTCCACTTTGACATCCACGTGTTTTCAACGACAAAGGCCATGATATCGAATTTTTATAGGGGATAAGTCTTGAGCTTTTATTTCTACGGAATCAGGATTTTAGACCGAGGTTTCATCTCATACTTTTTCTGGCACTCAGAAGTTTACCAACAACACGGCCAGTTAAAAGCATGGTCAAAATAATTCGACTTCTGTTTCAAGCGAGGTTTGTTATTAGGTGACTATCGGTTGAAGATGATGAAAGATTTCACAAGCATAGTACTAAGAAAGGTGATTGTTAATCACTATCGGAGCTGATATTAAGAATATTTCTTTGGATTAAGTGGTCCTATGGCAACGAATGGGTATGGAGAAGTCATTCATCAAAGACTTTAAGATATCAATAGAGGAATTCTGGACTCCAGAATGTCCTAGGAAGTGCGACCTAATAAGGGGGGAAAGAAGTGACAAGACATTCTTCTATGTCATTTATCACATGACGTGCTTCTCCACAATCCATTACTACAATCTGTTCTCGGTTGTAGAGTTTATGTTAGAGAGTCTTTTACGATACCGGCAAAGTTGAAACGAATTCTGTAATAGGTAGGAAGAAATCTTTGGGCATCACGAAAAAGAATGAACAATATTGCTAAAGTACGCGCATAACCTAGGTGAAGTACCGTACTCTCAGTGCGAGACCAGTTGAGTTTGAGAACAACATTTGATGATCTTCTGAGTCTAATAGTTGTATCATTATAATTACAATAGGAGAGCAGAATAAAAGAAAAGTGAAGAAGAAAAAAAAGAAAAAAAAGAAATAGTTACTACAATGTCGTCTCTGGTAGCTCTTCAAGTGTCAAATGGCTTCGCCCAACACGAAAGTTTTGAATATTTAATCATTTAGTATATATTGGATAGTTGTGTTTAAATCTTGTATTTATTAGTTCCTTGAGTGTTATACTTCGATATTGCTTTACATGACAGGGCCCACCAGAATTCACGTGTACCTGTAAATTCACCATTACGTATGCACCCGTAATCGTCAATTTACCTTACACTATCATTCTAGTTATTCCCATCATAAGTTCCAAGTTTTGTGTAATTAGGTCTTGGAGTTATAATTTTCATTTGGTCATCATCTGCAATTAAGCACACTAAGATTCTAATTATGCTAACATTCTTGTTAACCCAACAATTGTGTAAAAGTACAGTTTCAACAAACCCAGTAATAAATGAGCAGTCAGGTACATGCTATACTAGGGAGCAGATCAAACAAAAAGGCATCGTGGTTGCTATCCTATCACTTTATTCCAACAAGTATCATCATATGAATGAAGCATACAAGCAAGTATCACTATAGCAGTTGTCTCATGTAACGACACAAGTCGTATCAAGTGTATAGCTAACAGCAGTTGTTTCATATAGTGACAAAAGTCAACTATAAGTATCTCTCCAAAATTTAAGTCCCAATATATATGCACACCTTTGGTTTCTAACATTCTTAGTACTCGATGTTCAGTGGTCCTAATAGTCAACTCCAGAAGGCTCCATACTTTCATGGTTTACTCGGGTGCACCTATCATAGGTAATACCCTAATGCAACAAGGTTCTTATAGGGTAGGGAATTCTTAATGGTATATATATATATATATAATCCTTAAGGTATACAGATTAATGATGGGTGTTCTTAAGGGAACCTATTTTGCTGCAAACTTTGGATCACCGGATCATGGAAACAACCTACCAGGCTGGTCCTATTTATGGTTGCAGCTTGGGTATCGCAAAGCAAACCCACCTTTCTATAACCTTGGCTCAACAAAACATGGAAGAGTCATCTTACTAAGGTGGTCCTATGGGGTTCATATGGTTGTAGTTTAGGTCTCGCGAAGCAGACCTACTTCTCTACAACCTTTGGCTCTGATACCAATCTGTCACACCCCGGGCCCAAAGAGGCGGGACGTAAAGATTGGTAAACAACAACCTAAAATGTAGCGGAAACTAAATGGTTTATTACAAAGCTTTTCATACTAGTTACATTAGGATGTTTGTTTGTTTCAACTGACAAGGCATCTCGATCTAATATTTATAGGCATCATGAGTAATCACTTGGTCAATATATCTTGAGACTTCCGTAACTAAGGCTTCAAGACTCAACTTTTGCCTTCAACATCTACCCTGAATTCTTGCTTCGGATTTGGACATCTTCTATAGCTCATCTAACTTCCCTAGCTGTACCTGAAGACATGCTCAAAAAGGTTTTTGTGTCAACATAAAGTTGGTGAGTTCAAGCGTTTAAAGTTTAAAAACAAAATGGACTTAACAAACCCTCATTTGATAAAAAGGAATGAATCGTAGTTTCAACATCGTGGGAGAATCATAATCAACCCTGCACTCAGTCCCGGTTGGCCTCTTCTAAAGTTGTGTTTAACCGGTTATCCCCAAAGGAAGATCTGAGCCCCAAACCAGTGTACCATACCTGCCCGGATGGTTCACCATAGTTTCTTAACAAAACCTGTCACATGCCACAACGACCCCTCAGGATCTTAGTGGGGTACCCTTCATAGAACGGAAGCCACTGTGTGTGGGGATTCCCCAAATAGATCTATCCATATAAAACAAGCGGTTCACGAAAGAATTAATGAGTATCAGTAGGTAACCATAAATCCCACATACAATCACCAAGTAAAGCACAATTATAGTTCATAAATAACAGAGCATGTTTCACCCCAAAGCAGTAGTAAAAAGGGGATCACTAGAACTCACCTGGCATCCTTATATAAATTCTGAGCTCGGTAAAGAAAAGTGAAGGTCACCAACAAAGCAATCTTAATTAGAACATATGAGATTCATGTTTAGAATTAGCACGATGTCATTACATGCGTGCGGTTGAGCTCTTTAGTTAACTTAAACTTAACGATTAATATCATTGATGTACATTAGCTTCTTGTGAAATTATCAATTGTTATGTACTAACTCGTGCATATTAGGTTAATTATGTTGGATTCTTTATGCCCAATACACATAGAACATTGATGTGGTTAGTACGTTATGATCCAAGTCGGGTCATACCCAATAACAAGCTTAGCAAACACCAAATATTATTCAATTGATGATATGATCATACAATTAAATAATTACACTAATTTAGAAAATCGGTTTTCTAAATAAGTTGCATATGAGATTGAACAACTTATAAGGATATTTTGTTCATGGATATTATTTGTAATGTTGTTTAATTTAGTTAAATAACATCAAATAATAAAAGTGTGTATGAGTTATATAATTAAAAGGTTAATTATATAACTATTAAAACAACTAGTTTATTAAAATTGGAGATTGGTTTTTGGGGAAAAACCCCCTCCCTTGTACATTCGGCCGCCCCTTATGGGGAGGGGTCTTTTGTGCTTTCTATTGACCATAATCCAAGAACAAGATACACACTCCGACTCTCTCTCTCTCATACATGCAAAAGACCAAGAAGAACAAATTTTCTTCCCTTTTTGAAGGTAATCAAGGCTGGAAATCGTTTTTCCAGCAGCTCAATCAAGGCTGAAGAATCGGTTCTCCAGCAGTTTATTCAAGGCTGAAAATCGTTTTTTCAGCAGCCTTCTTGGTCGTTTGGGGTGTACAAATCCTAGCAAGAGTGGTCTTTGCTTGATGCTTGTGGGTATGGATGCTTGAGGACACCTCTCCTTGGTGTCTTGGTCATTCAAGAACCTCATATTCTTCCTCCTTCATCACGTTTTCAGAAGTATACTAAAGGTAGTATGTATGGCTTTTTTGGTTGTTATTTGTTGTTGATAGCTAGCTCAAACACATATAAATGATCCTATGTTCTTGGGTTTGTTGATGTTTTGTTATTAGCCTTAATTTTCAGATTACTAATGATAATTTTAAGGTTACATTCCGCTGCGTTTTCATAGTTTAAAAGGTTAAACTACTTTTATATGGTCCAACAAACCCAACATTGGCATCTAGAGCCGGATATGTGGATGACTAGTTTCATGTGTTCTTGTAAAATTGGTTTTATGAGGCTTTAACAACCATATTGGGGCTGTTTTGTGTTGATGAT
This sequence comes from Flaveria ramosissima, assembly GCA_025215565.1. NCBI lineage: Eukaryota > Viridiplantae > Streptophyta > Magnoliopsida > Asterales > Asteraceae > Flaveria > Flaveria ramosissima. The sequence goes on from CM046031.1 coordinate 37,767,168, forward strand.
AATAAATCCCCAACCTTTCAAGGTTATATCCAACATGCTAGTGATTAAACCTTGAAAGTAAGATATCAAGTAGTTGATTATGTTTTTGTTTGGACAAAAGACCCTAAATTCATGGTTTATGTTGGCTGAAAATTTAGGGTCATATGGGGGTTTATTTGGTTCTTGTATGATGTTTCATATTGGTGCATAACCTAGCCTTGACCTTGTGTTGATTTGGTTTTGAATGGATGTTTGTTTTGGTTGATTTCATTCTTATGGGTTGTAATAATTATTCCTTTGTGATTGTGTTTGGATGTAATCTATTTAGTCATTCATTTGTGATGTAATAGATAGATTAAGTATGTTTTCCTTTATTAGAAATTTGTATTAGGATATAAATTTTGTAAAAGAAGATGCACAAGATGGAAGCACTAAAGGAAGACACAAGAGAAGGACTTGAAGCATTTGGATGCAAGTTCAAGTGGGGGTCTTTGGAGATCTCATCTTTGTGTTGTGTTCAACCCTTAGGAAAGACCTAATGATAACACTTGTGATGGCAAACAAGTGTTGTCAACATAGTGGCTATGGTTATGCACATGTGGTTGTTTGATATATGCTTGTTTGATTATTCATTTTATGTTGATTGTTTGATATATGGATATGCTTAACAATCTAAATAAATTATCATAACAAGCTGAATTTTTGGTTCCAAATCATTAAGTGACTAATAAAAGATTATTAAAAGGATTAATGATTTCAAAATAAAAGAAGTTTTATTAAATAGAACCATAGGGTACCATGTATTTGAAAGCATGCGAATACAAGGTACATAGAGTTTTCATAACTAGAATTAATGGAAACTTAAATCCCTTTGGTAACAAGTCTAACACCATCCTTTTACACGACACTCGAATCACTTGGGAACTATTTGTGGGATAAAGGTCACCTAACCACTTGTAGGGAACTTGTATCTTTGAGGTGAGTCTAACGTACTTGTGGGATAAAGGTCACCTAACCGCTTGTATGTGAAAACTCACACGTGTGTGTAAGTAGGACGACTTGAATTGGAAACCATGTGATTAGGGTCACCGAAGCATGGCGTACAATGGTGTTGATGGGATTAAGCATGCCGACTAAACATATGATGTTTAACCGATCCCATAAGACTAGAAGTGGCAATAGGTTGCAATTGTCAACTGTTGACTACCTTGTTAATTTAAATAATGGGATAAAGGTCACCTAACCATTATTTAAATGTAACGTTGGATTCTAAATTAATTGTCTATGAGACGTGTAAAGGGTATTAATAGTTAAAATGCATTTTTCAGAAATACTAAAATGAACTTTGTAATTTTGTAGTAATGGCCGCAAACAACAATGCTCCTACCCCGACCGTCCCTACCCTATCACCGAGAACCATCTTAAAAGGGAATCGTCTTAACCATAATAACCTTATGGACTCATTTTCGAAACTTGAGAATCTTTCTCAAGAATGAGTAAAGGCCTATGTCCTTGACGATCCCATACCTCACCAACCAACGCTGTTGATGTTAAGGCTTTTGACGATTGGCTTGGGCATACTAAGGATTCTGTGCAAGTATCCTACCTCATGTTGGGAATATGATTCCCGAACTCCAAAAGGGTTTGGAGCATCATGGGGCATATGACATGATAAACTAGTTGAAGGAAATGTTCCTTCAACAAACTTTAGTAGATTGCTTCGAAACAGTTCGAGCACTTTATGCATGTCACATGGAAGAAACCCGGTCGATATCATCTTATATATTCTTAAGATGAAAGGCCACATTGATAGCCTCAAGATGCTTAACTATTCTGTCTCAAAGTAGTTGGCCAAGGATTTGATCCTTGATTGCCTAACTAAAGGTTTGAGACATTCATAATAATCTGTAATATGAACGGGTGGGACAAGAGCATTGGTGAACTTCACGCAATGCTCAAAGAAACCGAGGCAGGGATGGGTAGAGAGGTTCTACCTATTCTCTCGATCAATGAGGGAGGCTATAAGAAATGGCCAATCCCGATCCTAAGGCAATTATTGCCAAAGGAAAGGAATACATCAAAGCAAAGGTTAATGCGAAACCTAGAAAAACCTAAGCTTATGAAGCCTAAGGTAACGGAGAACGATCCATGCTTTGAGTATGGAGAGATAGGATAATGAAAAGGAATTGTCCCTCCTATCTCAAGGAGTTGAAAGACAAGAGGGATGTTGAGCAAACCTCAAATACAATTTCCATGATTCTCACATTGTATTAAATGACATTTCTTCAAACACATGGGTATTGGATACCGGATGTGAGACTCATACTTGCAATTGTTGCAAAGGGGTTCAAAAGAAATGTGCGCTTCATGGAGGGAAACTCTTTTTTGAGATTTTCAAATGGTTTGGAAGTTGTTCTCAGAACCTTTTGTATGCACCTAGTTTGACTAGGAACATAATTAATGTTTCCTATTAAAACAATATAATCATGATTTAAAGTTTGTAAATAATGGTATTAAGTTTTATGGATGATGTATTTCATTTTAAGGATATGCCTTTTTAATGATATCCATGAATTGGTTCATGATAATTCGTCCTATAATAACTCATTATACACATTAAGCACCAAGAAACTTAAAATGGGTTTAAGTTATTATTATCTTTGACATTGTCGTCTTGGTCACATAAACAAGAATTGGATTCAAACACTTCAAAAGAATGGTCTTTTGGAAACAAATGAAAATGTTTCATTTGATAAGTGTGAACCAAAAGACTTATTAGGAATGATACATTTGGATGTATGTGGTCCTTTTAAGACAATGGCAAAGATTGGTGAAAGATACTTCATTATTTTACCGACGATTACAGTCGCTATTATTGTGTGCACTTGATGACACATAAGTATGAAGCTTTTGAAATGTTCAAAATCTCCAATAATGAAGTAGAAAATCAACTCTACGTAACTATCTATGTTCTTCATTCTGATAAAGGAGAAACTGAACCCTATTTGGATATGGTTCAATTTATTATGGATATGAGCTAACCACTTTATCACTTTGGGTTTTCGCATTGCTCTCTGAGGCTCATATTATGAATATGACCCGGACAAAGAAAGTGTATATTAGTTGAGAATCCACAGAGACTGTAGGGGATACTGTTTCTTTGACTCAACAGAGCAAAAGTATTTATTGCTCGAAAGGCTAAGTTCTTGGAAACCGAGTTCTTTATGGAAGGAATGACGTATAGAACTGTGGAACTTGATAAGGATCAAAATCCACAAGCCGGTATACTTTTGGTTGACACTAGCTACCAACAAGAGGTTGTTGATGATGATCAAGAGGTTGATAAATACACACAAAATGTTTACAAATCTGGTAGAGTTAGTATTCCATCTAAGTGATATGAATATTCCAAGAATGGATGCTATGTGGTTGACCCCTGTAGGCTAACCATATACCAAGATGCTATGTCCAATTTGGATTGGGACAAATGGTTAGAAGCCATGAACGTAAGGATGCAATCCATGTATAACAACCAAGTTTGGGAATTGGTTGACCCTCCACTTAACTCCAAACCGGTTGGATACAAGTGGGTTTTCGAGATGAAAACAGATATACATGGAGACTTGAATACTTATAAGTCAAGACTTATAGCATAAGGTTTCCATCAAACTCAATTGGTTTGATTATGATGAAACTCTTACGCCCGTGGCAATGCTAAAGTCGATTAGGATATTATGTGCCATAACTGCATATTCTGAATATGAGTTTTGGCAAATGGATGTCAAAACCGCTTTTCTTAATGAACATCTCGAAGAGACTGTCCATATAGTTCACATGATGGTTTTGTCGATCCATGACATCCTAATAAATATATAAGTTAAAGTGATCAATCTGTGGATTAAACAAGCATCGAGAAGGTTGTGTATATATGAAAGCTAGTGGGAGCATAATTGTATTCTTAGTGTTGTATGTTGATGACACATTACTATTTGGAAGTGATATTCCAACCATGGAAGGTGCTAAAACCTACCTTGGAATATGTTTTTCCATATAAGATCTCGTTTAAGCCGCCTATATTTTGGAATAAAGATCTATAGGGATAGATCAACGCAGTTGATAGGTTTAAATCAAAGTGCATATATTAATAAAGTCTTGAAAAGGTTCAAGATGGAAAAACTCTAAGAAAGGTATGGTACCTATTCAAAGAGGGACAATATTGAGTACATCTCAATGTCCAAGCTCAAAGGATGAGCAATATCAAATAAAGGACATCCCATATGCGTCAGCTATAGGATCCATCAAGTATGCGATGATATGCACTAGACTGGACGAGTCATGCGCGTTAATCATGACGAGCAGATATTAGAAGAATCCAGATAATAGCCATTGGATGACTATTAAAAGTATATTGAAACACCTTAGAAGGACTAAGGAAATGTTTCTAATATACGGATATGATGGAGAGGAACTTGTTGTAAAGAGTTACACGGATGCAAGTTCCAAACCGTTCGAGATGATTTTCAATCGGGGTATGTCTTCATTATGAATGAAGTAGCATTGTCCACTACAAAATCCGAATACATAGCTGCTTCATTAGCAGCTCAGGAAGCTGCATGGATAAAGAAATTTATCGCCTACCTAGGGTGGTCTCTACCATTCAAGACCCCTAGAAATCCTTTTGTGATCACGAGGGAACGATTACATGAATCAAGGTACCCTGTCTGTAAGGCCCCGTTCCCGGGACGCCTACAGTTGGTCATTCATCGCACTCAAAACATATATTTACATTTTTCCTTTCATAAATAGTTGCAGCGGAAACATTAAAAACATAATTTCATTCCATCAAAATACTTTTCCACATTAGTACAATCGTTCCTTTAACAATATCAGGTTACATTTATTACAAGAGCATTAAACATAAAGATGTCATACAAAATACGCTGAGTAGCCGCCCCGTGCCATCCTCAGCAACATACCTGCCAACTTGAAACACATCAAAGTCAGCATTGCTGAGTGAGTTCTAGTTTTAAAATAAAACTTACTTTTCTTTCATAAAACCGTTCTTTCCTTTCTTTAATAAAAACATTCGTTACATACATGCGTTCACACATCATACCTACGTACAAACAATATCATTATTATCTTCGTCATTTCGTTCGTTACATTCATCATTCATCATACATCATTATCTTTCTCATCATTCTAAATCCTGTCAGACTTTACCCTCTTCATGGCACACAGCCACGAAGACTGAGGCCGAATGACAAGGATTCTATTTCATACATTATTAGGATCATTCGTTAACGTTCATTTCATACATTCGTTCTTTCATTCATCTCTATACTCATTACTTTTCCTTACTCGAATCTTGTCTCATGCAATATCCCCAACTCATGCTCGAAGGTTGATGTTGTGCCGGGACTCACTCACAAGCCCCCGACTCACGTCCGAAGACTGACACAACACCGGGATTCGCGACAAAGATCCCATACGAGTCAATCACAGGGATTGAACTCCATCCGAGGCTGTTGCAACACCAAGTCGCTCACCTCAATAGCCATCTCAATGATTGTACGCTATCCGAGTCTTTTGCACCCCTAGGGTTGCTCACCTCATTGCCCATCACGATAGCAAGCTATCCGAGTCTTTTGCAACAACAAGGTTGCTCACGCCAAGGCAACATCACGATAGCACGTACTCGAGTCTTTTGCAACGACGGGTTGCTCACCTCATACATATGCATGGCTTCATGCTACACCCCCGGAGTTATGCATAACCCGGGTAACCATCATACATTACACCCCCAAATTATGGGTACTACACCCCCACCGAACTGGGTACATCACCCCCACCGAAGTGGGTACATCACCCCCATCAACATGGGTACATAACCCCCATCGAAATGGGTACATCACCCCCATCGAAATGGGTACATCACCCCCATCAACATGGGTACATCATCGAAGGTCAGTCACAAAGACTGGAACCCCTGCGTGGACACTATAGACTAGCTGAACCTCTCACGGTTGAGCCTAAGGCATTAGAGCCGTGCACTTCACTTCGCTTCACTTACATACCTCACACGATTTCATTCATTAATGCATGCATTCATTCATTACGTTCCTCTTTTCTTTATCTTCCACTTTACGTTACATAATACTTTCATTTCATTCATTAACGCTCAACGCAAAGCCATAGAAAGATAATCATACAAAATAAGGAACATAACATAAACATAAACATACGGCATCATCATACATACGCATCAATCATACATCACATCACGCACATCATACATACGATACAATAATTGCATCACCATGCCTAACATAACACATAACATCATACATATCATTATCATCTCCATCAACATCATCATCATAATCTCATCATCCTGCGTCACCTTATACCGTCCATGCCCTTCACATCGTCGAGGAATTTCATCCCGGCTATCATCTCTGAACACTTAGGCGAATGGCATCTATGCGAATCTATGCGAATGGACTATGGGCGAATGGACCTCTATGCGAATGGACTCCCAGTCGCATAACTTTCATGCGTATGGCCTTCAGTCGCATGACTTTAGGCGTATGGGCTTCAGTCGCATACTCTTCATGCGAATGAACCTCAGTCGCATGGCCTCAGGCGCATAGACTTCAGTCGCATAACCTCCGTGCGAATGAACCTCAGTCGCACCATCTCTCAATCGCATGACTCCCAAGCACATGAACTTCAATCGCATGACCATCATGCGTACGGACCTCAGTCGCATAGCAAACGTGCGTATGGACCTCAGTCCACTTCAATCGGCCGAATGGCCTCCAGTCGCCCTCCAGTCGGTCGCCTAGCCCTAGCTGGTGCAGAGTGCAGTTAGGTCGATTGCAGCCGCGGGTTTTCGACCTCCAACCCCTTCCAAACCTCTTTTAAGCTCAAATCAACCATTCTAAACCTTAGGGAAACATACCATGACCTCATACAAGCATAACCAAGCAAGAAATCGAGCCTCAAACGCATCATACACATACATACATACATCAAAACGGGTTTTCACCCAAAAACTCAAAAATAGGTTTTTGGACGTTTCCAGCCCAAAATCAGTTGAAAACATGTAAAGAGGGGTCCTAGAACTCACCTTAACGATCCCGTCGAGTAGAGCTTCGATTTGACTCGCTCCTCGTTGAATTCCACGCTCGAATCCACCCGAACCAACTTTTCTCCTCTTTTCTCCTTCTCTTCTCCTCTCCTCTCTTGGCTGAAAAAAGGGAGAATGGGAGTGAGCATCAAAGTTTCTCTCGTTGGCGGGTTTGGTCCCTCGACTTCGGACTTTATTTCTTTTTCTTCTTTCGCCGGCTTCAATATAAATTTCTGGGTGTTACAAGTCCACCCCCCTTAAATAGGTTTCGTCCCCGAAACCTGTTGTCCCTTGAACCATTGCTGGCAATTCTGTCTCATCTCTTTCCCAGTCTCTCACCTGGGATTCAATCGCTCTACGTCGTTTATCAACATACGACTTCTGGTTTATCTCTGACTGCTTTCCCCCAGGGCTTTGATCCCTTCGAGCTTCTCAGTCGTTGCCTCAGTCACCTCAATATTTCCCAAACGTCGTTTGGTGCTCGGCCTTCACTTGCAGACAAGTAAGGCATTTAATCTCGTACTCCACCATGTCACACTCCGTGCACCTTCCCGCCATTGCCATCGAAATCACATTCGGAACCGTCGTGACTCGATCACCTTAAGCCATCACCATGATCTTCTTAGGCGCTATCAATCGTATCGTCTTTTGCAACACATAGTGTTCGCTCCGTAGTCCGTCAAACAATCCACTCTTAGGGCTACATCGAATGGCGTATTTATATTCTTACCACTAACAGGCAATTTAGCACAGAAAGCAGCAGGAATAAAACTTTTTACTAATGCCAATATTAAATACACAAGCTAAAGATCTATTTACTAGGAACATACCTGACACAACATCAAGGTCCGTCCTAGCTTCCTCCGATCTTCTTCACTCCCGAACCTCCAGCCCTTTGCTTCTTACAGTCCCTGCTCTTATGACCTTCCTCACCACAAGAATAACACTTCCCCATACCACAGTTCATCGCTACATGTCCGGTCCTTCCACAACGAAAGCAGGCATCAGTCCCCAATCTACATTCTCCGGGGTGCCTGTGTCCACACTTGTCACACCTTTCCGAACCCACGTCATTCATGACCACTCGCTGGTCATCCACCCGTGCACCTTTGTTACTTGGAGCGGCTCCGTCGCGTCCCAATCGCTTCCCATTCCAATCCCGATCACCATCTCCTTTCTTGCTACCTTCTGTCACCACCATCAACCTTTCATCGTATAATCTTCCCGCTAAATCAACCGCCGACCTAAACGTGCTCGGTCGGGCAGCAATCATGTGCCTACGAATGTCCGCTGGCAAGCCATGAATATACCTCTTGATCTTTCGCGAAAGAGGTGTCACCTGATCCGGCACCAGCCGCGCCATTTCATTAAACTTGGTAGTGTATTGCTGATGCGTCATTTTTCCCACCTCCAGCTGCAGGAACTCCCTTTCAACTTTATCCATCTCACGGTGAGGACAGAACTCCTCACCAGCCTCTTCAACTCTGACCATCTCATCCTTCCGATAGCCCTGCTTCCCTCAACTTGGACTATGTTGTCCCACCAGCACAAAGCTGAGTCCACGAAAGAGTGGGTAGCAAATTTGACTTTCTGATCTTCTCGGCACTCGCTGATATTTAAAACAGCTTCCATCTCCCTCACCCATTGGTGAGCAGTAGCAGCAGTACCATTACCATCAAAAGTAGGGGGCTTGCATCGTTGAAACGCCCCATAGTTACAGCCTCGTGCCGCCTCCGGCGTAGGCTCTTCCTCTTCTTCTTCCTCTTCGTCATCGGAGAGAACCGTTTCAGTCTCGGGTCATCTCTTTCGCCCGAAGGTCTTCCCCTTTCCCTTCTCTCCTCATCTCTAACAGTCTTTATCACTTCGGTCACCACAGACGGTAGGATTGTCTGCAAGACCTGATGCACTTCTTCCACGACCGCCTCTCTCATCGAGGCCCTCTGATTAGCATTCTCATCACCGCCCTCAGGATGAGGGGTCTCGGGTTCCTCATGAACTACCCTTTCGGCCCTTGCCCTTCCTCTTGTGACCCGTGGTTCAGCACCACGTCCACCGTCACCTCCACCATGAGAAGCTTTTGAAGATCTTCCACCAGCCATTCTCTAAACGCACTGAAAGATTCAAACACTAACATGGTCATTCAAGGAACAGCTCAGTTTATGTCAAGTATAGTAAGTCCCTAATTACAGTGGCCAGTTGTGATTAGCCACTTACTTCACTCTTCATACCCCAAGTATTACCTGTCCTGACTACATCGTTATTCAAATCTACATATAACACATAAACCATATAACACGCGCACGTAAAACCGGTTAACTTTACAAAAACATACCTGATGGCACGCAGCTACTCAGATTGGCATCCCATTCCTTTTCCGTCCCATTTTCAGTTTAAGATTAGGTTTTTGAAAATATTTACCCAATTCACTTAAACTTTGGCTCTGATACCAACTTGTAAGGCCCCGTTCCGGGACGCCTACAGTTGGTCATTCATCGCACTCAAAACATATATTTACATTTTTCCTTTCATAAATAGTTGCAGCGAAAACATTAAAAACATAATTTCATTCCATCAAAATACTTTTGCACATTAGTACAATCGTTCCTTTAACAATATCAGGTTACATTTATTACAAAAGCATTAAACATAAAGATGCCATCCAAAATACGCTGAGTAGTCGCCCCGTGCCATCCTCAGCAACATACCTGCCAACTGGAAACACATCAAAGTCAGCGTTGCTGAGTGAGTTCTAGTTTTAAAATAAAACTTACTTTTCTTTCATAAGACCGTTCTTTCCTTTCTTTAATAAAAACATTCATTACATACATGCGTTCACACATCATACGTACGTACAGACAATATCATTATTATCTTCGTCATTTCGTTCGTTACATTCATCATTCATCATACATCATTATCTTTCACTTCATTCTAAATCCTGTCAGACTTTACCCTCTTCATGGCACACAGCCACGATTACTGAGGTCGAATGACAAGGATTCCATTTCATACATTATTAGGATCATTCGTTAACGTTCATTTCATACATTCGTTCTTTCATTCATCTCTATACTCATTACTTTTCCTTACTCGAATCTTGTCTCATGCAATATCCCCAACTCATGCTCGAAGGTTGATGTTGTGCCGGGACTCACTCACAAGCCCCCGACTCACGTCCGAAGACTGACACAACACCGGGATTCGCGACAAAGATCCCATACGAGTCAATCACAGGGATTGAACTCCATCCGAGGCTGTTGCAACACCAAGTCGCTCACCTCAATAGCCATCTCAATGATGTACGCTATCCGAGTCTTTTGCACCCCTAGGTTGCTCACCTCATTGCCCATCACGATAGCAAGCTATCCGAGTGTTTTGCAACAACAAGGTTGCTCACCCCAAGGCAACATCACGATAGCACGTACTCGAGTCTTTTGCAACGACCGGGTTGCTCACCTCATACATATGCATGGCTTCATGCTACACCCCCGGAGTTATGCATAACCCGGGTAACCATCATACATTACACCCCCAACATTATGGGTACTACACCCCCACCAAAGTGGGTACATCACCCCCACCGAAGTGGGTACATCACCCCCATCAACATGGGTACATCACCCCCATCGAAATGGGTACATCACCCCCATTGAAATGGGTACATCACCCCCATCAACATGGGTACATCATCGAAGGTCAGTCACAAAGACTGGAACCCCTGCGTGCACACTATAGACTGGAACCCTAAGGCATTAGAGCCGTGCACTTCACTTCACTTCATTACATACCTCACACGATTTCATTCATTAATGCATGCATTCTTCATTACGTTCCTCTTTTCTTTATCTTCCACTTTACGTTACATAATACTTTCATTTCATTCATTAACGCTCAACGCAAAGCCATAGAAAGATAGTCATACAAAATAAGGAACATAACATAAACATAAACATACGGCATCATCATACATACGCATCAATCATACATCACATCACGCACATCATACATACGATACAATAATTGCATCACCATGCCTAACATAACACATAACATCATACATATCATTATCATCTCCATCAACATCATCATCATAATCTCATCATCCTGCATCACCTTATACCGTCCATGCCCTTCACATCGTCGAGGAATTTCATCCCGGCTATCATCTCTGAACACTTAGGCGAATGGGCATCTATGCGAATGGACCCTATGCGAATGGACTATGGGCGAATGGACCTCTATGCAAATGGACTCCCAGTCGCATAACTTTCATGCGTATGGCCTTCAGTCGCATGACTTTAGGCGTATGGGCTTCAGTCGCATACTCTTCATGCGAATGAACCTCAGTCGCATGGCCTCCAGGCGCATGGACTTCAGTCGCATAACCTCCGTGCGAATGAACCTCAGTCGCACCATCTCTCAATCGCATGACTCCCAAGCACATGAACTTCAATCGCATGACCATCATGCGTATGGACCTCAGTCGCATAGCAAACGTGCGTATGGACCTCAGTCGCACTTCAATCGGCCGAATGGCCTCCAGTCGCCCTCCAGTCGGTCGCCTAGCCCTAGCTGGTGCAGAGTGCAGTTAGGTCGACTGCAGCCGCGGGTTTTCGACCTCCAACCCCTTCCAAACCTCTTTTAAGCTCAAATCAACCATTCTAAACCTTAGGGAAACATACCATGACCTCATACAAGCATAACCAAGCAAGAAATCGAGCCTCAAACGCATCATACACATACATACATACATCAAAACGGGTTTTCACCCAAAAACTCAAAAATAGGTTTTTGGACGTGTTCCAGCCCCAAAATCAGTTGAAAACATGTAAAAGAGGGGTCCTAGAACTCACCTTAACGATCCCGTCGAGTAGAGCTTCGATTTGACTCGCTCCTCGTTGAATTCCACGCTCGAATCCACCCGAACCAACTTTTCTCCTCTTTTCTCCTTCTCTTCTCCTCTCCTCTCTTGGCTGAAAAATGGGGAGAATGGGAGTGTCTCCTCCCTTTTATACTCCCGTGCATCGAAGTTTCTCTCGTTGGCGGGTTTGGTCCCTCGACTTCGGACTTTATTTATTTTTCTTCTTTCGCCGGCTTCAATATAAATTTCCGGGTGTTACACTGTCCTCTTCAAAAGGCTAGGCACATTGAGCGGAAATTCAACTGCATAAGGAATGAAGTTGAAAAGGGAAAAATTCGTAAAGTTCACACCGATCAATACATTGCGGATCCACTCACGAAGCTCCTTGTGAGGGCAAAGTATGAGGGTCATACTTGTGCCTTAGGACTTCGATATTCTAGTGATTGGAATTGATCCGTTTTAGCATATAAAATATGGAACAATTGTAATATATAACTCTTTTATATATTTGAGTTATGTTCCTTTTTAGCATGTTTACATCCATGAATATGTTTATTATTCTAAATGTCCGTAGTCGGTCATGTTTGTGGGAACAAATATGAACGTAAGACAATTATGAACATGGATTGGTGGATATTCATAAGGAATGAATATAGAGCAATTGGTTGCTGCCAAGGTTCATAGATATTTGTGGGATACAAATATTGGACTGACCCGCATCTCAATTTTGCTACATGGAATCTTCTAGATTGATCATAAGTAAATTTGAGTAAAGGCGAATATCATTTGGTATCCTCCGACCTGAGATACATATTGGTTTTTAATATTCACCAAATGTTATACTTTGAACTAGTTCTTCACTGCTCTGAAATAATGGGCAGTACATAAGGTTATGTTCAGGTGTGACACGAGGTGAATGTGAAAAACGTATGTAGTCAAGATGGAATTTGTTCCTCTTATTCATTGAGAGCAAGATGTCTAAGGCCTGATTAAGTTAAATCAACAAGGAATGATCATTCTATGTCCTTGGATTTAACATGACATCTGTAACAAAAGGATAGATGATCGATTCACCTAAATCATTTCAAGTTTGGAACTTGAAGGGGATGATGTTATTGAATGGCTTTAAAGTCATGCGTATTAAGGGTCGTAAACCGTTGTTAGGCGGTATTTACTGCTTGCATCAATCTTCTATGTATCTTGTGCAAGTGGGAGATTGTTGGATTCTTTATGCCCAAGACACATAGAACATTGATGTGGTTAGTACGTTATGATCCAAGTCGGGTCATACCCAATAACAAGCTTAGCAAACACCAAATATTATTCAATTGATGATATGATCATACAATTAAATAATTACACCAATTTAGAAAATGGGTTTTCTAAATAAGTTGCATATGAGATTGAACAACTTATAAGGATATTTTGTTCATGGATATTATTTGTAATGTTGTTTAATTTAGTTAAATAACATCAAATAAAAGTGTGTATGAGTTATATAATTAAAAGGTTAATTATATAACTATTAAAACAACTAGTTTATTAAAATTGGAGATTGGTTTTTGGGAGGAAAACCCCCTCCCTTGTACATTTCGGCCGCCCCTTATGGGGAGGGGTCTTTTGTGCTTTCTATTGACCATAATCCAAGAACAAGATACACACTCCGACTCTCTCTCTCTCATACATGCAAAAGACCAAGAAGAACAAATTTTCTTCCCTTTTTGAAGGTAATCAAGGCTGGAAATCGTTTTTCCAGCAGCTCAATCAAGGCTGAAGAATCGGTTCTCTAGCAGTTTATTCAAGGCTGAAAATTGTTTTTTCAGCAGCATTCTTGGTCGGTTGGGGTGTACAAATCCTAGCAAGAGTGGTCTTTGCTTGATGCTTGTGGGTATGGATGCTTGAGGACACCTCTCCTTGGTGTCTTGGTCATTCAAGAACCTCATATTCTTCCTCCTTCATCACGTTTTCAGCAGTATACTAAAGGTAGTATGTATGACTTGTTTTGGTTGTTATTTGTTGTTGATAGCTAGCTCAAACACATATAAATGATCCTATGTTCTTGGGTTTGTTGATGTTTTGTTATTAGCCTTAATTTTCAGATTACTAATGATAATTTTAAGGTTACATTCCGCTGCGTTTTCATAGTTTAAAAGGTTAAACTACTTTGATATGGTCCAACAAACCCAACAAATTAATGCCTTTATCCAATAAATGATTCTTTGCATAAAGAATGTAGCCATAAACGGTTGATATCAAGGATTCCAAATCTTTATAGATAATTTTTGATGATGATGTAAGTAATCTATAATGTTCCAAATGATGTTTATAATGCTTACACTTATATCATAATGTTAAATTGATTGATGCTAGAGTAATCCAAATATTAATAATAGTTGTCGATATATTTAATAAAAGAGGTGATACAAATAATATTTGTTCCAATAATAATTAGATGATCGACTATTAATAGTAACAAGATGATGGATTATTATAGTATTTTTAAGTCTTTTATCTTAAATAAAAACGTGTAGATGTCGGTTAACCCATGTATTTATTGTATATATATATGCACAATCGTATTTGTATGTATTTTACATCTCGAAGTCTTGTAAGGTTTTAGTGTGACATGGGATCAAACTGAGTTGTATCATCATTAACATGTTATAATCCTTCTTATATTGTAATGATACATATATTTTTATCTAGGTTGGTTTCTGATAAATATCGTTGCTACTCATGTCAGAATTATCCATTTAAATCTGATAATTATCTAAAGTGGCGTTCGCTTTCGTTTTATAACTTATGTATTTTATATAATTAGAGCTCAAGTAACACGCATATAAATTATAATTAAATTTCAAATGCGTTGCGCGTGTGATTATACCTTTCACTCGGTTCACGTTCGCTAACCCACTCGAATTGCTCTTGATCTAATCGCGTTCACGTTCCGTTGATTGCTCGTTGACCAAGTTTGACCAATGGTTAACCAAAACCTCACCTTGACATTCTAACACAACCACAACCATAATCGAGAGCAACAATCACGATCAACACCACTGCAACACCACTAAAACACCATTTCAACCACGATTTTCACAATCACCCTAACCAAATTTTAGACCATCATCATAGCAGCCAAAATCACAACCAAACTTGAAAACCCACAACCAAGAACCATAATCACAACCATCTCCACCATCACCGTGCACCGAAAGCAACAACAACCAGCCTCTATCATCGCCTAAGTCGACAACCATGATTAAACAGCCACAATAACAATCGACAGTCACCATCACAACCACCATCATCACCACCTAAACCCGACAACCATTATCATAATCACCATCACCATCGGCCAGTAACATTGACAACCATAAATCACAGCAAACAATCACAGCTGCCATCACCACAACCGCCACCTTCGGGACCCAGATTCACCGGAACCACCACACAAATCGACAACTCCCTTCGCCATAACCGCCTATGCGGTCGAGAACCAAGAGGTCGCCGGATCCCAACCGCCTTAGGCAGTCATCACACCCACTATCGATAGCCAGCAACAACACCATCCACGATCATCACTGCCGCTGCCTTTGGGCAGTCGTCGGGAACCACCGATCGACCACCACTGCCAAGAACATCAGCCACAGCCGACACCCTTAATCGCCATCACTAACACCACGCAACACAGTCATCGAAACCCCACCATCACCATCACAACCATAGCCGCGGTCGACCTCCACAACCACAATAACCATAGCCGCGACAACCACCTTCATCACCATTATAATGTTGTAGATCAAGGACTTACCTACGACCAACACCACCGCCTGCACCCAATGCCTAAACACCAACAAAAAAACCACCATCGCAGCCGCCTTTACCACTGTTTTGCAATGTCACCGCTTTGATTTGGGTAAAACCATGACCACCATTGTGTTTAGGAGTTCGAGATCTAACCGGCCATGTATGGCACTCTCCCTCACTCGCTGGAAAGTCGTCGTCGGTGGCCGGAAACCGGCCGGAAGCTCACCGGGAAGAGGGGGCTGCGGCTGCCCCTTTCTTTTTCTCTCTTAAGTGTTTGAAAAACCCTAAGATGGAGAAAAATTGGTGTATATATTAGGGTTAAGTGATGGGTTTGTTAACTGTTCGGTTCGTAACACGTTCGGATCAGTTTTTCTCGTATTGTTATGAATTTATTTCACGATGGTTTTAATTATACCAAATGTTATAAATGTTCCAAGAGTATTTATTTGATCATATTTAAAATTTGCTTGATAATTAAACGAGTTCCAACATGTAAATATGGCGTATTCAACACGTTTAACTTGTTTAAACGTTTTCCTCGAATGAGTGTTGTTATTATTTTGGTATCATAATATATATATAACATTAAGTATTAAATACTATTTTGCACGTTAATTTCCCACGTCGGCCGCGTTAAAACTTTATCAGTCAAATTCTCGGGTTTGACCTAATCTCAGGCCGGTACACGCCTCGGTCGCGTCTTGAAACGCATTTGCTCCGGACAATCGTCTCACTCTCTAATTTAGAATGTTATGATAAATATAATGATTAGATTAATATTTACTATGTTACAGGGCTCGGTTGACGTTTCAGATGTCAGTTAAACGCTGGTGAAAACCGTATTCAGGTTTCTCACACTTATCTTGGTTGATTATGCACGTTTGATGTAGAATCCCTTAGCAAGAATTATTTACGATATTTGTTATGATTAACAATGATTTTGATAGGATGACAAGCCATTATAAGGAAATTCTGATGGAACTCAGACGTTAGTACGTGTTAGATTACCGGACTTTACTCGGTATAGGTTCTGAATCTGTTTATAGTTTGGATCTTTCTATAGTTACTTCAAGTCACATAATAATTCATTATTTCATGATTACTCATTTAATTAGTTCGCAAACGTATACTTGGGCCTTAAATGGGCCTTGTTTATAAGTTCGGGCCCTTATTGGGCCTAAAAAGGCTAGTTTCTTTTCCAAGTTTTCTTTGGTAAGCCCAAATCAATCCGGACCTTTATTGGGTCCTATAATATATTAAGTTTTCTAATTGGGCTAGATTTCAGAGGTGTTACACATGAGTACTTTGATGCACCAATTTGTAGTTGCACAATTTTGATTATAATACAAGTAATTCTTATTTACATGGTCGTGTAAACTTGATTTGCTTTACTTTTCATCGACCACACATCATGTTTCTGTATGATTTATGATTACTTTCATTCCATTAGTTTAATTTGATTCTCGATTGTTATTGAGTGAATACGAATAGTTTCTTGATCCTTCACGCCTATTTCTTTGCATAGATTGTTAATAAAGTATTTTATGGATCCATAGTTGTCATTTTGATTGATTTGATGGATTGTTGAGGAAAAAGTGTTCGAAGTTGGTTATGAATTGTTCTCGATGAGGTTTGTGCGGGAGTTGATTGATTTAAAAGGCCATTCATGTGGTTTTGTGTTCGCTTTTGGTTTTGATTTAAACAATAGATCCTATGTTTCGTTTGTGATTGATTAGTGTGATTGCAATGATGACTATAATCATATTTGATTATATTGGTTCACAAGTGTGTTTACAAGACAAGAGAATAAAAACTCCATAGCATTGTAGGTTGTTATGTAAAGCAAAAAACTATGCACGCGAGAACTACTGTTATTTAATGTTTTTGAATAACTAGTTACTCCCGTTTATTTAGTTAAACATTCGTGAGTACTTTGATGCACCAATTTGTAGTTGCACAATCTTGATAATATTACAAGTAAATCATATTTACATGGTCGTGTTAACTTGATTTGCTTTCTTTTTCATCGACCACACATCATGTTTCTGTATGATTTATGATTACTTTCATTCTGTTAGTTTAATTTGATTCTCGATTGTTATTGAGTGAACGAATAGTTTCTTGAACCTTCGCGCCTATTTCTTTGCGTAGATAGTTAATAAAGTATTTTACATGGTCGTGTTAACTTGATTTGCTTTCTTTTTCTTCGAGCACACATCATGTTTCTGTATGATTTATTATTACCTTCATTCTGTTAGTTTAATTTGATTCTCGATTGTTATCTAGTGAATACAAACAGTTTCTTGATCCTTCGCACCTCTTTCCTTGCCTAGATTGTTAATAAAGTATTTATGGAT
Source organism: Flaveria ramosissima (assembly GCA_025215565.1). NCBI lineage: Eukaryota > Viridiplantae > Streptophyta > Magnoliopsida > Asterales > Asteraceae > Flaveria > Flaveria ramosissima. Next base: position 37,785,304 of record CM046031.1, read on the forward strand.
CCATAGTTGTCATTTTGATTGATTTGGTGGATTGTTGAGGCAAGGGTGTTCGAAGTTGGTTGTGAATTGTTCTCGATCAGTTTTGCATGGAAGTTGATTGATTTTTAAGGCCAATCCTGTGGTTTAGTGTTTGATTTTGATTTTTATTTAAACAATAAATCCTACGTTTCGTTTGTGATTGAATAGTATGATTGCAATGATGACTAAAATCATATTTCATTAGATTGGTTCACTAGTGTGTTTACAAGACAAGAGAATCAAAACTCCATAGCATTGTAGGTTGTTATGGAAAGCGAAAAACTATGCACACGAGAACTACTGTTGTTTAATGTTTTTGAATAACTAGTTCCTTTCCCGTTTATTTACTTCAACATTCGTGAGTACTTTGATGTACCAATTTGTAGTTCTACAATTTTAGTTATAATACAAGTAATTCTTATTTACATGGTTGTGTTAACTTGATTTGCATTCTTTTTCATCGACCACACATCATGTTTATATATGATTTATGATTACTTTCTTTCCGTTAGTTTAATTTGATTCTCGATTTTTATTGAGCGAATACAAATAGTTTCCTATTCCTTCGCACCTATTTCTTTTCATAGATTATTAATAAATTATTTTATGGATCCATAGTTGTCATTTTTATTGAGTTGATTGGATTGTTGAGGCAAGAGTGTTCTAAGTTGGTTGTGAATTGTTCTCTATGAGTTTTGTACTAGAGGTGATTAATTTCAAAGGCCATTCATTTAGTTTTGTGTTTGATTTTGGTTTTGATTTAAACAATAGATCCTACGTTTCGTTTGTGATTGATTGTGTGATTGCAATGATGACTATAATCATATTTGATTAGATTGGTTCACATATGTGTTTACAAGACAAGAGAATCAAAACTCCATAGCATTGTAGGTTGTTATGTAAAGCAAAAAACTATGCACGTGAGAACTATTGTTGTTTAATGTTTTTGAATAACAAGTTCCTTTCCCGTTTATTTGGTTAAACATTCGTGAGTACTTTGATGCACCAATTTCTAGTTGAACAATTTTGATTATAATACAAGTAATTCTTATTTACATGGTCGTGTTAACTTGATTTGATTTCTTTTTCATCGACCACACATCATGTTTCTGTATGATTAATGATTACTTTCATTCCATTAGTTTAATTTGATTCTCAATTGTTATTGAGTGAATACGAATCTTTTCGGATCCTTCACGCCTATTTCTTTGCATAAAGTGTTAATAAAGTATTTTGTGGATCCATAGTTGTCATTTTGATTGATTTGATGGTTTGTTAAGGCAAGATTGTTCGAAGTTGGTTATGTATTGGTCTCGATGAGTTAAATGCGGGAGTTGATTGATTTCGAAGGCCATTCATGTGGTCTTGTGTTTAATTTTGGTTTTTATTTAAACAATAGATCCTACGTTTCGTTTGTGATTGATTAGTGTGATTGCAATGATAGGTATAATCATATTTGATTAGATTGGTTCACAAGTATGCTTACAAGACAAGAGAATCAAAACTCCATAGCATTGTATGTTGTTATGGAAAGCAAAAAACTATCTACGCGAAAACTACTGTTGTTTAATGTTTTTGTATAACTAGTTCCTTCCCCGTTTATTTAGTTAAGCATTCGTGATTACTTTGATACACCAATTTGTAGTTGCCCAATTTAGATTAAAATACAAGTAAATCTTATTTACATGGTCGTGTTAACTTGATTCGCTTTCTTTTTCTTCGAGCACACATCATGTTTCTGTATGATTTATTATTACTTTCATTCCTTAGTTTAATTTGATTCTCGATTGTTATCGAGTGAAAACAAACAGTTTCTTGATCCTTCGTACTGTTTCCTTGCCTAGATTGTTAATAAAGTATTTTGTGGATCCATAGTTGTCATTTTGATTGATTTGGTGGATTGTTGAGGCAAGAGTTTTCGAAAGTGGTTGTGAATTGTTTCTCGATGAGTTTTTGCGCCGGAGTTGATTGATTTCCAAGGCCATTTATGTGGTTTTGTGTTTGATTTTCGTTTTGATTTAAACAATAAATCCTACGTTTCGTTTGTGAATACAATGATGACTATAATCATATTTTATTAGATTGGTTCACAAGTGTGTTTACAAGACAAGAGAATCAAAACTCCATAGCATTATATGTTGTTATAGAAAGCAAAAAAGTATCCACGCGAGAACTGCTGTTGTTTAATGTTTTTCTATATCTAGTTACTTTCCCGTTTATTTAGTTAAGCATTCGTGATTACTTTGATACACCAATTTGTAGTTGCACAATTTAGATTAAAATACAAGTAAATCTTATTTACATGGCCGTGTTAACTTGATTCGCTTTCTTTTTTAGAAAATCTTGCTGCTCGCTTAGCGCCGTGTTAACTTGATTCGCTTTCTTTTTCTTCGAGCACACATCTTGTTTCTGTATGATTTATTATTACTTTCATTATGTTAGTTTAATTTGATTCTCGATTGTTATCGAGTGAATACAAACAGTTTCTTGATCCTGCGCACCTCTTTCCTTGCCTAGATTGTTAATAAAGTATTTTGTGGATCCATAGTTGTCACTTTGATTGATTTGGTAGATTGTTGAGGCATGGGTGTTCGAAGTTGGTTGTGAATTGTTCTCGATGAGTTTTGCAAGGAACTTGTTTAATTTCCAAGGCCAATCATTTGGTTTAGTGTTCGATTTTGATTTTGATTTAAACAATGAATCCTATGTTTCGTTTGTGATTGATTAGTGTGATTGCAATGATGACTATAATCATATTAGATTAGATTGGTTCACTAGTGTGTTTACAAGACAAGAGAATCAAAACTCCATAACATTGTAGGTTGTTATGGAAAGCAAAATACTATGCATACGAGAGCTATTGTTGTTTAATGTTTTTGAATAACTAGTTCCTTTCTCGTTTATTTAGTTAAGTATTCGTGAGTACTTTGATGCACCAATTTGTAGTTGCACAATTTTGATTACAATACAAGTAATTCTTATTTACATGGTTGTGTTAACTTAATTTCTTTCTTTTTCCTCAACCACACATCATGTTTCCGTATGATTTATGATTCCTTCATTCCGTTAGTGTAATTTGATTATCGATTGTTATTGAGCGAATACGAATAGTTTCTTGATCCTTCATGCTTATTTCTTTGCATAGATTGTTAATAAAGTACTCTATGGATACATAGTTGTCATTTTTTTTGATGGATTGTTGAGGCAAGAGAGTTCAAAGTTGGTTGTGAATTGTTCTCGATGAGTTTTGTGCAGGAGTTGATTGATTTCAAAGGCCATTCATTTGGTTTTGTGTTCGAGTTTGGTTTTGATTTAAACAATAGATCCTACGTTCCGTTTGTGATTCATTTTGTGAGGGCAATGATGACTATAATCATATTTGATTAGATTGGTTCACAAGTGTGTTTACAAGACAAGAGAATCAAAACTCCATAGCATTGTAGGTTGTTATGTAAAGCAAAAAACTTTGCATGCAAGAACTACTGTTGTTTAATGTTTTTGAATAACTAGTTCCTTTCCCGTTTATTTACTTAAGCATTCGTGAGTACTTTGATGCACCAATTTGTAGTTGCACAATTTTGAATATATACAAGTAATTCTTATTTACATGGTCCTGTTAACTTGATTTCTTTATTTTTCATCGACCACACATCATATTTCTATGTGATTTATAATTATTTTCATTCCATTAGTTTAATTTGATTCTCGATTGCTATTGAGTGAATCCGAACAGTTTCTTGATCCTTCATGTTAGTTCTCTAGAAAGATTAACATGTTGTCTTTATGTGTCTTTTTACTATTTGTAATAATATAGGGACTAGTTTTGTAATTTGTTAGTTCCATGTGTTTCATTATAAATAGCTTAGACTTGTTGCAGGTAAGAGACGAGAGTATTGACGAACAACAGATTCATAACTGCTTACTTACTTTGTAATTGTCTTTGCTTGATATTAATGAAACTATGAATTTTGTTGATATCTTGCTTGATTTGATTACTTTGTTTGTATTTCTTTGAATTGTGTTCATACATCATCACAGATTGGTACATTTGATCCTATCAAATGGTATCAGAGCATGGTACATTTGATTTTATCAAATGGTATCAGAGCATGGTACATTTGATCTTATCAGATGGTATCAGAGCATGGTACATTTGATCTTATCAGATGGTATCAGAGCATGGTACATTTGATCTTATCAAAGCAATTCAAAATCAAATCAAAGAAAAGTTCAGAAAACAAACAAAATCAGGCAACAAACAAAATCTGAATAAAACAAAAGTTCAGAAAAGTTGATCAAAGCAACAAATCAGGCAACAAAACTTAAACCGATAAAATTTGTGTCAGCCGGTTTGTTAAATATGAATTCTCTTCAAAACAACAAGGTAAATACTATGAACAAATCTCACTCTGATATGAAATCAAGTTCAGATTCTAAGACTTCCGCTGTAGCAAAAAGATTTGTTCCTAATGAATTCAAGAAGGAAGTTCATGTTAAACAGATGCAACATAGTCTGGCACAAAATCAAAATGTGAAAAATGAAAAACAACAGTTTAACTATTTGACACCAAAATATAAAAATGAATCAAATACAGTGTCAATGTCAAAAGTTAACAAACAGTTGTTTTTAACTCCACAAAATTACTGTGAAATATATGATATGAAAAATCACAATACTGCTGAGTGCTATTTCAACAAGTACTGTCACATATGTGACATGAGAAATCATTTCACAGTAGATTGTTATTTTAACAAATACTGTACTTATTGTGATGAGAAGACTCATAATACTGCAAATTGTTATTTTAGAAAGAGATCACATACTAGAGGATTTGCAAATTCAAACATGAGCAAAGGTTATGTTTTGCTCATGTTAATCCTCAATATATGAGAAATCAAACTAATGGATTTCAAAAATTAATTAATCAACCTTCTTTAGGTTTGAGATCTTTTCAAAAGAACAATTATGTGAGATCTAAACAAAATGTGCAAGAACAATTCATACCAAGATCTATAAGAATGACTAATAAAAAGGTTAGTCATCAATACGTGTCAAATATTGATCAATCAAATGGTATGAATGTTCTAAAAAATAACTCAATCAATTTTCAAAACAATTTTCAAAACAATTTTCAAAACAAGATTGGTATATTCATCAAAAATAAACCTGATTTGAATAATCTTCATTATAAACAATTTACCATTGTTGATAAATTTGGAAAACCCAAGACCATCTCGGCTTGGGTGGATATCTCAACTTATTTTTCTTGTTGTGCAGGTACGCCCAAGAAGACCACTTAATACATGGTATGTGGATAGTGGGTGTAGCCGGCATATGACAGGCAATCCTGCCTTGTTACAAGATTTTAAGTTAAAGGATGGAACACACGTCGCCTTTGGTGGTGATGCAGGAGGAAAAATAACAGGAGTAGGAACACTATCAAATGGGATAATAAGCTTTGACAAAGTCAACTTTTGTTCACAGTTGAACTTTAATCTTTTAAGTGTATCCCAAACATGTGATAAATCATACTTTGTTCTATTTGATGATTCATTCTGTTATGTTTTGAAACCAGGTTTTCAGATAAGCAAAGATTGGGTAATTGTTACACCTGAAAGGGATAGAGATGTATACAAGCTGGATATGTCTCAAGTTGATCCTTTAACTGAAACAACATGCCTAATTGCTAAAGCATCAAATGATGAAAGCCAACTTTGGCATAGACGTCTCGGACATTAAAATTTCAAGAATATGAACAAGCTTGTATCAGGAAATCATGTCATTGGAGTTCCATCTAAGAAGTTTGCAATGACTGATCACTACTCAGCATGTTTGAAGGGAAAGCAACACAAAGCGTCTTATAAGACCAAGCTCATAAACTCAACTTCCAAACCTCTTCAAATGTTACATATGGACCTTTTTGGACCAACAAATGTCAAGAGTATTGGAAGAAAATCATATTGTTTAGTTATCATTGATGACTATACAAGATTTTCATGGGTTTTCTTTTTGTATGCTAAATCTGAAATAGTTGATTTACTGAAAGAATTTATCATTAAAGTTGAAAATCAATTAGAAAATAAAGTGAAAATAATAAGAAGTGATAATGGACGGAATTCAAAAATGCTAACATTGAAATGTTTTGTGCACAAAAATGGATAGCTCATCAGTTCAGTGCTCCCAGAACTCCTCAACAAAATGGAGTTACTGGAAGGAAGAATAGAACACTGATTGAAGCTGCTCGTTCTATGTTAGCTGATGCAAAAATTCCTATCACTTTTTGTGATGAAGCTATATCAACTGCGTGTTTTGTTCAGAACAGAATCTTAATTGTGAAAGATAAAATGAAAACTCCATACGAGTTAATGTTTGGCAAAAAACCGAACATAAACTTTCTAAAATCATTTGGTTGTCCTGTTATGATTCTTAATTCAAATGATCAGTTAGGAAAATTTGAAGCAAAATCTGATAATGGAATTTTCGTTGGATACTCATCTGTTTCAAAAGCCTATCGAGTGTACAACTTTAGGACGAATATAATTCTTGAAACATTCAACGTTAAATTTCTGGAAAATTCTTTTCCATCAGTTTCAAATGGTCCTGCCTGGTTATTTGATTTAGATTCATTATCAAACTCTCTTCAATCTAACTTGTTTAATCAATCAAATTGTCTTGATTCTACAGGTAAGAAGAACTCTAGAGGAGATCTTGGATCTTTCACTGAGGATTCAGATTCTGACGACCCAGATGATTCTAGCTCAGACTACCCATTTTTATCATTTGTCAAGGACTCAACAATACGATTCAATGATAATAATCATACTAATACAGCTTCAGATCATTAAGTCTCTTTTGATCAGGAAGGATCACAACCAATTCCTAATGATGGTAATGAGTTTGTGCAACCTGAGTCTGGAACATCATCCATCTCTGGTGATGCAGTTGATACTGGGAACTTTGATTACTTTATTAACTCACCGACTCAAGTTCCAAACTTCAATCCACATTCTTCTAATTTGTTACATCAGCTTTCCAAATTAAACCAAACAAATCCGGATGTTAATGTTCAATGTGATGAGATACCAACATCTCGTATTCACAAGAATCATCCAATTTCTCAGATTATTGGTCCATTGAATGAGAGAACAACAAGGAGTAAATCAGAACAAGCAAACTTGTGCTTATACTATTGTTTTCTTTCTTAAATTGTTCCTAAAATTGTTACCGAAGCATTAAAGGACAATGGTTGGATAGAAGCCATGCAAGAAGAATTACTTCAATTTCGCAAACAAGAAGTGTGGAATTTAGTGGATTTACCTGAAGGAGAAAATGCTATAGGCACGAAATGATTGTTTAGAAATAAGACTGATGATCGTGGCGTAGTAATAACGAACAAAGTTAGACTTGTTGCACAAGGGTACACTCAGGAAGAAGGGATAGATTATGGTGAAGTGTTTGCACCAGTTGCAAGACTTGAATCCATTTGAGTTTTCCTGGCATATGCTTCATTCATGAAATTTAAGGTGTATCAAATGGATGTAAATGGTGCATTTCTATATGGTCCTATCACTGACGATGTGTTTGTGAAGCAACCTCCAAGCTTTGAGGATGCAGAATTGACAGGATCAACGATCACAAGTTTGAAGTATTAGAGTGTAATGCAGCGGAATGAAGAGACGAATTAGTCAAACTATAGCAAGAGTTTGTTACTTGTAAACAAAAGCGAGAGAATATTTTTCTGTGTTTTGGAATGTTTCAATAATGCCCAATATTATTGCTAAATCATTCACAGTTACAATAAGGTTGGCACTCCTTATATAGAGTGCAATCACTGCTGCAATCACGGGATGGTGATTACTAGCAGATCTAGTACAAAAATAACTAATCCTTAATAAACTACTGAAATGTTCACAACTACTGAGAACATGTCAGAGTGCTAAGTATAAAACATGAAACAACTGAAAAGAAACTACTGATACTACAACGACTGAAGAACAAACTCTTCAGTCGTTTTACAAAACTACTGAAAAGAGAAAATATAAAACTACTGAAAGCAAATCGTCACAACTACTGAAGAAGTCCTCTTCAGCTGTTGTGACAACGTCTGATACTTTGTCTTCAGCACTTGTCTTCAGACTTTGTCTTCAGCACTTGTGTCTTCAGACTTTGTCTTCAGCACTTGTGTCTTCAGACTTTGTAATCAGTTGTTGTCTTCAGCTGTTGTGGACTTCAGTAGTTGTTGTGACGTCTGTGGGACTTAAAGGTTTTTCTGATCCGGCTCATTGGTTCTTTTGGTCCAACAAACTCCCCCTGAACCAATGCAGCCAAAACCTTTAACTTTATTGACGTCCCACTTATTGTTGGCAAAATGGATGGTCTTTTTCCTTCTTGATCAGTTGAGAAGATGACCCATATAAGCACCGGCCTGGAAGTAAGTCTCTGATGATTTGGTTGGCAAAGTATGGATGGGAGCTCTGTATTGGGGAATTGGACACTGAGCTGTTCCCCCATTCATGAAACTCACTTCCCATGTATAAGCCTGTAGGATTCTCTGGTGTATGCTCTGAGAAACATGATTTGTTCTTCCATAGTAAGATTCTCTGGTTCACCATCGAACAATCCTTCACGCCCATACAGCTCTGAGATGTATTTGGCCTGTTTGCCATTTTTGAGCTCAACTGTTGTGATCTGTCTGTAGGCAAACTCATCTGGATGATTACCTTCAAGTAACAGACTGAGCTCATTTTGTTTGAAGTTCTCAAGCTTCTTGTAGACTAACCCCTTCTTGATTACTCTGTTTTCTAACATCTTTTGGGGAGGCTGTTTAGTCTCATAAGCCTTCTTGAAGTCTTCTACAATCTCCCAGGGTGATACTACAAGGACCACTGTGATCTCTTCATCTACGATCCTTTTGATCTGGCCCTTGTATCGTGCAGGGATGTCCTTCTTCACAATTCTGTGAGCCACCCTAGGATCAGGCCACATCCACACCTTTTCCTTTTGATATTGAAATGTGTTGGCGAGGGTGTACAGTCTCAGAGCTTCCTTCTTCATACTTATTATTGATGAAGAAGCAGCATAAGTTTTATCTATACTCTTTAGCATCTCCTCATCATGAAGCCTTTGCAATTGCTCTTCTTCGATCTTTACTCTCACAGTTTCCATCTGTGAGGTGGGAGTGATGGGCATAGATTTGGCTTTAGGCAAAGTTAGGACTGCAGAAAGAGGCAGCCTATCTTCTTCCTCATCATCCTCTTCTTCTTCTTCTTCTAGCCTCAACATCCTTCTCTTCTTCTTCTTGGATGCATCATCGGCTGTTGGTTTTGAGGGTAAAGGAGTTGGTTTAATGGGTTGTGGTAGTGGTGATTTTGAAGTGGTAGGTTTTGCAGGTTGTTCTAGCATTCTTGTAATGAGTGAGGCTTTGGAGTATTTTGCTAGTTCGTTTCTTTTTCCAGCAGCTGCTTCATTTAATGCTTCAATCACTAATCCCTTTGTATATGCTTCAGACGTACAGATCTTGGTGGTTATAGCCAAGATACTGTCCCTGGTCCATGACTTAATCTCTATCAATGATCTTCCAAGATACTTTGCAATAAATCTGATCATGATCTCCAGTCTTTCTCTTTCTAGCACATCATAGCTTGCCCATCTTGAGTTAATTTCTTCAACTTCAAGTCTTCTAATCTCTGAGTCAAGCTGTGCAGTATCGAACCCTTGTCTGTATAGTTGGTCAATAATGGAGTCCATAGATTTACTATGTGTAGCATCCGCCATTTTGACCATCTCATCAAGCTGGAGTTCTTTTTCTTTTCTTTCCATCTTCCTCTTCTTATATGTGATGTGAAAGTCTTTGTGACTTTGACTCACTTGATCAGTGTCAGCTCCCTTCACATACTCTTCCTCCTTCTCAGTCTCTTTCTCAACAACCTCTTCTTCCTCCTGTTCTCTCTCTATCAATATGCGCTTCCCTTTGTCTTTCACTGACTGACTCTCCCCCTTTTTGGTTGCATTGGTTGCTAGGGTTTGAGTAGTAGAAAGCCTTGTGCTCATAATCTCCTCCACCAGTGGCTGTATGATTGAGGGAAGTTTGTCATCCAAGGTTTTGATCACAATGTCGGTGATCATTGGGGTGATGAGAGGTAGGGATTTGTGGAATATAGCAGCTGTTTGCTCAGAGGGGTTCTGTCCCTGAGAAACAGTGCCAGAAGTAGAGGCTGGTGGATTGAATGTTTTTAGTGGCTGAGTGTTTAGGAGACCTTCAGGTGAAGGTGCCATCTGTGGGTGTATGGTGGTATCAGATGGACTTGCTTCTTGAGAGAATTGGTCAAGTAGTCTTTGTAGTCTACTGACTTCTTCCTCAAGAATTGTGTTCTGGGCTAGAACATCATAAAAGAAGCCCAGGTCATCATCAGCAGATGCTGAATCACCTGACCTCCTGCTAGTAGCAAGATGTACATGCTCTGGGTGTAGACCAGATGTAGCATGTGCCCCTTTTTCTTGGAACTGGGGACTTCCAGCCTCAGGACGATGTCCTTCATCAGCTGTTGCCTCTGATGAGGTCTTAGCCATGTTACCAGCCTCAGTCTGATCATGTGCTGATGCAGAAGAGGTGGCAGCCTCACCAGATATTCTTGTCTCCGTATCTACACTAGGAGACTGAACATTTAAACCCCTGTGCTGTGGGTTGTCAGAAGCATGTTGATCCTCTACCTCAATATTTGTGGTTTTCCCTTTAGGTAGTTGTCGGGGAGGAGGAGAGGCATGCAGCTGAGTCAGCACATTTGCAATTATAAGTGTTGGGCTTTGGGGGGCATTTTCATTGGGAGATAGGGTATTATGCACCTGGGGAGAATGGTGAGTTTCAATGGCAATCTCCTCAAATGAGGAAGATTCCAGATTTGTGGGTACCCCTTCTTTGGTTGCTTCAGGTTCCTTTTGAGAGGAATCCTGAGCGGCTGTGGCTGGGTGAGTCTCTGATACTACTGGGGGGTTTACACCGGTAAGTATATCCTGTCTTGGTGGTACAGGAGCATCTTCAGGGGACTCATCTTCCTGAATAGCTGTTTTGGTTCGTTTTGTTTTTGGTTTGGTGGGGACTTTGGATTTTGTGGTGGTGGCTGTGGGTTCCAGCTGCGTGGGTTTGCGCAGCTTGGCAGCCATTTTGAGTGATTGGTCAGAGTTGTGCCGGGAGTATACTTCAGGCAATACAGCCATAGCAGGGACTCCCAGGCCAACAAGTCCCTCAGCTTGAAGCTGGTTTTCAATTATGGCCATTATAAACCGAGGATATAATATCCAACGGTTAGAAAGTTGTTTTTGGGCCATATCCTTGAGCTCTAAGAATAATATTTCCGAAAAATTTAAAGGTTGTTGCTCAAGGATAGAGTACAGTACCTGTTGCCACCTAGTGGACATTTGATCCCATGATGAAGTCTTTGGAGCCAGGCAGACATTTACCATATGAAAGATAAGTCGTTCAGCATCCTGGAAATGTTTCTTCAATATGGTAGAGGCACTCAGGTTGCCTTCGTATCCATGGTGGGCAAATGATAGATCAGTGGTGCCCTTTGGATAGCTAGTCGGGAAAGTGGCATCATCCAGATTGAGGGTTTGGCGAAGAATCTCTGGATTGATGACCACCTTTTGGCTATGGACAAACGAATGAAGTGAATCTGTGTCATTCTCCTCAGAGACAAGAGTGACGTTTGTCCAGAATTGGCTAAGGGATTCGGCATATATGGTGGGGTTTATCAGAAAGGCTGTTTGGTAAGGTGACTGGACCATTAAATCAATGGCATTATGAAACTTGGTCCAGAATGGTGATTTAGTAAGGTGAGCGACACAGTTGTGTCGAGGTTTTAGTTGCATGGTCGCCATGGATGAAGAGAGGGTACAGAGTTTTTGAACGTTAGGTTTGATAGTAAAGGTGAGAAAAACTCTGGTGGGATAAGGGATTTATAGGGTAGGGTTATGAACCGACTGAAGGTTTTGGTGAGTCATCATTTGGTGAAACTGATGACGTGGCATTAACTTTTAGAGGTTGAAATGACTGACCGTATTGGTGTGATCATCAGTTGTTATAAAACAACTGAAGACTTGGTTTTAACCGTCAGACATTGAAACAGCTGAAGTCTTTGATTTAGTCTTCAGTAGTTATAAAACTACTGAGGACAATTCCGACTTCAGGTGGTGAAACAACTGAGGACATGGTGTTTGTCATCAGTAGTTATGTAACTACTGAAGACAGTGGTTTTGTCATCAGTTGGTGTAAACATCTGAAGACTTAGTGGTAGTCTTCAGTAGTTGTAAACTACTGAAGACATAGCTATGGCTTCAGTTGTTTAGAAACAGCAGTTGTAAAAACAACTGAATAGAAATTGCTCATCAGCTGTTGTCGTCAATTCTTAGCTTTTCAGCTGTTTCAGTCTGACCTCTACATTTAAATCCGTTTCATTGGTCATCAGTATTTATCTGCATTTCTGACATCAGCAGTTGTAGTTACATCAGCTGTTGTGATTTCATCAGCTGTTATAACTACATCAGCTGTTTAACAAATGAAGTACATATATATGACATGGTTACCAATGATCATCAGTATTTATTACTGAGATTATCGGTAATTGTCACTTATTCTAGCTGCAGCATACCAAGCCTTAACACCAGGTTGTGGAAAGTTGAACTATCCAAAGGCTTAGTAAAAATGTCTGCAAGCTCATCAGCACTAGGAACAAATTTTGGATCAATCAGACCTTTTTCAAAACAATCTCTAATAAAGTGATGTCTGATTTCAATATGTTTAGTCCTAGAGTGCTGGACAGGATTCTTGACAATACAAAGAGCTGAAGAACTGTCCATTAACAATGGAGTCTTAGTCTCAGTTATGCCATAATCCAATAATTGGTTTTGAAGCCATAATACCTGAGATGTACAACTTGCAGCAGCAATGTACTCGGCTTCAGCAGTTGATGTAGCAACTGAGGTTTGTTTCTTACTCTGCCAAGAAATCAAACAGTTGCCTAGGAATTGGCATCCACCAGAAGTTGATTTCCTGGTCAACTTACACCCTGCATAGTCACTGTCAGAAAAAGCAACTAATTTACCAGAATGTCTAGTAGAATACCATAAACCTAGAGATGGAGTGCCTTGCAAATATCTAAAGATCCTCTTGACTGCAATCAAATGAGACTCCTTAGGTGCAGCCTGAAATCTAGCACAAACACATGTAGCAAACATAATATCTGGTCTAGAAGCTGTTAGGTACATCAAGGACCCAATCATACATCTGTAAAGTGTTTCATCAACCACTTTACCTTTCTGATCTGTATCCAGTTGTGTGGTGTTGCACATGGGAGTAGAACAGGGTTTACAATTTTGTAAATCAAATTTTTCCAAAAGATTTTTTGTATATTTGGACTGATGAATGAAAATTCCATCAGCCTTTTGTTTGATTTGCAAACCCAGAAAGAATTGTAATTCCCCCATTGCACTCATTTCAAACTTTTGTTGCATCAGCTTTGTAAAGTCATCACACAACTGTGGATCAGAGGATGCAAAAATAATATCATCTACATAAATTTGAACAAGTAGATTATGCTGCCTTGCTTTCTTAATGAACAGAGTTTTATCTATGGTGCCTCTAGTAAAATTATTTTCAAGAAGAAAGTTTGATAATGTCTCATACCAGGCCCTAGGAGCTTGTTTCAACCCATAAAGAGCCTTATCAAGCTTATACACCCAATTAGGATGTTTGTTGTCCTCAAAACCTGGTGGTTGACATACATAAACCTCTTCTTTAATTTTCCCATACAGAAAAGCACTTTTGACATCCATTTGAAAAACTTTAAGATTTTGATAAGCAGCATAGGCTAAAAACAATCGAATTGCTTCCAGTCTGGCTACAGGAGCAAAGGTTTCATCATAATCAATACCTTCTTCTTGTGCAAACCCCTGAACCACCAGTCTGGCCTTGTTCTTAACAATAAGCCCATTTTCATCAGTCTTATTCCTAAACACCCATTTAGTGCCTATTGCACACTTACCTGGAGGTAGAGGAACAAGTTCCCACACTTGTTGTTTCTTGAACTGAAGAAGCTCAAGCTGCATGGCATCAACCCATCCATTGTCTTTTAATGCAATATGATAATTCTTTGGCTCTTGCTGACTAATGAAGAGAGCATAGAAGCAGAAATTTGACAATTGACTTCTTGTTGATACTCCAGCAGTGATATCACCAATGATTTGAGACATAGGGTGATTCTTCAGATCTTGGTACACAATGAGATCAGTGCAAGTGTTTGTAGCAGGCTCAGCAGCAACAGATGGTGATGGTGAAGAATTTCCTTGAAACCAATCAGTTGATGGTAGTTCAAAGGAAGTTGAAGTTGTAGAAATCTCATCAGCATTTGTTGTGGATTGTGCTGCTGTAGCTGCAGGAACATCAGGTCTAGCTGAATCAGGCAGTTGATCAGTAAATCTGAAGAGGTGGGTACTACTATCATCATCATCAGCACCAGCAGTACCACCAGGTGGAGAACTGTTGACATGAGCAACAGCAGGAGTTTGATGAGGAGCATATTGTAGTATGTCCAAATCAAATATCTCCACAGGATTTTGTGGAATCTTGTCCTTTGGAGATTCATTAAACTTAACATGTAGAGTCTCTTCAACCATCTTTGTTCTACAGTTGAAGACTCTGTATGCTTTGCAAGTTGATGAATAACCAACAAAATATCCTGCATCCACCTTAGACTCAAATTTCTGGAGTTGATCCCTTGTGTTGAGAATGAAACAAGGACATCCAAAAGCTCTAAAGAATGAAATTAGAGGGGCCAAATGATGAAGAACTTCATATGGAGTTTTCATCAACCTCTTATTCACTAGAGCTCTATTTTGTACATAACAAGCAGTATTGATAGCTTCAGCCCAAAACGTCATTGGCAATCCAGAGTCAGCCAACATGGACCTTGCAGCTTCAATAAGGGTCCTGTTCTTTCTCTCCACTACTCCATTTTGTTCAGGAGTTCTTGGAATGCTAAAATGCCTCTTAATTCCCTTTGAGAGGTAGAACTCATCAAGTGTATTGTTTCTAAATTCAGTTCCATTATCACTTCTAATACACTTGACTGAGAGGGAATACTGCTTCTCAACATACAACACAAAGTTGATAATCTTCTGAGGTGCTTCATCCTTTGAATGCAAGAAGAAAGTCCATACAAATCTGGAGTAATCATCCACAATTACTAGACAGTATTTCTTCTTAGCCATACTCATCACTCTCACAGGACCAAAGAGATCCATGTGAAGAAGCTGTAAGCAGGCTGTGGACTTAGGTTCTTCTATGGAAGGAAATGAAACTTTGTGCTGTTTTCCTTTTAGACAAGCAGTGCAGTCATCTTCACATTTAAACTCCTTCATAGGCAATCCCCTTACTAAACCATGGTTAATCAGCTGATTTATGTTTTTGAGATTAACATGACCCAGCCTTCTATGCCATAGTGTAGATTCTTGAGGGGAAGCCTTGGAAAATAGGCAAGGATGGCCTTTGAGATCTATTTTCTTAGAAAGATCTAAGGCATACACTCTTCCTGTCCTGTTGGCCTTAAGGAGAGTGTGTTTATCCAACACCTTGTCAATCAAACTCAGAACTTTGGATGACAGAATCCGGCAGTTCTGACTTGTGAAAAGAGCAACATGGCCCTTGTCACACATTTGACTGACACTCAAGAGGTTGTACTTGAGATTTTCCACATGGTTAACATCATCAAACTTTATTTCCCCATTGGAAACAAAGCCTTTGCCGATGATGTAACCCTTTGTATCATTGCCAAAAGATACAAATCCCTTCCTTCCTTGAGAATAGTCATTAAGAAGTGATCTGTTTCCTGTCATATGCATGGATCCTCCACTGTCTACATACCAGATGCCTCTGTGGCATGTTGAAGAACCCTGCAGAACAAAGCAAATTAGTTAGATTTTGAGACCCAAACCTTTTTGGTTTTGGGCCTATTCACATCAACAGATGGTGGACTAACAAGTTTGCTAGAAATAACAGCTTGAGAGGAGGAAGATGGTGGAAAAGAGGAATCCTTTGGCTTGGACCTCCTTTTCTGTGG
Organism: Flaveria ramosissima; assembly: GCA_025215565.1. Classification (NCBI taxonomy): domain Eukaryota; kingdom Viridiplantae; phylum Streptophyta; class Magnoliopsida; order Asterales; family Asteraceae; genus Flaveria; species Flaveria ramosissima. The sequence continues at coordinate 37,801,435 of CM046031.1, forward strand.
ATTCAACATAGGAACATCTAATTGGTTGACTCTTCCCAATAGATGTTGAACCATCATAACCAGCTGTGTCTGATTTTGTGATAAAGCTTTCAGCTCTTCAGACACATTAGAACTGGAGTTTGATAAGTTCTTATGTTGCACCTTCTTCTTTTGAGCAACCTCAGCTGTTACCTGTTTAACCCCTTCCTTTTTGGATTTCTTTTTGGACTTAAGGATTACAGGATTTGATGTTGCTGGTACAAATGTGGCTTTAAACTCATTTGTCATTTTAGCCATTTTCTCTTTAATTTCATCTTTATGTTTGAGTTTGGATCCTCTTTTGTACCAACAATCATCAGTGAGATGATTAAACAAACCACATACTTCACATGGTTTCTTTTTCATCTTATGTTGATCATCAACTAAAGAGGATGAAACTACTGAAGACTTGCTCTTCAGTACTTTGGAAGCACTATTTGCTTTCTTGGCTTCCTCTTTAGTAGTCTTCAAACTCTTTCTACTGACAGTTTTCTTCTTTTCAGTGCTGTCAGTAGTTGGAGCTTGAACTTCAGAAGTTAAGTCTTGCTCTCCAGTCCTTTCAGGACTTTCAGAAACAACTCCTGAGTTGACCAACTCTTTAATCATGTGAGTATCTGTGACAACCGACCTCCAGGTTGTTACCCTAACCCTAGATTACTTGCATCATTATCCATGCTTTGAGTGCTAATAATTGAAACTATACAACCCTACTATGAAATTGGAATCAATTCTTGCTATTTGATGTAAATTATGATTTCATGTGATCTTTACTTTTGATTTTTAACCAAATTAGGTTTCTACTTTTTTAAAAATTAGTGTCCGGGAATGTCAATTAGTCACCCTAGCTAGAATTAAGAATATCAATTGAATCAATTAAAAATATGTGTACACCCTCACACTTGGAAATTTCGGATCATGCAAGAATGATCCTACACATGTTATCAAATAACATCATCTACTAACTAATAATTATACACTACACATCAAATTAATACCCCATAATATTATTTCCTACAATAAAAATTAAAACAAAAATGCCTCACTAGAGGCCAAATTCGGCCACCCCCTTCTTGGCCAATCCATGGTCTTCTACACCACCAACCCTTCCCACCATACACCTTACATGCAATCCTCCATTCTTGCAAGACACACTCTATACTCTCCTCTCTCTCTCTCATTTTCGAATTTCACCAGCTGAATACACATATTCTCTCTATCAAACACTCTCTAATACTCTCCTTTCAAGCTCCAAAATCGTGAACAACAACAACAACAACCATCGGCCAGCAGCATACCGCAAGAAAGGTGACTTTTGGTGATGTTTTGAGGCTTGGAACGTGCAATACTTGAGGTTCCAGCTTTTGTTCGAGATTCTCCAGCCTCATCCAAGGAGATTTCATCCATTCACGACCATCCACACCTTCTAAACCGTGAGATACATCAAGTGTAAGCTCACTATGTTCGGTTTTGGTCATTTCTCAAGTTTAACTTCATTGTTCACCTAAAAACCTTACTTTTTCTTGTTGTAACAGAAACCTCTCACCCTCACCTTGTTCTTGAAGAGTTCCCAACGTTCTTGAAGGTATATCACATGATATAATGGTCAATCTAAGGGGTAGAACCCGATTTACCCCTTGAAAACCCTATTTTGGTGTTTTTGGCACTATCAAACTTGTGTATCTTGTAACCCTTCAAAACAAAACGTGTAACCTGCTCAAAATGACTTTTAAGACACCTCAATAATCTGATTTTTAAGTAAGATGAAGTCTTGGCAATGATTAAACTTAAGGTACCATGAATCACACATGTGTAATGGTCGGTTATGGCTTATTTTTACCTCTTGAAACCTTTGTATGTGTAGAACACTTAGGCAACGTGTTGGGACTGTTATTTCAGTAAGTTTTAGTGCATATTATGTTTAATAACATGGTTTGACCTCTGGAACAAAAGACATAATGTGTTTAGACCCATTTTGGTCACTTTCGGGACCCGAAAACGTGTTAAAAGGACTTAAAAATAAGAAATCTTGAACTATAAACTTTTTAAAAAGTATTCCAGGTTCATTAAGGATTAATAAAGTGTTCTGGAGCTAATGAGAATTTTTAGTGGTCAAATGGTATTTTAAATGGATTTTAAGTGAAACCGGGTGTAAACGGAGAGGCGTTTTTAAGGAAAAATATACGATAAATGGGTTAAATGTTACAAATTATAAAAATCATGATTTTCCAGTAGGTTAAAAGATAAAATAACCTCAAAAGTAAAATAGTTGGTCAAACAAGCTTTTAAAATGGTCAAACCCGACTAAAAACGCATTTTAACGGTTTAAACGTAAAAACGGGTCTTTCAACTTCTAGGGGCAAAAATTTGTGATTTAAAAGGTTGGAAACTTATTAAAATGACCTTAAAAAGTCATCTACTGGTTTTAGACTCAAAAAGGCGAAAACTCATAGATAACCATTTTTAAACCGTTCGGTTTTACCGTAACCGGCAACGTTAAAAGCGTAATTTGCAAACCGAGACCATAAACTGAATTTTTGGTTATAAACTCTTAAAACTAAGTTAAATTAAGGTCTTGAACCTGATTTTTAAGTATAGAGGTCACTTAATGCAAGAAACTAAACTTAAGGGTAGAAAATGTCAATTTTGAAACTTCAGGGGCAAAACTGTAAATTTTGCAAAACTTCATAACCGACTCCCATAAGTTCATTTTCCCCCTTAAATGGCATAATTACTATATATTCTTGGTTTAGTAATGTAGAAACCTTTGATTTCATGAAAAACCATGACTTTCCATAAAAGGAACCTTTTATACAAACCCTAACCGAATCAAAACCGAACCCGTCCATTTAAGTCTTAGGCACTATTATTGCTCCTTAAATAGGTTTAGAGCAGTAGCTAATCACTTAATATACTTATGTTAGGGTGCTAGACTTGAGACAATCCCGGCACGCGAAGAATTTCTTTTTGCTTGATATCTAAGGTGAGTTCTAGTGATCCCCCTTTTTACTACTGTTTTGGGATGAAACATGCTCTACTTTTATGAACTATGATTGTGCTTTATTTGAGGATACTATGTGGGATTGTGGTTACCTGCTAATTCTTATATCATGATCATTAATTCTTTCGTGAACCGCTTGATTTATATGGATAGATCTATTTGGGGAATCCCCCACACACAGTGGCTTCCGTTCCAGGAAGGTTACCCCACTGAGATCCTGAGGGATCGTTGTGGCATGTAACAAGTTTTGTTAAGATTCTATGGTGAACCATCCGGGCAGGTAGGGTTCACTGGTATGGGGCTCAGTTTCTTCCTTCGGGAATATCCGGTAAAACACAACTTTAGAAGAGGCTAACCGGGGACTGAGTGCAGGGTTGATTATGATTTTATTTCTCCCACGATGATAAACAATGATTATTTTTCATTTAATCAAAGAAGGATTTATTAAGTCCTTTTGTTTTTGAACTTTAAGCACTTGAATTCACCAACTTTATAGTTGACACAATTTTCTTTTGAGCATGTTTCAGGTAATGTTTGAAGAGATCCTAGCTGTTTGAAGACCTAGACCTATCCCCGTGACATGGCATTGGCTTATTTCCTTGATGAAACATTTGAACAATTTATATTTGTGTGTTGAACAAGTACAATTTCATTTTTATGGTTGATTGTAAAACTTAATTGGGGCTTGATGTGTATCTAGTCCCGCTACCTTTTTAAAACTTTAATGCCATGTGATATTCTCTCCTTTGAGCTCTTATAATGGTTTGTTTCCGCTGCCATATGTTGTTGCTAGTCTGTGACGTCCCACCCTATCTGGGCCCGGGGTGTGACAGATTGGTATCAGAGCCAAAGGTTGTAGAGAAGTCGGGAATGCCATAGTAGACCCTAGGCTACAACCCTGATACCCTAGGACTGTCCTTGTGGGAAGTGTTGGAATGATCGGGTTGGATAAATTGATGATTACACTTGATCAACGTAATCATGAATTTACCGGACGCGTAATTTCCATCACTGATCTTTAGGTTATGGTTGGACTTTTTCTGGTTTATACTGATGATTTGAAACTAATTTTAAAAGGGGATTTAAATGATTTTTATGATGAACTATGTTATCCGATACTACTTAAAGAAACTATTGATCTGGGCGAAACAGACAGCTATATGTTGGAATAACAGATACTATTGCCATCACTACTATTATTAGTACTATTATGTAAATCATGAGCTATGAGAAACCAAATTACTCATGATGTATTTCTTACAGGATAACGATAATGGCTGATAAAGGAAAGGCGCCTGCTCACCCCGACGCTGAGACCGCTCCTACCGGACATCTAAGGAGAGAGAAACCCCAGACGGAGTATGAGGCGTACCTCCGGAGATGCGGACATCCAGGTTGGATATCCGTCACGTCCGAAGACACTGAGGCTTCCGAGGACTCTTCCTCCACATCACCTTCCCGAAGCAGAACGCGATCCCACTCTCCTCAAGTAGCTGCTCCGACCCTCTCACCCATCCCACCTATTGGGAATAGGGGTGCGCGTACTGTCACCCGACCTCGCAAGAGCGTTAGACCAGGATCCTCCGTATCCTTTAGGATGCCTCCTCCTCCTCCCCCGCCTGTTAGGATTCCGACATCGGTACCCCCACTGTTTGACCCTCGCGACGAGCGCCTGATGCCGCCGAGACATAGTATGTATGACGGCCCCACTGTACTGGCTGGTGATAGGTACTCCCAGTCGAGTCGCCGGGCGAGTGATGTAGGACCCTCCGATGCGACACTAGATGAGATTTTGAGGACTGTTCGCCGTCATGAGCTGACTGTTCAGCACGCCACTCGAACTTCTCAGTCGGCTCAATTTCAGGCGATGATGGCTACACAGGGAGTGAAGCGTCTGGAGCAGGAGCAGAGGAAGAAGGGTACCGGGTGGTTTGGATGGTTAAAGAGGAAGTGGATGTGAGGACTGGAGTACTCAGTGGGATTTATCTGTCTGTGGACAGTAGAAGGAAACTATTTGAATTCTTGTTTGAGACTATTATTTTATTATTATGGGGGTGATGGCACCTTCCAAATTGTAAGAGCATGACTCTGATTCTACTCGTTTGGATGATACTATGTTGACTGCTTTTGAGATGCTAAAAACTTTTTAACTGTCTGTATTAAACTGCTATATGTTTTGTTGTGTTTTGAGATTGTCTGTGCCTTTTCTAAATTGTTGCCCAACTATTATATCATGTTTTGAATTGGACATTTAAGGTTCTTTAGTGGGTTGTAAATACATGTATGTGCATGCTATGATTCCTCTTCCGAGGCATGGTGCGATAGGATAATGATGCCTAGGCTATCCGAAACAAAATTTATGAGATGCTAAACGAATCTATTTGTGATACTATCAGAATGCCGACCCGCAGAGGAACACGTTTTGGTCGACGTGGAGCCACCAGAGGCCGCCATGAGGGAGCAAGGCCTACTGGAACCCAACCTACTCCACCAGGGACTCCCCACGGGGAGAATACTAATCAAGAGGGTGACGAAATGGAAGCCGTCTTAGACATCAGCGAATGCAAGATGGAGCACATGGTGAGATTTGCATCACAATCTCTCAAAGGATCAGCTCTTGAATGGTGGAAGTCCATTACCCAGAGCCGTGGAAGAAACGTTGCCAATCGAATGGGTTGGACTGAATTCCGAGAGTTAATGACCAACAAATATTGCCCCATCAATCAACTCGAGAAGCTGGAGACAGAATTTTTAAGCTTGGAGATGAAGGGACCCAACTACACCGAATACATCAATCGTTTCTTAGCCCTGTCCCGACTTGTGCCACATTTGGTGACGCCAGAAGCCAAAGGTGTAGCACGGTTCATCTGGGGACTACACCCAAGAGTTAGGGGTATGGTTCGTGCCTCTCAGCCGATGACCCTACAAGCTGCTGTCGACCTTACCAGCAGTCTGACTGACGATCTTATTAGGGCTGGATGGACCGATCAAGGAAGGGCTGATGAGAAGGAAGAAGTTTGTTGGAGACAAAGGAAGTGGTTTGAAGCAAAAAGAGCGATTGGAAGTAGCAGTGGGTCGAGTAGAAGGAGTTCTGAAGGAATGAGACGTGATGATCAAGGAAGCAAAAACCGGAGATTGTATACGGGGACAAGCCCACTCTGCAGCAAGTGCAAGTTACATCATCAAGGAGAATGTAACCCGATGCCCTGTTTTAGGTGCAAGAGAACAGGCCATCTAATTAAGGACTGTACTTATGTACCGGGGAAACAATGCTACGAGTGTGGAGATCCAGGGCATATGAGGAACAAGTGTCCTAAGCTGGGTAGAGACAAGGATGCCAAGCCCAATAAGCCTAAGGGAAGAGCTTTCGTTATGGACCCAGCAGGAGCTCGTAAGGAACCCGACGTTGTCAACGGTACGTTCCTTGTAAATAATCATCCCGCTACTGTACTGTTTGATACTGGAGCGACTGCTAGTTTTATCTCTAGTACCTTTAGGCAATTGATTAACTTAGACGCGTGCACCTTGACTGATACATTTACCGTAGAACTAGCTGACGGTAATATTTTAGAAGCTAACGAAATCATTAGGGATTGCCCCCTGAATCTAAAAGGGAATGTGTTTAAGATTGACTTGATGCCCATTAAGTTAGGAGGATTTGATGTGGTCGTGGGTATGGACTGGTTAGCGAAGCATAAAGTTGAAATCGTATGCGATGAGCGACTGCTCAAGATACCATTGAGCGTTGAAGAAGTGTTAGTGGTAGAAGGAGAAAGGAGTAACACTCTATACCCTATGATATCTCACTTGAAAGCTACCAAGAGCTTGAAGAGGGGATGTCCAGCTTTTATAGTCTATGTGATGAAAACCCAAAAAGAGAAGAAAATCGAAGAGATTCCCGTAGTTTCGGAATACCCAGAGGTGTTTCCGGAAGAACTACCAGGACTTCCTCCGAATCGACAAGTGGAATTCCAGATAGACTTGATGCCTGGTGCTGCACCAGTAGCCAAGGCACCGTACCGGCTCGCCCCACCCGAGATGAAGGAGCTAATGGTACAAATTCAAGAACTGATGGACAAGGGATTTATACGTCCGAGTGTCTCTCCATGGGGTGCCCCAGTGCTATTCGTGAAAAAGAAGGACGGAACGCTGCGAATGTGTATTGATTACAGGGAGTTGAACAAGCTGACCATAAAGAACCGTTACCCTCTCCCGAGAATAGACGACTTATTTGATCAATTGCAGGGAGCAAGTTACTTCTCCAAAATAGACTTGAGGTCAGGATACCACCAGCTGAAGATAAGAGAAGAAGATATACCAAAACTGCCTTCCGAACTAGGTATGGACACTATGAGTATTTGGTCATGCCCTTTGGACTGACTAATGCTCCAGCAGCATTCATGGACCTCATGAATCGCGTTTGCCGCCCTTACCTCGACAAGTTTGTGATCGTGTTTATCGACGACATACTAATCTATTCTCAAACTAAAGACGAGCACGAGAAGCATCTCAGGCTAATCCTTGAATTGCTCAAGAATGAGCAACTATATGCCAAGTTCTCGAAATGTGAATTCTGGATGCGCCAGATCCAATTCTTAGGTCATGTGGTAAATAAGGATGGGATTCAAGTTGACCCTTCCAAGATTGAGGCCATAAAGAATTGGAAGATTCCTGAGACTCCTACGGAGATAAGGCAATTCTTAGGACTGGCTGGCTATTACCGAAGATTTATAAAGGACTTCTCGCGTATAGTGCAACCTTTGACCGCACTAACCAAGAAAAACACAACCTTTGTGTGGGAGCGAGAGCAGAATGAGGCGTTTGAAACACTTAAAGAGAAGTTATGCAGTGCACCTATACTTGCTCTTCCAGAAGGAGTAGAAGACTTCGTGGTCTATTGTGACGCTTCGCGTCAAGGACTAGGATGTGTATTGATGCAACGCAATAAGGTGATTGCTTACGCATCGAGACTGCTGAATGATCATGAGAAGAACTACACGACGCACGATCTGGAGTTGGGTGCCGTGGTGTTTGCCCTTAAGATGTGGAGGCATTACCTTTATGGCACAAAGTGCATTATCTACACCGACCATAGAAGCTTGCAGCATATCCTTGACCAAAAGATGCTCAACATGCGTCAGAGAAGATGGGTTGAGCTATTGAACGATTATGAGTGCGAGATCCGCTACCACCCTGGTAAGGCCAATGTTGTGGCGGATGCGTTAAGTCGAAAGGAAAGAGAGAAACCTCTTCGAGTACGAGCCTTAAGAATGAGTGTGTATACCAACCTTATAGCAAAATTGAAGGAAGCTCAAGGCGAGGCATTAAAGGAAGAGAAACTAAAGGAAGAAGGATTGACTGGAATGGAAAAGCGAATGGAGATAGGGGACGATGGTACATATAGATATGGTGGAAGGACTTGGGTGCCAAAACACGGAGGAATTCGAGAAGTAATCCTCGATGAAGCACACAAGTCTAGGTATTCAATTCATCCTGGAAGTGATAAGATGTACCAGGATTTAAAGACACTTTTCTGGTGGCCAGGAATTAAGAGATCAATCGCTGTTTATGTGGGGAAATGTTTAACTTGTGCCATGGTAAAAGCTGAGAACCAAAAACCATCGGGAACGTTGCAGCAACCTGAGATTCCCGAATGGAAATGGGATAATGTTACGATGGATTTCGTTACCAAGCTGCCTAGAACGTTTAAAGGTCACGATGCTATTTGGGTAATAGTGGATAGATTAACCAAATCAGCTCACTTCTTGCCAATTAGAGAAGACTACGATATGACGAAACTGGCCCAACTTTATGTCGATGAGATTGTGACAAGGCATGGAGTGCCTCTGTCGATCATCTCAGACCGTGATAGCCGTTTCACCTCTCGTTTCTGGAAATCGTTCCAGCAAGCTTTAGGAACCCGTTTAGATCTTAGCACGGCTTACCACCCTCAGACCGACGGACAGAGCGAAAGAACTATTCAAACGATGGAAGACATGTTGAGAGCTTGCGTGATGGACTTTGGCGGAAACTGGGATAACCATCTTCCTTTGGTAGAATTCGCCTATAACAACAGTTACCACGCGAGTATCAAAGCCGCTCCGTACGAGGTCCTTTATGGCAGGAAATGCCGATCACCCTTGAGTTGGAATGAGATTGGTGACAGCCAAGTGATGGGACCCGACATAGTGTTGGAAACCACCGATAAGATCTATAAGATAAAGGAACGACTGAGAGCAGCTAGAGACCGACAGAAGAAGTACGCCGACAGGAGGCGGAAACCTCTAGAGTTCCAAGTGGGCGACAGAGTGATGCTAAAAGTAGCACCGTGGAAAGGAACGGTGAGATTCGGAAAAAGAGGAAAACTAAGCCCAAGATACATTGGACCATTTGAGATAATGGCAAGAATTGGCCCAGTAGCATATAAGTTGAAACTACCCCCGGGATTGAGTCACATACACGACACCTTTCATGTGTCAAACTTGAAAAGAGCATGGTAGACAAAACCCTGGAACTACCATTAAAAGAAGCAAGGATAAGCGACAAACTGAACTTTGTGGAAGAACCTGTGGAGATCACGGATCGTTTGGTCAAACAACTCCGGCGGAGCCGCATACCCAAGGTTAAAGTTAGATGGAACTCCAAGCGAGGACCTGAATTTACTTGGGAGCGTGAAGATGAAATGAGGAAGAACTATCCACACCTCTTCAAACCCACCCGTTCAGTCCCTAATCAGAGTTAAATTTCGGGACGAAATTTCCTAAACGGTGGGAGAATGTGACAACCGACCTCCAGGTTGTTACCCTAACCCTAGATTACTTGCATCATTATCCATGCTTGAGTGCTAATAATTGAAACTATACAACCCTACTATGAAATTGGAATCAATTCTTGCTATTTGATGTAAATTATGATTTCATGTGATCTTTACTTTTGATTTTTAACCAAATTAGGTTTCTACTTTTTAAAAATTAGTGTCCGGGAATGTCAATTAGTCACCCTAGCTAGAATTAAGAATATCAATTGAATCAATTAAAAATATGTGTACACCCTCACACTTGGAAATTTCGGATCATGCAAGAATGATCCTACACATGTTATCAACTAACATCATCTACTAACTAATAATTATACACTACACATCAAATTAATACCCCATAATATTATTTCCTACAATAAAAATTAAAACAAAAATGCCTCACTAGAGGCCAAATTCGGCCACCCCCTTCTTGGCCAATCCATGGTCTTCTACACCACCAACCCTTCCCACCATACACCTTACATGCAATCCTCCATCTTGCAAGACACACTCTATACTCTCCTCTCTCTCTCTCATTTTCGAATTTCACCAGCTGAAACACATATTCTCTCTATCAAACACTCTCTAATACTCTCCTTTCAAGCTCCAAAATCGTGAACAACAACAACAACAACCATCGGCCAGCAGCATACCGCAAGAAAGGTGACTTTTGGTGATGTTTTGAGGCTTGGAACGTGCAATACTTGAGGTTCCAGCTTTTGTTCGAGATTCTCCAGCCTCATCCAAGGAGATTTCATCCATTCACGACCATCCACACCTTCTAAACCGTGAGATACATCAAGTGTAAGCTCACTATGTTCGGTTTTGGTCATTTCTCAAGTTTAACTTCATTGTTCACCTAAAAACCTTACTTTTTCTTGTTGTAACAGAAACCTCTCACCCTCACCTTGTTCTTGAAGAGTTCCCAACGTTCTTGAAGGTATATCACATGATATAATGGTCAATCTAAGGGGTAGAACCCGATTTACCCCTTGAAAACCCTATTTTGGTGTTTTTGGCACTATCAAACTTGTGTATCTTGTAACCCTTCAAAACAAAACGTGTAACCTGCTCAAAATGACTTTTAAGACACCTCAATAATCTGATTTTTAAGTAAGATGAAGTTTTGGCAATGATTAAACTTAAGGTACCATGAATCACACATGTGTAATGGTCGGTTATGGCTTATTTTTACCTCTTGAAACCTTTGTATGTGTAGAACACTTAGGCAACGTGTTGGGACTGTTATTTCAGTAAGTTTTAGTGCATATTAAGTTTAATAACATGGTTTGACCTCTGGAACAAAAGACATAATGTGTTTAGACCCATTTTGGTCACTTTCGGGACCCGAAAACGTGTTAAAAGGACTTAAAAACAAGAAATCTTGAACTATAAACTTTTTAAAAAGTATTCCAGGTTCATTAAGGATTAATAAAGTGTTCTGGAGCTAATGAGAATTTTTAGTGGTCAAATGGTATTTTAAATGGATTTTAAGTGAAACCGGGTGTAAACGAGAGGCGTTTTTAAGGAAAAATATACGATAAATGGGTTAAATGTTACAAATTATAAAAATCATGATTTTCCAGTAGGTTAAAAGATAAAATAACCTCAAAAGTAAAATAGTTGGTCAAACAAGCTTTTAAAATGGTCAAACCCGACTAAAAACGCATTTTAACGGTTTAAACGTAAAAACGGGTCTTTCAACTTCTAGGGGCAAAATTTGTGATTTAAAAGGTTGGAAACTTATTAAAATGACTTAAAAAGTCATCTACTGGTTTTAGACTCAAAAAGGCGAAAACTCATAGATAACCATTTTTAAACCGTTCGGTTTTACCGTAACCGGCAACGTTAAAAGCGTAATTTGCAAACCGAGACCATAAACTGAATTTTTGGTTATAAACTCTTAAAACTAAGTTAAATTAAGGTCTTGAACCTGATTTTTAAGTATAGAGGTCACTTAATGCAAGAAACTAACTTAAGGGTAGAAAATGTCAATTTTGAAACTTCAGGGGCAAAACTGTAAATTTTGCAAAACTTCATAACCGACTCCCATAAGTTCATTTTCCCCCTTAAATGGCATAATTACTATATATTCTTGGTTTAGTAATGTAGAAACCTTTGATTTCATGAAAAACCATGACTTTCCATAAAAGGAACCTTTTATACAAACCCTAACCGAATCAAAACCGAACCCGTCCATTTAAGTCTTAGGCACTATTATTGCTCCTTAAATAGGTTTAGAGCAGTAGCTAATCACTTAATATACTTATGTTAGGGTGCTAGACTTGAGACAATCCCGGCACGCGAAGAATTTCTTTTTGCTTGATATCTAAGGTGAGTTCTAGTGATCCCCCTTTTTACTACTGTTTTGGGATGAAACATGCTCTACTTTTATGAACTATGATTGTGCTTTATTTGATGATACTATGTGGGATTGTGGTTACCTGCTAATTCTTATATCATGATCATTAATTCTTTCGTGAACCGCTTGATTTATATGGATAGATCTATTTGGGGAATCCCCCACACACAGTGGCTTCCGTTCCAGGAAGGTTACCCCACTGAGATCCTGAGGGATCGTTGTGGCATGTAACAAGTTTTGTTAAGATTCTATGGTGAACCATCCGGGCAGGTAGGGTTCACTGGTATGGGGCTCAGTTTCTTCCTTCGGGAATATCCGGTAAAACACAACTTTAGAAGAGGCTAACCGGGGACTGAGTGCAGGGTTGATTATGATTTTATTTCTCCCACGATGATAAACAATGATTATTTTTCATTTAATCAAAGAAGGATTTATTAAGTCCTTTTGTTTTTGAACTTTAAGCACTTGAATTCACCAACTTTATAGTTGACACAATTTTCTTTTGAGCATGTTTCAGGTAATGTTTGAAGAGATCCTAGCTGTTTGAAGACCTAGACCTATCCCCGTGACATGGCATTGGCTTATTTCCTTGATGAAACATTTGAACAATTTATATTTGTGTGTTGAACAAGTACAATTTCATTTTTATGGTTGATTGTAAAACTTAATTGGGGCTTGATGTGTATCTAGTCCCGCTACCTTTTTAAAACTTTAATGCCATGTGATATTCTCTCCTTTGAGCTCTTATAATGGTTTGTTTCCGCTGCCATATGTTGTTGCTAGTCTATGACGTCCCACCCTATCTGGGCCCGGGGTGTGACAGTATCAGCAATTGAACTATCAACATTAGCTGATAAGTTCTGAGAGGGCTTATTGCTGACTTCAACTTTTGATGATGCTTTATCAGAAAGTGAATCACATGATGAGGTGGATTGGTTATTGCTCTCTCCATCAGATTTCACCTCTACTCTTGGAGCAAAATCTGTAGGAGGAGCAGTGTGATTATAACCAATGCCAAACTTCACATTGGAAGCTGATTGCTTACTAAGAAGCATCTCAAAACCTTTGCATGATTTCACCCATCGATCACACTCTACTTGGGTGACTGCAAGGGTTTCTTTAAGACTTTTCTGGTCCTCCAGAATAACCTCTAGCTTAGCCTTTTCATCATTTAATTGGCATTTAAGCTTATAAATCTCATCATTTTTATTATTAAGAGCAGACTCATACTCAGCTTGTCTTTTGGAAATTGTTTTCTCAAACTCAAGTTTTTCATTTATTAATGCTACATTTGCCTCTCTAATAGAGACAAAAGCAGCAATGCAAGATTCAGAACATAACTTGGCTTTGGCCTCTGAAGATACCTGAGTTACCTGTGAAGATGATGCAGTTGAGCAGGAACCCTCAGTTGATTCCAGAGCCATAAGTGCCAGATTTCCAAAAGGACTATCACCACCATGTTGATCTTGATCAGCACTTGTGAACAGTTGTTCATGACCAGACATGTTATCTGGCAAGCTGCTCCAATCAACAACTTCTGGGGTGAAGAAGCTATGTTGTTGAGGTTGAGGGGGTTGATGAGATGGTTGAGGTTCTGGAAGTGCATGAGGTTGTGGTACCATAGGAGCTTGAACTTGACTGGTTTGTGGCATGTAATAACACGGGTAAGGGTAAGGCATTTGACCCTGAGGAACAAAATATGCAGGAGATTGTAGTTGAGACTGATGACTAGAATTGACAGGATGTTGCCCTTTGTTTTGTTGACTATTGCTAGGAAAAGTCACAAAAGGTGCAGAGGAATTAGATCCAGATGATCTACATTCTCTAGCAAAGTGTCCAAGCCTTTGGCATCTGTGACACCTTAACCTACTCTTGTCAAAACCAACTTTGGTTTTGCCAGAGAGTCCTGGGAACTTTCTTCCAGTTCTTTTGTAGAACTTCTGAGATCTGATATTTATCAAGGCCATTTGGCTCAAAATATCCATCTCTTCTAAGTCATCATCAGCAATCCCCTTGAGATCATCCATGATGAAGCATAGATTATCATTATTACACCCAGAAAATTGACTATCAACACTCACAAATGCTGAATCAGAAATATTTGAAGAGAAATCAATATGCTCATCATACTGGCATTCAGATGAAGCATATTCTGACTCATGACTAACCAGAGCAGTGTTGCCTGGTACAAAGTCCTCAGTGAGCTTACCAGATGAAGACAGTTTTCTCTTTTGTTCTATCTCTCTCTCAAATGTGAGCAATTTCCCATGAAGTTGGGTGAGAGATAGTTTGTCCAAATTTGCACTGGAGCGTAGGACAATGGTATATGTATCCCATCTCTCAGGCAGTGATCTGAGAAATCTGTTATTCATCTGAACATTAGTATACTCATGTTTGACCATTTTCAATTCAGAGATCAAACAAGAAAACCGCTCAAACTGTTGAGTCAGTGTCTCACCCTTCCTATGAGAGAATGTCTCATATTGTTGGGCAAGGATCTCTCTATTATTTGCCAAGACCTCATCTGTTCCTCCAAATTGTTCTTTCAAGGCATTCCAGAGGTCATGGGCAGATTCATAATGCATTAACCCAGAATAAATTTCATTTGGTAGCGCCATGGCTAGAATTCCATGAGCTTTTGCATCTATCTCAAATAATTTCTTATCCTCATCTGAGTATTGATCCTTCCTCTTCGGAACCATTTGATTGGTTTCCGGGTTATTCACCATAGGCTTGTGTGGACTATGTACCACTGATGTCCAACAACCTGAGCTGTTAACAGACAGGTGATGGAGCATACGACGTTGCCATATGTTATACTCATTCCTAACCAACATTGGAGGCTTGGTTGAGGAACCAGTATTGTGAGGATCATTGGAAGGAGTAGTCATTTTGAAACCAAAAACAATTTTATTCAAGCAAAAATTAAGACACACCACAACAAACTCAATGAAAACCAAGAATAAGTCTCAGGATGAATGATTAAAAGCACAGAAAATTCAATCTCTATAACAGTTTCTTGCAAAAGGATACTAATTCACTCAAACTTGGATCTTGAAGAGCAGTTTCAATGATCAATTATTAGATCGATCAATGATTAACCTGCTCTGATACCATTTGACAGGATCAACGATCACAAGTTTGAAGTATTAGAGTGTAATGCAGCGGAATGAAGAGACGAATTAGTCAAACTATAGCAAGAGTTTGTTACTTGTAAACAAAAGCGAGAGAATATTTTTCTGTGTTTTGGAATGTTTCAATAATGCCCAATATTATTGCTAAATCATTCACAGTTACAATAAGGTTGGCACTCCTTATATAGAGTGCAATCACTGCTGCAATCACGGGATGGTGATTACTAGCAGATCTAGTACAAAAATAACTAATCCTTAATAAACTACTGAAATGTTCACAACTACTGAGAACATGTCAGAGTGCTAAGTATAAAACATGAAACAACTGAAAAGAAACTACTGATACTACAACGACTGAAGAACAAACTCTTCAGTCGTTTTACAAAACTACTGAAAAGAGAAAATATAAAACTACTGAAAGCAAATCGTCACAACTACTGAAGAAGTCCTCTTCAGCTGTTGTGACAACGTCTGATACTTTGTCTTCAGCACTTGTCTTCAGACTTTGTCTTCAGCACTTGTGTCTTCAGACTTTGTCTTCAGCACTTGTGTCTTCAGACTTTGTAATCAGTTGTTGTCTTCAGCTGTTGTGGACTTCAGTAGTTGTTGTGACGTCTGTGGGACTTAAAGGTTTTTCTGATCCGGCTCATTGGTTCTTTTGGTCCAACAAGAATTTCCACATCGAGTATATAAGTTGAGTAAAGCTTTATATGGACTTCATCAAGCCCCTAGAATTTGGTATGAGACATTATCACAACACTTAATCCAACATGGATACACAAGAAGGAAAATTGATCCAACTTTATTCATAAAGAAGGATAATGATGATCTCTTATGTGTACAAGTGTACGTTGATGATATCATATTTGGTTCTACCAGTCCAAAATTGTGGAATGAGTTTCAAGAAATCATGAAATCTCGGTTCCAAATGAGTTCTATGGGAGAGATTAATTTTTTCCTTGGACTTCAAGTCAAGCAAACTAACAATGGAATTTTTATAAATCAAGAGAAGTTTGTTGACAAGCTCTTGAATAAATTTAAGTTGCAAGACTGTCAGTCCATACGAACTCCAGCAGATGTTAACACCAAGATTGAACCTGATCCAAAAGGAAAATCTATTAACCAAACGTTATACAGATCAATGATTGGTTCTTTGATGTATCTTACTGCATCTAGACCAGACATTATGTATGATGTTTGTGTTTATGCCAGGTATCAATCAGACCCGAAAGAATCTCACTTAATTGCTGTCAAAAGGATACTCAGGTATCTCAAAGGTAAACCAGCTTTAGGGCTTTGGTATCCTTACGAAGGTAACTTTGAACTACATGGATATACAGATAGTGATTATGGTTGATGTTGTCAAGATAGAAAATCCACTTCGAGTGGGTGTCAATTTCTTGGTCCCCGATTAGTCTCGTGGCAATGTAAAAAACAAACAAATGTATCTGTTTCAACTGCAGAAGCTGAGTACATTACTGCATCAGCAAGATGTTCTCAAATCCTCTGGTTGCAAAATCAACTACTGAATTATGGGTTCAATTTTCTTAAAACACCTATTTACATTGATAACACTGCTGCTATGTTCATTACAGCTAATCCTGTTCAACATTCAAAAACAAAACATATCAAAATTCGATATCATTTTCTTAGAGATAACTCTGAAAATGGATTAATCATATTGATTCAAATTGCAACGGAAAAACAGTTGGCGGATCTATTTACTAAAGCCTTCCTACCAGGACGGTTTGAGTATTTAGTGGAGTCAATTGGTCTTATTAATCATATGTGAACTCTCTAAATCAAAAGATCATCATAAGTGATCCTCTCAATGTTAATTGCTTGTTTGTATTTTCTGTGTGTGTGTTTTTTTTTTCTTAGAAAAACCAAATAAAATAGTATAAATCAAAACTCCAAAAATAGAGTCTTTTTCTAATTGTCAGTTTATTTTTAGAAAAGAATATGTTTATGCAATATGTGAGAAATGATAGTACATTAGTGAGTTCAGTTGCATATTTCACTCATTAATAAAGTCTGACATGATCAAATATGATGTGTAGACAATATCATTTTACTATACTGAAAAAGTAAATTCTTGTGATTACACTATATCTTTATGCTTGTATGTATTCATCTGAGTACTTTTGAGATGTATTGGCTTATCATATTGATTGCTTGTTAAGTTACACCACTCACACCTGATGGTAATGTGATTAATCATGAGATCTGTTACAAGCATCATATCACTTTTTTGTTATGAGTCATCATAGACCTGAAGTGTTGAGATATCCTTTGTTGTAAGTCATTACAGACCTGGATTTTCTCTTTTATGCAAAAGATGCCAATGTGCACAATCTATTCAAATGGATAGTTTGAGCTGATCAAATGGTTATCCATGATCATTCTCTATTAATTTATGTAACATGAACTCTGGTTATACATATGTTTCAGGTAACAAGTTGAGTATGTGTTCTTTCTTGCATGTCTTGATGATAGTTGAGCTCTCTAAGTCTCTGTATGATTTACATCATGTCATATCTAAATATACCCTAATCAATCCAAGAATTGAAAAAGTAACTGAGTTGATATTTTGTCAAAAACACTCATTTTCTGTCCTTAGATCTTGTGTCTCCTTTGCTATGATATCACTGACCTGCAACACACTTGATCAGGATTTATTCATTATCTATGACTATTCACATTTTTTTATTTTAATGTGCTGATCTTCATTGATATGATCTCACTGCAGACATTAATTCTTTTGTTTATATTAGATTTTGATTCTTCTTTCATTTTGATTTTATGCATGTTTTCTGTGTGTGAAGGCAATGTAACAATGAGATGGGTGATCTTATTATGTTACCTTAGGGAACTTATAAGTTGTTCAAACTTAAAAGTTTAGGGGGAGTAATAAATGGAAGAGTTTTTCTCAGAAAATCAAAATCAATGTTAAAATGTTGAATTGAAAGGATGATGCTATATGTTCAAAGTGTATGTGAGTTTGATAATGTAACTTTTGAAATTGATAATATGTAACACCCCGAAAAGTCAAAACGAGTCATTAAGGATAATGGGCTTGATTATTGGGTATTTTAATAAGGTAAAGAAATGGTCATGGGCTAAATTAGGCTTATTGGGTAGTGGCCTATGGGATTAAAGGCCCATAATCAGCCCTTAAGCACCCAAACCAGCCTTCATCTTCCTCATTCAACCCTAGCCACCAAAATTCATAGAGAGAGAAAGTAGAGAGAGAAAGTGAAGAAAACTCAAGATTTGAAGCTTCCAAGTTTAAGAGATTGAAGATCTGGGGGTTGGAGCATCAAGACCTAAGAAAGAAGCAACAAATCCAGGTAAGAATCGACCTCTAAACCCTTCTGTAGATCAAACCCGGATTCTAGGGTTTTGGGTTTTGAAAAGTTGCAAAGAATCGCATAAAGGTCACATTTTTACGTATGAAAACATGTATAAAGCTTAGATTTAGCCTCATGGATGATAAACTAAGAGATTTGACATAAAAAGTTATGATTTTGGGTTAAAAACGGAATGGTTCGTAATTTTTATGCGATCTGCGAAACTGTATATGCATCCAGCGAATTTGCATATTCAATCAGCGAAACTATGAGGACTTCCTGCGAAACTATAGTTTCGTAGGTAGTCTCGTAGACATGGTTTTCCAACGAAAGTTAAGAGAAACTGACAGCGAAACTGGCAGCGAAGATGCCAGTGAAATTGCCAGCGAAGGTGCTAGCGAAACTAGCAGCGAAACTGTTGGCGAAACTAGCAGCGAAAATGTTGGCGAATCTAGCTGCGAAATTGCTGATCTTGCAGCGAAATTAGCAGCGAATTTAGGTAGAAAATTAACCCCTTAGAGTGTTAACTTGTCTGCAGGCTGTGTAGTGTGATCCTAGCCTAGAAAGCTTAGTCTAGAAGTTATTCGTGGTATCGAGGTGAGTCCTAGATCCCCTATTTATAAATTTTCCATGTTTTGGGCCTATTATGCATACTAAATATATGTTTTTAAATGACCAAGATTTTAAGGGGTTTTAACAGGAAGAACAATTTTTCTATAAGTAAATGTGCTATATAAAGCTTAGTCTAGAAGTTATTCGTGGTATCCAGGTGAGTCCTGACCTGGCAGCCCAGCCCCAGCCAGGGGCGTTGCCCCTTGGACCCCACTAGGGGCTGCTGCCCCTAGGACCCCGCTGTCAGGGGCTGTCGCCCCCGAACCCCCACTGTCCCGCGGAGGGTCGGTTATGTTTTATGATGATTAGTACTTGGCATGTTGTGTACTTAATAAGTTAGTATTATATATATTAAAGAGGAAGATAATATTAATGAAAAGTGAAACTTAATGAATGTTACCCCCGGGCCCGTTTGATGATGTAAAGTCTTGCAAGCACTATGATAGGCGTCACTTATGTGAGTCTGATTTATGATGATGGATCCGTATTCATGAGCGGGCTATGTGCCTTGCTGTGTGGATCAACTGTCGGGGTTTAGCTACCGTATTCATGTGTACCGACAGGGATTGGCATTTGTTGTCAATCAACATGGAGCTCTTGCTTTGTGCAATCTCGTTTATGATGAAAATGAAGACATGAAAGATAATGAACATGCTTATTATGATGCAAGTTATGTTATGTACTATGATGTATGCATGGTCATTATATGAAGGATAAAGTTTATATTTTCTTATATTATTTAAAACTAGAACTCACTCAGCGAAGCTGACTTTTATGCATAATAGTTGGCAGGTAAGTGCTGATGCTGAGGATGACACAGGGAGCTACTTGGGGAACTATGGATAGCATTCCTATTTATGAGATCTTTATTGTAATTTAAGAACAAGTAATATGTTTTGTTTGCAATTAAAGGACAAATGTATGAGCACGATATGGTTTCTAAGTTTCAAATGAATGTCTAATTATTTCCGCTGCAATGTTTTGTTATTAAACTGATTTTATGCTATGATTAACCAACTGTGAGGCTTTCCGGGAAAGGGGCCTTACAGTCCATTTGCCAAATCTCATAATCATAATGAGCACCTATGGTAAATAATATCCTAATAGAATTTAGCATTGCAACTGGCGAGAAAGTCTCATCATAATCAACCCCTTGAGTTTGAGTGAAACCTCTTGCTACAAGTCTAGCTTTATAAGTATCCAAGTTTCCATGCATATTGGTTTTCTTCTTGAAAACCCACTTCCAACTACCTTGGAGTTAAGAGGTGGTACAACCAAGTCCCACACTTGGTTGTCATACATGGATTGCATCTCAACGTTCATGGCTTCAAGCCATTTGTCACAATCCAAATTGGACATTGCATCACGATAAGTGGTTGGTTCATCAGAATCTACCACATAGCATCCATCTACGAAAAATCCATATCTTTCAGGTGGATTACTAATTCTACCAGAACTATGAACGTTTTGTGTGTATTGATCAACCATTTGATCATCCTCAACATCCTCATGTTGAGTGCTTGTGTTAACCAAACATGTATCGGGTTGTGGTTCTTGATCCTCCTCAAGATCCACTGTTCTACTACTAGCTCCTTCCATAAGAAACTAAGCTTCTAAAAACTCAGCCTTCTTGGCAACAAACTCGTTTTGTTTCAATGGATCATAGAAATAATATCCAATAGAATCTCTAGGATATCCAATAAAGATACACTTAGTGGAACGGCCTTCTAACTTGTTTGAGGTGGGAGTATTAACATAAGCCTTACATCCCAACACCTTTAAATATGATAGAGATGGAACCCTTCCATGCCATATTTCAAAAGGTGTCTTTTCCACTTTCTTGGGTGGGGCCATATTCAAAATACGGGTTGTAGAGACCAAAGCGAAACCCCAAAGATAAAGGCATTGAGCTTCTAGCCATCATAGATCGAACCATATCTAATAGAGTTCGATTTCTCCTCTCGGACACACCATTGTGTTGTGGTATTCCAGGTGGAGATAGTTGTGAGACAATCCCACAACTTCTAAGATGATCTCTAAAAGCATCACCTAGATATTCACCTCCTCTATCCGTGCGGAGAATTTTTATTGATTTGTTGAGTTGATTTTCTACTTCATTCTGGAAGGCTTTGAACATTTCAAAAGCTTCATCTTTGTGTCTTAACAAGTACACATACCCATATCGACTATAGTCGTCGGTAAAGGTAATGAAGTATCTTTCATTGTACCTAGTCATTGGCTTAAAAGGACCACATACATCCAAATGTATGATACCTAATAATTCTTTTGCCCTTTTGGTTTTGCCACTAAAAGGTGCCTTAGTCATTTTGCCTTGTAAACAAGATTCACATACATCAAATGAATCATATTCACTTGCTTTAAAAGACCATTATTTTGAAGTGTTTGTATGCGCTTCTTATTTATATGACCAAGACAGCAATGCCAAAGATAGGTGTCACTCAAATCCAATTTGAGCTTCTTGGTGGTGCTTTGGTACAATGAGCTATCATATAATGTTTATTCACGAACCAATTCATAAATACCATTAATAGGAATAGCTTTAAAATAAAATATGTCATTTAAAAAAACATGAATTTCATTTTCAATAAAT
This sequence comes from Flaveria ramosissima, assembly GCA_025215565.1. Taxonomy (NCBI): domain Eukaryota; kingdom Viridiplantae; phylum Streptophyta; class Magnoliopsida; order Asterales; family Asteraceae; genus Flaveria; species Flaveria ramosissima. The sequence goes on from CM046031.1 coordinate 37,823,319, forward strand.
GTCAAAACATAACCATATTGTCTTAATTGGGCAACTGAAATAATGTTCCTAGTCAAACTAGGAGCATACAAAACATTGTTCAAAATTGCTTCCAAACCATTTGAAAGCTTCAAGATGTAGTCCACTCGGTCTTCAACTTGAACTTTTGCCCCATTCCCCATGTAGAGGCTTACATCCCTTTTCTTGAAGTCCTTACTTCTTTTGAAACCCTGCAACAATTTACAAATATGAGTTCCACATCTGGTATCCAATACCCATTTGTTAGAGGATATTAAATTAAGATCAATATGAATCATGAAAATGGTACCTGAGGTTTGCCCAACATCCTTCTTAGCTTGCAACTCTTTGAGATGGACAAGACAATTTCTTGCCCAATGTCCAATCTCCCACACTTAAAGCATGGGCCAATTGAAGCAACCTTTTGCTTCTTCTCTGCTTGTTTTGGTGGTGGCGCTTTTACCACTCCCTTTCCCTTTCCCTTAACGTACCCTTTACCCTTAGCAACACTTGCCTTGGGTGCGGGGTCAGGCCTCTTCTTGTTCCTACCTTTATTGATGGTGAGAACGGGTAAACCCTTTTTACCTATGGCCGCCTCGGCAGTTTTGAGCATAGAGTGAAGCTCATTTATGTTTTTGTCCCACCCGTTCATGTTATAAATCATAACAAAGTTGTCAAACCTTTTTGACAAAGAGTTGAGGATCAAATCCGTAGCCAACTCTTTCGAGACGGGACAATTCAGCCTTTCGAGGCAGTCAATGTGGCTTTTCATCTTAAGTACATAAGATGAGACCGATTGGGTGTCATCCATACGACATGCATGGAGTGCTTGAACCGTTTCGAAGCGCTCTACCCTTGCTTGTTGTTGGAACATTTCCTTCAACTGGGTAATCATGTCGTATGCTCCGTGATGTTCTGAAGATCATGTATAGGTTGGACTCACCTTAGTATAGTTTGTTTACTTTACTTGTAATAGGACTTTTGTTAGTTTCCTTTTGTATGTTCTTTAATTTGTGTATTTTTGGCAGTCCAGCGAAACTGTGAGCGAATCTGTAAATTCGCTCACAGTTTGCTGTTCTAGTTTACCCGGCGAACTTGTGTTCTGCCGGGCGAACCTGTAGTTTCGGCATGACAGTTTCGCTGGTAGCGAAACTGTCTGCGAAACTACAACTGCTATATATACTTTTGTCAATTTTCATTGTAAGGTAAGCTTGCAAAACCCTAATCGTGGATCATTGTTGCAAGTTACCTATTCCAAGCAGTTATTACACAGAAATATCATTGTGCTTAATGTTATTGATTGTTATTGTTCATTTTGTTATCAAATATGTGTTAGAATTGTATTCTATCTTCTCAATTGTTATTGTTTAGCATGGATGTTAGATATTGAGCAATTCATCACTTCATTTGCACTGTTTTTCGATCACATGGACCAACAATATACTTTTGTCAATTCTCATTGTAAGGTAAGCTTGCAAAACCCTAATCGTGGATCATTGTTGCAAGTTACCTATTCCAAGCAGTTATTACACAGAAATATCATTGTGCTTCAAATATATATATATATATATATATATATATATATATATATATATATATATATATATATATATATATATATATATATATATATATATATATATATATATATATATATATATATATATATATATATATATATATATATATATATATATATATATATATATATATATATATATATATATATATATATATATGGTATCAGAGCCTTAGTGCTCTTGATTTGTTGAGTTTTTGTGGTTTTTGTTCAATATCTAGTCTCAATCAATTTTCATTGGATTATAAGGTGTTTTTGACATGGAAATTGATTGAATTATGCTCGTTTTTGATTGAGGAAGATTCTACAATCATCAGATCTCAAATTCATTGAGTTTTGGATGATTTCAGATTGATTTTGAGGTGAAAAAGGGTTTTGAGATCGAATAGCGAAATTGGTGTTCTTCCAGCGAAACTGTCATCATCTTTCAGTGAAACTATGAGCTATTTTGCATCACAAGTTGTTTTCTAGAGATTCTGCGAAACTAATCCCTTGAAAGAAAGTTCATCAGTGTTTGTGAACGATCAACAAGCGAAATTGCTGCCGAATTTGTTTTTGAACGAAAGTTCAAGCTTGTTTCGTGCGAAGTTAGCAGCGAAACTAAGCCAGTGGTGTCTTTGGTCCAGCGAAAGTGCTGCTGAAACTGCTAGCAAAAGTGTCAACTTCAGCGAAATTGTCAGCGAAAGTGTAAGGCCCCGTTCCCGGGACGCCTACAGTTGGTCATTCATCGCACATAAAACATAAAATTTCATTTTCATTAAGAAAACATTGCAGCGGAAACATTCAAAAAGGACATCACATTTCATTATAAATACTTTTGCCAAATAATACATCATTATCTGATTTCAAAATACATGTTTGCATTACATCACAAAAGTTATATAATTGAATGCCATCCCAAAAGAGCCGAGTAGCCTCGCCGTGCCATCCTCAGCAATCATTTACCTGCCAACTGGAAAATGCAATAAAAGTCAGCGTTGCTGAGTGAGTTCTAGTTTTAGTAATAAAACATACTTTACTTTCATATAAAACCATTCGTTACTTTGACGTGATCACACATCATACGTACGCATAGATAATATCATTATTATCTTCTTCATTCATTCTTTCATTCATTCGTTCCTTTTAACTTACTTGCGCATCGGACATCATCCATACCAATACCATATGCTACACCTCAATTAGTCACAGCTACCGGGCCGAAGTCAATAAATGAACAGCTAAACGTATGCCACGGTACTGGGGTTAACCAATCAGTCTTAGCTACTGGGCCGAAGTCAATAAATGAACAGCTAAACGTATGCCACAGTACTAATGATAACCGACGGTCATAGCCACTGGGCCGAAGTCAATAAATGAACAGCTAAACGTATGCCACAGTACTAAGGGTAAGCGGTAGAGGTTCCACATAATGGTCAATCACAAAGAAGGACCCGTTATCCGATGCCTGCAAGACGTGTCATTTCTTTCCACTTCACGTTACATAATACTTTATTTCATTTGTCATAATACATAAAACCATAGGAAAGAAAATCATTCATCATAATAAGGATCATATCATACACATTCATCAACATCATACAGGGCAACGTCATACATTCATAATATGCATAAACATGCAACATCATCATCATCATCAAGCCCTATATGCACTCTAAGGCCATAACCATACTCTTACATGCTCTTACGGTTTTCCTTACATCCAAACTTACATCTGCACCTTTCCCCGAAGGCCAGAAGTCGAACTACACCTTCATTCGAGTGCAACAGCCCTATTCGGGCGTATGGACACTCTTCAGTCGCATGGCCTCCATGCGACTGAACATCATGCGACTGGACCCATGCGGATGGTCATCTATGCGAATGAACATCCAATCGTGCGTATGGACCTTGTGCGAATGGGACTACTGCGAATGGGCACCTATGCGACTAAACTCATGCGAATGGACTCATGCGACTAAGCATCTATGCGACTGAACCCTCAGTCGCACATCCCTCATGCGACTGGACTCCCAGTCGTGCGACTGAGTCCCAATCGTGCGAATGACCTTCAATCGCCCTCATTCGGCCGTATGGCCTTCATTCGGTCGCCTAGCCCTAGCTGATGCAGAATGGAGTTCATCCCGAACCCAATCTGCCATTTTCGGCCTCCAAGCTCATCCAAACCCATTCTAAGCCTAAGTTAACCCTCCTGGACCTTAGGAATGTATACCTTAACACCATACAAGCACACACAAGCCCGAAATCATACACTAAACGCATCATACACATCACACCCAAATGGGTCAAACACACACACACATAAAAACGGGTTTTTGACTTCTTCCAGCCCCAAAATCAGTTGAAAACAAGTAAATGTGGGGTCCTAGAACTCACACAATCGAGCACAAAGACAAGAGCTTCGATTTGGCTTGCTACTCGACGGATTTGGACACCCGAATCACCCGAAACACCCTTTTTTCCTCTTTTTCTCCTCTTTCCCCTCTCCTCTTCCTTGTGAGCTGAATTTTGGTGTGTGTGGGGAGAGTGGGCTGCCCTCTCCCTACACATACCACCACATCTCCCAACTTTTCTTCGTTGGCGAGTTTGGTCCCTCGACTTTGGACTTTATTTCTTTTCTTTCTTCACCGGCTCCAAAATAATAAATTTCCGGGTGTTACAAGTCCACCCCCCTTAAATAGGTTTCGTCCCCGAAACCTGTTATTCCTCGAACAAACGTGGATAATGCTGTCTCATTTCTTCCTCAGTCTCCCACGTTGACTCGGATCCCTTCCTGTGCTTCCACTGTACACGCACTAGAGGAACCACTTTATTCCTTAGCCTTTTCTCCTTGCGATCGATGATTGCCACTGGTTGCTCCACATAATTGAGCCGTTCATCTACTTCGATATCCTCCAATGGAACAATCATATCTTCATCTGCTAAGCACTTCCTTAGATGAGATACATGGAATGTCGGGTGAATTCCACTTAACTCATCTGGCAACTCCAGTCTATAGGCCACCTCTCCTACTCGAGCAATGATTCGGAAAGGGCCTATATACCTTGGGCTCAACTTGCCCCGCTTTCGGAAGCGAATGATACCCTTCCAAGGTGAGACCTTCAACATAACCCGGTCACCCACCTGGAACTCAATCGGCCTGCGCCTTTTATCAGCATACGACTTCTGCCTGTCTTTGGCTGCCTTCATGAAGGCTTTGATCTTCTCAAGCTTCTCAGTCGTAGCCTCGATTACCTCGACGCTCCCCAATCCCTTCTGACCAATATCACCCCAACAAACGGGTGTTCTGCATCTCCTACCGTATAGCATCTCATATGGAGGCATGCCAATGCTGGCGTGATAACTGTTGTTATATGAGAATTCGGCTAACGGTAGGTGGTCGTCCCAACTTCCACCAAAATCAATCACACATGCCCGAAGCATGTCTTCCAGCGTCTGAATGGTCCTTTCTGACTGACCATCAGTCTGGGGATGATAAGCCGTGCTGATATGTAACCTCGTCCCCATAGCATCGTGGAACTTCTTCCAAAATTTAGATGTAAACCGAGTGTCGCGATCCGACACAATAGACACCGGCACACCATGACGAGTCACAATTTCCTTGATGAACAGATCAGCCAACCTCTCAGATGAATATGTCTCGCGGATCGGTAGGAAGTGAGCACTCTTCGTCAAACGATCAACTATCACCCATATGGCATCGTACCCTTTTGGGGTACGCGGCAGCTTTGTAATGAAATCCATGGTGATATGCTCCCACTTCCATTCCGGTATATCCAAAGGTTGTATCTTCCCATACGGCTTTTGGTGCTCAGCCTTCACCTGTAAGCAAGTAAGCACTTACTCACATACTCCACCACGTCGCGCTTCATACCCGGCCACCAATAATCTTTCTTCATATCATGGTACATCTTCGTGGCACCAGGGTGAATGGAGTACCGAGTCTTGTGAGCTTCATCCATTATCTTCCCCCGTAGATCCCCAAAACGAGGAATCCACACACGATCAAATCGAGTTCTAACACCGAGCGTGTTTTCACCCAATTCTCCAACCAGACCTCTCATCCTTTCAGAGTTAAGATGATCTTCTTTCAGTGCCTCATCTTGAAACTCTTTAACCTGCTTCATTACATCAGAGGTCATGATCAACTGATAGGCTTTCACCCGGATCGGCTCGGGCCTCTCTTTCCGACTAAGGGCATCAGCCACCACGTTGGCCTTGCCCGGATGGTAGTGGATCTCACAATCATAATCCTTTATAAGTTCCAACCACCGCCTCTGCCTCATGTTCAAATCCTTCTGCTCAAAGAAGTACTTCAGACTCTTGTGGTAGTAAATATGGTGCACTTAGTCCCGTACAGATAGTGCCTCCAAATCTTCAATGCAAAGACCACAGCTGCTAGCTCCAAGTCATGAGTAGGATAATTGACCTCATGAACCTTCAACTGTCGGGATGCATAGGCTATAACTTTTCCTCTCTGCATTAACACACACCCCAACCCCGAGTAAGAAGCATCGGAATAAACCACCAGATCTTCGCTTCCTTCGGGTAATGACAGAACAGGAGCTTGAGTCAATCTCGCCTTCAATTCTTCAAACGCCTTCTCTTGAGCTTGACCCCATACGAACTTCGCCTCTTTCCGGGTCAACTTGGTTAGTGGAGAAGCAATCTTAGAGAAGTCTTGAATAAATCTTCTGTAGTAGCCCGCCAAACCCAAGAAGCTACGAATCTCGGATGGCGTCTTTGGCGACTTCCATTGCATAACCGCCTCCACTTTTGCCGGGTCCACCATAATCCCATCGGGATTCACCACGTGACCCAAGAACTGAACTTCGCGCAACCAGAACGCGCACTTGGAGAATTTTGCATACAACTTCTCCCTCCTCAGCGTCTCTAGAACCTCCCGAATGTGACCGACATGCTCTGCTTCGCTCCTCGAATAAATCAGGATATCATCAATAAACACAATCACTGATTTATCCAACATAGGCCGACACACACGGTTCATCAAATCCATAAAAGCAGCTGGCGCGTTGGTCAAACCAAAAGACATGACGAGAAACTCGTAGTGACCATAGCGCGTACGGAAAGCCGTTTTAGGAATGTCTTGCTCCTTCACCTTCAACTGATGGTAACCAGATCGAAGATCTATTCTCGAAAACCAACTGGCACCCTGAAGTTGATCGAACAAATCATCTATCCTCGGTAAGGGGTATCGGTTCTTCACTGTCAACTTGTTTAGCTCGCGGTAGTCGATGCACATCCTCATACTACCGTCCTTCTTCTTTACAAACAGGACCGGAGCACCCCAAGGAGAGATACTCGGTCTAATGAACCCCTTGTCAAGTAACTCTTGCAACTGCTCCATCAATTCCTTCATTCGGTCGGAGCCAACCGATACGGTGCCTTGGCAACAGGTTGGGCACCCGGTATCAGATCAATCTGAAACTCGATCTCCCTGTCAGGTGGCACTCCTGATAAATCTTCTGGAAACACATCTGGAAAGTCACACACAACCGGTACATCGGCTAGTTGTGGTGTTGGCGTATCCACATCCTTTACATAGGCCAAGTAGGCACTACATCCACGCCTCATACACTTTCCCGCCACTGCCATCGAGATCACTTTCGGAATCGTAGTAACCCGATCACCATATACCGTCACTGAACTACCATCAGGCGCCGACAACCGAATCATCTTCTTGCGACACACAATGTTCGCCTCGAAGTCCGCTAACCAATCCATCCCAAGAACCAAATCAAAACCACCTAAGGCCATCACAAACGGTCTAACCGGGAACTTATGACCCTCGAGCTCCACATCACAGTTCTCTATCATCTCAGAAATCCTGGTAGACTTACCTATGGCAGTTTCTACATCAAAGGGCGCGTCAACATGTCTACTACTAACAGGCAGCTTAGCACAGAAAGCAGCAGAAATAAAACTCCTACTAGCACCAGAATCAAATAACACAGAAGCTAAAGTTTGGTTCACCAGAAACGTACCGGACACAACGTCGGGGTCCGTCCTAGCCTCCTCCTGTGTCATGGTGAATGCCCTGGCGCTCGCCCTCGGTCCATCACCTCCCGTCCTCTTCGCCCCTGAACTCTCAGCCCTCGGCTTCTTGCAATCCCTGCTCATATGACCAATTTCCCCACAGTTAAAACATTTGCCCGTCAGGCAATCCTTCGCCATATGCCCAGTCTTCCCACACTTGAAGCACACGTTCAAACCCAGCCTGCATTCTCCCGCGTGCTCCTTTCCACACTTTCCACACCTCCTCGACCCTGCTCCCGGTGTGGCCACGCGGCGGTCATCCACCCGTGCCTTTTTGTTACCCGTCGAGGCCTCACCCCGACCAAACCTCTTCCCGTTCCAGCTTCGATCCCCACCACCCTTCCTATTCGCTTCAACCACCACCGCTCCCCTCTCATCATAAAGTCTTCCGGCCAAATCAACCGCCGACCTAAACGTACTTGGCCGGGCGGCGATCATATGTCGGCGGACATCCACCGGTAAACCCTGAATGTACCTCTTGATCTTCCGAGAAAGAGGCGTCACCTGATCCGGCACCAACCGTGCCATCTCGTTGAACTTGGTAGTATATTGCTGGTGTGTCATGGATCCCGCCTCCAGCTGCAGGAACTCCCTCTCAATCTTATCCATTTCCCTATGAGGACAAAACTCCTCGATCACCATCTTCTTCAGTTCGGGCCACCTCATTCGCCCAATCGCCCGATTACCCTCTGCTTGGACAATGTTGTCCCACCAGCATAGTGCCGAGTCCACGAAGGAGTGGGTGGCAAACTTGACTTTCTGATCTTCTCGGCACTCGCTGATGTCGAGAACAGCCTCCATTTCTCTCACCCATCGGTGAGCAGCAGCGGCATTGCCATTACCGTCAAAAGTAGGGGGCTTGCATCTCATAAACACCCCGTAGTTACAGCCTCGTGCCACCTCCCGCACAGGCTCCTCTTCCTCTTCCTCCTCATTATCGGAGAAAATAGTTTCAGGCTCCGGTTGCTCCCACGAGACCCGATTCCTCTCCTTTCGTTCCCCCTCCTTCACAGCTTTGATGACTTCGGTCACCACAGACGGTAAGATTGTCTGCATGACCTGGTGCACTTCCTCCACGACAGCCTCTTTTACCGAGGCTCTCAGATTCGCACTCTCATCCCCAGCTTCTGGATGAGGAGTCTCAGGTTCTGCAGGAACCTCTTTCTCAGCTCTAGGCCTTCCTCTCTTAGGGCGTGGTTCAGCAACAGGGCCATCACGGCCTCCACCCCTAGAAGCTCTAGAAGATCTACCACCAGCCATTCTCTAACACACTGAAAGATTCAAACACCAACACGGTCATTCAAGGAAACAACTCAGTTTATGTCAAGTATAGTAAGTCCCTAATTACAGTGGCCAGTTGTGATTAGCCACTTACTGTACTCTTCATACCCCAAGTATTACCTGTCCTGACTACATCAGTATTCGAATCTACATACAACACATAACATATACCATGCGCACATAATCCGGTTAACTTTAAGAAAATACCTGATGGCACGCAGCTACTCAGTTTGGCATCCCATTCCCCCTTCGTCCCATTCTCAGTTTAAGTTAAGGTTTATTTTGAAAATTTACCCATTTCACTTAAACTTTGGCTCTGATACCAACTTGTAAGGCCCCGTTCCCGGGACGCCTACAGTTGGTCATTCATCGCACATAAAACATAAAATTTCATTTTCATTAAGAAAACATTGCAGCGGAAACATTCAAAAAGGACATCACATTTCATTATAAATACTTTTGCCAAATAATACATCATTATCTGATTTCAAAATACATGTTTGCATTACATCACAAAAGTTATATAATTGAATGCCATCCCAAAAGAGCCGAGTAGCCTCGCCGTGCCATCCTCAGCAATCATTTACCTGCCAACTGGAAAATGCAATAAAAGTCAGCGTTGCTGAGTGAGTTCTAGTTTTAGTAATAAAACATACTTTACTTTCATATAAAACCATTCGTTACTTTGACGTGATCACACATCATACGTACGCATAGATAATATCATTATTATCTTCTTCATTCATTCTTTCATTCATTCGTTCCTTTTAACTTACTTGCGCATCGGACATCATCCATACCAATACCATATGCTACACCCCAATTAGTCACAGCTACCGGGCCGAAGTCAATAAATGAACAGCTAAACGTATGCCACGGTACTGGGGTTAACCAATCAGTCTTAGCTACTAGGCCGAAGTCAATAAATGAACAGCTAAACGTATGCCACAGTACTAATGATAACCGACGGTCATAGCCACTGGGCCGAAGTCAATAAATGAACAGCTAAACGTATGCCACAGTACTAAGGGTAAGCGGTAGAGGTTCCACATAATGGTCAATCACAAAGAAGGACCCGTTATCCGATGCCTGCAAGACGTGTCATTTCTTTCCACTTCACGTTACATAATACTTTATTTCATTTTTCATAATACGTAAAACCATAGGAAAGAAAATCATTCATCATAATAAGGATCATATCATACACATTCATCAACATCATACAGGGCAACGTCATACATTCATAATTTGCATAAACATGCAACATCATCATCATCATCAAGCCCTATATGCACTCTAAGGCCATAACCATACTCTTACATGCTCTTACGGTTTTCCTTACATCCAAACTTACATCTGCACCTTTCCCCGAAGGCCAGAAGTCGAACTACACCTTCATTCGAGTGCAACAGCCCTATTCGGGCGTATGGACACTCTTCAGTCGCATGGCCTCCATGCGACTGAACATCATGCGACTGGACCCATGCGGATGGTCATCTATGCGAATGAACATCCAATCGTGCGTATGGACCTTGTGCGAATGGGACTACTGCGAATGGGCACCTATGCGACTAAACTCATGCGAATGGACTCATGCGACTAAGCATCTATGCGACTGAACCCTCAGTCGCACATCCCTCATGCGACTGGACTCCCAGTCGTGCGACTGAGTCCCAATCGTGCGAATGACCTTCAATCGCCCTCATTCGGCCGTATGGCCTTCATTCGGTCGCCTAGCCCTAGCTGATGCAGAATGGAGTTCATCCCGAACCCAATCTGCCATTTTCGGCCTCCAAGCTCATCCAAACCCATTCTAAGCCTAAGTTAACCCTCCTGGACCTTAGGAATGTATACCTTAACACCATACAAGCACACACAAGCCCGAAATCATACACTAAACGCATCATACACATCACACCCAAATGGGTCAAACACACACACACATAAAAACGGGTTTTTGACATCTTCCAGCCCCAAAATCAGTTGAAAACAAGTAAATGTGGGGTCCTAGAACTCACACAATCGAGCACAAAGACAAGAGCTTCGATTTGGCTTGCTACTCGACGGATTTGGACACCCGAAACACCCTTTTTTTCCTCTTTTTCTCCTCTTTTCCCCTCTCCTCTTCCTTGTGAGCTGAATTTTGGTGTGTGTGGGGAGAGTGGGCTGCCCTCTCCCTACACATACCACCACATCTCCCAACTTTTCTTCGTTGGCGAGTTTGGTCCCTCGACTTTGGACTTTATTTCTTTTCTTTCTTCACCGGCTCCAAAATAATAAATTTCCGGGTGTTACAGAAAGTAATTCTTCAACGAAATTGTCATCCAAGTCATATTTTTCTGCAAAATTATCAGCGAAATTATCAACCTTTCTGCCGAAACTACAATGTCGAAATTAACTACTCTCACACTTGCTGATCTTGAAAGTGTTGCTCCTAATAGACCTCCAAGACTCATTAATGGAGATAATTTTGAAGATTGGAAGAGATGTCTGAAAGCTTTCTTCTTCTACACTGATCATAATCAATGGGAATCAATTACTTCTGGTCCTCACATACCAACGGTTACTGTTGGTGATGTTGTTTCTCAGAACAAGGACCCATCTTCCTATACTGAAAGAGATCTGAAATTGATTGATCGTGATCAAAAGGCTTTTGGTGCTCTAACTCTCTGTTTAGCTCCAGACATCTACAACCATTTTGCAGAGCATAAAAATGCTAAATCTCTTTACGATGCTTTATGTGAATTTTATGATGGTAATGCTGATTTGGTAAAAGATAAGAGTATTCAGGCTGAAAAAGAGTTCAATTCATTTGTGGGATACAAGAATGAGAGTCTGACAGATCTTACAAACCGTTTCTTAACCGTCTCAAGCACTTTAAAGAAATATGATGAAAGGCTCTCCAACAGTGAACAAGTTAACAGGCTTCTCGATTCTCTTCCACCACAGTGGAGTCTTCAAGTGAGAATGCTTAAACAAGAAAGAGGGTTCACAGATTACAAGCTGATGGATATCATCAATAAATTGAAATCTTTTGAGTTGGATATGAAAAGAAGGAAATATAACTAGACTATGATGCCCACATCTGGTTTTTCTCAAAATGTTGCTTTGTTGTCATCCGCTGCAAACTCTCAAATACAAAATCCAATTCAAGGAGGGAGCAATACAAGTAATTTCTCGAGTGGGAATAGTCATGTTGGAAGAGATTTGGGTAATTCTAAGGCCAATGGTGAAACTCCAATTCCATCAGAAACAATGGCTCTTTTTGGAATGTTTGTTCAGAGCTATGAAGCTCTTGTTGCTGAAGAACTGAAAGGTAAGGGAATGACTATAGAGGACATGTATCAAGTTGATCTTGATGATCTTGATGAAACTGATATTCAATGGCAAATGGCGATGTTAACTTTAAGAGCTCGGAGATTTATGGAAAGAACAGGACGAAAGAACTTTGGTGGTCAATCATCTACTTCAAAACTGGGATTTGATAAGTCAAAATTGAGGTGCTTTAATTGTAAACAATTGGGACATTTCAAACGTGAATGTCCATTACCAATTGTTACAGATCCTAGTAACTCTGGAGTACCAAGACTGACAGCAGAGAAAGAAAAGGAAGAAGTGAATCTAAAAAAGGAGTCGGCTTTGATTTCGAACTTTGACTGGAGTGCAGAGGTGGAAGAAACAAGAACTGAGATCAATCACGCGTTAGTTGCTGAGTTTGTGGAAAGTAATGAAGAGGTAGATGGTGAAGATGGATTTGTGCTGTTCAAGGAATTCAGAAGAGAAAATGAGTCATTTGTAAATGGGAAAGAAGAAAAAGCTGATGGAAATGGGAAAGATGAAACTGCAGGCTTAAGTGAGAAAAGAAATTCAAGAGATGAGATAGGAAAGGAGAAGGATGATGTTGCTGCTACTGTTGAGGAAAAGAAATCAAGTACTCCAGTATGCATGTGTGACAAAGCTTTAGCTGCTGAAAGGATGGTAATGGGACTTCCATATGAGGTAATACAGGATATGTGCTCACCTGCTTGTAAAATTAGATTATTTGGGATTTATAAGGCTAACCGTTTGTTAATTGATAATGAAAAGGATTTAAAGCGTATTAATGCTGAACTTAAAATGAATGAATCAAAATATTTTGTGAAATTAAATGAGGCTTTAAAAGAAAATGATCATTTAAAAAGAATTGTTTTGGAAAGAAATTTCAAGATTAATACTTTGACTGAAAGGGTTGCTCTTGCTGAATTTAAAGCAAGCAAACTTCAGTCAAAGTTAGATAAATGGACTATTTCTGGAATGAAACATGATGATCTTTGTAAATCTCAACGGGGAGCAAGAATTAAAACAGGTTTGGGTTATGAAAATGTACAGGTTTATCCTCCACCTAGTACATACTGTTATTCTCCTATGCTTGTTCCTCATCCTTCTAATGATTTAATCAAAACAGATACTGACAGTATGTCTACAGGTTTAGTGGGGAATAACTCTAAGTACATTCGTGAAGACTACGACTATGGACCAACTAGTGGGCTTGGATGCACTAGTTCTAGTACACCTGAAAATCAGCAGTCTGTTTTAGATCATAAGTCTAGTTTAAATTCTATTTTTGTTTCTAGTTCAAATGTAACAGACTTGAATGTCTCATGTTCTCATGATAGTTTTATTCCATCGTGTAATTCAGATCATGGTAGTGATGATTTTTGTTCTCATAATGAATGTAATGCATCTGATCTTTCTCCAAAAACAACTGAGCAAATTAAAACTAATTGTTTCGAAAAGTTCTTTTCTCAACCTATTCCATCTTTCACACCATTAAATATGACGTCATCTGAGGAATGTATTTCTTCTTCATCTGACACCAGTACCAGTGGTACAAGTTTTACTGATATGTCAGATGAATCTTGTTCTAGTTTTGTAAATAAAAATTCTTGTTCAAATAAACATCAAACTCATGGGTTGTATGAGACATTCAGTGATGTTGATTCTAGTTTGCCTGAATGTGATGAGGAGATTATTATTGATCCTATTTTTACCACATCACATCACAGACCTAGATTCAAACCTCATTGTTTCAGGTGTGGTCAAGAGGATCATCTTGTCAAAAATTGTGCTTCTTTGATTCAAGGATCCTCTAATAGGAACTGTTTTGGAAATAAATTGACAAAATTGGTTAATAATTTCTTCTGTAAAAAATCTGCTTCTTTAAAAAGCAAGGTTGTTCAATCTTGGGTTCCTATTACTCCTGGCTAATTGATTTGTTAATTCTTTTCAGGAGTCCTCGTAAAAGATTGTAAACAGTTTATGGCATGTTGATAGCGGGTGTTCCAAGCATATGATGGGATTAAAGGATTTGTTGACCAACTATCGGATTATAGATGGAGGATATGTAGCTTTTGCTGGTAATAAAAAGGGTGGAAAAATGATTGGACAAGGAGAAGTTACCAATGGTTCTCTCACTTTGGAAAAAGTCAACTATGTTCCCGAATTTGCTTTTAATCTTCTGAGTTTTTCTCAAATCTGCGATAAAGACATTCATGTTCTATTAAAACTGATGAATGTCTATTTTTAAAATCAGAGATTGTAATTCCAGATGATTTGATTCTCATGCGTGCTCCAAGAAAGCATGATAAGTATCTTCTCGATATGAATTCAAGCGAATCAAAGGCTACTGCAACTTGTCTTCTTTCAAAAACATCAACCTCTGAGTTTCTCTTATGGCATCGTCGTTTAGGCCATGTTAATTTTAAGATAATTAATAAATTAGTAAAGAACAACCTTGTTAGAGGACTTCCTTCAAAAGATTTTTCTGTTAATGAAAAGTGCATGGCATGTGCCAAGGGCAAACAACATAAGAAACCTCATAAGCCCAAACTTCTAAATAGCATATCTTGTACTCTTGAGTTGTTACATACTGATTTCTTTGGGCCAATTAGTGTTAAATCTATTGCTAAAAAATCATTTTGTCTTGTTGTTACAGATGATTTCTCAAGATATTCATGGGTGAGGTTTCTTGCACACAAAGGCGAGGTTGCAGAGGAATTGAAGAGATTAATTCTTTCTATCGAATCAATTACTAAGAGAAAAGTTATGGGACTGAGAAGTGACAACGGCACTAAATTCAAAAATCAGATTCTTTATTCATTTTGTGCTCAAAAGGGGATTGTGAGACAATTTAGTGCTGCGAGAACTCCCCAGCAGAATGGTATTGCCGAACGAAAGAATCGCACTCTTGTTGAAGGCGCTCGTACAATGTTGATAGAATCTTCTTTACCCATTATTTTCTGGGCTGAAGCTGTAAATTGTGCTTCATATGTTCTAAACCGGGTGTTGATTGTGAAAGATAAAATGAAGACTCCTTATGAACTTTTTCATAAGAGAAAGCCGCTAATTGATTTCTTTCGACCATTTGGTTGTTCTTGCACTCTTCTGAATACTCAATCTCAAAAGACAAAATTTGGTGTTGTTTCTGATGAGTGTTACTTTTTTGGTTATTCTTCTTCGCAAAAGGCATATCGGGTTTATAACAAAAGAACACGTATCGTTCAAGAGTCGTTCTATGTTATTTGGCAGGAATCTAATCCTTCTGAAGTTAAATCTGAACCAGCATGGTTCTTTGACTCCAATACTGTGTTCAATTCATTCAATCTGCCAGTTTTTGATGATGATACGTCCATTCCAAATACTCAAACAAATATTATTTCATCATCTTCATCGTCTGTTCCATCCAATTCATTAGTAAATGATGCTGTTTCAACTGATGTTAGTTCTTCGTCTCCAATGACTGATCCGGCACCATCATCTGATTCTTTACCTCATACATCTTCTCCTTTACCTGATCCAACACCAAATGATTGATTATGGAATTAATTTTCTCCATACACCTTTAATTTATGACAATGAAGCAGCCATTGGAATTGCTAAAAATCCTATTCATCATTCCCGAACCAAGCATATCGAGACACGGATTCATGCGATTCGTGATGCTCAAGAAAAGGGTTTCATTGATATTATACCCATCGATACAAAAAATCAAAAAGCTGATCTTTTCACAAAAACTTTTGATAAACCTCGTTTTTATGAATTGATTTCTATGCTCGGGTTAATAACTTTTTAAATTTTCATTTTCTGTTCCTTTTATTAAAAAAATAAAATAAAATAATAATTTATGGAAATTATTTATTATTTGAAAATAAAAATTTGGGGGAGTAATTTCATAATTCTGAGATCGGAATTTAAAATGATGAGAAATGATTGTATATTCTCTAAGTATATTTTTATACATGACCGGTGCTTCAATGAGAAATGATAGTAACTGATACTGGATTCTGTTTTACATAAATTTTTAAGGAAAATTGATCAGATTCTTTAACGATATGCTTGATAGACTCAGCCTGACGAATAAAGTAGACAGCAGCTCTATGATTAAATTAAACATCATGCTTAAGAATGTCTGGATTTACTCAATTGTTTTGGCTTGCACAAAAACTGAGTCCTGACAAAAATTGGATTGAGAATGAATCTTTCATCCATTCTGCTTTGATATGTTATCTCCCTGAACCATAGCTGGTATATTCTTGTGTTGATGTATCTTGTGTCTGTGCTAATCTCCTCTGCTGTACAGAAGTACTGACCTGGAGTGATGATCTCCTCTGCTGTATGATAGTACTGACCTGGAGCTCTCATCAGCACATGTTTAAATGGTTATCTCATCTGTTATACGTGAGTATAGATCTGGAGCCCTCACCATTTTGATATAATTATGTCAAATCATCTTATCGATGAGTTCCTTTCAGAATGAAATATTCTGTTTATAATCATTTGCACACTAATGCACAAGCCTTGTTCTGTTTAGATCGATTCAAAATTCAAGAAATCCTGAGGTTGGGTGAGGGTTTTTACCAAATAATTGTGGGGTCCTAACATTCTAAAGCATCTAATTGAACCTTAAACAAATCATAAGCTGTTTGTTGAAAAAGGATAAGGCATGAGTTTAAGTGGACAATTATATCAGCAATCGTTATTGATTTGTTCTAATTTCAATTGTTTCTGTGCAGATTGTGATCAGATCTCGTATTCAGTATGATCTCATTGCCGGTCGATGATTTTTGATCATCTTTATGTTCATAAATATCTAGAGGATGTGATCTCTGATTAATTTAGATCTCATTATGTGATGTGTTTCATGATAAAAAATAATAATAATAAAAAAAACAAAAAAAACAAATAATAATAAAAATAAAAAAAATAATAATAATAAAAAAGGGGGGGTGGTGCCGAAACTATACTTTCGCTAATTGTTTCGCAAGGCGAAACTGCAATTTCACTAGGTTTACTAATTAGTTGTCAACTGGTTATCTCTTAGCGAAATTACAGTTTCCCTAGGCGAAACTGTAAATTCGCCCTGCGAATTTATAGTTTCGCTCTCAGCGAAACTATTTGCTATTTAAGTCGTTTTTGCCAAATTCTTCTCACAATTTCGCAAAAACGATCTGTGTAGGTTCTTAGGGTTAATAGTGACTTTATTTGGCGATTTTGCATTTTGGTTGTGTTTTGGACTGATTAATCGTTTCCTTTGCTTCGCATGTGAGTTTCGAACCATGGAATATCATTTAATCTGGTTAAAATTATCTTCTTTTAAGTCATTTGGATTTTGACTCTTCGGTGGCTTCGATGTTCATCCAGCGAAATTGCAGATTCTTCTGCGAAACTGAACGAAAGTTCTTATCTTCTCAGCGAAACTGTAAAGTTATGCTGTCCGGGCGAACTTAACAGTTTCGCCAAACTATCTTTAGTTTCACAGAATCTGGTCTTAAACTTGTACAGTTTCGCTTGGTCATGTTTTCTTTTGAACAGCGAAACTATTTCTTTTTGAACAGCGAAACTAATTCTTTATAGCGAATCTATGTTTCTGCTTGCAGAAATTAATAGCGAATCTTCTTTAATCTATCTTCACCTTGTTGAAACTGTCTTTTGTTCAGCGAAAATAACATGTTTTAATGAGCGAAACTATTGCTTCGCTTGCCGAAACTGTTAGTGTTCATTGTCGAAACTGTTTTTGTTCAGCGAAATTTCACTGTTTTAGTATTATTTTCTTCTTTTCTTAATTTCTCATTCAATTTATCTGTTTTCTTCATCAGGTTATCATGGCTAATCTCAAATTTGATGAGCGGAATAACATCACAACCATTTTATATGATACTCACCCTAAGGCAGCTGGATTTAGAGATTGTATCAGATGGCTTCAAAGATCACCTATAGCTTATGCCATATCTCATTCGCCTACCATTTATGATCTTCATATTAGAGATTTTTGGCGATCTGCAGAGTATGATACTCGAGGAGATGTACAGCGGATCACTGCCAAAGTTGTTGATCACGAAGTGATGATCACTGCTGAGAATATTTCGAGGATTCTAAGACTTGAAGATGATTTCGGAGATGAAGTAGCTATGACAGATTTTGAGGTGTTTCAAGCCTTTAGAAGTATGGGATATGAGGGACCAGCCTTTGGTTCGAGGAAGGAGATCAAGAAGTCATTCTTATCTAAAGAATGGAGATACATCGCTCATGTTATTATCATGTGTCTAGATCACCGTAAAGGTGGATCCGATGGTCTTAATATTGATTGGGCTAAGGCAATGGTGTTGTGTTGTAAAGGGGAGAAGGCCAATATTGCTAGATTGATTTTTGCGTGTATGGCGGAGAATGTGATGGCTGTAAAGAAAGACAAATGGCTGCTGTACCCTCGTTTTCTTCAGATGATTTTTGATGATCTTATACCTGATGTTCCAAAACATGGAGAGATTAAGAGACTAGTACAGATGAATTCCCGTATCTTTGCTGACTGCTGTGCTATTCGCCACGACTTTAGTGGTAAGATCACCCATCTTTGGGAAAACATGTATCCTCCAGAACGCTGGAACTATATTAGACGGGTGGATGAGTCAGAGAATTAAAGAGCTGAAGAAACAAGAGTACAGCAAGCTGATGCTACAAAGAAAAGGAAGAGATATGCCAAAGAAAAATATTATGATTTTGAGGAGGATATTGCTGCACAAGCTGAGGAAATTAGGGTTGAGAAAGAAAGGAGATCTAAGAAGAAAACTGATTTTGCTGAGCCTGAGCGACGAACCAAGCATAGACATGAAGGATTTACAGCTAGAAGAGAGGCTAGTGAAAATCTTGATGAGGATATGATACGCAACTTGAATACTTCGTTGGCTAATGAACTGAGTATGATTAAGACTAAACTTACAAATCAGGAAATCAGAGAAAGACAGAAAGATGAGGTGATTGAAGGAATGCAGAGGATGTTAGTTGATCAAAACAGACTGGTTAAGAAGTTGTTTGAGGAGATTACACAATTGAAAGCTGCAGCCGGCCTACCTACACAATTGATTCAATCTGAGTTAGACGATTTGACTGATACATCAAAGTACTCATTTCAGAATGTGGGTACTTCATCTAAGGTAGGAGAAGGCACTTCTGGAGCAGCAACTACTGGTGGATGAGAGCAGGAAATTCAAGGAGAGGATGTTGGAAGAAATGATGAGGAAGATATTATTGAGGCTGGGTTTGTAAACATGCAGTTTGACTTTGAAAAAGATCTGGTTGGTGAAGAAGTTGTTGTTACAACTACTACTGAAGGAGTATCTGATAAAGGCAAAGGGTTGGTTGATGAAGAAGAGGAAGATGAACAGCTCATAGACTATGATTCAGAACCTGAGTTTTATGAAGTTGATGAGCGACCATTGATCTATGTTGCTAAGAAGGGAGAGGATGATGCAGATGTTTTTGAAATGGATAAAAATGATTTGTTGGTGAAAGAGAAGGAGGTGGAAGAAATCACTCCTTTGTTCCAACATTTGGAGGGATTAAGCAGGAAGGAAGCTGATAAAAAAATTATAAGCTGGTGTTACAATCCAAGCTTAAAGATGTTTATGATCAAGAGACGGGGAGGAAATATCAGTTATATGCTTAAGAGGAAGGCTTTTAAGACCTTGCCTAAATGGGATTTAAGACGTTTGGCAGCTCTACCTCTGATCAATGCTCACTTAAGTGAAAGAGCCTCATTTCTTGAGAAGGAGATAAAAAATGGACTTAATGATAATTTTGAGTCTTTTGGGTATATGAAAGCTGAAAGAAAGAGATCAAAGAAGGATAAAGACTGGGAGACAGGAAAGGGAAGGATTGTACTAAGAGTTAAACCTCCAAAGACTGTAAATCGGGTAAGATTGGTTGATCCTCTTCCCCAACAACTACAGGGCTTTAAGAAATGGTTTTATGACAATAATACTGCAGAGGCTGTGATCAAAGTTAAACATGGAAAGGAGTTTAGGGTATTTGATCCGATTGAGTTGTTTAGTTTTTGTGATGAAGATCTTTTGGTACTATGTGAAAATCACATTAAAGCTGGGGCTGGAGAGGAAACTAGAAAAGAAGCTAGTTTGTTCATGAATGTTGCTAACAAGATCAGGGGAGTGAGGTCGGAGGTCAAGAAGTTAGCTGAAAGGGTGAGAGCTCAGGATGAGTTTAATATGGATGTTCAAGATCTGACCAGGCAGTTTGCAAAGGCTAGTGGTCATTCTAAAGAAGCTAGTGATGCAGGAAAGAACCATGGAGGATCATTGGCTGAAGCTTC
Organism: Flaveria ramosissima; assembly: GCA_025215565.1. NCBI lineage: Eukaryota > Viridiplantae > Streptophyta > Magnoliopsida > Asterales > Asteraceae > Flaveria > Flaveria ramosissima. Next base: position 37,843,871 of record CM046031.1, read on the forward strand.
TGAGGATGTTGCTGCAGGAGGTGATGAAGACAGATCAATGGCAGCAGAAGAAACTGGAGCTGACAAGTCAAATCAAGAAGAGTGAAGATAGTGAGATCCAACCTAGGGGGAGTATTGAAGATCATGTATAGGTTGGACTCACCTTAGTATAGTTTGTTTACTTTACTTGTAATAGGACTTTTGTTAGTTTCCTTTTGTATGTTCTTTGAATTGTGTATTTTGGTAGTCCAGCGAAACTGTGAGCGAATCTGTAAATTCGCTCACAGTTTATTGTTCTAGTTTACCCGGCGAACTTGTGTTCTGTCGGGCGAAACTGTAGTTTCGGCATGACAGTTTCGCTGGTAGCGAAACTGTCTGCGAAACTACAACTGCTATATATACTTTTGTCAATTCTCATTGTAAGGTAAGCTTGCAAAACCCTAATCGTGGATCATTGTTGCAAGTTACCTATTCCAAGCAGTTATTACACAGAAATATCATTGTGCTTCATGTTATTGATTTTTATTGTTCATTTTGTTATCAAATATGTGTTAGAATTGTATTCTATCTTCTCAATTGTTATTGTTTAGCATGGATGTTAGATATTGAGCAATTCATCACTTCATTTGCACTGTTTTTCGATCACATGGACCAACATGTTCGTACTCCTTTTGGAGATCCGGAGTCATACTTGCCAACATGAGGCAAGACACTTGGACCAAGTCCTCAGTGTATTTCACCCAATTATTGAAGGCCTCCTCATCTTCCTCATTGGGTTGATCGGGAATCGGATCGTCTAAAATATATGACCGTTTCTCTTGCTTGAGACAATTCTCAAGTTTCGAAACCAATCGATAATGTTGTTATGGTTTAGACGCTCCTTTTGGAGAATGGTTCTTAGTGATAGGGTATGAGCGGACGGGATATCATTGTTTTCATTGTTGTTGGTGGCCATCTACAAAATTTAACAAATTTCAATTTTAGTATTGTTGATATTATCATATTTTAATTATTAATACCCTTTTATGTGTCTTACACAATTTAAAATTCTAGAATCCAACGTTACATTTAAATAGTGGTTAGGTGACCTTTATCCCATTATTTAAATTAACAAGGTAGTCAACGTTTGACAATTGCAACTCTTTGCAACTTCTAGAGGTATGGGATCGACTTAAACATCATATGTATAGTCGGCATGTTAATCCCATCAAAACCATTTGTAAACCACATTGTAGGTGATCAATTTAACATGGTTTGCAAATCAAGTCATCCTACTTACACACACATGTGGGTTTACCAACACAAGTGGTTAGGTGACCTTTATCCCACAAATATGGTATTCCCACCTCAAATCACAAGTTCCCTCAAAATGTTTAGGTGACCTTTATCCCATTAAGAGTTTCCAAGTGACTCAAGTATTGTGCAAAAGGATGGTGTTAAACTTGTTTTCAAAAGAAATTTTAAGTTTTCATAATCCTAGTTTAGAAAACTCTATGTAGCTTGTATTTGCATGCTTTTAAACACATGGTACCCTATGGTTCTCATTTGAATAAAACCCTTTTTATTAAAATCATTAATCCTTTTAATAAACTTTTATTAACCACTTAATGATAAGGAACCATAATTTTTCAGCTTCTTATGTTTGTTAATAAGTTTGTTATGCATTTCCTTATATCAAACAACAACCATAAAACAAACAACCAAACAAGCACAACCATACAATCACAAGTGCATAACCATAGCCACTAAGTTGACTACACTTGTTTGCCATCACAAGTGTTGTTATTTGGTCTTTCCTAAGGATTAATAATAACATATTAAAATGTGTCCATGAACTCCCACTTGAATCCGCATCCAAATGCTTCAAGTGTCCATGTCTTTGTGTCCTTCCTTTGTATCTTCTTTTGAGTCTCCAACTTGTGCATCTTCTTTTACAAAAATTATATCCTAATATAATTTTTGTAATAAAAGAAATTCACCTAATCTATTTATTACATAACCAAAGAATAAATAAATTACAACCCAAAGATACAAACACAAAATTATTATTACAACCCTTTAATGAATAAAAGCAAACATGACAAACATTCAACCAAATGCAAAACACACTTGGTCAAGGCTAAGTTATACACCAAAACACGTATCTAAATACAAGATTCAATAACAAAATGAACTCCATTTTTAACCCTTAAAATTTTAGCCAACAAAAACCAAGATTCTTAGGGTCTTTGTCCAAACAAAATAATCAACCATTTGACTTCAATCTTTCAAGATTTATTCTAAAGCATGTAAAATAAAACTTGAAAGACAAGGGATTCATATAACCAAAACAACTCAGCCCCTAATGGGTTGAGAAAGTCTAACAAAACTAATTTTTCTTGGACTTTTGAAGCAAGTTTTCCACATAACCAGCTCTAGATGCCATTGTTGGGTTTGTTGCAAGTTTATCAAAGATAGTTTAATTGTTTAAACAAAATGCAGCGGATATAAAGTGATATAAAACTTGTTTTAGTTGCTGAAAATAAACCATTTATTAATCAACATAACAAACCCAAGAACAAGGATCAAATATATGTGAAAAGAAATGCTATCAAACATAAACAACCATAGGGTGTTCTTAGAATACAACCTTTCTAAGAACAAGAAGATGATGATGGAAATCGATGGAGAAGATGATGATGTTCTTGAATGGAAGCCTCCAAAGAAGAAGACCTCAAGCTAGTATACCCACAAGCTCCTTGCCAAACACCCAACTAGTTAGGAAGTTGAACACCAAACCTCTTCTTCTTATGCTTTCTTGCAAATTTGAAATTTCAGCCAAGGAACCCCTTTCAAATCCAAAAATCAGCCAAGGAAGAAGAAGAGAGAGTATTTCTTCGTGTGTGAGAGAGAGTGTGTATGTAGTGGAGTGTGAACATGGTTTAAGTCTTGTATTAAAACAAGACAAAAGGAATCCCAAGGAGACCACCCAAGGGGCGGCCGAATTTTGGTTCAAAATGGGTTCCCACCCATTTTAATTTTATAAACTTTTTCACACTCTTTAACCCATATGTTTATAAAATTAAACCCCCTTTTAATTTTATAACTTTAACACACTACAATTTGTTATTATTTAACCTACTTAAATAATAATACAAATAATTTCTCATGAACAAATTATCAATATAATTTGTTCTATTTCAAATGCAATAGTTTAGAAAACCCATTTTCTAAACTGGTGTCAATATTTATTTGTTTGATCACATTAACAAATAAATATTTATTGGTGTTTGTTTAGCCTGTTATTGGGTATGACCCGATTTGGATCATAACGTACTAACCACATCAATCTTGTATGTGTCTTGGGCGTACAAAATCCAACACAAAGTTGGTTGTGAATTGTTCTCGTTGAGTTTTCGGTGGGAGGGGATTGATTTCAAGGGTCATCATGTTGTTTCGTGTCCGATTCTTGTTTTGATTTAAACAATAGATTTTACATTCTGTTTATGATTGATTAGTGTGATTGCAATGATTATTGTAATCGTATTGGATTAGATTGGTTCACGAGTGTGTTTACAAAGCAAGAGAATCAAAACAACATAGCATTGAAGGTTGTGATGGAAAGCAAAAAACGAGCTACTGTTGTGTAATGTTTTTGTATAACTAGTTCATTTCCCGTTTATTTAGTTAACAATTTTGAATACATTGATGCACCAATATGTAGTTGCGCAATTTTTATCAAAATACAAGTAAATATTAAATACTTGATCGTGTCAGCTTCAATTGCTTTCTTTTTCATCGACCACACATCATGTCTCTGTATGATTTATGATTACTTTCATTCCGTTAGTTTAATTTGATTCTCAATTGTTAATGAGTGAATACGAATAGTTTCTTGATCCTTTGCACCTTTTTCCTAGCCTAGATTGTTAATAAAGTATTTTGTATATGCATAGTTGTCATTTGATTGATTCGGTGGATTGTTGAGGCAAGAGTGTTTGAAGTTTGTTGTGAATTGTTCCCCTTGAGTTTTGGGCGTGAGGGGATTGATTTCAAGCGTCATTCATGTTGTTTCTTGTTTGATTTTTGTTTGGATTTAAACAATAGATTTTACGTTCCATTGGTGATTGATTAGTGTGATTGAAATCGGATTGGATTAGATTGGTTCACAAGTGTGTTCACTGGGCAAAAGAATCAAAACAACATAGTATTGAAGGTTGTTATGGAAAGCAAAAAACTATGCACGCGAGAGCTGCTGTTGTTTAATGTTTTTGGATAACTAGTTCATTTCCCGTTTATTAAGTTAAGCATTATTGAATAATTTGATGCACCAATATGTAGTTGCACAATTTTGATTAAAATACAAGAAAATCTTATTTATTTGGTCGTGTTAACTTGATTTGCTTTCTTTTTCATCGACCACCCATCATGTCTCTGTATGATTTAAGATTACTTTTCGTTAGTATAATTTGATTCTCAATTGTTAATGAGTGAATACAAATAGTTTATTGATCCTTTGCACCTTTTTCCTTCCCTAGATTGTTAATAAAGTATTTTGTGGATGCATAGTTGTCATTTTGATTTTTTTTGGTGGATTGTTGAGCCAAGAGTGTTAGAATTTGGTTGTGAATTGTTCGCAGTGAGTTTTGGGCGTGAGTGGATTGATTTCAAGGGTCATTCATGTGGTTTCGTGTTTGATTTTGGTTTTGATTTAAACAATAGATCCTACTTTCCATTTGTGATTGATTAGTGCGATTGCAATGAAGATTGTAATCGGATCTGATTGGATTGGTTCACGACTGTGTTTACAAGGCAAGAGAATCATAACTCCATAACGTTGTGGGTTGTCATAGAAATCAAAATACTATGCACGTGAGAACTATTGTTGTTTAATGTTTTGGATAACAACTTCGTTTCCCGTTTATTTAGTTAAGCATTCGTGAGTACTTTGATACACCAATTTGTAGTTGCACAATTTTGATTAAAATACAAGTAAATCTTATTTATTTGGCTGTGTTAACTTGATTTGCTTTCTTTTCATTGATGACACATCATGTTTCTGTATGATTTATGATTACTTTCATTCCGTTAGTTTAATTTGATTCTCGATACTTAATGAGTGAATAAAAATAGTTTCTTGATCCTGCCACCTTTTTCCTTGCCTTGATTGTTAATAAAGTATTTTGTGGATGCATAATTGTCATTTTGATTTTTTTAGGAGGATTGTTGAGGCAAGAGTGTTCGAAGTTGGTTGTGAATTGTTCGCAGTGAGTTTTGGGCGTGAGTCGATTGATTTCAAGGGTCATTCATGTGGCTTCATGTTTGATTTTGGTTTTGATTTAAACAGTAGATCCTACTTTCCATTTGTGATTGATTAGTGTGATTGCAATGATGATTGTAATTAGATCTCATTGGATTGGTTCACGAGTGTGTTTACAAGGCAAGAGAATTATAACTCCATAGCGTTGTTGGTTGTGATAGAAATCAAAATACTATGCATCCAATAACTACTGTTGTTTAATATTTTTGTATTATAAGTTCCTTTCCCATTTATTTAGTTAAGCATTCATGAGTACTTTGATACACCAATTTGTAGTTGCATAATTTTGATTAAAATACAATTAAATCTTATTTATTTGGTTGTGTTATTTTGATTAGCTTTCTTTTTCATCAACCACACATCATGTCTCTATATGATTTATGATTACTTTCATTCCATTAGTTTAATTTTATTCTCGATTGTTTTTGAGTGAATACAAATAGTTTCTTGATTTTTGTTTTGATTTAAACAATAGATTTTACGTTCCATTTGTGATTGATTAGTGTGATTGCAATGATGATTGTAAACGTATTGGATTAGATTGGTTCACGAGTGTGATTACAAGGCAAGAAAATCAAAACAACATAGCATTGGAGGTTGTTTTGGAAAGCAAAAAACTATGCACTCGAGAGCTACTATTGTTTAATGTTTTTGTATAACTAGTTCATTTACCGTTTATTTAAGCATTTTTGAATACTTTGATGCACCAATATGTAGTTGCACAATTTTGATTAAAATATACGTAAATCTTATTTATTTGGTCGTGTTAATTTGATTTGCTTTCTTTTTCATCTACCCCACATCATGTCTCTATATGATTTACAATTACTTTCATTCCGTTAGTTTAATTTTATTCTCGATTGTTAATGAGTGAATACAAATAGTTTCTTGATCCTTCGCACCTTTTTCCTTGCCTAGATTGTTAATAAAGTATTTTGTGGATACATAGTTGTCATTTTGATTTATTCGGTAGATTGTTGAGGCAAGAGTGTTTGAAGTTTGTTGTGAATTGTTCACAGTGAGTTTTTGTAAGGCCCTGTTTCCGGAACGCTTACAGTCGAATAATCATTACACATCATATTTTAAATTACATATACTTTCATTTAAACAACGTAGCGGAATAATTTAACAAAAACCATTTCATATATTAATATTTGCTTTTGCCAAATAATACAACATTGTTAAAATTACAAATAATCGTTTGGTTGCATTACAACACAAAAACATCATTATTACATAAATTGGATGCCATCCAAAACTTGCCAAGTAGCTTCACCCCGTGCCATCCGCAGCAACAATTATCTGCCAACTGAAAATGCATAAAAGTCGTCGTTCCTAAGTGAGTTCTAGTTCTATAAAATGTATTATACTTTACTTTCGTTCAAAACCTTTCATTTGCTTTCATCCGTGATCACACATCATATGTACACATAGATAATATTTATTATTATCTTTAATTATCATTCTTCATTCTTCCATCATTCATTATCGTACGTATCACATGTTTTGTTCATTCATCATTATCTTTCACTTTAGTCTGGACCAATGTCATGTGCTATACCCCGAACATTGTGCACGAAGCTGGTACTAGGCCGTAGTCTATAAATAGACCCTAAACATTGTGCACGAAACGGACTCTAGTACCTAGGACAAGCAACAAGGGTCCCATACATTTGGTCAATCACAAGGATTAGACCCCTGTGTGCATCCTTATTGGTTAGCTAAATCGTAAACAGTTGAGCTAACACCCTTCATTGGGTGTGCAGCTCCTTCCATTTTGCTTTCAAGACTTCTCATTTATTCTTTATGTTCCACTTTCATTATCTTAAATCTTTCACTTTGTTAAGATAATACTTTACGTTCATTAACATAATCACACCACATAAATCCACGAAATAATGTGTAATAAGGAACATAAAGAAACAGGCCATAAACATACATAACATCAACATCCATGCTCATCATACTTAAAACATCCCAATTCATAGCCTAAAAATCCTTTCTTTCCAAAATTTTAGAAAATTTTCTAAGTCCTTAGGTGCATGGGCATAATGCAAGCGCATGGCCACTATGCGGGCGCATGACTGCTTAGGCGCATGGGCAGTTTCTAGGCACATGAGCACTATGCTGGCGCATGAGCACTATGCGGGCGAATAAATACTCAGGCGTATGGGAAAAGTTGGGCTCATGGGCACTGTATGGGCGCATGACCAACACTTAGGCGTCTAAATAATTTTTCTGGGTGGATGGACACTATGCAGGCGCATGGGCCTGACTTAGGCGCATGGGCACTTAGGCGTTTGGGCAGTTGGGCGCATGGGCAACTACTTTCTAACTAACATCATTTCAGACCCAAATCATCATCCGAACATGTTTCAAGCCTAGTTTCTAACAAGACAAACATAAAACCATAAACATAAACAAGATCATTCCCAAACATACACCCACCCAACAAGGCATACACATAAACAAACGGGTACACACCCAACAATTATAAAAACGTTACAACATGCATTTCCAGCCCCAAAACAAGCTAAAACATTTATAACCGGGGATCTAGAACTCACCTTATGAAACTTCTGGGCAAAACTCCTCCAAACCCGAGATCTCTATGAGTTCAAACACCTAAAACCCACCAAAAGCACACAACCGAACACATAAAAACTTATAAGCACACACCCGAGGCTGAAAACCAGCCAAGAATAAGCTAAAACACCAAAAACTAACCTTGAATCAGCTTTTTCTTCTTCTTCTTCTTCTTCTTCTTCTCTCTAAAACCCGAAAGAATTCAGTTCTTTCTCTCTCTCTAGAACCAGGAAAAGGTGATGGAACATGGGTGTGGGAGGCAACACCCACTTTTGTACAAATTATTATAAACGTTTGTCCCATGTACAACTTTAACCTCTACTATTGAAATATTTTGCTTTTTCTTCCTTTTTATTCTCTTTCTTTTCTTTTAAGATTTTCCAGGTGTTACAGGTCCACCCTCTTATATAGGTTTCATCCTTGAACATGTTACTCCTCAAACAATTGTGGGTAATGCTATCTCATCTCCCCCTCTGCCTCCCACATAGACTTGGATCCCTATCTATGCTTCCATTGTACTCGTACAAAGGGAACCACTTTATTCCTTAGCGTCCTCTCTTTCCTGTTGATAATGGCCACTGGTTGTTCAACATAATTCAACCGTTCGTCTACCTCGATATCCTCAAGTGGCACCACTATGTCCTCATCGGCTAAGCACTTTCTCAGATGTGATACATGCAACGTCGGATGAATTCCACTTAACTCATCGGGCAACTCCAACCTATAGGCCACCTCTCCTACTCGAGCAATGATTCGAAAATGTCCTATGTACCTCGGGCTCAACCTGCCCTTCTTTCTAAACCGAATGATACCCTTCCAAGGTGAAACCTTTAGCATAACTTTATCACCCACCTTGAATTCAATTGGTGTACGTATCTTATCAGCATACGACTTTTGCCTATCTTTGGCTGCCTTCATAAAGGCTTTGGTCTTCTCCAATTTCTCAGTCGTAGCCTCAATCACATCGATACTCCCTAACTCCTTCTGACCAATGTCACCCCAACATACAGGCGTTCTACATCTCCTACCGTATAGCATCTCATATGGTGGCATACGAATGTTGGCATGATAACTGTTGTTGTATGAGAATTCAGCTAACGGTAAGCGTTCGTCCCAACTTCCTCCAAAATCAATTACCGATGCTCGGGGCATATCCTCAAGCTTCTGGATGGTTCTCTCTGATTGACCATCTGTCTGAGGATGATAAGCCGTGCTAATATGTACACCATGACGAGTTACAATCTTCTTAGTAAACAGATCCACCAACCTCTCAGATGAATATGTTTCTCGGATCGGTAGAAAGTGAGCACTCTTCGTCAGACGGTTGACGATCACCCATATAACGTCATACCCTCTTGCTATAAGAGGCAGCTTTGTGATAAAGTCTATGGTAATGTGCTCCCATTTCCGCTCTGGTATATCCAAAGGTTTGATCTTCCCATATGGCTTCTGATGCTCCGCCTTCACTTGCAAACAAGTAAAGCACTCACTCACATACTCCGCTACGTCATGCTTCATTCTCGGCCACCAATAATCTTTCTTCATGTCGTGATAAATCTTTGTAGCACCTGGATGAATGGAGTATCGAGTCATATGAGCCTCCTCCATGATCTTTCCACGTAGATCCCCATAACAAGGAATCCACATCCGCGCAGATCGGGTTCTAACACCGAGAGTGTTCTCACCCAACTCTGTGACTAGACCCTTCATCATTTCTAAGTTAATCTGGTCTTCTTTCAGTGCTTCATCCTGAAATTCCTTGACCTACTTCATCACATTGGAGGTCATAACCAATGGATAAGCCTTCACCCGGATTGGTTCGGGTCTCTCCTTTCGGCTAAGGGCATCCGCCACTACGTTGGCTTTGCCCGGATGGTAATGGATTTCACAATCATAATCCTTTATAAGCTACAACCATATCCTTTGCCTCATATTTAGGTCCTTTTTCTCAAAAAAGTACTTCAAGCTCTTGTGGTCGGTAAAGATAGTGCACTTCGCCGCGTACATATACTGCCTCCAAATATTTAATGCAAAGACCACAGCTGCTAGTTCCAAGTCAGGAGTAGGGTAATTAACCTCATGGACCTTTAACTGTCGGGATGCGTAGGATATAACCTTCCCTCTTTGCATCAACACACAACCCAATCCCGAATAAGAAGCATCCGAATAGACTACCAAGTCTTCGCTTCCTTCGGGTAATGATAGAACTGGAGCTTGTGTCAATCTCGTCTTTAGCTCGACGAAAGCCTTCTCTTGTTCTTGACTCCATACAAACTTCACGTCCTTTCGAGTCAACTTGGTCAATGGAGAAGCTATCTTTGAGAAGTCTTGGATGAATCTCCTTTGGTAGCCCGCCAATCCCAAGAAACTACGAATCTCGGATGGCGTTTTTGGAGACTTTCATTGCATCACCTCCTCCACTTTAGCAGGTCGACCAGAATCCCTTCAGGGTTCACCACGTGACCCAAAAAATAAACTTCTGTCACACCCCGAGCCCAGGTAGGGTGGTACATCATAGACTAGCATCACATATGGCAGCGGAAACAAACCATCATAAGAGCACAAAAGGAGAGAACATCACATGGCATTTAATATTTAAAGAAAACCAGGGCTAGAAAAAGATCTAGCCCCCAAATCAAATTGTACATCCAACATAAGGACAAAGTGTAATGATCAACAATAATTATATATTGTTCAAATTGTTTTTAAAATCAGACAAGCCAATGCCATGGTCATGGTGCTAGGTCAAGGTCTTCAGCAATAGCTAGAGTCCCTTCATGGATTAGCTGAAACATGCTTAAAAAGAAATTGTGTCAACTAAAAAGTTGGTGAATTCAGTGCTTAAAGTTTAAAAACAAAAGGATTCAATAGAATCAACATTTGATTTAAAAGAATCAAAGATTCACTGTTGTGGGGGATCACAATCAACCCTGCACTCAGTCCCGGCTAGCCTCTTCAAAAGTTATGTTTTACCGGTTAATCCCGAAGGAAGAACTGAGCCTCAAAACAGTGGACCATACCTGCCGGATGATTCACCTAGTATCTTATAAAAACTTTTCACATGCCACAAATGACCCCACAGGATCTTAGTGTGGTACCCTTCCCGTTCATCACGGAAGAATTCCCCAAGTAGATCTACCCATATAAAACAAGCGGTTCACACAAGAATTCATGATCGTGATACAAATATAAGAAGGTTCTAACATTAACCCCAATATTAAAGCATCATACAATAGCTCATAAAAGGTTTCAATTCAAATATAGCATGTATCATCCAAAAAACAGTAGTAAAAAGGGAACACTAGAACTCACCTTAAAAATTCAAGCAAAAAGGGTTCTTCGTGCCGGGAAGGAGTCTCAAGTCTAGAACCCTACCATCAAGATTTAAGTGTTAATCCACTAAGTCTAGGGTTATGTAGATGCACTAGGTGTGTCATGAGGTTGATGTCTTACTAGCTTTTGATTTGCTAAGTCTTTAAATAAAAAGTTTCCTTTTATGGAAAGTTAGGGTTTCTTAGGAAAGAATACATTCTTTACCATGTTAGATCATCTATATAAGTTAGCTTGAGTCTTCTAAATGGTTATTAGTCCAAGGGTTCGGTTTATTAAAGTTTAGCAAAATTTACAGTTTAGTCCTCCAAGTTTCCAAAATTTACACTTTCTACCCCAAAGTTTGATTTCTTGCATTTAATGACTTTTATGGCCAAATATTAGGTTCTTAGAGTTAATTAACTTATTTTAAGTAAGTTTATACCAAGATTTCAGAAATTAGGTCCGGTTTTCATATTTTTATGTCTTACGTTACCGGTTACGGTAAAACCGAAAGTTTTTAACGGTTAAGTGTCGATTTTCATATTTTTAAGTCTTAGATCCACTAAATATTATTTTAAGGACTTTTTATAAGTTTTTAATCTGTTAGAAATGTATTTCAAGCTCTTTTTAGGTGAAAGTCTAAATTTTAAATTTAACCCGTTAAAACGCGTTTTTAACCGAAATTGACCGCTTAAAAACTTGTTTGAGCAATTCTTAACATCTTTGAAAATATTATGACATTTATTTTACTGAAATAACACGGCTTCTATGGGTTTTTATTTTTACTTCATTATCTCTAGAATTTTCCTCAAAACGTTGCTCGGTTATTAGCCGTTTTTAGTTAAAAATTCCTTTTTAACTTGTCCTTTGACCATTTAATCACAAATCCGGTGCAAACACTTTTTTAACCATTTTAGAACATGGAATACTTTTTAAGATGGTTAAAATCCAAGTTTTCTTATTTTTAAGTCATTTTACCACTTTTTGGGTCCCCGAATATGTCCAAATTGCTTACAAGTCTATGACATTATTATTTTCAGCCATTAACATCTCATCCTACACCCAAAATCATCCAAAACCTACTGAAATATCATCTCTAACTCACGGGTTCAACAAACAACCTATGAACAAGATGGAAACTTAAAGATTACACCATTTTCATCCATTACACATGTGTAAAACATTATAACTTGTGATTATATATTACCCAAACCATTTGTAACCTTAAAATCAGGTTATTAGAAGGTTAGTAAACTAATTTAGGGCAGGTTACATGCTTAGCTTCGGATGATTACAAGTTGTGCAAGTTGGATGGTGTAATAACACCCAAAAAGAGGGTTTTCTAGGTGTAAATCGGGTTACACCTATAGAATGACTTATATAACAAGTGTGATACCTTCAAGAACGTGAAAAGCTCTTCAAGAAAAAGTTTGTACCAGAAAGTTTCTGTTAGATACAAGAATGGTAAGATCTTTGAGTGAAAAATGAAGAAAACACATGAAATGACCAAATTGGGTGACATGAAGCTTACACTTGGTGTAGCTCATGGTTTGGAGAGTGTAGATAGACAAGAATGTCCTGGAAACCTTTGAACAAAGTTGGAAAATCTCGAACAAATGCTGGATAACCACGAGCTTGCAAGATTCTAGCACTAAAAGCTCACAAACCTTCACTTCTTTGCGGTTTTGATGCTTGGCCGATAGTATGTTGTTGTGTATCTTCGAAAACAAGCTGGAATGAAGAGGGAATTTGAGAGTGTGAGTGTGTGTTTTCTTGTGGAGAAATCCAAAAATGAGAGAAGATAGTGAGAGAGGAATGAGAGGTGTAGTGTCTTGCATGTATGGAGAGTGGGTAGAAGAGGTGGTGGTGTAGAAGAGAGGAGAGTGGAGGAGAGGGGGCGGCCGAGATTTGGCTTCTAGTGAGGGGATTTTTGATTTAATTTTAATGGTGATATTATTATGTAGTATTATTTGTAGTATTGGGTAGTATATTAGATGGTATAATTTGGTTAGTTGATGTCTCTTGTGCATGATCATGCATGCATAATCCGAAATTTTTGAGTTTCATACACACCTTAATAGTTTCAAATAATGATTTAAATATTGCATGGGTGGCTAATTAACTTTCTCGGGACACTAAGATTTCCCTAGCTAATGCTTGATCTAGATAAATCATCACAAAAAGGCACTTAAAGTAACAAAATAGTGAACACTAACAATAATAATAATAATGCTAATAATAATATTGGTAATGATATTAACATTAATATTAATTGAATTGGGTAATGATGCAGGTTGATAAGGTTAGAATTAGAACCTAGAGGTCGGTTGTCATAACTTCGCACAACCAGAACGCGCACTTGGAGAACTTGGCATACAGCTTATCCCTTCTAAGCATCTCCAACACTTCCCGAATGTGACATGCATGAACCTCCTCTCTTCTTGAATAGATCAAGATATCGCTGATAAACACAATTACTGCATTATCTAGCATCAGCCGACAAACATGATTCATCAAATCCATAAAAGCAGCTGGCTCGTTGGTTAAACCAAAAGACCTAACAAGGAACTCATAATGTCCATATCACATACGAAAATTTGTTTTAGGAATATCTTTGTCCTTCACTTTCAGCTGATGGTAGCCAGATCGAAGATCTATTCTCGAGAACCAACTGACACCTTAGAGTTGATTGAATAAGTCATCAATTCTGGGTAGTGGATATCGGTTCTTGACCGTCAACTTGTTCAACTCGCGGTAGTCGATGCACATCCTCATACTACCGTCCTTCTCTTCACAAACAAGACCGGAGCACCCCAGGGAGAGATACTCAGTCGAATGAATCCTTTATCCAACAATTCTTGCAATTGAACCATCAGTTCCTTGATCTCGAATAGAGCCAATCGATACGGTGCCTTAGTAACAGGTTGGGAACCAGGTATCAGATCGATTTGGAACTCGATCTCGCGGTCCGGTGGCACACCTGGCAAAACCTCTGGGAACATGTCGGAAAGTCATACACAACCGGTACGCCGGACAATCGTGGTACTAACGTGTCCACATCCTTCACATATGCCAGGTAAGCGCTACACCCACGCCTCATGCACTTCCCCGCCACCGCCATCGAAACCACCTTCGGGATCGTGGTAACTCGATCATCGTAGATCATCACCGAACTCCCTTCAGGCGTTGTCAGTCGGGTCATCTTCTTGCGACACATAATATTTGCCTCATAGGCTGATAGCCAGTCCATCCCTAGGACTACATCGAACCCACCTAAGGTCATCACAAACAGTCTAGCAGGAAACTATGACCTTCTAATTCTATGTCTCAACCTTCTATTAGATAAGAAATCTTAGTAGACTTACCTATGGTAGTTTCTACATCGAAGAGCTCATCAATGCTACTACTCCTAATAGGCAACTTAGCACAAAAGGCAGGAGAAACGAAACTCCTACTAGCACCAGAGTCAAATAATACAGAAGCAAGAGTTTGGTTTACAAGAAACGTACATGACACAACATCGGGGTCCGTCCTAGCCTCCTTCTGGGTCATCGTGAATGCTCTGGTGCTCGCCTTCTGCCCTTCATTTCCTGCCTTCTTCATTGCGCCAGAACTTTCAGTACTCGACTTCTTGCAATCCCTGTTCAAATGACCCTCTCCACCACAGTTGAAGCATCTCACCACCCCACACTCTCTCGCCATGTGACCGGGCTTCCCACATTTGAAGCAGACATTCAATCTCCACCTACACTCTCTGGTATACTCCTTCCTGCATTTACCACACCTTTTCGTCCCGACATCGGGTGTAGTTACACGTCGGTCATCCACCCGTGCACTCTTGTGGCTTGGAGGGACACCACCACGTCCACACCACTTCCTATTCCAGTTCTTGTCACCGCCACCTTTCTTGCTCACCTCCACCACTGCCACCTCTCTCTCATCATACAACCTACCTGCCAGATCAACCATTGACTTAAAAGTGCTTGGTCGGGCGGCGATCATGTGCCTGCGGATATCCGCTGACAAACCATGGATGTACCTCTTCATCTTTCATGACACAGGCGTCACCTGATCTGGCACCAGCCTTGCCATCTCGTTGAACTTAGTGCTGTACTGTTGGTATGTCATGGTTCCCGCCTCTTGCTGCAAGAACTCCCTCTCAACCTTGTCAAGTTCCCGGTAAGGACAAAACTCATTGATCACCATCTTTTTCAGCTCACCCCACATCATGTTTCCAATTCCCTGCTGCCCTCGGCCTGGATAATATTGTCCCACCAACATAAAGTCAAGTCCCCAAATGAGTTAGTGGTAAACTTCACCTTCTTATCCTCCCTACATTCCCTGATATCTAACACAACCTCCATTTCTCTCACCCATCGGTAAGCAGCAGTAGCGTTACTGTTGCTATCACAAGTCCGGGGCTTGCATCTCTGGAATGCCCCATAATTATAGCCCCGTGTTGTTTCTTGTATAGCTTTCTCCTCCTCCTCGTCACTCGAGACAACCGTCTTAGTCTCCGGTTGTTCCCTATCTCCTCTCCCATCATTCCCCCTCTCAGTAGGTCTCTTCTTTTCCTTCTTCTCATCCTCCTACACAACCTGAATCACTTCAGTCACTAAAGACAGCAGGATCGTCCGCATGACCTGATGAACCTCATCAACCA
This sequence comes from Flaveria ramosissima, assembly GCA_025215565.1. Taxonomy (NCBI): domain Eukaryota; kingdom Viridiplantae; phylum Streptophyta; class Magnoliopsida; order Asterales; family Asteraceae; genus Flaveria; species Flaveria ramosissima. The sequence goes on from CM046031.1 coordinate 37,859,710, forward strand.
CAGCCTCCTTCACTAAGGCCAATAGATTAGCGCTCTCATCGCCACCTTCCGGGTGATGGGTCTCGGGCTTTTTAGGTGCCCTTTCCACATCCTTAGCCCTGCTTCTGGTGGCACACGATCCAGCACCACGTCCACCACGACCTCCACCTCGAGAAGCCTTAGAAGATCTACCACCAGCCATCCTCTAAACACACTATAAGATTCAAACACCAACACGGTCATTCAAGGTAATAGCTCAATTTATGTCAAGTATAGTAAGTCCCTAACTACAATAGCCAGTTGTGATTACCCACTTACTTTACTCTTCATACCCCAAGCATTTCCTATCCCGACTACATCAGTATCTAAATCTACTAAGAGCACAAAGATCAAATAGCATGCGCACATAATACCGGTTAACATTAAAGAAAATAGCTGATGACATGTAGCTACTTGGGCTGGCATCCTTCCATTTGTCCCATTCTCAGTTTAAGTTTACGTTTTTGAAATAATTTACCCATTTCTCTTAAACTTTGGCTTTAATACAAACTTGTAAGGCCCCACTTCCGGAACGCTTACAGTCGGATAATCATTGCACATCATATTTAAAAATAGATATACTTTCATTTGAACAACACAGCGGAATAATTTAACAAAAACCATTTCATATATTAATAATTGCTTTTGCCAAATAATTCAACATTGTTAACATTACAAAACATCATTTAGTTGCATTACAACACAAAAACATCATTATTACATAAAATGGATGCCATCCAAAACTTGCCAAGTAGCTTCAACCCGTGCCATCCCCAGCAACAATTACCTGCCAACTGAAAATGCATAAAAGTTAGCGTTGCTGAGTGAGTTCTAGTTTTGTAAAATGTATTATACTTTACTTTCATTCAAAACCTTTCCTTTTCTTTCATTCGTGATCACACATCATACGTACACAAAGGCAATATTTATTATTATCTTTCATCATCATTCCTTATTCTTCCATCATTCATTACCGTACGTGTCGCACGTTTCGTTCACTCATCATTATCTCTCACTTTCATCTAGACCAATGTCATGTGCTATACACTGAACATTATGCACGAAACTGGTACTGGGTTGTAGTCTATAAATAGACCCTAAACATTGTGCACGAAGCTGACTCCAGTACCTGGGGCAAGCGACAAGGGTCCCATATGTTTGGTCAATCACAAGGATTAGACCCCTGTGTGCATCCTTATGGGTTAGCTAAACCGCACATAGTTGAGCTAACACCCTTCATTAGGTGTGCACCTCCTTTCATTTTATTTGCAAGACTTTTCATTCATTCTTTACGTTCCAATTTCATTATTTAAAATCTTTCACTTTGTTAAGATAATACTTTACGTTCATTAACATTATCACACCACATAAATCCACGAAATAATATGTAATAAGGAACATAAAGAAACAGCCCATAAACATACATAACAACATCAACAACATCCATGTTCATCATACTTGAAACATCCCAAGTCATAGCCTAAAAATCCTTTCTTTCCACAATTTTAGAAAATTTTCTCAGTCCTTAGGCGCATGGGCATTATGCCGGCGCATGGGCATTATGCAGGCGCATGGCCACTATGCGGGCGCATGACTGCTTAGGCGCATGGGAACACTTAGGCGCATGGGCAGTTTCTAGGCGTATGAGCACTATGCTGGCGCATGAGCACTATGCAGGCGCATGACTACTCAGGATTATGGGAAAAGTTAGGCGCATGGGCACTATATGGGCGCATGGCCAACACTTAGGCGTCTGAGTAAATTTTCTAGGCGCATGGACACTATGCAGGCGCATGGGCCTGACTTAGGCGCATGGGCACTTAGACGTTTGGGCAGTTAGGCGCATGGGCATCTACTTTCTAACTAACATCATTTTCAGACCCAAATCATCATCTGAACATGTTTCAAGCCTAGTTTCTAGCATATCAAGCATCAAAACAAACATAAAACCATAAACATAAACAAGATCATTCCCAAACATACACCCATCCAACAAGGCATACACATAAACAAACGCGTACACACCCAACAATTATAAAAACGTTACAACATGCATTTCTAGCCCCAAAACAAGCTAAAACATTTAAAACCAGGATCTAGAACTCACATTTTGAAAATCCCAGGCAAAACTCCTCCAAACCCGAGAGCTCTATGAGTTCAAAGACCTAAAACCCACCAAAAACACACAACCGAACACACAAAAACTTATAAGCACATACGCGTGGCTGAAAACCAGCCAAGAACAAGCCAATACACCAAAAACGAACCTTGAATTACCTTCTTCTTCTTTTTATTCTCTCTAAAACCTGAAAGAATTCTGCTCTTTCTCTCTCTAGAACTGGGAAAAGGTGATGGAACATGGGTGTGGCGGCCACACCTACTTTTGTACAAATTATTATAAAAGTTTGTCCCATGTACACTTTTAACCCCTTATATTGAGTTATTTTGCTATTTCTTCCTTTTTATTCTCTTTCTTGTCTTTTAAGATTTTCCGGGTAATACAGCTTTAGGCGTGAATGGATTGATTTCAAGGGACAGTCATGTGGTTTCATGTTTGATTTTGATTTTGATTTAAACAATAAATCCTACTTTCTATTCGTGATTGATTAGTGTGATTCTCGATTGTTATAGAGTGAATACGAATAGTTTCTTGATCCTTCGCACCTTTTTCCTTTCCTAGATTGTTAATAAAGTATTTTGTGGATCCTAGTGGTCATTTTGATTGATTCGGTGGATTGTTGAGGCAAGAGTGTTCGAAGTTCATTGTGAATTGTTTGCAGTGAGTTTTGGGCGTGAGTGGATTGATTTCAAGGGTCATTCATGTGGTTTGGTGTTTGATTTTAGTTTTGATTTAAACAATAGATCCTACTTTCCATTTGTGATTGATTAGTGTGATTGCAATGATGATCGTAATCAGATCTGATTGGATTAGTTCACGAGTGTGTTTACATGGCAAGAGAATCATAACTCCATAGCGTTGTGGGTTGTCATAGAAATCAAAATACTATGCACGCGAGAACTACTGTTGTTTAATGTTCTTGTATAACAAGTTTCCGTTCTCATTTATTTAGTTAAGCATTCGTGAGTACTTTGATACACCAATTTGTAGTTGCACAATTTTGATTAAAATACAAGTAAATCTTATTTACATGGTCGTGTTAACTTGATTTGCTTTCTTTTCATCAACGACATGTCATGTTTCTATGATTTAAGATTACTTTAATTCCGTTTGTTTAATTTGATTCTCGTTTGTTAATGAGTGAATAGGAATAGTTTCTTGATCCTTCGCGCCTTTTTTCTTGCTTCGATTGTTAATAAAGTATTTTGTGTATCCATGGTTGTCATTTTGATTGATTCAGTGGATTGTGGAGGCAAGAGTGTTTATAGTTGGTTGTGAATTGTTCTCGTTGAGTTTTGGGCGGGAGGGGATTGATTTCAAGGGTCATTCATGTGGATTCGTAATCGATTTTGGTTTTGATTTAAATATTAGATTTTACGTTCCATTGTGATTGATTAGTGTGATTATGAAGATCAAGATTAGGTTGGACTCACCTTAGATTAGCTTTTTTTATGCTTAAATGTAATAGGTTAAATGTTAGTTTACTTTTGTAAGTATGTTAGTTATTTGTGTTATGCTGCCCAGCAAAACTGTGAGCGAATCTGTAGTTTCGATCATAGTAGCAGTCTATTTCACCCGGCGAAACTGTGTTTCTCAGCCGGGCGAAACTAGGATTGGGCATGATAGTTTCGCTGACATCGAAACTTTCAGCAAAACTATCATCTCTATTTATTGTAACGCCCCGAATAAAGTCAAAACGAGCCAATTAATAATAATGGGCTTAGTTGAGTTATTTAAAGAAAAAAAGCGGGTAATGGAGTATGGACCGGGTAAACCTCGCGGGATATGTGTTTGGCGAGTTTAAGGTCCCGGGAACGCCCGATATATATAAACGGATCAGCTTGAGCAGCTCTCATTTGCAACTCAACACTCTAGTTCTAGAGAGAGAGAGTAGAGAGAGAAAGTAGAGAGAATTGAAGATTCAAGGCTCGGTTGATCTCGGGATTGAAGATCGGTGTTCGTGGGCATCCAAACAACAAGAAAACACCAAGAATCCAGGTAAGAAACATCATTTAATTGTTGCTTTTGATGTAAACCCGGATTATAGGGTTTGGTTTTTTTAAAAGTGGCGAAGATTCGCCCAAAACTCACGTTTTTGTGCAACAAAACATGTAAGAAGCTTAGATAAAGCTTATTGGGTGAGAAACCAAGGTTTTGGGTGTAAAAGATTAAAGTTTTGGGTCAAAAATGGGTTGTTCGCAATTTTCAGCCCGTTCTGCGAAACTGGGCATTCATCCAGCGAAATTAGGTATTCGTCCAGCGAAACTGTGGATCTTCCTGCGAAACTATAGTTTCGCAGGTAGTTTCGCATACATGGTTTTCCAACGAAAGTTGGGCAAAACTGGCAGCGAAACTGGCAGCGAAGATGCCATTGAAACTGCCAGGGAAGATGCCAGCGAAACTAGCAGCGAAACTGCTGGCGAAACTAGCAGCGAAACTAGCAGCGAAACTGCTGGCGAAACTAGCAGCGAAACTGCTGATTTTGCAGCAAAATTAACAGCGAAATTAGGAAGAAATTAACTCCTTTAAGTGTTAACTTATCTGCAGGCTGTGTAGTGCAACCCTTGCTTTGAAAGCTTGATTGAGAAGCTACTTATCGAGTCCAGGTGAGTTCTAGATCCCTTATTTTAAAGGTTTTAAACTTGTTTGGGGCTGGAAATGCATACTAAATATACGTTTCTAAATGACCAAGATTTTAAGAGGTTTTAATAGCCCGGCCCCAGCCAGGGCGTTGCCCTTTGGACCCCACTAGGGGCTGCTGCCCCTAGGACCCCGCTGTCAGGGGCTTCGGCCCCCAAACCCCCGTTGTTCCGCGGAGGGTCTGTTATGTTCTATGATGACTTGTACTTATTGTGCATATGTATGCGAATGTGAATTGATGATGCATTATGTTTATGATGATGTGATGGGGTATGTGATGTTTATGTGATGCTATGTATGTTCATGTTATGTTTTCTTACCTTCTTATTATGTATTATTCCGTGACTTACGTGTTATGATTATGGAATGAACGAAAAGTATTATTTAACGTAAAGCGGAAGTTAATGATAATGGTAAGAGGAATGTAAGTAAGAATGAATGCATGCATTAACGAATGAATGAAAGTAAGAAAGTCTTGCAAGTAATGTATGGAGGTTCACACCCAATGAAGGGTGTTAGCTCAACTGTGTGCGGGTAAGCTACCCTGGAAGGATGCACACTAGGGTCTAATCTTTGTGATTGACAATACGTATGGGATCCTTGTTGCTTTCGCTAGGTACTAGAGTCAGCTTCGTGCATAATGTTCGAGGTCTATGATAGACCTTAGGCCCAGTAACCAGCTTTGTGCACAATGTTCGGGGTATAGCGCATGGTATTGGTCCGGAATGACAGATAAATGATAATGATGAGTGTACTTGCCTGTAAGGCCCCGTTCCCGGGACGCTTACAGTTGGTCATTCATCGCACTCAAAACATATAATTACATTTTTGTTTTCATACATAGTTGCAGCGGAAACATTAAAAACATAATTTCATTCCATCAAAATGCTTTTGCACATTAGTACAATCGTTCCTTTAACAATATCATATTACGTTTATTACAAAAGCATTAAACATAAAGATGCCATCCAAAATACGCTGAGTAGCCGCCCCGTGCCATCCTCAGCAACATACCTGCCAACTGGAAACACATCAAAGTCAGCGTTGCTGAGTGAGTTCTAGTTTTATAATAAAACTTACTTTTCTTTCGTAAAACCGTTCTTTACTTTCTTTATAAAAACATTCGTTACATACATGCGTTCACACATCATACATACATACAGATAATATCATTATTATCTTTGTCATTTCGTTCGTTACATTCATCATTTATCATACATCATTATCTTTCACTTCATTCTAGATCCTGTCAGGCTTTACCCTCTTCATGGCACACAACCACGATTACTGAGGTCGAATGACAAGGATCCCATTTCGTACATTATTAGGATATTTCGTTAACATTCATTTCATACATTCATTCTTTCCTACATTACTTTGCTCATTACCTTTCATTACTCGAATCTTGTCTCGTGCAATATCCCTGACTCATGCTCGAAAGCTGGTGTTGTGCCGGGACCTGCTCACAAGCCCCCGACTCATGTCCGAAGACTGACACAACACCGGGATACGCGACAAAGATCCCATATGAGTCAATCACAGGGACTGAACTCCATCCGAGTCTTTTGCAACACAAAGTCGCTCACCTCCTTACCTCGTCTCATGCAATATCCCCGACTCATGTCCGAAGACTAATACTATGCCAGGGCCTGATAAACAAACCCCCGACTCATGTCCGAAGACTGACACAGTACCGGGATACGTGAAACGGATCTCATCATCCGCACTTTCATCATATGCAATACTCCCGACTCATGTCTGAAGACTGATACTGTACCGGGGCCTGCTCACAAACCCCCGACTCATGTCCGAAGACTGGCACAGTACCGGAGTACGCAACAAGAACCTCTTCCGAGTCTTTTGCGACACAGAGTCGCTCACCTCATACATATGCTTGCAAGCCTTTCATTCGTTCATTCATTAAGTCATTCATTCATTCGTTCAATAATGCATGCATTCATTCATTACGTTCCTCTTTTCTTATCTTTCACTTTACGTTACATAATACTTTCATTTCATTCATTAACATTCAACGCAAAGCCATAGAAAGATAAACATACCAAGCAAGGAACGTAAACATAAACATAAACATACAACGTCATCATACATACGCATCAAGCATAAATCACATCACGCACATCATACATACGATGCAACAAATGCACCACCATGCCTAACATAACACATAACATCATACATATCATTATCATCTCCATCAACATCGTCATCATAATCTCATCATCCTACGTCACCTTATACCGTTCATGCCTATCACATCGTCGAGGAACTTCATCTCGGCTATCATCTCTGAGCACTTAGGCGAATGGGCATCTATGCGAATGGACCCTATGCGAATGGACTATGGGCGAATGGACATCTATGCGAATGGACTCTTAGTCGCATAACTTTCATGCGTATGGCCTTCAGTCGCATGACTTCAGGCGTATGGGCTTCAGTCGCATACTCTTCATGCGAATGAACCTAAGTCGCATGGCCTCTAGGCGCATGGACTTCAGTCGCATAACCTTCGTGCGAATGAACCTCAGTCGCACCACCTCTCAATCGCATGACTCTCAAGCACATGAACTTCAGTCGCATGACCATCATGCGTATGGACCTCAGTCGCATGGCAAACGTGCGCATGGACCTCAGTCGCACTTCAATCGGCCGAATGGCCTCCAGTCGCCCTCCAGTCGGTCGCCTAGCCCTATCTGGTGCAGAGTGCAGTTAGCTCGACTGCAGCCGCGGGTTTTCGACCTCCAACCCCTTCCAAACCTCTTTTAAGCTCAAATCAACCCTTCTAAAGGTTAGGGAAACATACCATGACCTCATACAAGCATAACCAAGCAAGATATCAAGCCTCAAACGCATCATACACATACATACATGCATCAAAACGGGTCTTCACCCAAAAACTCGAAAATAGGTTTTTGGACGTGTTCCTGCCCCAAAATCAGTTGAAAACGTATAAAAGAGGGGTCCTAGAACTCACCTTAACGATCCCGTCAAGTAGAGCTTCGATTTGACTCGCTCCACGTCGAATTCCACGCTCGAATCCACCCGAACCAACTTTTCTCCTCTTTTCCCTTCTCTTCTCTTCTCCTCTCTTGGCTGAAAAATGGGGAGAATGGGAGTGTCTCCTCCCTTTTTAACTCCCGTGCATCGAAGTTTCTCTCGTTGGCGGATTTGGTCTCTCGGCTTCGGACTTTATTTCTTTTTCTTCTTTCGTCGGCTTCAAGGGAAATTTCCGGGTGTTACAAGTCCACCCCCCTTAAATAGGTTTCGTCGCCGAAACCTGTTGTTCCTTGAACCATTGCTGGCAATTCCGTCCCATCTCTTTTCCAGTCTCTCACTTGGAGTTCAATTGCTCTACGTCGTTTATAAGCATACGACTTCTGGTTTATCTCTGGCTACTTCCCCCAGGGCTTTGGTTCCTTTCGGGCTTCTCAGTCGTTGCCTCAGTTACCTCAATATTCCTCATACGTCATTTGGTGCTCGGTCTTCACTTGTAGACAAGTAAGGCATTTACTCACTTACTTTATCATATCACGCTTTGCACCTGGCCACCAATAATCCTTACTCGCGTCTCGATACATCTGTCGGCTGAGATTTTGGTATATCCACACACCTTACATCGGCTAAATAGACGGTACGTCTACGCCTCATGGATTGCTAACTCCTTCACCTTATGATGTACGCCTAACCACCCAAGTCTGTCCTGAACGGTCTAGCAAGAACAAACGCTTCCTCAATTCTATCCCGCAATCCTCTAGGGCATCTAGGTAACCTAGCGGATTCATTAACAGCAATCTCTACATCGAAGGGCTCATCGATGTTCTTTCTCCTAACATGCCACATACAACAGAAAGCAGTAGGAACGAAGCTACCACTAGCATCGCATTCAAATCATAGATGCACAAATTTTAAATTACCAGAAACGTACCTGACGTCGAGTCGAAGTCCGCTCTAGCCTCTTCCCGGTCATGGCAAAAGCTCTGACCTTCACCCTCTGTTCCCTTTTCTCGTACCGAAGCCTCCTGCCTTCTGCTTCTTACAATCCCTGCTCAGGTGTCCAGTCTCGCCACAGTCGTAGCATTTAGCCGTGCGGCAATCCCTCGCCCTGTGGCCTTCCTTCCCACACTGGAAACAGACGTTCAGTCCCCACTTGCATTCTCCCTCATGGTCTCTACCACACTTTCTGCATGCTTCTCCTTTCCTTTCTATTCTCTTCCGATCATCGTCCCTTGATGTCTTACCTTCATACACAAACCCATCATCATTGTCTCGCCTTCCTTTCCCCTTCTTAACATAGGCTCTCTCCTCCCCTTCGTCTGTCATCGCCATCGCCCGCTCGTCGTACAATCTTCCCGCCAGGTCAACTGCCGACCTAAACGTGCTCGGTCGGGCGGCGATCATGTGCCTGCGGATGTCCGTCGGCAAGCCCTGAATATACCTCTTGATCTTTCGCGAAAGAGGTGTCACCTGATCCGGCACCAGCCACGCCATTTCATTAAACTTGGTAGTGTATTGCTGATGCGTCATTGTTCCCGCTTCCAGCATCAGGAACTCTCTTTCAACTTTATCCATCTCATGGTGAGGACAGAACTCCTTAATCACCAGCCTCTTTAACTCTGACCATCTCATCCTTCCGATAGCCTTGCTTCCCTCAACTTGGACTATGTTGTCCCACCAGCACAAAGCTGAGTCCACGAAAGAGTGGGTAGCAAACTTTACTTTCTGATCTTCCCAGCACTCGCTGATATTTAAAACGGCTTCCATTTCTCTCACCCATCGGTGAGCGGCAGCAGCAGTGCCATTACCATCAAAAGTAGGGGGCTTGCATCGTTGAAACTCCCCATAGTTACAGCCTCGTGCCACCTCCGGCGTAGGCTCTTCCTCTTCTTCTTCCTCTTCGTCATCGAGAGAACCGTTTCAGTCTCGGGTCGTCTCCTTTCGCCCGAAGGTCTACCCCTTTCCTTTCTCTCCTCATCTCTAACAATCTTTATCACTTCGGTCACTATAGATGGTAGGATTGTCTGCAAGACCTGATGCACTTCTTCCACGACCGCCTCTCTCATCGAGGCCCTCTGATTAGCATTCTCATCACCGCCCTCAGGATGAGGGGTCTCAGGTTCTTCATGAACTACCCTTTCGGCCCTTGACCTTCTTCTTGTGACCCGTGGTTCAGCACCACATCCACCGTCACCTCCACCACGAGAAGCTTTCGAAGATCTTCCACCAGCCATTCTCTAAACACACTGAAAGATTCAAACACTAACACGGTCATTCAAGGAACAGCTCAGTTTATGTCAAGTATAGTAAGTCCCTAATTACAGTGGCCAGTTGTGATTAGCCACTTACTTTACTCTTCATACTCCGAGCATTACCTATCCTGACTACATCAGTATCCAAATCTATCCAACACATAAACCACATAACATGCGCACGTAATACCAGTTAACTTTACAAAAATACCTGATGGCACGCAGCTACTCAGATTGGCATCCCATTCCCTTTCCGTCCCATTCTCAGTTTAAGATTAGGTTGTTGAAAATATTTACCCAATTCACTTAAACTTCGGCTCTGATACCAACTTGTAAGGCCCCGTTCCCGGGACGCTTACAGTTGGTCATTCATCGCACTCAAAACATATAATTACATTTTTGTTTTCATAAATAGTTGCAGCGGAAACATTAAAAACATAATTTCATTCCATCAAAATGCTTTTACACATTAGTACAATCGTTCCTTTAACAATATCATATTACGTTTATTACAAAAGCATTAAACATAAAGATGCCATCCAAAATACGCTGAGTAGCCGCCCCGTGCCATCCTCAGCAACATACCTGCCAACTGGAAACACATCAAAGTCAGCGTTGCTGAGTGAGTTCTAGTTTTATAATAAAACTTACTTTTCTTTCGTAAAACCGTTCTTTACTTTCTTTATAAAAACATTCATTACATACATGCGTTCACACATCATACATACATACAGATAATATCATTATTATCTTCGTCATTTCGTTCGTTACATTCATCATTTATCATACATCATTATCTTTCACTTCATTCTAGATCCTGTCAGGCTTTACCCTCTTCATGGCACACAGCTACGATTACTGAGGTCGAATGACAAGGATCCCATTTCGTACATTATTAGGATATTTCGTTAACGTTCATTTCATACATTCATTCTTTCCTTCATTACTTTGCTCATTACCATTCATTACTCGAAACTTGTCTCGGGCAATATTCCCGACTCATGCTCGAAAGCTGGTGTTGTGCCGGGACCTGCTCACAAGCCCCCGACTCATGTCCGGAGACTGACACAACACCGGGATACGCAACAAAGATCCCATATGAGTCAATCACAGGGACTGAACTCCATCCGAGTCTTTTGCAACACAAAGTCGCTCACCTCCTTACCTCGTCTCATGCAATATCCCCGACTCATGTCCGAAGACTGATACTGTGCCGGGGCCTGATAAACAAACCCCCGACTCATGTCCGAAGACTGACACAGTACCGGGATACGCGACACGGATCTCATCATCCGTCACTTTCATCATATGCAATACTCCCGACTCATGTCCGAAGACTGATACTGTACCGGGGCCTGCTCACAAACCCCCGACTCATGTCCAAAGACTGGCATAGTACCGGAGTACGCAACAAGAACCTCTTCCGAGTCTTTTGCGACACAGAGTCGCTCACCTCATACATATGCTTGCAAGCCTTTCATTCGTTCATTCATTAAGTCATTTATTCATTCGTTCAATAATGCATGCATTCATTCATTACGTTCCTCATTTCATTCATTAACATTCAACGCAAAGCCATAGAAAGATAAACATACCAAGCAAGGAACATAAACATAAACATAAACATACAACGTCATCATACATACGCATCAAGCATAAATCACATCACGCACATCATACATACGATGCAACAAATGCACCACCATGCCTAACATAACACATAACATCATACATATCATTATCATCTCCATCAACATCGTCATCATAATCTCATCATCCTGCGTCACCTTATACCCGTCATGCCTATCACATCGTCGAGGAACTTTATCTCGGCTATCATCTCTGAGCACTTAGGCGAATGGGCATCTATGCGAATGGACCCTATGCGAATGGACTATGGGCGAATGGACATCTATGCGAATGGACTCTTAGTCGCATAACTTTCATGCGTATGGCCTTCAGTCGCATGACTTCGGGCGTATGGGCTTCAGTCGCATACTCTTCATGCGAATGAACCTCAGTCGCATGGCCTCCAGGCGCATGGACTTCAGTCGCATAACCTTCGTGCGAATGAACCTCAGTCGCACCACCTCTCAATCGCATGACTCTCAAGCACATGAACTTCAGTCGTATGACCATCATCCGTATGGACCTCAGTCGCATGGCAAACGTGCGCATGGACCTCAGTCGCACTTCAATCGGCCGAATGGCCTCCAGTCGCCCTCCACTCGGTCCCCTAGCCCTAGCTGGTGCAGAGAGCAGTTAGCTCGACTGCAGCCGCGGGTTTTCGACCTCCAACCCCTTCCAAACCTCTTTTAAGCTCAAATCAACCCTTCTAAAGGTTAGGGAAACATACCATGACCTCATACAAGCATAACCAAGCAAGAAATCAAGCCTCAAACGCATCATACACATACATACATGCATCAAAACGGGTCTTCACCCAAAAACTCGAAAATAGGTTTTTGGACGTGTTCCAGCCCCAAAATCAGTTGAAAACGTATAAAAGAGGGGTCCTAGAACTCACCTTAACGATCCCGTCAAGTAGAGCTTCGATTTGACTCGCTCCATGTCGAATTCCACGCTCGAATCCACCCGAACCAACTTTTCTCCTCTTTTCCCTTCTCTTCTCTTCTCCTCTCTTAGCTGAAAAATAGGGAGAATGGGAGTGTCTCCTCCCTTTTATACTCCCGTGCATCGAAGTTTCTCTCGTTGGCGGGTTTGGTCTCTCGGCTTCGGACTTTATTTCTTTTTCTTCTTTCGTCGGCTTCAAGGGAAATTTCCGGGTGTTACATTGCCCCAGGCCCTAGGGTCAGCTTCGTGCACAATGTTCGGGGTACTGTACATGTCATCGGAAGTTAACAAATGTACGAAAGATAAGTAAAGAACATTATGAATAAAAGTGAATGATAACGATGACGTACGATGATGAATGAACGAAAGTTAATGAATGAATGATCAAAGATAATAATGCTATTATCTATGTGTACGTATGATGCATGATCGCGAACGAAAGTAATGAACGGTTGTAAAAGGATATAAAGTATTTTATTCATAAAACTAGAACTCACTCAGCAACGCTGACTTTTTTGTATTTTCCAGTTGGCAGGTGATTGTTGCTGAGGATGGCACGGGGCAGCTACTTGGCATTTTTGGGATGGCATCCATTTGTATAACAATGATGTTTTTGTGATGTAATGCAAATCATGATATTTTGTAATAGTTAACTACGTTGTATTATTTTGCAAAAGTTGTCATTAATATATGAAATGGTTTTAAACTATTCCGCTGCGATGTTTTTCATAGATGTAAATGTATATTTTCTGTTTTATGTGCGATGATGGTCCAACTGTGAGCGTTCCAGGATCGGGGCCTTATAAGTTGGTATCAGAGCCAAAGTTTAAGTGAAACGGGTAAATATTTTCAAAAGAAACCTAAACTTAAACTGAGAATGAGACAAAGGGAAGGGATGCCAGTCCGAGTAGCTATGTGCCATCAGTTATTTTCTTTAATGATAACCGGTATTACGTGCGCATGTTATGTGATTTATGTGCCATTAGTAGATTTAGATATTGATGTAGTCAGGAAAGGAAATGCTTGGGGTATGGAGAGTAAAGTAAGTGGCTAATCACAACTGGCCACTGTATTAGGGACTTACTATACTTGACATAAACTGAGCTATTACCTTGAATGACCGTGTTTGTGTTTGAATTTTATAGTGTGTTAGAGGATGGCTGGAGGTAGATCTTCGAAGGCTTCTAGAGGTGGAGGCCGTGGTGGACGTGGTGCTGGACCACGGGTCACGAAGGGAAGGTCTAGAGCTGAAGAGGTGGCTCATGAGGAGCCCGAGACCCCTCATCCGGAGGCTGGGGGTGAGAGTGCTAACTTGAGAGCATCAGTGAAGGAGGCTGTTGTAGAGGAGGTTCATTAGGTCATGCAGACGATCATACCGTCTGTGGTGACCGAAGTGATAAAGGCTGTAAGGGAAGGAGAAAGGAAGGAAAGGAACCGGACCTCGGGAGAAAGAGGGCAACCGAAGACTGAGACGGTCGTCTCTACGGATGAGGAGGAAGAAGAAGAACATGTGCCTGAGGCAGCACTAGGCTGCAACTATGGGGCATTTCAAAGATGCAAGCCCCCGACTTTTGATGGTAATGGCACTGCTGCTGCTGCTCACCGATGGATGAGAGAGATGGAGGTTGTTCTTGATATCAGCGAGTGCAGGGAAGATCATAAGGTGAAGTTTGCCACCCACTCATTCATGGACACGGCCTTGTGTTGGTGGGACAATATTGTCCAGGCTGAGGGTTGTATGGCGATTGGGAGGATGAGGTGGAATGAGTTGAAGAAGTTGGTCATTTAGGAGTTCTGTCCTCATCGAGAGCTCGACAAGGTTGAGAGGGAGTTCCTGCCGCTGGAGGCGGGAACTATGATACATCAGCAATACACCACCAAATTCAACGAGATGGCACGGCTGGTGCCGGATCAGGTGACGCCTGTGTCACGGAAGATCAAGAGATACATCCAGGGCTTGCCAGCGGATATCCGCAGGCACATGATTGCCGCCCGACCGGGTACGTTTAGGTTGATGGTTGATATGGCGGGAAGGCTGTGTGATGAGAGGGAGGCGGTGGTGGCTGAAGTGAGCAAGAAGAGTGGTGGTGACCGGAACTGGAACGGGAAGAGATTTGGACGGGGCGGTGCCCCGGTAAACAACAAGAATGCGTGGGTGGATGACCGACGTGTGGTCACATCCGGTGCAGGGATAAAGAGGTGTGGCAATTGTGGAAAGGAGCACACCGGAGAGTGTAGGTGGGGACTGAACATGTGCTTCAAGTGTGGTAAGCCTGACTATATGGCAAGAGAGTGCAAGGTGGTGAGGTGTTTTAACTGTGGTGCGAAGGGCCACATGAGCAGGGACTGTAAGAAGCCGAGAGCTGAAAGTTCAGTGGTAGTGAAGAAGGCTGGAGGTGAAGGACAGAAGGCGAGCGCCCGAGCTTTCACGATGACTCGGGAGGAGGCTAGGTGTGACATCCGTCACCTTAAGGTCCGTCAAATAACGTGATTGTCCGTTATCTATTCTTTGATCGGTCATTCCTCATCCTTATTTGACTCTTTATGTGGATATCATGTGTGCATTATTATCGTTGTGTGTGAATTCGTTATAACCATATGTTAACCTTAAAAGACTTTTAAACTTTCATTTTCGAAACCGTCAAATATATCATTTTATATATATATTAAATATTTTTAACATAACCATTTCTTAAGTCATGACAACATTAAATGTACTTTTACAATTAATATAAAACATCTAATAAAGTCGTTTTTCAACCGAACCAAATTTGGGAAAACTCGGGGGTTAAGTGCAGGGACTAAACTTGTAATTTTGTAAACTTGGGCTGGGTATAAATACCCCTTACCAGCCCTAGAAACCCATTTTCACCATCTTCTTCATCCTCATCCTCTCTTCACACACCAAATCCCCATTCTAGCACCAAATCCAACCCGAGAGGTCTTGTTTTCTTCGTCTAGACACCGTCTACAGCTTAGACTACTCTTTTCTAGCAGGTAGTCGTCTTTGGTTGTCCATTTTCTAGCCTTTTCACGGCTGTCGAAAACTAGGGTTTCGGGTGTTCGGGTTCAACCCGAACACACAAGGTCGTATGGGTGCGTGTGAGGTCTCTTTGCTTGTGTTTCATGTTTGTGTATGTTTGTTGAGTGTTTCTCGAAGTCCTTGTGGTGTAAAACCCATGTTTAGAGCAGCTCGGGGGCTGCTCATCCCGACCACAGTCGCGATTCTGCAGATCAGGCGACTGGGTCAACCATGCGATTGAGCTGTGCGACTGAGTGGGTCGTGCGACTGAATCATGCGTCTGAGTCAATCGCGCGACTGAGTTGTGCGACTAGGCATGTCGTGCGACTGAGTTGTGCGACTGAGTGATTGAGTGCGATTGAGTCAGGTGACCGACTGAATGTGTGCGAATGTGCGTGATTCGCACGACTGGAGTCCAATCGCACGAAAGGAGGTTCAATCGTACGAAAGTAGCTAATTCGCACGATTGAAGGTTGATTCGTGCGTATGGAGGTTGAGTCGTGCGATTGGGTGTTGTGTGGTACGACTGAAGGCCAGTCATACGAATGAAGGCTTGTACGAATGAAGCTGATTCGCACGATTGAGGGTTGATTCGTACGAATGGAGGTTGAGTCGTGCGTCTGGCCTTGTTATGCGACTGAAATTGTTGTGTTTGATCCCCTTGTGCATGTGTGGGTATGACGTGTGATGTTGAGGTAACATTAACACAATAAGCCATTGTTCGGCCACAAATATTAAAGTCAACGCGAAAAAGGACACAAATACTATTTTAAACAAATTTAAACCAACGATTTGCAATGATCAACCGACTTATAACTATTGACACATATTCAATACTTCTTCAATAATAATGAGACTTTTATTCAAATATCATCATCAATGGCGACAATGTCTTGTACTTGGATCTACATAAGATCTAGTACGCGTGTCAGTTTGTGTGTGTTATACGCGACCCAGCCGATACGACCCGAACCGACCCATCATCATTATTACGCGCTTATATATCATATCATTAATGCTTTACAATAACTGTCAATAGGTGTTTGACTGTTTATTTGCATTCAACCTTTGGGATTCATTGCTCATACATACTTACCACCTAACAAGTGAGTTTCGTGGCCCCTTTTTACGCTTATACAATATTTCAATCATTTACAACTTGGGGGAAAAGTATGCTTACTCATTTTCAATGCTGTACAACTTACATACATTTTACATACAAGGAATCAACGTGATACTGTGTTGCAAGTACTATTTGATACATGCTTGGGTCTGCTGTGTGGTTCTATCTTTGCAACTATTTAATTCCAGTATGTGGGAACCGACGGTTAGGTATTGGTAGTACTACTGGGTTGACACCCCCACCCTTGTTCGATGGTATACTAGTTGGTACCATCAGTGGCCAGGAACGGGCCCTTGGGTGAATATATGCCGACAATTTCTTTGTGTACGTCGCTAGGTTTGGTTGCAAAGCTCATGTCATGTGAATTTACTTGTGTATATAACTGTATTCACGGTATTCCATTACGCTTACATTATACAGCATCACTTACATTTTATTTACATAAACCTGCGAGCTCACCAACAATTATGTTGACCGTTTTAAGCATATCTTTTCAGGTGATCATGCAAGTCCAGGAATCTAGGTGTGCTGCCTTAGTGGAGACCCTAGGATGCATTTTTGGGACTTATCATGTTTTGATAAACAATCTTTTGAACAATGTTATCATGTGTAAACAATTATCAACTTTTGAAACTTGTTCCCGGGTTGTGGGAATTAACATTTACAATTTCATCTTTATGTGATTATGTGTATCTTCATCATGTTATGCTTATGGCTATGTTGTCGTGAACATTGACTAAACACGACACAAGTCCCCTTGTTGTCGGGTGTCGTCATGACACGCATGTCATCATTTATATATTGCTCTCTATCGCTTACCATGTGTTATGACGAACCCGGTCTCGTTACATCACCGTGTTTCCGCTTTTAGCGGGGGTGTGACACTAGGACGGACCCCGATGTGGTGTCAGGTACGTTTCTAGTAAACCAAACTCTAGCATCTGTGTTATTTGATTCCGGTGATAGTAGGAGTTTCATTTCTGCTGCCTTTTGTGCTAAGTTGCCCATTAGGAGTAGAATTATTGATGAGCCCTTCGATGTAGAAACTGACATAGGTAAGTCTACTAGAATTTCTGAGATGATTGAAGGTTGTGACATAGAACTAGAAGGTCATAAGTTTCCTGTTAGACCGTTCGTGATGACCTTAGGCGGGTTCGATGTAGTCCTGGGAATGGATTGATTGGCGAACTACGAGGCGAAAATTGTGTGTCGTAAGAAGATGATCCGATTGACAGCGCCTGACGGGAGTTCAGTGACGATCTACGGTGACCGAGTCACTACGATTCTGAAGGTGATTTTGATGGCGGTGGCGGAAAAGTGCATGAGACGTGGATGTAGTGCCTACTTGGCCTACGTGAAGGATGTGTATACGTCAACACCACAATTGTCCGATGTACCGGTTGTGTGTGACTTCCCAGACGTGTTTCCAGATGATTTACCAGGTGTGCCACCGGACCGCGAAATCGAATTTTAGATTTACTTGTTGCCCAGTGCCCAACCGGTAGATAAGGCACCGTATCGGTTGGTTCCGACCGAGATGAAGGAACTGATGGAGCAATTGCAGGAGTTGCTTGATAAGGGGTTCATTAGACTGAGTATCTCTCCTTGGGGTGCTCCAGTCTTATTCGTGAAGAAGAAGGACGGTAGTATGAGGATGTGTATTGACTACCGTGATTTGAACAAGTTGATGGTGAAGAATCGGTATCCATTGCCGAGGATTGATGACTGTTGGATCAACTCCAAGGTGCCAGTTGGTTCTCAAGGATAGATCTCCGATCTGGTTACCATATACTGAAGGTGAAGGAGCGAGATATTCCTAAAACAGCTTTTCGCACGCGTTATGGACACTACGAGTTTCTCGTTATGTCTTTTGGTTTAACAAACGCGCCAGTTGCTTTCATGGACTTGATGAATCGAGTGTGTCGGCCTATGTTGGATAAATCATTGATTGTGTTTATTGATGATATATAGATTTATTCGAAGAGTGAGGAGGAGCATGTCGGTCACATTCGAGAGGTGTTGGAGACGTTAAGAAAAAAGAAGCTTTATGCCAAGTTCTCCAAGTGCGCGTTCTGGTTGCGCGAAGTTCAGTTCTTGGGTCACATGGTGAATCCCGAGGGGATTATTGTAGACCCGACAAAGGTGGAGGCGGTGATGCAATGGAAGTCTCCGAAGACGCCATCCGAGATTTGTAGCTTCTTGGGTTTGGCGGGCTATTATAGAAGATTTATTCAAGAGTTCGCTAAGATCGCTTCTCCACTAACCAAGCTGACCCGGAAAGATGTGAAGTTTGTATGGGTCAAAATTAGGAGAAAGCTTTTGAGGAGCTAAAAGCAAGGTTGACTCAGGCTCCTGTCTTGTCATTACCCGACGGAAGCGAAGATTTGGTGGCTTATTATGATGCTTTCTATTCGGGGTTGAGATGTGTGTTAATGCAGAGAGGAAAGGTTATAGCCTATGCATCCCGACAGCTAAAGGTTCATCAGGTTAATTATCCTACTCATGACTTGGAGCTAACGGCCGTGGTCTTTGCGTTAAAGATATGGAGACATTACTTATATGGGACGAAGTGCACCATATTCACTGACCACAAGAGCCTGAAGTATTTCTTCGAGCAAAAGGATTTGAATATGAGGTAGAGAAGGTGGTTGGAGCTCATAAGGATTACGATTGCGAGATCCATTACCATCCGGGCAAAGCCAACGTGGTGGTGGATGCCCTTAGTCTAAAGGAGAGACCCGAGCAGATTCGGGTGAAGGCTTACCAGTTGGTCATGACCTTTGATGTGATGAAGCAAGTCAAAGAGTTTCAAGATGAGGCACTGAAGGAAGATCATCTTAACTCTGAAAGAATGAGAGGTCTGGTCGCGGAGTTGGGTGAAAACACACTCGGTGTTAGGACCCGATTCAGACGGATACGGATTCCACGTTTTGGGGATCTACGTGGGAAGATTATGGATGAAGCTCATAAGACTCGATACTCCATTCATCCCGGTGCTACAAAGATGTATCAAGATATGAAGAAAGATTATTGGTGGCCGGGTATGAAGTGTGACGTAGTGGAGTACGTGAGTAAGTGCCTTACTTGCTTGTAGGCGAAGGCGGAGCATCAGAAGTCATACGGGAAGATCCAACCTTTGGATATACCCGAGTGGAAGTGGGAGCATATCACCATGGACTTTATCACAAAGTTACCACGTACCTTGAAA
Source organism: Flaveria ramosissima (assembly GCA_025215565.1). Taxonomy (NCBI): domain Eukaryota; kingdom Viridiplantae; phylum Streptophyta; class Magnoliopsida; order Asterales; family Asteraceae; genus Flaveria; species Flaveria ramosissima. The sequence goes on from CM046031.1 coordinate 37,879,678, forward strand.
GGGTATGATGCCATATGGGTGATAGTTGATCGTTTGAAGAAGAGTGCTCACTTGCAGGACCGTTTAAGGGCTTAAGCACAATTACAACACAACAACACAATGAGGAGATTAACTAAGCTCTAATCAAACAGTGAACTGGGTAACCAAAGGTGATACAAAGAACACAAGTAAAGCAAGAGACAGAACAAGAGAATATGGGTTTCAAGGAGGCAGTATATTGCTTTCTCAAGTTCTTTTACAAGTGTTACAAAGCATAAAGAAAAGATACAAGAACTTGAAATACTTATACTACAACCTACAGCCGGCTATACTTTGAAAGCCAGCTGGATACAATTGACTAGACACTAACAAAATCAATTGTAGGATCAAAAGGCATATCTGCCTTTTGACCTTGTGACTATGACATGCCATAGCTCACATCCTTATACAATACAAAAAGGATAAAGTACATAAAGTGGAAAGTTGAAGACTCAAGACCTCAATGTACAGTTACCAAAAGCAAGACCCTTTTCACCAACTCATGTAAGTTGGTGACTTTACAGAGATGCAGCGGAAAAGGTGCTTTATGGAACAGTACATCAGATAAAGCATGTGTACTAAAAGTCTTCGGAAGAAATCTGTCTTCATAGGTTGAAGCTTCGGAAGACTTTGTCTCTGAAGCTTCGGAAGACTTCATGTTTGGCTTCGGAAGATATTGGTCTTGGCTTCGGAAGATTTTACACTTAGAGTATTTTCTAATGCTTTGTGTAAAACTTCCGAAGCATTCTTCACTTCAGTACTTAGTGCATGTTGCTGAGACACTTAGGCTGTTTTGGGTTGCATCAGACTTCAGGAATCCTTACAAACTCCCCCTAGGCTGATGCTACCAAAACACTTGGAAGATCTTCAAATGTTGGTAGTCTTCAGTACAATCAGGACCATTCCTTTCTTCATGAGATGGTCAGGATCATCAAGACTTTCATAGTATCTTCTCATCTCAAAGAGATCATGCAGAGGTAAGTTGATTATGTCTTGCCATGAGTAGACATTCTCAACACCTTGATCTCTGATAACAGTCCATCTCTCTGGATTGGTAGAGTAAGTCCAGGACAAGATGGGTGTCTCACTAGTTAGAGGAGCCACTTGAATAGGAGTTGATTGGGCTGCCTCATCATGCACTTCCTCAGGTTGATCTGATTCAGCCTGAGGTGCAGAGGTAGATGACTTTGGCTTCTTCTTCTTAGTCTTTGGTTTAGAAGCCATCCTCTTCTTCCTCTTGGATGTCTTTAACTGAGAAGACTGGTCTGCAGCACCATGTTGATCATCAGTGTCTTTCTCAGTTGGGTGTTCCTCCCTCACAGGTTCAGAAGGAGAGGGAGTTTGACCCTGCCTAGGATCAGAAGATGAAGCTTGCTGAGGCTCAGCTGGAGGTGCTGGTTGAGGTGTCTCTGGTTGTTCAAACTTGACCTCCACTTCAGGTGGGACTTGACTTGGAAGAGAGTGCAAGTCAATGAGTTCTCCACTTTTAATCTTCTGCTTGATCACCCTAATATGCTCATCCATAGTGGATAGAGACATGGGGCCAAGTCTCCTTCCGGAGAATCCATACAGCTTCAAGAAGCTCACCATTCTTTGTCTGTCAGCAGACTTCTTTGCATTCTTTTGAATGATGGCCCTTGACTTTGCAGCTTCTTCCCTTAGTTTCCTTTTGGTTGTCTTTCTTTCCTTGACTAACTCAAGCTCAAGTTGCTTTAGATACTCGAACTCAATGAAGTCATAGGACAAAGGGAGAAGTGCATCTGCCTGATAGAAGCCTGTGGCACTCAGGTAGTTGATCATCTTGATCCTATCTTCCTCTTTATCTACCTGAGGTTCTTGTGGAGCCACATCTTCCTGTGCAGGACTTTCTTGAACTGGTGAGAGAGTAGGAGCATGCTTGTAAAGTCTTTTCTGTCTCTTCTCCTCTTTGAGTTGGAGAAGTATCATTGCATCCTCTTTCTCCTTCAACTCTCTTGACACTTCTCTGTCAGCCAGTTCATTTAGTTCTTCTAAGGGGAGGGAGATGATCTCATCAATGTCATAGTTCCTGGTCTGTAAGTAGGTAATCCTGACTGCCCTTAACTCATCATCTTGAGTATTTGGTCTGGGAGCAGCCCTGATTGCAGCTTGCATGAAGCTAGATGACCCAGTGGAACTTTCTCCCCTTAGTCTCCTTTTCCTCTCTCTCTCTTCCTCCTCAATTTCCTCAGGAGTCATTATCCTTTTCCCTTTGTCACCAACAGACCTTTGTGACTCAGGGTGGATTGAAGCTTGGCCTTCATTGCTTGGAGTAGCTTCCATGCTCTGGCCAGAGAGAGGCTGAGAAACACCTTCACCAGCAGGTGTCTCAGATGGAGTTTGGACCTCAGCAGCAGTTGTTGATGATGAGACAGGGGTCTCAGGTTCTGTCACTGGGCCTTCAGTCAAGGTTTCCCCTATGAAACTAATCTTAGGGTCCACCTCAACATCCAGTTGACCGATGACATTGCCTGATTGCCTAAGTCTCCTTCTTAGAGAGAACTCTGCAAGGATCCTGTCTTGGATTCTTTGAGCCAGCCTGTCAGCTTGTCTTGAATTGCTTGGATTGACAAGTGGCAAGTTGACTAAATCCAGTCTTTCATAAAAGCTCAGGCTTTGGAATTGAAAAACTTCTTGTTGGCCTTGAACTCTTTGAAGTATGAGGGCTCTCCTGTCATCATCATACCTCCACCTTATGATGTGATTGCCAGTTCCTAGTGGTGGAGATGAGACAGCCCTTGGTATACCTTCCTCAAAGAGACTCCTGATGAGAGAGTCTATAGAGTCCACATTAATGTGAACTTGAGGAAGTTGCTGAGAATGCACAACAGCAAGTGAGGATGGTGAGTCCTCTATGTCCATTCTCTCTGAAGAACTCCCAGGTTCTGTGGTTGTAACAACTTTCTCCCCCTTTTTGGTAGCATCACCCACTTGCATAGGTGAGCTGGAGGATAAGTCAATCACTTCCACAGGTTCTTGTGTTCCTGGTTGAGCTCTCCTTAAAGGTCTCCCAGCTAGTTTTTCCTGCAGATATGAAATCTGGAGTTGCTGATCATTGACCCTGTTTTGCAGGGTAGTCACCTGAGATTCCAAGTGACTAACCTTAGAGACTAAGTAGGTGCATGTTTTTGACAGTTTTTGCACCTTTAGTCTCAAATTCCCCTCATCTTCATCAGAAGATTCATTGGGGGATGAGATGATTGGACCAAAGTCCTCTCTCTCACCACCAGCTTGAGTTTCTTGGCTGCTGGTTTTCCTCTGCTCACTGGCAGCCTCAGTTGAGATGCCAATGGGCTGAGTTGCCATGGTTGAGGTCTTAATGATGTAATCACTTTCAAAAGTGAGAGCCTCTTCCATATGGACATCCTGAACAGGTTCAGAAGTGTCCACCTCAGTAATAGGTGACTGATGGGGGATAGACTGAGGAGAGTCAGAGGTACTCATCTCTCTTTGAGTAGGGGAGGAGAAGAGAGACTCATGGTACTCACTGAATCCTAAGTCTTCATCAGTGTAAAAGGATAGGTTGGGAATTGGTTGGTTGAGATCCAAAGGCTGGGGATGGTAGCTGTCCCCTGAAGGTTGTCCACTTGAGTGTTGAGACTCAGAGTGAAGGCTTAAGGTTGTTGGGCTATTGAGCTCATCAGGGTGAGCTTGAGGAACCTCAGCCCTGATAGGTGAAGTAATGGGAGTGGTTTGCTCCTCAGGAGAAGTGGGAGCTCTAGTGTCCACTTCTTCCTGTAAGGTTGAGTATTTGGGGGCCTGCACAGACTCAATAGCCTGAGCAGGGGTTCGTTTGGATTTTCTTTGGTAGGTGAGGGTGATTTCTGGTCTTTTTAATGGTAGGGACAAAAGAGGTGTGGGTTCAACACTAGCTTGTGTTGCTAGGTTGTCACCTTGAGCAATGAGCTCTAACATTTTTGGGACTAGGGCTGTTTCTACCCCAGAGAAGCCTACAGTTGGCTTCTTCATTATTTTAAAGATGCCGGGCTTCATCTGTCCCAATTTAAGAATATTACCTGTTTCCCTCAACTGTGAGCCCAGTTCACAGTTGAGAATGTGTTGAACATATCTAGGAAACATGTAATACTCTAAGGAGTCTAAGTTTGCAAGTAAATTAGTATAAACAAATTGTGAATACCTGAACTTGACCCCCTGAACCATTCCATGAACTATAAAGGAGAGATCCTCAGGAATCTGGTCCCATCCACCATGCTTGTTTGACAAGCTGTGGATAACCACATGGAGCAGGAATTTCCATTGGGATGAGACCTTCCCTTTCCTAAAGGTCTTTACAGAGAAATCTCCCTCATAGCCCATCTGCTCAAAAGAATGATTAACAGCTTCTTTTGGGAAGGACACCTCACCTTCTTCATCATCCAGCTGTAGATGTTGGTTAATGATGGCCGGAGTGATGAAGATTGTCCTCCCTTGCACTGTGGCAGACAGTGCCTTCTCCCCATCCATAATGACCTCTTGGCAGGTCTTCCAGAATTCAAGCAAATGATCCTCATATAGAGTAGGATCAATGGTCAGGGAGGTGAAATAATTTGACAGAGTCAAGAATTGGCAAATCTCTGAGAAACTTGCATCTTTCTCAGAGCTTAACAGAGCAACTTGATTATGTTGCCTGTGTAGTTGCATGGAGAAATCAGGGTTGTTTCTGCGGTTAAGGTTGGCCATTTCAGAAGCTTAAGGGTGAAGAAAGGTAGAAAGCAAAGGCGGTTTAGAGAATTAGGTTAGAGAAACAGTAGAATTGAGGAAGATAGTGGGAAAGAGGGGGAACCGTTGGGTATTTATATGAAAAGGGATTTGAACCAAAGTTAATGAAAGAGGATAAACTTTGAAATCCGAAAGTCGGTCCCACCTCTGAAAAGGTAGTTTACTTTTGCTCAAAAAGTAGTTTTCTTGGAATTCGAAAAGCTTCCGAAGTTTATTTGTCTTCGGAAGTTTTGATTTAAAAAGCTTCCGAAGCTAAAATGGCTTCGGAAGATTTTCCTGAGAGTCTTGATAATTTATGCTTCGGAAGAGAAATAAACCCTTGAATGCTTTGTATAGAAATAAACAAAGCTTCCGAAGGTTAATTTTGCTTCGGAAGGAAAAGGTTCTTAAAAATAAATAAGTGTCTGAGATAAGAATTTTAAGCTTCGGAAGATGAATTTGACTTCTTCCGAAGGTAAAATCTCTTAGACAGTTATTTATTTTGAAGACATGTTTTTCTTCCGAAGATAAAATTTTATCTTCCGAAGTATCAAAAATTTTCAAGAATCTAAGGAAAGTCTTCAAAAAGAATTTTACATCCAAAGAAAACATGAGCTTATGAAAGTGATGAACTAGACAACTTAGGACACACATATTTTAAGAAGAAATAATTAGAATTAGTTTTAATAAAAAGTCTACTCAAAGTTAATCATCCCAATAGCTGATATCAGATACTTAAATCTCTGTTCATCAAAAGCTTTGGTGAACAGATCAGCATATTGTTCATCTGTATGAACTTTGACTAGTTTAATTAATCCTTTTTCATAGTTATCTCTTATTAAATGATACCTGATGTTGATGTGTTTGGTCCTTGAGTGCTGCACAGGGTTCTCAGTGATAGAGATAGCACTATTGTTGTCTATGTGGATAGGAGTCTCTTTGAAGTTAAATCCATAGTCCAGCATCTGATTTTGAATCCAAAGCACTTGAGCACAGCAGCTTGCAGCAGCAATGTATTCAGCCTCAGCAGTTGATGCAGACACACAGGATTGTTTCTTGCATTGCCATGAGACCACCCTTCCACCAAGGAATTGACATCCCCCAGATGTAGACTTTGCAGTCATATTGCAACCACCATAATCACTATCTGTATAGGCATACAGATTGAAATTTGGATTCTTTGGATACCATAGACCAAGTGTTGAAGCACCTTTGAGGTATCTTAAAATCCTTTTCACAGTGATTAAGTGAGACATCTTAGGGTTGGCTTGATATCTTGCACAAATACATGTAGCAAACATGATATCAGGCCTGCTAGCTGTAAGATACATAAGAGACCCAATCATAGCCCTGTATAAGTGCTCATCTACACACTCCCCCTCAAGATCTGGACCAAGGGAGTGGTTTCTGGCTATGGGTGTCTTAGCAATCTTACAATCAGTCATATTGAACCTCTTGAGTATGTCTTGAACATACTTTGACTGACTTATGAAGATGCCATCTTCAACCTGCTTCACTTGAATTCCCAGAAAGAAGTTGAGTTCTCCCATTGAACTCATCTCAAATCTGTCTTTCATCAGCTTCTCAAAGTCTTTGCAGAGCTTTGGATTAGTTGAACCAAAGATGATGTCATCAACATATACTTGAACCAGCAATAAGTCATTTCCCTGTCCTTTGATGAAGAGAGTTCCATCTATAGTACCTCTTCTGTATCCATGCTTACAGAGATACTCAGATAGTGTCTCATACCACTTCCTGGGTGCCTGATGCAGCCCATAAAGAGCTTTGTCAAGCTTGCAGACATAATCAGGATGATCAGGGTCTACAAAACCAGGTGGCTGTTTGACATAAACCTCCTCATCAATCACTCCATATAAGAAAGCACACTTTACATCAAGTTGGTAGACCTTGAAGTTCTTGGATGCAGCAAATGCCAGGAATATCCTAACAGCTTCTAGTCTTGCTACAGGAGCAAAGACATCAGTGTAGTCAATCCCTTCTTCTTGTGTGTATCCTTGAACAACTAGTCTTGCCTTGTTCTTGATGATGATTCCTCTATCATCCTTCTTGTTTCTAAAAACCCATTTGGTTCCAATGGTAGTCTTCCCATGAGGAAGAGGACAAAGGTTCCAAACTTTCTGCCTTTTGAATTGAAGCAGCTCTTGTTGCATAGCTTCAACCCAACTTCCATCCTTTAGAGCTTCATCAACTTTCTTGGGCTCTATCTGAGATAAGAAACAAGAGTGAAGACAAACATTTGCTTCATGGGTTTGTCCTCTTGTTCTTACCCCTGTGACAACATCTCCAATGATGTTTGTGGTGGGGTGAGACTTGTGGATCCTTAGCTGAGGGATCACAGCAAGTTGTTGAGAAAGATCTAAATTTGAGAAATTTAAATCTGGTCTTGAAGATTCACCCTCCACATTATCACACTTATCAAGATTAACTTGATCCAATGAGTGTGAGACATCATTGATGTTGTCATCTATGGTATGGTTATTAGCATCAAGAAATTCCTGATCACTATCACCATCACCATTGTTGTCTTCTACAAGTGAGGTGTCTTTATCTGGTTGAGAGGCCTCTGAGCTGGAATTTGAAGGCATGCCAGATGTATCAGCTGAATTTGTCATTGTTGTGCTGATAGAAACCTCATTTGCTGAAGTAGTTCCAACTGGAGCTGAAGATGTATGAGTTGAAGGTCTTCCTAGCTCAAATCTTGGATCAGGATCACCTGTATTTAGATTTTCTGCAGATCCTGAAACATGCTCACAAGATTTGTTAAAACAGTTGGTAACTAAATCAAGATCAAACAGCCAATCCGGACCAGAACCAGCCACACAAGGAGTGTGCTCATTGAAAGTCACATTGGCTGACTCCTCAACAATTCTAGTTCTGAGATTGTATACTCTATAAGCTTTAGCTTGAGAAGAGTATCCAATGAAATGTCCATCATCTGATTTCTCAGCAAACTTGGCAATTTGATCTTTGGTATTCAAGATGGTGCAGGGACATCCAAATGACCTGAGAAAACCAATGAAAGGTTTCCTCTTGTGCCAAAGTTCATAAGGAGTCTTACCATGTGTCTTAACTACTAAAACTCTGTTTTGCACATAGCAAGCAGTATTGACTGCCTCTGCCCAGAAGGTGATAGGCAGTTTAGAGTCAGACAACATAGTTCTTGCAGCTTCAATAAGTGTCCTGTTTCTCCTCTCAGCAACTCCATTTTGCTGAGGAGTCCTGGGAGCACTATATTGTCTTGTAATACCTTTTTCATCACAAAATGCATCAAGGATTTGGTTCTTGAATTCAGTTCCTTGATCACATCTTATGGTTTTGACCTTGTGATCACATTGATTCTCAACTTTTAAGATGAAATTCTTCAGAATCTCAGGGGTTTCATCCTTAGTTCTAAGGAAGAAGACCCAAGTGAATCTTGTAAAATCATCTGTGATCACCAGACAGTAAGAGGTCCTTCCTAAACTCATTACACTGGTGGGGCCAAAGAGATCCATATGTAACAAGTGTAGGGGAGTAGTGATGGAGTTCTTTTCCTTAGGCTTGTGAGATACCTTGTGTTGCTTCCCTTTCAGGCATGCAACACAATGATCATCACTAGTAAACTCTTTCTTTGGCATTCCAGTTACCAGATCATGTTTAATTAATTTATTCATGTTCTTAAAGTTTACATGGCACATTCTTTTATGCCATAGGAAAGACTCATCACTATTTGCTTTAGATAGAAAGCATGAAACTTCTCCTGAGGGAGATGTTTCTTGCAAATCCATCTTGTACATGTTCCCTTTCCTGGGGGCTCTGAGCAGGATATGCTCATGAGGAATGACCACACCAGGTTTGAGAACAATGCACTCATGCTCAGTAAAGAGCATGTTATGACTCTGATCACAAAATTGGGATACACTCAGAAGATTGTACCCAAGCTCCTTAACAAAGTTTACCTTCTCAATGCTGAGCTTACCATTTGTGACCTTGCCCCTTCCAGAAATGTAACCACCTTCATCTCCTCCAAAAGCAACTGGTCCTCCATCAATTCTCTCAAAATTATGGAGTAGAGACCTATTGCCTGTCATGTGCCTGGAACAGCCACTGTCAATTATCCAGACATTCCTGTTGGTCTTGAGCTGTTCCTGCACAGAGAAAATGATTAGTTACATTTGGAAACCCAAGCCTTACTTGTCTTGGGCTCATTAATAGTAATAGAAGGTAATGCAACAGTAATAGATCCTATGGTTGTACTATGGGGATCTTCAGCTGTTGTTGATGGAGAAACCTCAGTCATTTGGTCTTTCTTAGACTTCCACACCACCTTTGGAGTCTTGGACTTGACCTTCAAAACCTTAGAAGCTTTTGGAACTTCACAAGTTTTGATGACTGATCCTTCGGAAGAATCTACAGTCACTGCAGCAGACTTTAGTGCTTCGGAAGAACTCCTTTCTTCCGAGACCAACTTTGCTTCCGAAGGTAATTTTCCACTTACCTTCTTCTTTGATTTGGAGCTTCCGAAGGAAACAGACTTTCCTTCCGAAGCTTGAGACTTCTTGAGACTCTTTGAAGTCTTTGTTTTAGTCATGTGGACAGTACTTTTAGGATTGTATGGGCAATCCTTAGCAATGTGAGAAGTACTTTCACACATAACACACAACATTTTCTTCTTCAAAGAAGTCTCCCTTTGAGAGCAAGACTGGCTTTGGTCACATCCCTTCTCCACCTTCATCTTGGTAGATGCTGAGACAGTTCCTTTGGGCTGTGAACTGTTCTTGGAGTTTGATGGTCCAGGCTGTGCAGCAGTGGTACACAGCAGCTCAGTCTTCTTCTTGGCACTGAGATGATTTGAACAAGAACCATGACTCTTAGCTGAGGAGTCTTGGTTGATGTCTTCAGTCCTTACTACTTTGAAACCTGCAGAGATAAAAACTTGTTTCTGCTTAGCATCAAAAGTAGCCTTGATTTCTTGAGCCTTCTTTGCCTTCCTTTTGCTCTTTCTGATCAAGTTCTTTCTTTTGGACTTGGTCATCACAGTTGATTTCTTCTCCTCAGAAGGATAGTGGCCCTTGGAAGAATCCTCTTCTTCACTCTTCTCAGAGGAATTCTTCACTATCACTTCTTCATCATCCTCACTTACAGGATCTATGAGAGGAAGCTCATCTTCACAAGTTCCACACCTAGGAGATCTTACAGACAAGATTGTGTGTGGAGGAGCTATCTCATTTGATCCCAGTCCCTGTCTATTTTGATAACAAACCTTGTTGTGCAGGGATGAGGATATCATGTTCTTGAAGGTCTCTTCTTCAAGAACACTCTTCTCTGCCTTGGCTTTGCTGATCACAAGCTCAGCCTGGCACTCAGTTAACTTAGTGATGAGATCTTGGATCTGAGTTCTGAAATCTGTATGTTCATGTTTTAGTACTGAAATGGTTTTCTCCAAGTCCTCTATCTTTAACTTGTAATCATTTTCAGACTTTCTAAAATCAGATTTTAATATGTTTAATGACTCAAGATCAGATCTCATCTCTAGGTTATAGGACCTGTATCTATTTACTTTAGCAATGCATTCAGGGGAGCAAAGATGTTCCAATACCTTGGCTTCATCATGGTCAGCCATCAGTGCTTGGTTTGGAGAAGCATCCTCCACCTGAAAACTCCAGTCAAAGCCTCCTTCTTCAACAGCAACAGCAGCATGTTGCTTTGTCTTCTCAGCCTGAGGAGCTTTGTCAGTAAAGTTTGGTCTGGGTTGTGTTTGGCCCCCATTTGCTTTAGGTGCCTTACACTCCCTGGCAAAGTGACCCATAAGGTTACAGTTGTAACACTTAACTTTGCTTTTATCCAGCCCAAACTTACTGCTGGTAGCATTGCTTGGAAATCTTCTTCCTGTCCTCTTGTAGAACTTCTTGGCTCTGTGAGTGAGGAGAGCCATCTGCTGAACTATCTCCATGTATTCCAGGTCATCTGGATGGATACAGTCCAGGTCTTCAAGAGTGAAGAGATAATTCCCACAGCTTTCATCTGCAGACACAAAGGCTTGAGAAGAACTTGTCTCTTGGAATGGGCTTCCTTGAGTAAAGTTCTCCCTTGGTGTCTCCGGGAAGGTGATGAAAGGACCCTTTTGTGAGTTGTCAGGGTAGCATAAGAGATGATGCTGAGGTTCTATGCTGTCCCTTTCAACCACATGAAGGGCTGAACCCATTTGATTGTTGGAGTTGCCAGATGAACCTTGCATGTTCATCTCCATCTGGTATCCACTGAGAATCCCATACAACTCTGTAAGAGTAAGAGTCTTAAGGTTCTCAGTCCTCTTGATCACCACACAATAGTGTGTCCATTGCCTAGGAAGTGAGGACATGAACTTCCTTACAATGTCCCTGTTCTCAAGAGGAACTCCTCCATCCACTAGGGTATCCACAATCTCAACATACCTGAAGTATTGTTGGGTCATGGTCTCACCTGCTTTGAAGGTGAAATTTTCAAACTGCTGCTTCAGAAGATCTTTCTTGTTCTCCTTGGCTTCAGAGGAGCCTTCATACATCAGCTTCAGTGCATCCCACAGCTGTTTGGCTGTCTTGCACTTCTTAAAACCTCTGTATACAGAGTTTGGGAGAGCAGTCTGAAGAGCAGTCATGGCCTTCCTGTCAATCTCTACTCTTTTTCTATCTTCATCTGAGTAGTTGGCCACATCTTTAGGAATCATACCAGCACCAGTAGCAGAGGGGGTGCTGGGTATGAAAGGTCCATTCTCAACAGATTCCCACATTCTTGAATCAAGAGACCTGATGAAGCCTTCCATCCTCATGCACCAGGTGTCAAAATCATCAAGAGTGATCAGTGGGGATTTGTTCATGGTTCCAGTCTCCATATCAGTCTTAGAGATGGCAGCCATTTGAAGAGTTTAGCTTTTGTGTGTGTGAGGGATCTTAAGATGGTTAGATCTTATATCAAGAGCCTGGAAAGCTCTGATACCAATTGCAGGACCGTTTAAGGGCTTAAGCACAATTACAACACAACAACACAATGAGGAGATTAACTAAGCTCTAATCAAACAGTGAACTGGGTAACCAAAGGTGATACAAAGAACACAAGTAAAGCAAGAGACAGAACAAGAGAATATGGGTTTCAAGGAGGCAGTATATTGCTTTCTCAAGTTTTTTACAAGTGTTACAAAGCATAAAGAAAAGATACAAGAACTTGAAATACTTATACTACAACCTACAGCCGGCTATACTTTGAAAGCCACCTGGATACAATTGACTAGACACTAACAAAATCAATTGTAGGATCAAAAGGCATATTTGCCTTTTGACCTTGTGACTATGACATGCCATAGCTCACATCCTTATACAATACAAAAAGGATAAAGTACATAAAGTGGAAAGTTGAAGACTCAAGACCTCAATGTACAGTTACCAAAAGCAAGACCCTTTTCACCAACTCATGTAAGTTGGTGACTTTACAGAGATGCAGCGGAAAAGGTGCTTTATGGAACAGTACATCAGATAAAGCATGTGTACTAAAAGTCTTCGGAAGAAATCTGTCTTCATAGGTTGAAGCTTCGGAAGACTTTGTCTCTGAAGCTTCGGAAGACTTCATGTTTGGCTTCGGAAGATATTGGTCTTGGCTTCGGAAGATTTTACACTTAGAGTATTTTCTAATGCTTTGTGTAAAACTTCCGAAGCATTCTTCACTTCAGTACTTAGTGCATGTTGCTGAGACACTTAGGCTGTTTTGGGTTGCATCAGACTTCAGGAATCCTTACATCACTTCCTACCGATCCGCGAGACGTATTCTTCTGAAAGATTAGCGGATCTATTCATCAAGGAGATTGTAAGTCGCCATGGTGTACTGGTGTCTATTGTGTCGGATCGTGACACTCAGTTTACATCCAAGTTTTGGAAGAGATTTCGCGATGCTATGGGGACGAGGTTACATATCAGAACGGCTTATCACCCCCAGACAGATGGTCAGTCAGAAAGGACCATTCAGACGCTGGAAGATATGCTTCGGGCATGCGTCATTGATTTTGGAGGAAGTTGGGATGACCATTTACCGTTAGCTGAGTTCTCATATAACAATAGTTATCATGCTAGCATTGGCATGCCTCCTTATGAGATGCTATACGGTAGGAGAATAGAACACCCGCTTGTTGGGGTGACATTGGCCATAAAGAGTTAGGGAGCGTCGTGGTGGTCAAGGCTACGACTGAGAAACTAGAAATGATCAAAGCCTTTATGAAGGCAGCCAAAGATAGACAGAAGTCGTATGCCGACAAGAGACGTAGACCGATAGAGTTCCAGGTGGGTGATAGAGTTATGCTAAAAGTCTCACCTTAGAAGGGCATCATCCGGTTTAGGAAGCGGGGCAAGTTTGGCCCAAGAAACATAGGGCCTTTCCGAATTATTGCTCGAGTAGGAGAGGTGGCCTATAGGTTGGAGTTGCCCAGTGAGTTAAGTGGAATTCATCCGACATTCCATGTATCTCACTTGAGAAAGTGCTTAGCCGAGAAGGATATGTGGTGCCACTGGAGGATATTGAAGTGGATGAACGGGTCAATTATGTGGAGCAACCAGTGGCGATCATCGATCGCAAAGAGAAGAGGCTAAGGAATAAGGTGGTTCCCTTGGTGCGTGTACAGTGGAAGCAAAGGAAGGGATCAGAGTCCACTTGGGAAGTTGAGGAGGAGTGAGGCAGCATTACCCTCAACTATTCAACGACTAACAGGTTTCGAGGACGAAACCTAAATAAGGGGGTGGACTTGTAACGCCCCGAATAAAGTCGAAACGAGCCAATTAATAATAATGGGCTTAGATGAGTTATTTAAAGAAAATAAGCGGGTAATGGAGTATGGACCGGGTAAACCTCGCGGGATATGTGTTTGTAGAGTTTAAGGTGCCTCAAACGGATCAGCTTGAGCAGCTCTCATTTGCAACTCAACACTCTAGTTCTAGAGAGACAGTAGAGAGAGAAAGTAGAGAGAATTGAAGATTCAAGGCTCGGTTGATCTCGGGATTGAAGATCGGTGTTCGTGGGCATTCAAACAACAAGAAAACACCAAGAATCCAGGTAAGAAACATCATTCAATCGTTGCTTTTGATGTAAACCCGGATTCTAGGGTTCGGTTTTTTTAAAAGTGGCAAAGATTCACCCAAAACGCACGTGTTTGTGCAAGAAAACATGTAAGAAGCTTAGATAAAGCTTATTGGGTGATAAACCAAGGTTTTGGGTGTAAAAGATTGAAGTTTTGGGTCAAAAATGGGTTGTTCGTAATTTTAAGCCCGTTCTACGAAACTGGGCATTCATCCAGCAAAATTAGGTATTCGTCCAGCGAAACTGTGGATCTTCCTGCGAAACTATAGTTTCGCATGTAGTTTTGCAGACATGTTTTTCCAACGAATGTGAATTGATGATGTATGATGTTTATGATGATGTGTGATGGGGTATGTGATGTTTATGTGATGCTATGTATGTTCATGTTATGTTTTCTTACCTTCTTATTATGTATTATTCTGTGACTTACGTGTTATGATTATGTAATGAACGAAAAGTATTATGTAACGTAAAGCGGAAGTTAATGATAATGGTAAGAGGAATGTAAGTAAGAACAAATGCATGCATTAACGAATGAATGAAAGTAAGAAAGTCTTGCAAGCAATGTATGGAGGTTCACACCCAATGAAGGGTGTTAGCTCAACTGTGTGCGGGTTAGCTACCCCGGAAGGATGCACACTGGGGTCTAATCTTTGTGATTGACCATACGTATGGGATCCTTGTCGCTTTCCCTAGGTATTGGAGTTAGCTTCGTGCATAATGTTCGAGGTCTATGATAGACCTCAGGCCCAGTAACTAGCTTCGTGCACAATGTTCAGGGTATAGCACATGGCATTGGTACGGAACGAAAGATGAATGATAATTATGAGTGTACTTGCCCCAGGCCCTAGGTTCAGCTTCGTGCACAATGTTCGGGGTACAGTACATGTCATCGGAAGTTAACGAATGTACGAAAGATAAGTAAAGAAGATTATGAATGAAAGTGAATGATAATGATGACGTACGATGATGAATGAACGAAAGTTAACGAATGAATGATCAAAGATAATAATGCTATTATCTATGTGTACGTATGATGCATGATCGCGAACGAAAGTAATGAACGGTTGTAAAAGGATATAAAGTATTTTATTCATAAAACTAGAACTCACTCAGTAACGCTGACTTTTATGCATTTTCCAGTTGGCAGGTGATTGTTGTTCAGGATGGCACGGGGCAGCTACTTGGAATATTTGGGATGGCGTCCATTTGTATAAGAATGATGTTTTTGTGATGTAATGCAAATCATGATATATTGTAACAGTTAACTACGTTGTATTATTTTGCAAAAGCTGTCATTAATATATGAAATGGTTTTAAACTATTCCGCTGCGATGTTTTTCATAGATGTAAATGTATATTTTATGTTTTATGTGCGATGATTGTCCAACTGTGAGCGTCCTGGGATTGGGGCCTTACATTTATAGATTTGGTTATTTTCATTAGAATTAACCTTGCAAAACCCTAATTCGTCTGATCCTTGTTGAAAGTGTATTTTGTAAGCTGGAATTAGATTGAAATATTATTGCGCTTTGTTCTATTTATTGTATTGGGTTTGATTTGTTTAATTTTGAATACTTTTGCTCTATTCTTCATCATCAAATGTTTCTATTATGTGTTTGTTAGTGATATTGATCAATTCATTCAATCAATTGTATTGTGATTCGATTTGTTTGGACCAACAGATTACAATGATGATTGTAATCGTATTGGATTAGATTGGTTCACGAGTGTGTTTACAAGGCAAGAGAAGCAAACCAACATAGCATTGAAGGTTGTTATGGAAAGCAAAAAACTATGCACGCGAGAGCTACTGTTGTTTATTGTTTTTGTATAACTAGTTCATTTCCCATTTATTTAGTTAAGCATTCTTGAATACTTTCATGCACCAATATGTAGTTGCACAATTTTGAATAAAATACAAGTAATTCTTATTTATTTGGTCATGCTGACTTGATTTTCTTTTTTTTCATCGACAACACATCATGTCTCTGTATGATTTATGATTACTTTCATTACTTTAGTTTAATTTCATTCTCGATTGTTAATGAGTAAATACGAATAGTTTCTTGATCCTTCGCACCTTTTTCCTTTCCTAGATTGTTAATAAAGTATTTTGTAGATGCATAGTTGTCATTTTGATTGATTTGGTCGATTGTTGAGTGTTCGAATTTAGTTGTGAATTGTTCTAGTTGAGTTTCGTGTAAGACTGGATTGATTTCAAGGGTCATTCATGTCGTTTCGTGTTTGATTTTGGTTTTGATTTAAACAACAGATTGATTAGTGTGATTGCAATAATGATTGTAATCAGATTTGATTGGATTTGTTCACGAGTGTGTTTATAAGGCAAGAGAATCATAACTCCATAGCGTTGTGGGTTGTTATGGAAATCAAAATACTATGCACGCGTGAACTATTGTTGTTTAATATTTTTGTATAACAAGTTCATTTCCCATTTGTTTAGTTAAGCATTCATGAGTACTTTGATCCACCAATTTGTAGTTGCACAATTTTGATCGACAACACGTCATGATTCTGATTGATTTATGATTACATTTTTTTAGTTAGTTTAAATTGATTCTCGATTGTTAATGAGTGAATACAAATAGCTTCTTGATCCTTCAAACCTTTTTCCTTGCCTAGATTGTTAATAAAGTATTTTGTGGATCCATAATTGTCATTTGGATTGACTTGACGGATTGTTTAGGCAAGAGTGTTCAAAGATGGTTGTGAATTGTTTTCGTTGAGTTTTGGGCAGGAGGGGATTGATTTAAAGGGTCGTTCATGTTGTATCGTGTTCAATTTTTGTTTTGATTTAAACAATAGATTTTACGTTACATTTATGATTGATTAGTGTGATTGCAATGATAATTGTAATCTTATTGGATTAGATTGGTTCACGAATGTGTTTACAAGGCAAGAGAATAAAACAACATAGCATTGAAGGATGTTACAGAAAGCAAAAAACTTTGCATGTGAGAGCTACTGTTGTTTAATGTTTTCGTATAACTAGTTCATTTCCTGTTGTTTAGTTAAGCATTCTTGAATACTTTGATGCACCAATATGTAGTTGCACAATTTTGATTAAAATACAAGTAACCCTTATTTATTTGGCCGTGTTAACTTGATATGCTTTCTTTTTCATCGACCACACATCATGTCTCTGTATGATTAATGATTACTTTTTTTCCTTTAGTTTAATGTATTCTTCATTGTTATTGAGTGAATACAAATAGTTTCTTGATCCTTCGAACATTTTTTCTTGCCTAGATTGTTAATAATGTATTTTTTCGATCCTTAGTTGTCATTTTAATTGATTCGATGGATTGTTAAGGAAAGGGTGTTTGAAGTTGGTTGTGAACTGTTTTTAGTGAGTTTTGGGTGGGAGTGGATTGATTACAAGGGTCATTTGTGTTGTTTCGCGTTTGATTTTTGTTTTGATTTAAACAATAGATCCTACTTTTCATTTGTGATTGATTAGTGTGATTGCAATGATGATTGTAATAAGATTTGATTGGATTGGTTCACGAATGTGTTTACAAAGCAAGAGAATCAAAACTCCATAGCATTGTGGGTTGTTATGAAAATCCAAAATACTATGCATGCGAGAACTACTATTGTTTAATGTTTTTTTATAACAAGTTCCTTTCCCGTTTATTTAGTTAACCATTCATGAGTATTTTAATACACTAATATGTAGTTGCACAATTTTGATTAAAATACAAGTAAATCTTATTTACATGGTCGTGTTAACTTGATTTGCATTCTTTTTATCGACGACACGTCATGTTTCAATGATTTATGATTACTTTCATTCCGTTAGTTTAATTTGATTCTCGATTGTTAATGAGTGAATACGAATAGTTTCTTGATCCTTCGCACCTTTTTCCTAGCTTAGATGGTTAATAAAGTATTTTGTGGATTCATGGTTTTCATTTTGATTGATTCAGTGGATTGTTGAGGCAAAAGTGTTTGAAGTTAGTTGTGAATTGCTTGAGTTTTAGGCGGGAGGGGATTGATTTCAAGGGTCATTCATGTGGTTTCGTGTTCGATTTCGGTTTTGATTTAAACAATAGATTTTACGTTCCATTTGTGATTGGTTAGTTGATTGCAATGATGATTATAATCGTATTGGATTAGATCGGTTCACGAGTGTGTTTACAAGGCAAGAGAATCAAAACAACATAGCATTGAACGTTGTTATGGAAAACAAAAAACTATGCACGCGAGAGCTACTGTTGTTTATTATTTTTGTATAACTAGTTCATTTCCTGTTTTTTAGTTAAGCATTCTTGAATACTTTGATGCACCAATATGTAGTTGCAAAAATTTGATTAAAATAAAAGTAAAGCTTATTTATTTGGTCGTGTTAACTTGATTTGCTTTCTTTTTCATCGACCACACATCATGTCTCTGTATGATTTATTATTACTTTAATTCAGTTAGTTTAATTTGATTCTCGATTGTTAATGAGTGAATACGAATAGTTTCTTGATCCTTCGCACCTTTTTCCTTGCCTAGATTGTTAATAAAGTATTTTGTAGATGCATAGTTGTCATTTTGATTGATTCGGTCGACTGTTGAGGCAAGAGTGTTTGAATTTGGTTGTGAATTGCTCTCATTGAGTTTTGGGTGGGAGTAGATTGATTTCAAGGGTCATTCATGTGGTTTCATGTTTGATTTTGGTTTTGATAAACAACAGGTTGATTAGTGTGATTGTAGTGATGATTTGTAATCAGATTTGATTGGATTGGTTCACGAGTGTGTTTGCAAGGAAAGAGAATCATAACTCCTTAGCGTTATAGGTTGTTATGGAAATCAAAATACTATGCATGTGAGAACTATTGTTGTTTAATATTTTTGTATAACAAGTTCCTTTGCCGTTTATTTAGTTAAGCATTCGTGAGTACGTTGATCCACCAATTTGTAGTTGCGCAATATTGATTAAAATACAAGTAAATCTTATTTGCATGGTGGTGTTAACTTGATTTGCTTTCTTTTCATCGATGACACGCCATGATTTTGTATGATTTATAATTACTTTCATTAAGTTAGTTTAATTTGATTCTCGATTGTTAATGAGTGAATACGAATACCTTCTTAATCCTTCGCACATTTTTCCTTGCCTAGATTGTTAATACAGTATTTTGTGGATCCATAGTTGTCATTTTGATTGATTCAGTGGATTGTTTAGGCAAGAGTGCTTGAAGATGGATGTGAATTGTTCTCCTTGAGTTTTGGGTGGGAGGGGATTGATTTAAAGGGTCATTCATGTTATTTGGTGTTCGATTTTTGTTTTCATTTAAACAATACATTTTACATTCCATTTATGAATGATTAGTGTGATTGCAATGATAATTTTAAACATATTGGATTAGATTGGTTCACTAGTGTGTTTACAAGGCAAGAGAATCAAAACAACATAGCATTGAAGGTTATTACGGAAAGCAAAAAAGTATGCACGTGAGAGCTACCGTTGTTTAATGTTTTGTTATAACTAGTTCATTTCCCGTTTATTTAGTTAACCCTTCTTGAATTCTTTGATGCACCAATATGTAGTTGCACAATTTTGATTAAAATACAAGTAAATCTTATTTATTTTGTCGTGTTAACTTGATTTGCTTTATTTTTCATCGACCACACATCATGACTCTGTATGATTTATGATTACTTTCATTCGGTTAGTTTAATTTGATTCTCAATTATTAATGAGTGATTTTGAATAGTTTCTTGATCCTTCGGACCTTTTTCCTTGCCTAGATTGTTAATAAAGTATTTTGTAGATGCATAGTTGTCATTTTGATTGATTCGGTTGATTGTTGAGGCAAGAGTGCTCGAATTTGGTTATGAATTGCTCTCGTTGAGTTTTGGGTGGGAGTGGATTGATTTCAAGGGTCATTCATGTGGTTTCATGTTTGATTTGGTTTTGAAAAACAACAGATTGATTAGTGTGATTGCAATGATGATTGTAATCAGATTTGAGATTGGTTCACGAGTGTGTTTACAAGGAAAGAGAATCATAACTCCATAGCATTGTTGGTTGTTATGGAAATCAAAATACTATACACGCGAGAACTATTGTTGTTTAATATTTTCGTATAACAAGTTCCTTTCCCGTTTATTAAGTTAAGCATTCTTGAGTACGTTGGTCCACCAATTTGTAGTTGCACAAATTTGTTTAAAATACAAGTAAATCTTATTTACATGGTCGTGTTAACTTGATTTGCTTTCTTTTCATCGACGACACGTCATGATTCTGTATGATTTATGATTACTTTCATTAAGTTAGTTTAATTTGATTCTCGATTGTTAATGAGTGAATGCGAATAGCTTCTTGATCCTTCACACCTTTTTCCTTGACTAGATTGTTAATAAAGTATTTTGTGGATCCATAGTTGTCATTTTGATTGATTCGGTGGATTGTTTAGGCAAGAGTGTTCGAAGATGGTTGTGAATTGTTCTCCTTGAGTTTTGGGTGGGTGGGGATTGATTTAAGGGGTCATTCATGTTGTTTCGTGTTTGATTTTTGTTTTGATTTAAACAATAGATTTTACATTCCGTTTATGATTTATTTTTGTTGTCACAACCCGGGCCCAAGTAGGGTGGAACGTCATAGACTAGCAACGTATATGACAGCGGAAACTAACCATCATAAGAGCACCCAAGGATAGAAATCACATGGCATTACATTTAAAGTTCTAACAACCCAATTACAATGGTCAAAGCCGGGTCATAACAGAATTAATCCAAATTAAGGTAAATTCATAAGTTGAACAAACATTCAAACAAATTGTCCAATGATAGAATCAACTAATTAATGCCATGTGGTGGTCACAGAACTAGGTCGTCCAAAGAGTTTCCTCCAACCATTCCAAGCTTCCATCAAAGATTACCTGAAACATGCTCAAAAGATTTTGTGTCAACTAAAAAGTTTGTGAATTCAAGTGCTTAAAGTTTAAAAACAACAGGACTCCTTAAAATCCATAAGTTAATTTTAAAATCATAAGTGTCACTGTTGTGGGGTCACAATCAACCCTCCACTCAGTCCTGGCTAGCCTCTTCTAAATTTGTGTTGATACCGGTTAACCCATAGGAATAACTGAGCCTCAGACAGTGAACAATACCTGCCGGATGGCCCACCTTAGTATCTTATAAAACCTGTCACATGACACAAACGACCCCGCAGGATCTTTATGTGGTACCCTTCCATTAAGTCATTGGGTCATGACGGAAGGCACTGTGCATGGGGGATTTCCTTAGTAGATCTACCCATATAGAACAAGCGGTTCACAAAAGAATTAATGATTGTGATACATTTATTAGCAGGTTTGACATTACCACAACATACAAGAATCATACAATAGAACATAAATAATTTCAGTTTGAGCATAGCATGTTTTATCGCAAAACAAGAGTAAAAAGGGAACACTAGAACTCACTTTAGGGTTAAGTCAACGATTCCTTGAGCAAAGAATCCTAGCACCCTATCAACATGATTCAAGCAGTAAGCTAAAAGATCTATGATCATTATAAGAGTAACTAGTGCAGGACCGTTGAAGGGTATGCACTTACAACACAACAACACAATGAGGAGAGTTTCTTATAACACTTAACAGATCAAATACGGAACTGGTTAACTTGTTAATGAAAGATGCTAAGAACACAAGTAAGTATGAGACAGAACAAGATTGCAAATAACACAAGTATTTGGTTTTCAAGAATTCTGTATATTGCTTCTCAAGTTCTATTACAAGTTACAAATCATTGATGGAAAGTTACAAGTACTTGAGATACTTTATACTACATCCTACAGCCGGCCATACTTTGAAGGCCAGCCGGATACAATTGACTAGACAAATACAAAATCAAATGTAGAGTCAAAAGGCAGATCTGCCTTATGACTTGTGACTATGACGTGCCATAACTCACATCCTAATATATTAAAAAAGGATAAAAGTACATAAAGTAGAAAGCATGGACTCAAGACCTCAATGTACAGTTACCAAAAGCATGGACCTTTCACCAACTCATGTAAGTTGATGACTTTACAGAGTAGCAGTGGAAAGGTGGTCCAGCTTTATGGTAAAGTACATCAGATAAAGGCATATCTCTAAAAGTCATCAGAAGAAATTTGTCTTCACTCTTTGGCTTCGGAAGACTTTGTCTTTGAAGCTTCAGAAGACTTCACTTTGGCTTCGGAAGATGTTGGTCTTGGCTTTGGAAGATTTTACATTTAGAATATTTCTAATGCATGATGTAAAACTTTCGAAGCATTTCTACTTCTGTTCTTTAGTGCATGCATGCAGATAGGCTTTGGATGTTTTGGCTGCATCAGACTTATAGGAATCCTTAAAAACTCCCCCTAGGCTGATGCAACCAAAACACTTAGAAGATCTTCAGATGTTTGTAGTCTTCAGCACAGTGATTACCATACCCTTCTTCATCAGATGGTCAGTATCATTCAGACTCTCATAATATCTTCTCATCTCAAAAAGATCATGCAGATGTAAGTTGATTATGTCTTGCCATGTATAGACATTCTTATCACCTTGATCTCTGATCACATGCCATCTCTCTGGATTAGTAGTGAAGGTCCAGGATAAGATGGGTGTCTCAGCTGTAAGAGGAGCCACTTGAATTGGAGTTGATTGGGCTGCCTCTTCTTGCACTTCCTCAGGTTGATCTGACTCAGCCTGAGGTGTAGAGGTGGATGATTCAGGCTTCTTCTTCTTTGACTTTGGTTTTGAAGCCATCCTTTTCTTCCTCTTATAAGACTTTAACTGAGAAGACTGGTCTTCAGCACCTTGTTGATCATCCTTGTCTTTCTCAGTTGGGTGTTCCTCCCTTACAGGTTCAGAAGGAGAAGGAGTTTGACCTTGCTGTGGATCAAAAGATGAAGCTTGCTAAGGCTCAGCAGGAGGTCCAGGTTGTGTTGTCTCAGGTTTTTCAACCTTAACCTCCACTGCAGGTGGGATTTGACTTGGAGGAGAGTATAAGTCAATCAGCTCTCCACTCTTGATCTTTTGTTCGATTACCCTGATATGCTCATCCATTGTGAATAGAGACATAGGGCCAAGTCTCCTTTCGGAGAATCCATACAGCTTCAAGAAGCTCATCATCCTTTGTCTGTCAGCACACTTCTTCATACTCTTTTGGATGATGGCTCTTGACTTTGCAGCATCTTCCCTCATCTTTTTCTTTGTTCCCTTTTGTTCTTTGAGCACTAGAAGTTCAAGCTGTTTGAGATACTCAAACTCAATGTACTCAGAGGACAAGGGAAGAAGTGCAGATGCCTGATAGAGACCTGTGGCTCTCAGGTAGTTGATCATGTTTTGTCTATATGTTTCCTTGTCTACCTGAGGTTCTTGTGTAGCAGCCACATCCTCTTGCACAGGACTTTCCTGAACTGCGGAGAGAGTTGGAACATGCTTATATAACCTTTTCTGTCTCTTCTCCTCTTTGAATTGGAGAAGTAACCTTGCATACTTTGCTTCCTTCATCTCTCTTGACACTTCCATGTCAGCCAGTTTATTTAATTGCTCCAAGGGGAGAGATATAATCTCATCTATGTCATAGTTCCTGGTCTGCAGGTAAGTAATCCTGACTGCCCTCAACTCATCTTCTTGAGTGTTTGGTCTGGGGGCAGCCCTGATTGCAGCTTGCATAAAGCCTGAAGACCCAGAGGAACTTTCTCCCCTTAGCTTCCTCTTCCTTTCTCTCTCTCCTCCTCAATCTCCTCAAGAGTCTAAATCCTTTTTCCTTTATCACCCACAAACCTTTGTGACTCAGGGGGAGAGAGCTTTAGCCTGTATTGCTAGGTGTAGCATCAAAGCTCTTGCCAGAGAGAGGTTGTGAGACACCTTCACCAGCAGGTGTTTCACTGAGGGAATGAATTTTTGAAGCAGTTGTTGATGTGACAGGGCTCTCAGGCTCTATCACTGGGCCTTTAGCCATGGTTTTCCCTTTGAAGCTAATCTCAGGGTCTGCCTCAGCATCCAGTTGACCAATGACATTACCTGGTTGCCTTTGTCTCCTTCTAATGCTGAACTCTTCAGTAATTCTGTCTTGAATCCTGAGTGCTAACCTGTCAGCTTGTCCTGATTGGCTTGGGTTGACAAGTGGCATGTTGATCAGGTCAAGACCTTCATTGTAGTCCAAGGTCTGAAAATTGAACACTTCTTGCTGCCCTTGAACTCTGTAAAGAATGAGGGCTCTTCTATCAGCATCATACCTCCACCCAATAATGTAGTTTGAAGTTCCTTGAGGTGGAGATGACACAGCCCTTGGAATGCCTTCCTCAAAGAGACTCCTAATGACAGAGTCTATAATGTTCACATTAATGTGAACTTGAGGAAGTTGTTGAGTATGCACAGTTGCAAGTGAGGATGGTGAATCCTCAATGTCCATACTCCCTGAAGAACTCCCAGGTTCTATGACTGTAATGACTTTCTCCCCCTTTTTGGTAGCATCACCCTCTTGCATAGGTGAGCTAGGAGTTAGGTCAATCACATTCATAGGTTCTTGTGTTACTGGTTGAGCTCTTCTTAAAGGTCTCCCTGCTAGTTTTTCCCTGAGATAAGATATCTCAAGTTGGTGATCATTGACCCTATTGTGCAGGGTAGTCACCTGAGATTCAAGGTGACTAACCTTAGAGACTAAATAGGAGCATGTTTTTGACAGTTTTTGCACCTTTAGTCTCAGATTCCCCTTATCTTCATCAGAAAAATCATTGGGGGATAAGATGATTGGACCAAAGTCCTCTCTCTCTCATCACTAGCTTCAGGTTGTTGGCTGCTGGATTTCCTCTGCACATTGACATTCTCAGTTGAGGTGTCAATGGGCTGAGTTGCCATGGTTGAGGTCTTAATGATGTAATCACTTTTAGAAGTGAGAGCCTCTTCCATATGGATATCCTGAACAGGTTCAAAAGTATCCACCTCAGTGATGGGTGACTGATGTGGGTAAGACAAAGGAGACTCAGGAGTACTCATCTCTCTTTGAGTAGGGGAAGAGTAGAGAGACTCATGGTACCCACTGAAACCTAAGTCTTCATCAGTATAGAATGAGAGGTTAGGAATGGGTTGATTTAAGTCTAAAGGCTAAGGATGGTAACTATCCCCTGAAGGTTGTTCACTTAAATGTTGAGACTCAGAGTGAAGGCTTAAGGCGGTTGGGCTTGTGAGCTCATCAGGGTGAGCATGAGGAACCTCATCCCTGATTGTTGAAGAGATTGGAGTGGTTTGCTCCTTAGGGGAAGTAGAAGCTCTAGTGTCCACTTCCTCCTGTATGGGTGAGTATATGGGGGCCTGCACAGACTCAATAGCTTGAGCAGGGGTTCGTTTGGATTTTCTTTGGTAGGTGAGGGTGACTTGGGGCCTTTTTGGTGGTTGAGAGGTAGAAGGTGTGGGTTCAACACTAGCTTGTGTTTCTAGGTTGTCACCTTTAGCAATGAGCTCTAACATTTTTGGGACAAAGGCTGTTTCTACCCCTGAGAAGCCTACAGTTGGCTTCTTCATAATTTTAAAGATGTCGGGCTTCATATGTCCCAATTTAAGAATATTATCTGTTTCCCTCAACTGTGAGCCCAGTTCACAGTTGAGAATGTGTTAAACATATCTAGGAAACATATAATACCTTAAGGTGTCCAAGTTAGCAAGCAAATTTGTATAAACAAATTGAGAGTACCTGAACTTGACCCCTTGAACCATTCCATGTACTATGAAGGAGAGATCTTCAGGAATCTGATCCCACCCTCCATGTTTGTTTGACAAGCTGTGGATAACCACATGAAGCAGGTATTTCCACTAGGATGAGACCTTCCCTTTTCTGAAGGTCTTTATAGAGAAATCTCCCTCATAGCCCATCTGCTCAAAGGAGTGATTTACACCTTCCTTTGGGAAGGACAACTCACCTTCTTCATCATCCAGCTGCAAGTGGGTGTTGATGATGGCCGGAGTGATGAAGATTGTCCTCCCTTGCACTGTGGCAGACAGTGCCTTCTCCCCATCCATAATGACCTCTTGGCAGGTCTTCCAAAATTCAAGTAGATGATCCTCATAGAGAGTAGGATCAATGGTTAGGGAGGTGAAGTAGTTTGATAGATCTAAGAAATGGCAAATCTCTGAGAAACTTTCATCTTTCTCAGAGCTTAACAGAGCAACTTGGTTATGTTGCCTATGAAGTTGCATGAAGAAGTCTGGGTTGTTTCTGAGGTTTAGGTTGGCCATTTTAGAACCTTAAGGGTGAAGAAAGATGAAGAACAAAAGGTGGTTTGGGAGAATTTAGGTTTAAGGAATAGTGTAATTGAGGAAGATAGTGAAAGAGGGGGGAACCGTTGGGCATTTATGTGAAAAGGATTTGAGACAAAGTTAATGAAAGAGGATAAACTTTGAAATCCGGATGTCGGTCCCACCTCTGAAAAGTAGTTTACTTTTGCCCAAAAAGTAGTTTTCTTAGAAGTCGAGAAATCTTCCGAAGGTTATTTGCTTTGGAAGTTCTGAAGAAAAAGCTTCCGAAGGCAAATTGACTTCAAAAGAGATTTCAAAGGTTTTTGAGAATTTTGCTTCGGTAGAGTATTTACACTCAGAGATTTTTATTCTAAGAAGAATAAATACTTCCGAAGGTAAATTGCTTTCTGAATAACCTTGTTCTTTGAAAACATAAAAAGTACTTAAGTTGATTTTAAGCTTCCGAAGGTAAAATCATTGAAGCAATTATTTGTTTACTAAGACATAAACTTCTTCCGAAGGTAATTTTGAATCTTCTGAAGATATCAAGATTTTCAAAAATCTAAGAAAAGTCTTTTGAAAAGTTTTTCTTTCAAAGAAAACAAGGGCTTATGAAGATGATATAATAGACAACTTAGGACACATAGGTTTTAGAAATAAATATGATTAAGTTTTATAAAAATCTATTCAAAGTTAATCATCCCAATAGCTGATACAAAATATTTAAATCTCTACTCATCAAAAGCTTTGGTGAACAGATCAACATATTGTTCATTTGTGTTAACTTTGACTAGTTTGATTAATCCCTTTTCAAAGTTATCTCTAATCAAATGATACATGATATTAATATGCTTTGTCCTTGAGTGCTGCATAGGATTCTCTGTGATGGAGATAGCACTATTGTTGTCTATGTGGATGGGAGTCTCTTTAAATTTAAATCCATAGTCCAGCGTTTGATTTTGAATCCAAAGCACTTGAGCACAGCAACTTGCAGCAGCAATGTATTCAGCCTCAGTAGTTGATGCAAACGCACAGGATTGTTTTTTGCATTGCCAAGAGACTACTCTTCCACCAAGAAATTGACATCCCCCTGATGTAGACTTTGCAGTCATATTGCAACCACCATAGTCACTATCTTTATAGGCATACAGATTAAAGTCAGAATTCTTTGGATACCAAAGGCCAAGCGATGGAGCACCTTTGAGATATCTTAAAATTCTTTTGACAGTGACCAGGTGTGACATCTTGGGGTTGGCTTGATATCTTGCACAAATACATGTAGCAAACATGATATCTGGCCTGCTAGCTGTGAGGTACATAAGAGACCCAATCATTGCCCTATAGAGATGTTCATCAACACACTCCCCCTCAAGATCAGGTCCAAGGGAGTGGTTTCTAGCTATGGGTGTCTTAGCAACCTTACAATCATTCATGTTAAACTTTTTAAGTATGTCCTGTACATACTTTGACTGACTTATGAAGATGCCATTGTCAACTTGCTTCACTTGAATTCCTAGAAAGAAATTGAGTTCCCCCATGGCACTCATTTCAAACCCGTCCTTCATCAGCTTCTCAAAGTCTATGTAGAGCTTTGGATTAGTTGACCCAAAGATAATGTCATCTACATATACTTGAACTAGCATTATGTCATTTCCGGTTCCTTTGATGAAGAGAGTATTGAGATAGAGTCTCATACCACTTCCTTGGTGCTTGGTGCATCCCATAAAGAGCTTTATCAAGCCTGCAGACATAATCAGGAAGATCAGGATCTACAAACCCAGGTGGTTGTCTGACATACACCTCTTCATCAATCACCCCATAAAGAAAAGCACACTTGACATCAAGTTGGTAGACCTTGAAAATCTTGGATGCAGCAAAAGCTAGGAATATTCTAACAGCTTCAAGTCTTGCCACAGGAGCAAAAACATCTATGTAGTCAATTCCTTCTTCTTGAGTATATCCTTGAACAACTAGTCTTGCCTTGTTCTTGATGACAAGTCCTCTATCATCCTTCTTGTTCCTAAAAACCCATTTGGTTCCTATGGTAGTCTTCCCTTAAAGAAGAGGACATAGGTTCCAAACCATTTGCCTTTTGAATTGAAGCAGCTCCTCTTGCATAGCTTCAACCCAACTTCTATCCTTTAGAGCCTCATCAATTTTCTTTGGCTCTATCTGGGACAAGAAACAAGAGTGAAGACAAACATTTGCTTCATGGGTTTGTCCTCTTGTACTCACCCCTGAATCAACATCTCCAATGATGTTTGTGGTAGGATGAGACTTGTGGATCCTTAGCTGAGGGATCACAGCAAGTTGCTTAGACAGATCTATATTTGAAAATTTTTGATTTGGCAAAGAAGATTCACCCTCCACATCAGCACACTTATCAAGAGTGACTTGATCCAATGAGTGTGTGACATCATTGATGTTGTCTTCAATGCAGTGGTTATCAGCATCAAGAAATTCCTGATCACTTTCACCACCACCATTTTCTCCAACATTTGAAGCTCCTTCTTCTGAGTTTTGTGCCTCTAAGCTGGAATTTGAAGGCACCCCAGAAGCATCAGCATGATTTGTCATTGATGTACTGGTAGAAGCTTCATTTGCAGGAATAGTTACCACTGGAGCTGAAGATGTATAACTTGAAGGTCTTCTGAGCTCAAATCTTGGGTCAGGATCACTTGTTGGTAATATATCTGTAGATCCTAAAACATTCTCATAAGATTTGTTAAAACAGTTGGTAACTAAATCAAGATCAAATAGCCAATCCGGACCAGAACCTTTCACACAGGGAGTGCTCTCATTGAAAGTCACATTGGCTGACTCCTCAACTACTCTAGTTTAGAGATTGTATACTCTATAAGCTTTAGCTTGAAAAGAGTATCCAATAAAGTGTCCATCATCTGATTTCTCAGCAAACTTGGCAATTTGATCCTTGGTATTCAAGATGGTGCAAGGACATCCAAATGACCTGAGAAAACCAATGAAAGGTTTTCTCTTGTGCCAAAGTTCATAAGGAGTCTTACCATGTGTCTTAACCACTAAAACTCTGTTTTGCACATAGCAAGCAGTGTTCACTACCTCTGCCCAGAAGGTGATGGGCAGTTTAGAGTCAGACAACATAGTTCTTGCAGCTTCAATTAGTGTCCTGTTTCTCCTCTCAGCAACACCATTTTGTTGAAAGGTCCTCGGAGCACTATATTGTCTTGTAATACCTTTTTCATCACAAAATGTATCAAGGATTTGATTCTTGAATTCAGTTCCTTGATCACATCTTATGGTTTTGACCTTGTGATCACATTGATTCTCAATCTTTAAGATAAAATTCTTCAGAATCTCTGGGGTCTCATCCTTAGTTCTAAGAAAGAAGACCCAAGTGAATCTTGTTAAATCATCTGTGATCACCAAACAATAAGAGGTCCTTCCTAGACTCATTACACTGGTGGGGCCAAAAAGATCCTATGTAATAAGTGTAGGGGATTAATGATGGAATTTCTTTCCTTTGGCTTGTGAGATACCTTGTGTTGCTTCCCTTTCAGGCATGCAAGACAGTGGTCATCACTTGTAAACTCTTTCTTTGGTATTCTAGTTACCAAATCATTCTTAATTAATTTATTCATGTTTTTAAAGTTTACATGTCATATTCTTTTATGCCATAGGAAAGATTCATCATTATTTGCTTTAGATAGAAAGCATGAAACTTCTCCTGAGGGAGATGTTTCTTGCAAGTCCATCTTGTACAGGTTCCCTTTCTTGGGGGCTCTGAGCAGGATGTGCTCATGAGGAATGACCACCCCGGGCCTAAGAACAATGCATTCATGCTTAGTAAAGAGCATATTATGACTCTGATCACAAAATTGGGATACACTCAGAAGATTGTACCCAAGCTCCTTGACAAAAATTACCTTCTCAATGCTGAGCTTACCATTTGTGACATTGCCCCTTCCTGTAATGTAACCTCCTGCATCTCCTCCAAAAGCAACTGGTCCTCTATCAATTCTTTCAAACTTTTGGAGTAGTGACCTATTGCCTGTCATGTGACTGGAACAGCCACTGTCAATGATCCATACATTTCTGTTTGTCTTAAACTGTCCCTGCATAAAAGAGATGATTAGTTAAATTTGGAAATCCAAGCCTCATTGGTCTTGGGCTCATCAAAAGAAGTTGAAGACAATGCAACAGTAATTGATCCTATAGTCATGCTAGAAGGATCATTTGCTGATGTTGATGAAGAACTTTCAGCCACTTGGTCTTTCTTTGACTTCCACACCACCTTTGGAAGCTTAGAGTTGACCTTCAATACTTCGTAAGTTTTGATGACTTCGGAAGTTTTGATGACCGGACCTTCGAAAGATCTTGCTTTCACTGTAGCAGGCTTCAGTGCTTCGGAAGTATTCCTTTCTTCCGAGACCAAATTTTCTTCCGAAGGCAAGTTTCCACTTGCCTTCTTCTTCATTTTGGAGCTTTCGAAGGGAACAGATTTTCCTTCCGAAGCTTGCTTCTTCTTCCCCAAACTTTTACAAGTTTCTTTCTTGGTCATGTGGAGAGTACTCTTTGGATTGTAGACACAATCCTTAGCATGAGAAGTACTCCCACACATAACACAGTCCATTTTCTTCCTTCTAGGAGTTCTTCTTTGTGGTTGATGCTTGGTTGATGCTAGACTTCGGTTTTTCTTGATTGGATGGAGAGGATTTGCAGAGAAAACTAATGGGGAAGGCTGGAATTTTCGAGAGAAAGAGAGAAGGAGAGAAGGAGAGAAGGAGAAGGGTTGCATGTATGGGGAAATGAGGGAGGAGGTGTATTGAAGTGGGTTTGTGGGGTTCAAGGGTGGGAGATGATTGGTGGTTGATGGGTGGTCGAATTGTGGTTGGGGGGGGGTATTAAATTCGAATTATAATTGGGTTTTATTAATTAGAGTAGGTTATGTGTAGTATAATTTTATTAGGTAGTGTTATTTGGTGGTAGTTTATTGTTTTTAGGATTTTAAGTGCAACAATTCATATATATAATTCAAGGTTAGAAATTGATATATTATCATCGTCAATGATTTATTTTATCTTGATTTTAAATTTCATCACCTAATTAATATTTTTCAAGGATCACCTAATAATTTCTAGACTAAGGCAAGGCATAAAAGTATCATCTAAGGCAATCAAGCATGTAATCAAGTAATCATGTAAAAATGATAATAATAATAATAATACCATGAAAAAATTTATGTTAAATTAAATTTAGGGTTAGGGTTAGACCTACGGGTTGGCTGTTACAATCTCCCACCGTTTAGGAAATTTCATCTCGAAATTTTAGCTTCTAATAGATTCAGAACGGGTGGATTTGAAGAGGTGCGGATAATGTTTTCTCATCTCATCTTCTCGTTCCCATGTGAATTCAGGTCCTCGCCTAGAATTCCATCTTACTTTAACCTTGGGTATATGACTTCGTCAGAGTTTCTTGACCAATCGGTCAGTGATCTCAACAGGTTTTTCCATAAAGTTCAACTTGTTATTGATTCTAAGTTCTTCAAAGGCAACTCCTCTATGGCTTTGTCTACCACACATTTCTTCAAGTAAAACACATGGAATGTGTCATGTATGTAGCTTAACTCTTGAGGTAGCTTTAATTGATATGCCACTGGGCCAATTCTTGCAAGTATTTCAAATGGTCCAATGTATCTTGGGCTTAGCTTTTTCTTACCAAATCTTACGGATCCCTTCCATGGTGCGACTTTTAGCATCACTCTATCATTTATCTGAAATTCCAAGGGTTTTTGCCTTCTGTCAGCGTATTTCTTCTGACAATCTCTAGCTGCTCTTAGACGCTCTTTGATTTTAAATATTTTGTCTGTGGTCCCCGTCATGATGTCGGGTCCCATCACTTGGCTGTCACCAATCTCATTCCAACTTAATGGTGATCGACATTTCCTACCATATAGGGCTTCATACGGGGCTGCGTTTATACTTGCGCGGTAACTATTATTGTAGCAGAACTCTACTAGAGGAAGATGGTTATCCCAGTTCCCACCAAAGTGAATCACACAAGATCTTAATATATCTTCCAAAGTTTGAATGGTTCTTTCTCTTTGTCCGTTGGTTTGAGGGTGGTATGCAGTGCTTAAATCCAGACTGGTCCCCAAAGCCTACTGGAGTGATCTCCAAAAAGAGAAGTGAAGCGACTATCGCGGCCAGAGATAATTGATAGTGGCACTGGATGCCTAGTCCCTATTTCATCGATGTAAAGTTGGGCTAGCTTTGTCAAGTTGTAGTCCTCTCGAATTGGCAAGAAGTGAGCTGATATAGTAAGCCTATCCACTATTACCCAAATAACATCATGTCCTTTGAAAGTTCTTGGTAACTTTAACATGAAATCCATCGTGATGTTATCCCATTTCCACTCTGGAATTTCGAGCTGTTGCAAAGTTCCTGACGGTGTTTGATTTTTAGCTTTTACCATTGCGCACGTCAAACACTTCCCAACATAGGTGGCAATTGATTTCTTGATTCCAGGCCACCAGAAAAGTGCCCTTAGGTCTTGATACATTTGTCACTTCTGGGGTGCATCGAGTATCTAGATTTGTGGGCTTCATCTAGGATTATCTCTCTAATCTTTCCGTACTTTGCTACCCACGTTCTTCCTTCATACTTATATAAACCATCGTTGCTCAACTCTAAACGCTTTTCCATTACTGTTAACGCTTTTCCAATACTGTTAACTTTCACCTTGAGCTTCTTTTAGTCTAGCAAAAAGGCTAGTATACACACTTATCCTTAAGGCACGTACTTGAAGGGGTTTTTCCCTTTCCTTTCTAATCAAGGCATCTGCCGCTACATTTGCCTTCCCGGGGTGGTAGCGGATTTTGCATTCATAATCATTCAATAGCTCAACCCATCTTCTCTGACACATGTTTAACATCTTCTGATCAAGAATGTGCTGCAAGATTCTATGATCAGCATAGATAATGCACTTGGTGTCATAGAGATAATGCCTCCACATTTTGAGTGCAAACACCACGGCACCCAATTCCAGATCATGATTTGTGTAGTTCTTTTCATGTTTGTTCAACAATCTAGATACGTAAGCAATCACCTTGTCTCGTTGCATTAGCACGCATCCTAGTCCCTGACGCGAGGCGTCACAATAGACTACTAAATCCTCAACTCCTTCCAGTAGGGTGAGGATAGGTGCACTACACAGTTTCTTCTTGAGTGTTTCAAATGATTTTCTTTGTTCTTGTTCCCATACAAAGGCTGTATTCTTCTTAGTCAAAGCAGTTAACGGTTGCACGATACGCGAGAAGTCTTTGATAAACCTCCTGTAGTATCCAGCCAAACCAAGGAATTGTCTTATCTCGGTAGGAGTTTCAGGAATCTTCCAATTCTTGATATCCTCTATTTTTAAAGGGTCCACTTAAAATCCCATCTTCATTCACTACATGCCTTAGAAATTGGATTTAACGCATCCAAAATTCGCATTTGGAGAATTTGGCATATAGATGCTCATTCTTGAGCAACTCAAGAATCAGCCTAAGATGCTTCTCATGCTCTTCCTTGCTACAGGAGTAGATCAAGATATCATCGATAAATACAATCACAAACTTGTCTAGATATGGGCGGCATACTCGGTTCATGAGATCCATAAATGTCGCTGGTTCGTTAGTCAGTCCAAAGGGCATGACTAGGTACTCATAGTGTCCATATCCAGTTCTAAAGGCTATTTTGGGTATGTCTTCTTCTCTTATTTTCAGTTGATGGTATCCCGATCTTAAATCTATCTTTAAAAAATAACTGGCTCCTTGTACTTGATCGAATAGGTCATCGATTCTCAGAAGAGGATAATGATTCTTTATTGTCAGCTTGTTTAATTCCCAATAATCAATACACATACATAAGATTCCATCCTTCTTTTTCACAAATAGCACTGGGGCACCCCATGGAGAAACACTTGGTCGTATAAATCCCTTGTCAAGTAGCTCTTGGATCTGTATCATTAGCTCTTTTATCTCGGGCGGGGGGAGTCAATACGGTGCCTTGGCTACTAGTGCACACAAGGCAATAGATCTATTTGGAACTCAATTTGTCGGGTTGGATGAAGTCCCGGTAGATCTTCGGGAAATACTTTTGGATATTCAGAAAGCACTGGTATATCCTCGATCTTATTTTCCTCTTTTGCCTTCATTACATAGACTATGAAAGCTGAGCATCCCTTCATGAGACTTGGTAGCCTTTAGGTGGGATATCATAGGATATAGTGTGTTACTTCTTTCACTTTGAACAACTAAGGTTTTCCTATCACTTAAAGGTACTTTAAGTACACGTACATCACATACGATTTCGGTCCTATTTTTTGCTAACCAATCCATCCCAACAACTACATCAAAACCTCCTAGCGTTATAGGCATCAAATCTATCTTAAATAAATTACACTCTAGCTCCATTGAACAACCTTTGATGATTTCATTAGTTTCAATTATATTACCGGCTAACTCTACAGTATAGGTATCGGCTAAGGTGCAAGCTTTCAAGTCAATCAAAGGCCTAAAGGTAGTAGAGACAAAACTACCTTTCGCTCCAGTATCAAATAGAACAGTAGCAGGATGGTGATTTATGAGAAACGTACCATTGACCACATCGGGTTCCTTACGAGCACCGTTCGGATCCATCACAAACGCTCTTCCCTTAGGTTTGTTGGGTTTTGCATCCTTGACTCTTGCTAATTTAGGGCACTTGTTCCTCATATGTCCTGGATCTCCACACTCATAGCATTGCTTACCCGGTTCATATGTACAATGCTTATTCAAATGACCAGTTCTTTTACACCTGAAACAAGGCATTGGGTTGCAATCTCCTTGGTGGTGTAGTTTGCACTTGTTGCGAAAGGTGCTTGTACCTAAGTACAATTCCCGAGCCCTTCCACCATGATCATCACGCCTTGCTCCTTCACCGATTCTCTTGCTTGAACTACCACTGTTACCCATCGTCTTCTTAACATCAAACCACTTCCTCTTCTCACCCATTACCTTCTTTTTGTCTTCTGCCTTCACATGCTCTGTCCATTCAGCTCTAACCAAGTCATCAGTCAAGCTACTTGTGAAATCAACTACAACTTGTAGAATTGTGGGCCTGGAAGATTGAACCATGCCTCTAACCCTAGGATGTAATCCCCATATGAAACGGGCTACGCCTTTGGCTTCCGGTGTCACTAGATATGGCACTAGTCGGGAAAAAGCCATGAATCGATTGATGTATTCAGTGTAGTTCGGCCTTTTCATTTCTAGGCTTAGAAACTCAGACTCTAGCTTCTCAAAGTGATTGATTGGGCATTATTTGTTGGTCATTAGCTCTCTGAATTCGGACCAGTTCATTCTCCCAACAACATTCCTTCCACGAGGCTGAACGATAGTTCTCCACCTCTCTAGAGCTGATCCTTTGAGTGATTGAGAAGCAAACCGTACCATGTGCTTGAGCTTTCACTCGCTGATGTCCAGCACAACTATCATCTCATCAATCCATTGGTAGGTCTCGATAGCACCCTTAGTCCCATAGAAATCTTTTGGTTTACAAGCCATGAATGTCTTGTAAGAACACCCATTCCGGATTTCCTCCTTATCATCATGGTGGCCTTCATCATTCCTGGGTCCTCCCCTTTCAGAGGCATTGTCCCGGTCAGCATTGATCTGGGCAATGATAGTAGGAATGGCATTGGCAATTTGCTGTGCCACTAGATTAGCGATTCTTTCGTCGCTCTCGCGGTTGTTGTTCTCCTCGCGTGGGGTTTCAGGTGGAGTAGGTGGTTGATTCCCAGTTTGTCGAGCCTCTTCATGTCGGCCTCTATTAGCTCCTCTCCTTCCCGCACGAGTTCCTCTTCTAGGTGGCATTCTGGTGTCATCATAGATAAATCTGTTTAGCATCTCATAAAATGGTTTCAAGTATCTCATAACAACCGATTTTACTCCTACTAGCCAGTAAACCCGTGACATAAAGATTTATTCCACATTTTATGCCATTCAAAGATGCTACATTCAATTAATGAGATGAATTATAACACAAGATTTAATTCATGTCACATAACATCACATACTTTCATTCAAAATCATCCTGCAAAAGTTAGAATCATAAGTAAAAGTTCATAAATAGATAAATGCGACCATAACCAACATAATAGTAAAAGCATCACAGTCTCACAATTTGGAAGGTGCCATCACCCCATAATAATAATAATAATAGTGTCTAAAATAGATAAATAGTTTCTCAAATAGTTCAATAGTTTCTTGCACACAATCTAGTGCTTCTCAAGTCATCTTTGCCATTTCTTCTTCAGCCATCCAAACCAACCTGAACTTTTCTTCTTTTTCTCTTGCTCCAACCGTTAGACACCATGCGATGCCATCATGGCCTGAAACTATGCAGACTGGGAGGTTCGAGTAGCATGCTGCAGGGTCACCTCGTGACGCTGAATAGGCTGGAGTATCTCTCTAATAGTAGGGTCGGAAGGACCAAAGTCACTAGCCCGATGGCTAGACTAGGTGTAGGGATCTCTGGCAAGGACACTCGGGCCGTCAAACATGCTTCGCCTCGACGGCATCCAATACTCGTTGTGCGTGTGGCGTCAAGGCGAGCCAATCACTGGAGGTGGTGGCGTTGGGTCCTAGCAGGTGGAGATGGAGGAATGGGCATTCTAAAAGAACCTAATGGTCCCGGTCTAGCATTCTTGCGTGGAAGAGTGATAACACAAGCACCCGTATCTCTGATAGGTGGATAGGTGAGTGAGTGGGTGCGGCGATATGCGGTGACTTGGAGCGCGTTCGGCTCCTAGCTGGGGATGTCGAAGAGGATTCTTCCGAAGGCTTAGAGTTGTCAGAGGTTACAGATATTAATCCTAGGTGTCCACACATTCTAAGGTATTCCTCATACTTTGTCCAAGGAGTAGTCCTCCTGAGGCTCCCACACGGGGCAGTCTCGTTAGCTGGGTGAACTGGCGCCTTTCCCTTCTCGGCCATACCTTCAGATATCTTGTAAAATCATCATGAGTAAATTGGTTTCTCATAGCTCATGATAATAATAATAGTAATAATCGTAGTATCTATAGCAGTGATGGCAGAAGTATCAATAATCAGTAGTAACAATAATCAATAGCAGCAGAAATCAGTAGTATCTCGATATAACAGGCATGAAAGTCACTTTTAAAATTTAGACCACACAAAAGAAATTTTCTTGATTTATCAACCCAAAATACAAAGTTTAACATCACCTAGGGGTCCATGCCGGAACTCACGCGCCTGGTAATCATCAATTTATCCAACCTGATTACTCCAACACGTTCCAAACAAGGATAGTCTTAAGGGATTAAGGTTGTAGCCTATGGTCTACTAAGGTATTCCCAATTTTTTACAACTTGTGGCTTTGATACCAATCTGTCATACCCCGGGCCCAAGTAGGGTGGAACGTCATAGACTAGCAACATATATGGCAGCGGAAACTAACCATTATAAGAGCACACAAGGAAACAAATCAAATGGCATTACATTTAAAGTTCTAACAACCTAATTACAATGGTCAAAGCCGGGGCATAACAGAATTAATCCAAATTAAGGTAAATTTATAAGTTTAACAAACATCCAAACAAATTGTCCAATGATAGAATCAACTAATTAATGCCATGTGGTGGTCACGGAACTAGGTCGTCCAAAGAGTTTCCTCCAACTATTCCAAGATTCCATCAAAGATTACCTCAAACATGCTCAA
The DNA here is from genome assembly GCA_025215565.1 of Flaveria ramosissima. NCBI lineage: Eukaryota > Viridiplantae > Streptophyta > Magnoliopsida > Asterales > Asteraceae > Flaveria > Flaveria ramosissima. The sequence continues at coordinate 37,917,473 of CM046031.1, forward strand.
AAGATTTTGTGTGAACTAAAAATTTGGTGAATTCAAGTGCTTAAAGTTCAAAAACAATAGGACTCCTTAAAATCCATAAGTTAATTTTAAAATCAGAAGTCTCACTGTTGTGGGGTCACAATCAACCCTGCACTCAGTCCCAGCTAGCCTCTTCTAAATTTGTGTTGATACCAGTTAACACATAAGGATAACTGAGCCTCACACAGTGAACCATACCTGTCGGATGGCCCACCTTAGTATCTTATAAAACCTATCACATGACACAAACGACCCCGCAGGATCTCAGTGTGGTACCCTTCAATTTAGTCATTGGGTCATGACGGAAGGCACTGTGCGTGGGGGATTCCCCAAGTAGATCGACCCATATAGACTAAGAGGTTCACACAAGAATTAATGATTGTGATACAATTAATAGCGGGTTCGGCATTAACCACAACATACAAGAATCATACAATAGAACATAAATAATTTCAGTTTGAGTATAGCATGTTTCATCCCAAAATAGTAGTAAAAAGGGAACACTAGAACTCACCTTAGGGTTAAGTCAATGATTCCTTGAGCAAAGAAAGATTAAATTCCTAGCACCCTATCAACATGATTCAAGCAATAAGCTAAAAGATCTATGGTCATTATAAGAGTAACTAGGTTAATTTATGGTTAAAAGTTCAATTAACTTTGGCTCTTTAACAATTGCATTAAAAAAGTTTTCTTTTTAGGTAAGTTGACTTTCTTTATGTAAATGACAAGTTTTTAAGATTTAAATCAGTTTGATAAGGTGATGATAAGTTTAACATGTAATTTTAGTCATATATTGATCAATTTATGGTGAAATAGCAGAATTACACTTTAGTCTGTCAAGTTTCACAATTTACAGTTTTTACCCTAAAGTTTGATTTCTACCTTATCAAGACCCATTATGACCCTTAAAAATTCCAGAAGTTTTAAATGTTAAAAAGGACCTATTTTAACTCAACTTTTCAATATTTGAATTGGAGATTTAAAATACATATAACTAGTTACTGGTTACGGTTAAACCGACGATTCAACGTCTAGTTTTAAATCTTTTAATTTTTAACCCATAAGACTTATGTATTACTATTTTAAAGACTTCTAATAAACTTTATAATATGTTTTAAATGGGGATTTTGAGTCATTATCGCCAAAAGCTTCGGTTTGTAAGAAATCGTTTGTAAACTCGTTTTTACCCGAAACCGAACATTCTTAAATGATTTTTCTTCAAACTTTTTACCAAATTAACAACTTGGCGTCTCTAAGTTAATGAAATTTTATGAATTCTATGGTTTTTGACTTGTTACACAATTTTTAGAAATTTTCTCCAAAATCTCCCGGTTTAGGCCTATTTTGCTAATTAAATTCATAAAAATTACCATTTAACTCAATAAATACCCAAATTTGGGTTTTAACGCTAGGATATATATTTTAGGGTCTGGAACTTATAAAATTTGATATTTGCTAAGTTTTACTAATATCTTTCAATTTTACCGCTTTTCGGGTCCTAGTTTTACCTCATTTAAACCATTTTACCACACTTTTCATAATTTTTACCCCAAGTCACGAATTTTACATGTTTAATATCATGAAAACTACTGGAACAAAACTTGAACTCACGGATTATACATACAAGTCACCATTGATGCTTTAAGAGGGTGTTAATTACCTTTTACACATGTGTACTCGATATGTTTCAAGCATAATCATCACCAAATCATTATTTAACTTTTAACCAAGATTCATAAATAGTTCATAAACTGTTTTAGAGCAGATGTTTAGCATAAGTTGAAAGGCTTTTCAAAACAGGTGGGTTTTTGGTGCTAAACCTATGAAAAAGAGGGTTTTCAAGGTGAAATCGGGTGCACCAACCCTTGATTCATGATTGTTCCTAGCATATACCTTCTTGTGGGGTTGAGAGTCCTTCAAAAACAGTAAGTTAGCAGCAAGTTTACTTCATGTGTTCCACGACTTTAGGATGATTTTGAGAGCTTGAGAGCTGTTGAATCTCGAGAATAAGCTGAAACTTCCTGTTGTTGCAAGGACCTTGCTTGAAAACTCACCAAAGTTCACTTTCAAGCTCGTTTTGCACGTGGTTGATGCTTGGTTGATGCTAGACTTCGGTTTTTTTGCTTGGATGGAGAGGATTTGCAGAGAAAACTGATGGGGAAGGCTGGAATTTTCGAGAGAAGGAGAAGGGTTGCATGTATGGGGAAATGAGGGAGGAGGTGTATTGAAGTGGGTTTGTGGGGTTCAAGGGTGGGAGATGATTGGTGGTTGATGGGTGGCCGAATTGTGGTTGGGGGGTGGGTATTAAATTCGAATTATAATTGGTTTTTATTAATTAGAGTAGGTTATATGTAGTTTAATTTTATTAGGTAGTGTTATTTGGTGGTAGTTTATTGTTTTTAGGATTTTAAGTGCAACAATTCATATATATAATTTAAGGTTGGAAATTGATATATTATCATCATCAATGATTTATTTTATCTTGATTTTAAAATTCATCACCTAATTAACATTTTTCAAGGATCACCTAATAATTTCTAGACTAAGGCAAGGCATAAAAGTATCATCTAAGGCAATCAAACATGTAATCAAGTAATCATGTAAAAATGATAATAATAATAATAATACCATGAAAAAATTAATATTAAATTAAATTTAGGGTTAGGGTTAGACCTACGGGTTGGTTGTTACAATCTCCCACCGTTTAGGAAATTTCGTCCGGTTTAGGAAATTTTGTCACCAATCTCATTCCAACTTAATGGTGATCGACATTTCCTACCATATAGGGCTTCATACGGGGCTGTGTTTATACTTGCGCGGTAACTATTATTGTAGCAGAACTCTACTAGAGGAAGATGGTTGTCCCGGTTCCCACCGAAGTGAATCACACAATATCTTAATATATGTTCCAAAGTTTGAATGGTTCTTTCTCTTTGTCTGTTGGTTTGAGGGTGGTATGCAGTGCTTAAATCCAGTTTGGTCCCAAAGCCTACTGGAGTGATCTCCAAAAACGAGAAGTGAAGCGACTATCACGGTCAGAGATAATCGATAGTGGCACTCGATGCCTAGTCCCTATTTCATCGATGTAAAGTTGGGCTAGCTTTGTCAAGTTGTAGTCCTCTCGAATTGGCAAGAAGTGAGCTGATATAGTAAGCCTATCCACTATTACCCAAATAACATCATGTCCTTTGAAAGTTCTTGGTAACTTTAACACGAAATCCATCGTTATGTTATCCCATTTCCACTCTGGAATTTCGAGCTGTTGCAAAGTTCGTGACGGTGTTTGATTTTTAGCTTTTACCATTGCGCACGTCAAACACTTCCCAACATAGGTGGCAATTGATTTCTTGATTCCAGGCCACCAGAAAAGTGCCTTTAGGTCTTGATACATTTTGTCACTTCTGGGGTGAATCGAGTATCTAGATTTGTGGGCTTCATCTAGGATTATCTCTCTAATCTTTCCGTACTTTGCTACCCACGTTCTTCCTTCATACTTATATAAACCATCGTTGCTCAACTCTAAACGCTTTTCCATTACTGTTAACATCTCCTCAGCTAGCTTATCCTCCTTCAGTGATTGGTGGTTGATGGGTGATTGCAAGTAGAGACAAAACTACCTGTCGCTACTTGTAATCATATTGGATTAGATTGGTACGAGTGTGTTTACAAGGCAAAAGAATCAAAACAACATAACATTGAAGGTTGTTATGGAAAGCAAAAAACTATGCACGCGAGAGCTACTGTTGTTTAATGTCTTGTTATAACTAGTTTATTTCCCGTTTATTGAGTGAACCATTCTTGAATACTTTTATGCACCAATATGTAAGTGCACAACTTTGATTAAAATACAAGTAAATCTTAAATATTTGGTCGTGTTAACTTGATTTGCTTTCTTTTTCATCGACCACACATCATGTCTCCGTAATGATTTATGATTACTTTCTTTCCGTTAGTTTTATTAGATTCTTGAATGTTAATGAGTGGATACAAATAGTTTCTTGATCCTTCGCACCTTTTTCCCTGCCTAGATTGATCATAAAGTATTTTGTATATTGTAACACCTGAAAATTTTTAAAGGAACAAGAAAAGAGAAATAGAAGAAAGAAAAGCAAAAAAACCCTAGTTGAGGGGTTAAAAGTGTAAAAAGGACAAGAAAATATTTTATTTGGTACAAAAGTGGGCACGACCGCCCACTCCATGTTACATCAACGTTTCCAACAGGTTGAGAGAATGAGAGAGAGAAGCTCTCGGGATTAGAAAAAAGAACAAGAAGAAGATCGAATTCAAGGTATGTTTTCGATGTTTTGAAGTGTTGTTGATTGATTTTCACTCTGGGGTTTGTGTTTATATGATTTGGGTATTCGGTTATGTGTGTTGGTGAGTTTTAGGTGTTTGAACTCCAAGTGCATTCGGGTGTGAAGAAATCATACACAAAAGTTGCAAGAGGTGAGTTCTAGATCCCCGTTTCTACATGTTTTCACTTGTTTTGGGGCTGGAAATACATTTTATAACGTTTTTATTTAAATGTGGGTGTGTACCCGAATGTGTATGTTTGTGTAATGTGGGTGGGTGTATGTTGGGAATGATTTACAGTTATGTTCATGTTTGTAGTATGTTTGTGTTGTTTGGTATGTTAGAAACTAAGCTAAGAACATGTTAGAATCGGATATGGGACTTAATTATGATGTTAGTTACAAGTAGTTGTTCATGCGCCTGAAAAGTAGCCCATGCGCTTGAACAGTAGCCCATGCGACCAACTACCCAATGCATAAGGGTCCCCACAAGCCTTGAGTTCATTGCGCCCGAATAGTGCCCGCCATGCCCAAAGTGCCCATGCGCCTAAGTCATCCTCATGCGCCTATATTAGTGTTCATAGCGCCTTATATTTCCAGATGACTAAGTGTTGGCCATGCGCCCAAATAGTGCCCATGCGCCCAACTTTTCCCATGCGCCTAAGTCTTCATGCGTCCTCATAGTTCTCATGCGCCTGCATAGTGCTGCGCGCCTGTATAGTGCCCATGCGCCTAAGTACTTAGAATTTATTCTGAAATTTTGGAAAGAAGGGCTTTTAGGCTATGATCAGGGAATTTTCCCGGGATGATGTATGACTTTATATGATGTTATAGGATGATGTTTGATGATGTTATGCATGTTTTATTATGTTACCTTTATGTTCCTTATTACGTATTATTACGTGGCTTTACGTGGTGTGATTATATTAATGAACGTAAAGTATTATCTTAACGAAGTGAAAGTTTTAAGATAATGAAAAGAGGAATGTGAAGAAAGAATGAATGAAAGAATGAAAAGTCTTGCAAGTAAATGAAAGGAGGTGCACACCCAATGAAGGTGTTAGCTCAACTGTGTGCGGTTTAGCTAACCCATAAGGATGCACATAGGGGTCTAGTCTTTATGATTGACCAAATGTATGGGACCCTTTTCGATTGCCCTGGTACTGGTGCCCGCCTAGTGCATGATGTTGGAGTCTATTTATAGACTCCGGCCCAGTACCCGCATTGTGCATGATGTTTGGGGTATAGCACATGGCATTGGTCTGGATGAAAAATGAAAGATAATGATGAATGTACGAAATGTACGATATGGAAGAGAATGAAAGAATGAACGATAACGAATGACATACGATGACGAATGATGATGAAAGATAATAATAAATATTATCTATGTGTACGTATGATGTATGATCACGAATGATAGTAAAGGAAGGTTTTTAACAAAAGTAAAGTATTTTATTTATAAAACTAGAACTCACTCAGTAACGCCAACTTTGATGTATTTTCTAGTTGGCAGGTAATGGTTGGCTCAAGATGGCACGGTTGTTTCACTTGTTTTGGGGCTGGAAATACATTTTATAACGTTTTATTTAAATGTGGGTGTGTACCCGAATGTGTATGTTGTGTAATGTGGGTGGGTGTAGTTGGGAATGTTTACAGTTATGTTCATGTTTGTAGTATGTTTGTGTTGTTTGGTATGTTAGAAACTAAGCTAAGAACATGTTAGAATCGGATATGGGACTTAATTATGATGTTAGTTACAAGTAGTTGTTCATGCGCCTGAAAAGTAGCCCATGCGCTTGAACAGTAGCCCATGCGCCCAACTACCCAATGCATAAGTGTCCCCAAACGCCTGAAGTTCATGCGCCTGAATAGTGCCCGAATGCCCAAAGTGCCCATGCGCCTAAGTCAGACTCATGCGCCTATATAGTGTTCATGCGCCTAGAATATTGCCCAGATGACTAAGTGTTGGCCATGCGCCCAAATAGTGCCCATGCGCCCAACTTTTCCCATGCGCCTAAGTCTTCATGCGTCCTCATAGTTCTCATGCGCCTGCATAGTGCTCATGCGCCTGTATAGTGCCCATGCGCCTAAGTACTTAGAATTTATTCTGAAATTTTGGAAAGAAGGGGTTTTAGGCTATGATTAGGGAATTTTCCCGGGGATGATGTATGACTTTATATGATGTTATAGGATGATGTTTGATGATGTTATGCATGTTTTATTATGTTACCTTTATGTTCCTTATTACGTATTATTACGTGGCTTTACGTGGTGTGATTATATTAATGAACGTAAAGTATTATCTTAACGAAGTGAAGTTTTAAGATAATGAAAAGAGGAATGTGAAGAAAGAAGAATGAATGAAAGAATGAAAAGTCTTGCAAGTAAATGAAAGGAGGTGCACACCCAATGAAGGTGTTAGCTCAACTGTGTGCGGTTAGCTAACCCATAAGGATGCACATAAGGGTCTAGTCTATGATTGACCAAATGTATGGGACCCTTTTCGATTGCCCTGGTACTGATGCTCGCCTAGTGCATGATGTTGGAGTCTATTTATAGACTCCGGCCCAGTACCCGCATTGTGCATGATGTTTGGGGTATAGCACATGGCATTGGTCTGGATGAAAAATGAAAGATAATGATGAATGTACGAAATGTACGATATGGAAGAGAATGAAAGAATGAACGATAACGAATGACATACGATGACTAATGATGATGAAAGATAATAATAAATATTATCTATGTGTACGTATGATGTATGATCACGAATGATAGTAAAGGAAGGTTTTTAACAAAAGTAAAGTATTTTATTTATAAAACTAGAACTCACTCAGTAACGCCAACTTTGATGTATTTTCTAGTTGGCAGGTAATGGTTGCTCAAGATGGCACGGTGCAGCTACTTGGTGTAACGCTCGAAAATTTAAAGAAAATATGACAGAAAGAAGTTTTCGCGTGAAAAAGACTTCTCACGCGAGAACCCCTGGGTGAAAAGTTTGAGTTGGGTATAAAAGTTGAAGCACACCCATGCCGGACTCATAACTCACGCGAAAAGTGTTGCTGCTAGAGAGAGAAAGAGGTTGTTTAAAAAACGAAAGTGAAAAATCGAAGCATTTGAGGTACGTAGCTTGTGTAGTAACTCATGTTATGTACTAAGAACGGATTATTGATGGATTTAATGTGTGGCTGTGTAGTTTTTGCACGGCTAGGGCGTCGGGAAGGTTGTCTTTGTGCTAGGACTTCAAGGAGTGAGTTCCTAGTCCCCATTTTATGAAAGTTTTATGTTTTTGGGGCTATTATGCATATCAACCTTCACATTTATCTGCATGGTGATGTTGTAAACAAACGATGTGAATATTTGACCCAATTTTTGGTATTAATGAAAAGTTATGATTCCGCTGCAATATGTCATGTTTTAAATGTTGTACGCTGTGAATGACCAACAGGTAAGCGTCCCGGAATCGAAGCCTTACAAGTTGGTATCAGTGACAAAGTTTAAGAGAATTGGGTAAAATAGTTTCAAAAACCTAATAATTAAACTTAAAATGGGACAAGAAAGGGAAAGGGATGCCAGTCCTAGTAGCTACTTGCCTGTAGCTAAATGTTTATGTAAACATTTTATGAAATGTAATGTAAATGGGATTATGTTCACGTGTTATGTGGTTTATGTGTTTTTAGTAGATTTGGATACTAATGTAGTCCGGATAGGAAATGCGTGGGGAATGAATAGTAAAGTAAGTGGCTAATCACAACTGGCGATTGTAATTAGGGACTTACTATGCTTGACATACTCTGAGCTATTACCTTGAATGTCCGTGTTGGTGTTTGAATCTTATAGTACTTAGGTGATGGCTAGTGGTAGATCTTCGAAGGTCACGAGGTGGAGGTCGTGGTGGACGTGGTGCTGGACCACGGGTCACAAGGGACAAGGCTAAGGCTGCTGGAACGGCTCATGAGGAGCCCGAGACTCATCACCAGGTAGATGGTGATGAGAGCACCAATCTAAGTGCCTCAGTGAAGGAGGTTGTTGTTGAGGAAGTCCATCCGTCATGTAGACGATCCTGTCATCTATGGTGACGGAAGTGATTAAAGCTATGAGGGAAGGTGAGAGGAAGGAAAGGAATAGGTCTATAGGGGAAAGGGAGCAACCAAAGACTGAGACAGAGGTTTCCGATGATAACGAGGAGGATGTTGTGCCAGAAAGTAATTATAGGACATTCCAGAGATGCAAGCCCCCCGACCTTAGATGGCAATGGCACTGCTGCTGCTGCTCATCGATGGGTGAGAGAGATGGAAGTTGTACTCAATATCAGCGAGTGCATGGAGGATCAGAAAGTAAAGTTTGATACCCACTCATTCGTGGATTCGACCTTGTGCTGGTGGGACAACATTTTCTAGGCTGAGGGTAGCAGGGCGATTGGAATGATGAGGTGGAGTGAACTGAAGAAGTTGGTGATTGAGGAGTTTTGACCTCACAAGGAGTTGGATAAAATTGAGAGGGAGTTCCTACAGTTGGAGGCGGGAACCATGACACACCAGCAATATATGACCAATTTTAACGAGATGGCGAGGCTGGTGCCAGATCAAGTGACGCCCGCATCACGAAAGATCAAGAGATACATCCAAGGTCTGCCGGTGAATATCCGCAGACACTTGATCGCCGCTCGACCCGGTACGTTTACGTCAGTGGTCGATCTGACAAGAAGGCTATCTGATGAGAGGGAGGAGGTAACTATGGTGGAAGCGAGTAAGAAAGGTGGTGGTGACAGGAGTTGGAACGGGAAACACTTTGGCAGTGGTGGTTTCACCCCCAAGGGTAAAAAGGCGAGAATGGATGACCGGAAGGTCCTGACAGCAGGTACAGGGTCGAGGATGTGTGGTAAGTGTGGGAAGGAGCATGCGGGAGAATGCAAGTGGGGATCAAACATCTGTTTCAAGTGCGGGAAGGCAGGGCATATAGAAAAGGATTGTGGGGTGATGAGGTGCTATAACTGTGGAGAAACAGGTCATATGAGCAGGGATTGTAAGAAGCCGAGGGCCGAGAACTCCGGGGCAAAGAAGGGAATTGAGAAGGAGAAGGAGGGGCAGAGGGCTAAAGCCAGGGCATTCACTTTGACCCGAGAGGAAGCCAGAGTGGACCCCAACGTTGTGCCAGGTACATTTCTAGTCAATGACACTGGTGCTTCTATATTATTAGACTCTGGTACGAGTCGGAGTTTTATTTCTGCTGCCTTTTATGATAAGTTGCCTGTTAGGAGTAGTAAGATTGATGAGCCCTTCGTTGTAGAAACTGCATTGGTGCGTCTACCAGGATTTCTAATGTGGTAGAAAATTGCGATATAGAATTGGAAGGCCATAAGTTCTCTGATAGGTTGTTCGTGATGCCCTTAGGAGGTTTTGATGTAGTCCTAGGGATGGATTGGTTAGCAACGTATGAGGCCAATATCGTGAGTCGCAAGAAGATTATTCGATTGACTGCGCCCGATGGGAGTTTGGTGACGGTTTATGGCGATAGAGTTTGCATGGTTCCAAAAGTAATCTCGATGGTGGTGGTAGAAAAGTGTATGAGGCGTGGATGTGGTGCCTACCTGGACTATATAAAAGATGTGGATGTGTCAAAACCACGATTGGCAGATGTACCGGTTGTGTGTGATTTCCCAAATGTATTCCCAAAAGATTTACCTAGTGTGCCACCTGACTGTGAGATTGAGTTCCAAATCGATCTGATACCTGGCGCTCAACCTGTTGCTAAGGCGACATACCGTTTAGCTCCCTCTAATGAAGGAACTACTAACTCAGCTGCAAGAATTGCTTGATAAGGGGTTCATTCGACCGAGTATCTCTCATTGGGGTGCTCCGGTCTTGTTTGTGAAAAAGGACGGTAGCATAAGGATGTGTATCGACTATCGTGAGTTGAATAAGATGGCAGTAAAGAATTTGTATCCATTACCGAGGATCGATGACTTGTGTGATCAGCTCCAAGGTGCTAGCAGGTTCTCGAGGATAGATCTCCAATCTGGTTATCATCAGGTGAAGGTGAAGGAGCAGGATATTCCTAAAACAGATTTTCGAACGCGTTGTGGAAACTACGAGTTTCTCATGATGTCTTTTGGTCTAACCAACGCACCAGCTGCTTTTATGGATTTGATGAATTGAGTTTGTCAGCCGATGTTGAATTAATCAGTGATTTACCACAAACAGACCTTACACAAGACTGTTTACCTAAGAGTGTTAGTGAACCTAAAGTTCAAACCATAAGTCAGGTGTCTGTTTACCACAAACAAGCCTTACACAAGACTGGCTTATGGAAAGAAAAATCAAGTATAGGGTCTGATAGTGAGATTGATAAGAATAAAGATATGTCCTCATCCTCTAAAGGACAATGGGTTGAGTTTATGATGTGTGATTCCTCCGGGTCACCCAAGCCAGTTAAGGCTTGGGTCCCAAACCTGAGCTAATCTTTTCCTTTGTATGTGCAGGGTGTCCGCTACAGTGCTATCACTAATACATGGATTATTGATAGTGGGGCGTCCAGGCACATGACAAGTAACTCGTCTCTCCTTTACAACGTTAGACAAATTAAAGGGAGACATGTTTCATTTGCTGGGAATAAAGAAGGTTACATCAACGCTCAAGGCGAAGTGGGAAACGAGAAAGTGAAGTTTGATAAGGTCAACTACGTTCAACAACTACATAACAACTTACTTTCAGTCTCCCAGATCTGTGATAAAGGATTTAAAGTTGTATTTGACAACAATAAGTGCTACATGTTGAAGAAGGACTATGTGAATGAGGAGGATAAAGTTCTTATGTCAGCTTCAAGATATAACGACTTGTATGTCTTGGATCTATCAAAAGCCTCCACAACTGATCACATCGTTCAATGCTTCTTGTCAAATGCAACTGAGAGGGATTCAATCACCTGGCATAGGAGAATGGGACACATTTATCCAAGGAAGATGAATCATTTAGTGCAAAATGATTTAGTGAACGGGGTAACTGTCAAGAACTTCCAACTCCTGGATTTTTATGTAGCATGTAAGAAAGGGAAACAGACCAAGAAGTCTCACAAAGCAAAGAAAGTTCATTCAATAGATCATCCTCTTGAGCTTCTACACATGGATCTGTTTGGCCCTATCAGTACAAAGAGCATTGTTGGAGATCTGTATTGCTTTGTAGTAACGGATGATTACTTAAGATTCTCTTGAGTGATGTTTCTGAAAGCCAAATCAAAAACTTTTGAATCATTCAAATATCTAGTTACTACTTTGGAATCACCCTACAAGCTGAAAGTAAGGCAGATTCGATCAGACAACGGAACAGAGTTCAAGAATCAGTGGATGGAGGCATTCTGTAGAGAGAAAGGAATTGTACATCAATTTACCTCTGCATACACTCCACAGATGAATGGCGTTGCTGAAAGGAAAAATTGGAGCCTGATAGAGACTGCCATGACAATGCTAGCTGACTCGAAATTGCCTATTCAATTCTGGAATGAGGCAGTGGCCAATGCGTGTTACACGTACAATCGAGTCTTAGTGGTCAAACAACAAGGGAAAACATGTTATGAGCTGCTCCAGTGGCGTAAACCCGACCTGGAGTATCTAGAACCGTTTGGCGCCCCGTGCATGCTGCTGAAGAAAACTTAGTCAGGAAAATTTAGTGAGAAGGCAGAAGAAGGTATCTTTCTCAGATACAGCATACAAGACAAGAGAGTTTATAACAACTCAACGGGTCAGGTAGAAGTGTGGTGCAACGTTGATGTTCAAAGATACACCACCCCCCTGCTGGAAAAGGACCCTCGTTCTTCTTTGACTATGATGGATTCTTTAATTCCTTCAAACTACCGCCTTCTCCCACTGATGATGAGCTTTATGCCAGGATAATGTACGATGTTCTGAACGCTCCACTACCAGACTCAACATCAACGGTTCCACGAAATGATACTTCTAGCCCTTCAGGGGGAGAGCTTGAAGTTAGTGATTCTTCTTCTGATGATGAAGCAATTAAGACTGCAAATGTGGAACATGAGGAACAGGTTCCTACTTATGAAAGTACACAAGCATCACATCATGATGCCTCTAACACTTCGAAACCTCATACTCCAACAGCTTGAGATACTGAAACTGTGGTTCACAATCTGGATAATAAGGTAGTTGTTCCAACAACTCCCGGATCTCGGATAAATGTTTATCATCCCTTGGACAATGTCATTGGGGATGTTCGATCGGGAACCAGAAATCAGCTATACTCAGCTGATTATGCCTCGGTAATGGAAAAAGGATATCTTCACGATGGCGCATATCGATGTTTTGTGTCTCAATTTAAGCCAAAATATGTGAGTGAAGCCCTAAACGATGAGGCATGGGTCAGTGCAATGCAAGAAGAACTCCTACAGTTCAAGAAGTTAGGAGTATGGACCCTTGTGGACAGACCAAAAGGTGCTAAAGTGATTGGCACGAAATGGCTCTTGAAGTGTAAGAAAGATGACCAAGGGGTAATAATTCGGAATAAGGCTCGGCTTGGGGTTCAAGGGTTCAGACAAGTCGAAGGCATTGACTACAATGAAGTGTTTGCACCTGTGGCTCGAATGGAAGCAATCCATATCTTTCTAGCCTATGCATCCTACATGAAGATTAAAGTCAATCAACTAGATGTAAAAAGTGCATTCCTTCATGGTGAAATCCATGAGACAGTCTACGTCAGTCAACCCGAAGGATTCGAGGATCCTTATCATCGGGATAGAGTTTACAAACTGGACAAGGCTCTCTACGGGCTCCATCAAGCCCCTAGAGCCTGGTATGAGAAACTCTCAACTCATCTAGTGAAACATGGCTTTCGCAGAGGAGTTATTGACAGTACGTTATTCATCAAAGAAAAAGATGGTGATTTACTGCTGGTACAGATATATGTTGACGAAATAATCTTCGGTTCCAAGAAAGAAGAATTATGTAAAGAATTTGAATCTGTAATGAAAGCAGAGTTTGAAATGAGTGTTATGGGGGAGATGAAGTTCTTCCTTGGATTATAGGTGGATCAGACACCCAAAGGAATCTTCCTACATCAGACCATATATGTAGGTGATATTCTCAGTCGGTTCGATATGGAGAATACTTCGGTTGCTGGAACTCCACTTGCCACTAACCATGATGTGGCACCTGACAAAAACGATGATCTGGTTGATGCTACAATGTACAGAGGAATGATCGGATTCCTAATGTATCTCACAGCCTCTCGTCCTGATATTATGTACGCAACGTGTCTTTGTTCCAGATATCAGGCAAAACCAAAAGTAAATGATCTCATCGGAGTTAAACGGATCTTTCGTTATCTGAAGCGTACTCCAACACTCGGGTTGTGGTATCCTCATGATGATAACTTTGAGCTTACAGCGTATAGTGACTCGGACTATGGTGGTTGAAAGATGAATTACAAGTCAACATCTGCGAGATGTCAGTTCTTTGGTAGACGGTTAGTCACCTGGCAGTGTAAGAAGCAGACATTAGTTGCTCTGTCAACTTGTGAAGCTGAATATGTTGCTGCTGCAAGTTGCTGTTCACAAATCATTTGGATTCAACAGCAAATGCGCGACTACGGTTTGCAATTTTCTAACATCCCTATTTTTGTTGATAATTCTGCTGCTATTGTTGTCACCAAAAATCCGGTCCAACATCCTAAAACTAAACACATCGGTATTAAATATCACTTTATACGTGACTGTTTTGAAAAACAATTAATCGATGTTGTTAAAATTAATACGGATTTTCAACGCGCCGACCTCTACACAAAAGCATTTGATAAACCGAGGTTTTTATATCTTTTAGCGATTAATGCGTAGTCCGACATTTTTTTTGTTTTTGTTTCTGTTTATCTTCTTTTATTTATTTTATTTTCCTGTCTATTAAAAATCCAAAAACACAAAAAGATTTTTGGTTTTAGAATTTTAGGGGGAGAATATGTTAGTTTAGTATTTAATTCGTGCAGTATTTAATTACTTAAAAAAAGAAAAAAACAAGGGAGGAGGGCAGCTTAGCCAAAAGAAATGAAATCAAATCTGTGATTCTGATTCAATGCTTATGGAAAATGATAGTACACAGGGAACAAATTGTTTGGGACTTCAAAAGCATTTAAATGATTAAGATGCAAAATTCAAAGTATAAGTCTGAGTAGTTTAAGCAAAATAAAAGGAAAATGATAGTAAAACTAGTCTTCTACTGAGGTAACATAGAGAAAGTAGACCTAGAGGTTGCTAGTCTATTGTATGATGTGTCGGTAGATTCAACACAGTAGATGAGTAGACCTCATTGGTGATTTAAATTCAAACTAAATTGTTCAACCTGCTGTGGGTTCCCATCTTATCCCTTGTTAACACAATCAACGTATTTCCAAAAAAGGGTGGCGAGCAAAATAAACGCCACAAATGTGTGCGGATGACCATAAAAATTGCTATTGACTCTCAGTCAAAATCATTGTGTGCATCTTATAGCTCTAGTATGATTTCCTAAAATTGCTACTGACTCTCAGTCACAACAAGGATCTAGCATCAAAATGTTTTATTAAAATGTCCCAAATGATTCTGATATACCTGTATGATTCCACGATGAATTGTTCCAGAAATGATCAAATTAACTTGAAGCTGTGCTGTTCAGGAAGAAAAATATGGTAGATAGTTTTCTAAAAGATTTCAATACATCTCTAATCAAAAACCCAAAAGTATGTCTTGTTCTGTCTTTGATTTCAAATTGTTTTTCTATTTTTCTAGTTTTTCCGTTAGGTAAAAGTCGGACTATACAACTAGATGAATTCTGTGGATCACTCACTAAAAGAGGTCACGTCTGAGGTGACCAATCAGTTTCAAATTAAAAAGATCACGTCTGAGGTGATAAAATATATGTCAAATCAAAAGGTCATGTCTGAGATGATCATTGTGCATAATGTTATATCAAAAGGTAAAACTTTAAGTGTGTGAAAGTGTCTGAGGTCAAACTTATAAGTATGAGCCAATCGCACGATTGGACCATATGTATGAGCTAATTGCACGATTGGACCATGAATATGGGGCAATCATACGATTGGACCATGAGTATGGAACATCCATACGAATGGATCACCAGAATGAACCATTCGTACGACTGGATGAAGGAGTATGAGCCAGTCGCACGACTGAACTCCAGTCGCAAGACTGAACATGCGTATGGGTCTCGTCGTACAATTGAACATTAAGACAGTATAAAAGAGGGGTGAGTCAGTCGCATTTCTCACCACCCCTCAAATCGTTCAAAAACCTGCTCATACGTAGACACCATGCAAAAATTTCATCTCACCTTGATTTCTTGCCGATTGTGGTACTAACCGATCTATTTTTCATCTACAGGTATTGTGGGACTGAAATCGATCAAAATGACCGGTGAAATCAAACCCTAACTGACCTAATTGGTTAAAATCAAGAAATCAGTAAAACCACTCAAATAGATCACTTAAATGAACAATATAGTTGATTTAAAGGACATTAGGTGCTATTTAGAGTGTTTGCGAGTCAAAGGAGTCTGACCACGACGTCCAACATCAAGTTTTGACCAAGATTCGTAGTCGGAGTGCCGAACAGAGTCGTATGCGAATAGATACTCCGAATGAACTTCAGTCGCACGATTGAGCCAGACTTGCGATTCAATCACACGAATGAATCATTCGGTAACTCAGTCGCACGACTGACTCAACCGCATGGCTTAACGCACGACTCAGTTTAGTCGCAAGCCCAATCGCACGACTGAACTCAGCCTCATGCTCAATCGCACGACTGAACTCAGTCGTAAGGTTCAGTCGCACGATTGAATCAGACTGATCTAAAACAGCTTAAGTTTCAACTGTATTTTGTAATACATAAATCTAACGTATATGTCTCTTGTGTTGCAACAACATGGCTGATAGGTAGACTATGAGCACTAAGCACAACATATGTGCTCACGTTGATCCTTCGTCCAGGAATGCTTCTGACTTCACAGGGATCATTGACTTTCTGCGCAGATCAAGGATCTTCAAGGCTAGCTCTGTCCCCTGCACACCCTACAGTGATTCAGCAGGCCTTCTGGGAAAGTGCCAGGGTAGACAGGTTCGTTGAGCCACACTGTATACAGAATCCATTTTTGGTCAAGAGATTGAGATCACTGAGGCTGATCTGAGGCGGGTCTTAGATCTGGGTGAGGACGGAGCCTACCCAACTAAGCTACATCCCCTGACTGTCCGGGGATGTTTCATGAGGATCAAGTACGCCGATGACTTAAATGCCGGCATACTGAACAAGAGCAACATGTGCCCTCAGTTCAAGTATCTGGCACATGTGATTTGACGAGCTCTGAGGATTTGACGAGCTCTCCGACCAAACCTAGAATGCATACGTTGCACTGGTACTGAACCAGCAGTTCAGTTTCTCTCGCATGATCTTCTCCTATCTGATGAAGAACCTTGAGGCTAAAGGCAAGAAAGGCTTCTGTATGTATCCACGCTTCTTACAAATGATCATAGATGAGAAGCTTCCTATGCTGCCAAAGGAGAGAGATGATGTAGTGGTACTTGAGGTGATGGATGATACCACCTTAGGCAGGATGAAAGTTTACAGGGGGAAGCAGGTGAAGCCCCCTGTCAAAAGACTGTTTGGGCACTTAGCCAAGGAGGATTACGTGGCGCCTTCTTGCAAGAAATGGCGTCATGACATAAATCTAACGTATATGTCTCTTGTGTTGCAACAACATGGCTGATAGGTAGACTATGAGCACTAAGCACAACATATGTGCTCACGTTGATCCTTCGTCCAGGAATGCTTCTGACTTCACAGGGATCATTGCCTTTCTGCGCAGATCAAGGATCTTCAAGGCTATCTCTGTCCCCTGCACACCGTACAGTGATTCAGCAGGCCTTCTAAGAAAGCGCCAGGGTAGACAGGTCCGTTGAGCCACACCGTATACAGAATCCATTTTTGGTCAAGAGATTGAGATCACTGAGGCTGATCTGAGGCGGGTCTTAGATCTGGGTGAGGACGGAGCCTACCCAACTAAGCTACATCCCCTGACTGTCCGGGGATGTTTCATGAGGATCGAGTACGCTGGTGACTTAAATGTCGGCATACTTAACAAGAGCAACATGTGCCCTCAGTTCAAGTATCTGGCACATGTGATTTGACGAGCTCTGAGGATTTGACGAGCTCTCCGACCAAATCCAGAATGCATACGTTGCACTGGTATTGAACCACCAGTTCAGTTTCTCTCGCATGATCTTCTCCTATCTGGTCAAGAACCTTGAGGCTAAAGGCAAGGAAGGCTTCTGCATATATCCACGCTTCTTACAGATGATCATAGATGAGAAGCTTCCTATGCTGCCAAAGGAGAGAGATAATGCAGTGGTACTTGAGGTGATGGATGATACCACCTTAGGCAGGATGAAAGTTTACAGGGGGAAGCAGGTGAAGCCCCCTGTCAGAAGACTGTTTGGGCACTTAGCTAGGGAGGATTACGTGGCGCCTGCTTGCAAGAAATGGCTTCACGACGACAGTGACTCTGACATCGAACCTATCATGGCACCCACAGATGAAGAAGACGACGATGACGACGACGATCAAGGTCAAGGTGGTGAGGCACCTAGTGGACCTGAAAGTGCTGCCTTCCACCAAGACTTCTTGGTTGATAAGGATGAGGAGTCAGATGAAGAGCCTTTAGTAAGGACTGGTGGGAGCCGGGTCGTGGCCACAGACAGAGGGATTGACGCGGTTGGCGGACGCCAGGCTGAGTCGAGGGGTGTTGATGCTGATGTTACTGATCCTACTTACACCCCTGACCAGTCAAGCAGCCAAGGGGGACGCCTAGTGCAAAGGGATCCAGGAAGAAGAAAATGGCTCAACCTCTTGGCAAAAAAGGAAAGAGGCTAAAGTTCACAGTGACTACATCTTCTGCACCAGCCACCACCACTGTCACAGCTACTCCCACTTCCACTATCACTCCTCCCACTACCACTACCACCACCACTTCTCCCACAGCCACTATCACTCCATCCACCACCACTACCACAGCCACTCCACCACATCACACTCACATTCCACCTCCCATATTCACCATATCTACCACCACTACCACCACCCACCAAGTCGGGACATCCACCCAAGCCCCAATGACCCATGACTCCACTCTACCCACTATTGGGTTAGAGGAATAGCTGGCAAACCTTCACAGGTTGGTGCCAAAGCTGTTAGCTACGGATCATATGAGAGAAAATCAGATTAACCAGCTGATAGCGGTCAACAACGCCATAGGCAAACCGATCGATCAGCTGACAGAGAAGAGTGCTCAGTATGAGAGAGCCTTAGGCCGATCTCACCATTCGCTTACAACTCAAAATGAGCTGGTGACGGCGTCGGTAGAGAAGCTTGAGAAGAAGAACAAGAAGATACTCCTAAAGCTTAAGGGATCAAATAGTGAACCTCTTAAGATCAAGGATGGTGATGATGATGATGATGGTGATGATGATGATAGTGATGATGATGATGAGGATGAAGATGATTCTGAAGAAAATGTTGAGGAGGGAGGATCGAGCGGAAAGGATCAAGAGGATGATGATGATCAGGAAGGTGATGCTGCTGCATCAGCCTCTCCTCGAGCTCAAGAGAGGCGAACCAAACGTAGTCAAGATCAAGGAGCCTCGTCCTCTGCTCCTCCTGCTGAAGAACAAAAGGATCAAGATAAAAGTAATGATTAGATATTTTGTATTTAAAACTTTTGTACTTAAAGTATATATTACATTAATATAATTATTGATCATTTATGTTTGTTTATGTCTTAATGTTTTATATAATGACTTATGTGTGATGTGCTTAATGACTTATCAAACAGATGAAGCTCAACAGACAGATGAATTTGATGTCCAACCCCTTTAGCAGGTCAAGACTCAATTAACCATGATTCTTGACTTGCAAGGGATAGTTAGAAGGTCTGTGAGCTACACTCCAGAGGAGGGAGAGATCATACACGACCTAACGAATGAACAGTTGGCTGAAATATTCAAGCTGAATCCGGATGAGTTGGTCAAATATGCTCCTACAGTTGATGTGGCAAGTGACGATGAGCTTAACGATGTCGATGAAATCGAGATAGAGGACGTCACTAATGATCATTATCCTCAGTACACTGATCTGGACGGACATGTTATCCCTAATTCGGGTGAAACCTTTGACAGTGGTACTTTTGAGAAGCTGGATGAAGTTGAAAAAAGAAAAAGAGAAAGAAGAAAACACTGCCCAAGCTACAGAAGAAAACGTTGATATCAAGAAAGTTGAATGGACAGCTTGTTTTGCTGAGATGAAAGCCCAGCGCACGCCCCAAAAGAAGAATGCCAACATAAAGCTTTATAGAGTCAAACGTCATCAGAAAGTGTCTGGCAAGATCATAGCGTGGGCATATTTTGAAGATTTGGACGTGTATGCTGTTAAGAGAGAGAAGGGGATTGAGTACTTCAGATATCCTCATGATCTGAAGACTCTTCCTGGTTTTGAGCTCAACCGTCTGTCATGTTTAGATCTTCTGTATGCTAATCCAAGGAAGATGTCAGGATGGTTTGAGGCTGCGATGAAGAAAGAATACCACACCAGGTGGGTAAACTTCAGACCTCAACAAGCTAAGATGTTGATTCATAAGTCTGAAGTGGACCCTATATTTGGGAAGCCTAAAGTTGTGCTGAAGTTGAGTCCCCCGTGCACGATGTCAAAGATTCCCTTATGGGAAATGTCTCAGGACTTCACTCCACACTTCAAATGGTGGTATTACGACTGGCGGACAAGCGAAGCGGTCATAGTTCTAAACAGAGATGGAAAGATTGATATTATCCGGGTATTTGACCCGATGTGGCTTACAAACTTGTCGGCTGAAGATGTCTACACATTATACAAGTGGCCACTGTTCTATGACAAGCAGGACATTGTACAAGCTCTCCAGTTTCAACACGTGATAAGACTCTGCTTTGTATTTGAAATACATGCAGGAGTTACCAAAGAGGAGAAGTACAAGAAGTTCCAAGATCATGTGAAGAGTGTTAGACAATAGAGGAAACTAGGACCAAGGGGGAGTTTGTAGATACATGTTGTTCCTAGTTTATAAGATTAAATGTAAAAGTCTTTCATGTCTTACACATGTGTAATGAATTGGTTCAATGAAATAGAATATGTGATTGATGTTTATTCATGTTTATTTGTTTCATATTATTATTGTGTTGAAGTATAATGTATATGTATGACCATATTATATAGGTTTGAGGGTTTTGTACATGATTCTTAGTCAATGATGATTAAGTAATATGTTCAACCTAGTCGGATGAGTCTTCATGCGAATGGACCATACTTATGGACCATACGCATGAATACATCATGCTTATGGACCAGTCGCACGACTGATCCAGGAGACTGGACCAGTCGCACGATTGAGACATAAGATTGACTCAGTCGCACGATTGAACCTTCAGTCGTGCGTATGGATCAATCGCATGATTCAGTCGCATGACTGAACCATGCTAATTGTTCAGTCGTATGATTGGAAACCCTTAACCTATAAATACCACTTAATTCGTGGAAAAACATAACAAATGAAAACACTTGATATTCTTACGAACCCTAGCCGTCCAGAACGTCCAAGGAAGCCTGTCCAAGTTCATAGATCATTCCTGATCGATCTCTATTCGTTCATAACGTTTAGTTTCAATCATATATTGATCGGGTAATTGTTCTCACTGATTGGATCGACAATCAAATAGGATTCCGCACTATTTGATCCGGTATAAACGCTGAATCAGTTAGTACTCCGTATGTACATGGTCCTAACACGTTTCAACATAGCAATAACACCTTATAACCCCACACTCTCTAGCCTTATGACCAGGCTTCCCACATTTAAAGCAGATGTTTGATCCGTATTTGCATTCTCCGGAATGCTCCTTCCCGCATTTACCACACCTCTTCGACCCCGCACTGGGTGTGACCGCACGCCGGTCATCCACCTTCGCAACCTTATTGTTTGGAGCGGCCCCGCCACGTCCAAATCGTTTCCCATTCCAATTCCGATCACCACCTCCTTTCTTGATTACCTCAGCCACCACCACCTTTCGCTCGTCATATAATCTCCTAGCCAGATCAACCACCGACCTGAACGTACCTGGCCTGGCGGCGATCATGTGGCTGCGGATGTCCGCTGGAAAGCCCTGTATATACCTCTTGATCTTTCGTGACACAGGTGTCACCTGATCCGGCACCAGCCGTGCCATCTCATTGAATTTAGTAGTGTACTGTTGGTGCGTCATGGTTCTCGCCTCCAGCTGCAGGAACTCTCTTTCCATCTTGTCGAGCTCCGTGTGAGGACAAAATTCCTCAATCACCAGCTTCTTCAGCTCGTACCACCTTATCCTTTCGATTGCCTTACTTCCCTCAGCCTGGACAATAGTGTCCCACCAGCACAAGGCCAAGTCCACAAATGAGTGGGTAGCGAACTTCACCTTCTGGTCTTCCTGACACTCGCTGATATCAAGTACCACCTCCATCTCTCTCACCCATCGGTGAGCATCAGCAGCAGTGCCATTACCATCAAAGGTAGGGGGCTTGCATCTTTGGAATGCCCTATAATTACAACCTCGTGCATTTTCTTTCACAGGCTCTTTCTATTCCTCTTCTTCATCGGAGACAACCGTCTCGGTCTCTGGTTTCTCTCTTTCCCGCGCGGGCCTCCTCTTTTCCTTCATCACTCCTTCCCTAACAACTTTAATCACTTCAGTCACCACAAACGGCAAGATCGTCTGCATGACCTGGTGAACCTCCTCTACCACAGCCTCCTTCACTGAGGCCCTTAGATTAGCACTCTCATCACCACCCTCCAGATGAGGGGTATAGGGCTCTTCATGGGCCATCTTTTCTGCCCTATCCCTTCCTCTTGTGACCCGTGGTCCAGCACCACATCCACCACGGCCTTCGCCTCAAGAAGCCTTAGAAGATCTACCTCAAGCCATCCTCTAACACACTATAAGATCCAAACACCAACACGGTCATTCAAGGTAATAGCTCAGTTTATGTCAAGTATAGTAAGTCCGTTGTGATTAGCCACTTACTTTACTCTTCATACTCTAAACATTTCCTATCCTGACTACATCAGTATCTAAATCTACTAAAGGCACATAAACCACATAACATGCGCACATAATACTGGTTAACATTACAGAAAATACCTGATGGCACGTAGCTACTCGGATTGGCATCCTTCCATTTTTTCCCATTCTTAGTTTAAGTTTAGGTTTTAGAAAATATTTACCCATTTCTCTTCTTTGGCTCAGATACCAACTTGTAAGGCCTCATTCCCAAGACACTCACAGTCAATCATTCATCGCACATAAAACATGGAACATACATTCACATTTACTAAAACATTTGTAACACCCGGGAATTTAAAAGGAAAAGAAGAATAAAAGAGAGAATAAAGGTGCATAAAAAGGAGGACATGCAATAGAACCCAAGTTGAGGGGTTAATATTGTACAAGGGCCCATGCGCCTTGGATTGTGTCAAAGTTGGCTAAGTGTCCCATGCGCCTAAACCTACCCATGCGCTTGGGCACTCATGCGCCTGCATAGTGCCCATGCGCCTAGAGATTTCCCAGAATGACTAAGTGTTGGGCCATGCGCCCAAATAGTGCCAATGCGTCCAGTAGTTCCCATGCGCCCAAATAGTGCCAATGCGCCCAGAAGTTCCCATGTGCCTAAGTGTTCCCCTTGCGCCTGAAAGGCCATGCGCCTGCATAGTGCCCATGCGCTTAAGAAGTTCTAGGCTTTGACTTGGGATCCTCCCGGGGGTAATGTACGATGGGGATGTGATAGTATGATGATGCTATGCGTGTTTATGATTATGTGTGTTTTGTTATGTTTTCTTTATGTTCCTTATTATGTATGTTTTCATGGATTTACGTGGTATGATTATGGAATGAATGTAAAGTTGTGAATCCAAGGATCGCAATTAGGAATTATCAGTGTCGGTTGAAAGCAAAATCAACGTTGGCTTGGTTTAATTATTTTGTAGTAAATTTCAATATCAATAAAGATTCAAAAACACACTAAAAGAAACACAATTAATGAATAATGTGTATTTCATTAAAACATGTTAATGATTACAAATAATGAATGAATGATATTCAATTTTGTGATGAATGATGCGACGGCTGCTAGGGTTTGATTGTGAGATTTGATGTGATGTTTGCTGTTGTGGAATTGTCGTATTGCTATTGTTGTTGCCGTGGAAGCCGCCCATGATTTGAAACCTAGGATCCATTTATATAGACAATGATGTTTCTGTTAAAGGAAACACCGGATCTCTCAGGATTTGAATTGTTTTGTTAAGGAATCATCGGATTTCTCGGGATTCGCATAACTGCCTAGTTGACTTGTTGACTTGTTGCACTTGTATTATACAAGTGTTTGGACTCCGCAGGAATATTGTCTTCCGTAGATGTTTTGTTCTTCCGCAGAAGTCTTGTTCTTCCAAGGGTACATTGTTCTTCCGAAGCAATCTTGTTCTTCCGAAGCAATCTTGTTCTTCCATCCTCAGTGCTGGTTGTTCATACGCAGAAGATCTTTGGATGCATTTTACTTGTAAGAAACATATCTACGGAATAACAAAATGTTCATCAGTAGATGTTTCTTACACTTGGTCAATTTCAGAAATTGACCAAGTATAATGTTTGTACCTGCAACCATACATAAATTAACACACATATAAATGGGTTAACCTATATATATAATGCATACACAATAATGAATTACAACCATTCATTACAAATATTAATTCAAGTACTAAGCCTATACAAAATGGACTAGATCTACTTATCCTAGACCTAACAAAAGTATTATGTTACGTAAAGAGGAAGTTAATGATAATGAAAAGAGGAACGTAAAGAATGAATGAATGCATGCATGAATGAATGAATGGATGAAAGGTCTTGCAAGCAAATGAAAGGAGGTGCCCAACTCTAAAATGTTGTTAGCTCAATTGTGTGTTGTTTAGCTAACATTAAAGGATACACACAGGGGTCCAGTCTTTGTGACTGACCAAATGTATGGGACCCTTGTCGCTTACCCCGGTACTGTGGTCAGGTCACCGAGCACACTGTATGGGGGTTTATTTACAGACTTCGACCCGGTACCCGCTTTATGCATGATGTTGTGGTGTAGCACATGGCAATGGTCTAAAGGAAAGTGAAAGATAATGACGAATGATGATGAAAGATAATAATAATAAGTCATCTACTTGTAGGTATGATGTATGATCGCGAAGGAAAGTAACGAATGGTTTAAACCAAAGTAAAGTATTTTATTTATAAAACTAGAACTCACTCAGCAATGTTGATTTTTATGTGTTTTTAATTGGCAGGTGATTGTTGCTGAGGATGGCACGGGGCAACTACTTGGCATTTTGGATGGCATCCATTTGTATAACTATGATGTTTTTATGATGTAATGCAAACAATGATATTTTGTAATCATTAACTATGTTGGATTTTTTTGCAAAAGCAATCATTAATATATGAAATGGTTTTACGTTAATCCGCTGCAAAGTTTTAAAAAATTTAAATGTATATTTTATGTTTTATGTGCGATGATTGTCCAACTGTGAGAGTTCCGGGAACAGGGCCTTACAAGTTGGTATTTGTGACATCCGTCACCTAAAGGTCCGTAAATTAACGTGGACTCCGTTAACTTTTCTTCACTCGTTCATTCCTCACCTTTATAAATTTTCGTGTGGATATTATACTTGCTTTATCGTCTTTATGCTTGTGCTTTCGTCGTAAACGTATGCTAACTTTAAAACTTTTACAATTTTCGTCATCGTTATCACTAAATATACCATTTTTATATAATATTATTGTCACTAATAAAACCATTTTTAAGTTACAAATATCATTAAATACATTTTTATCATTAATATAACTAGCCTAATAAAGTCGTTTTCAACCGAAACAAATTTGGGAAACTCGGGGGCTAAGTGCAGGGACCGAATGTGACATTTTGCCAAACTAGGGCTGGGTATAAATACCCCATTTCCAGCCCTAGCCTCCATATCTTCATCTTCTTCTTTATTTCTTCTTCTTCACTTTTCTTCCTCCTCTGCACCAAAACCGCCCATTTTCGTCACGTCTTCACCGGCAAGACCTCGGCTACAGCTGAGTCTACTCCTTTCTTGCAGGTAGACGACCTTGGTCGTCCCTTTTCTTGCTTGTTTATGGCTGTCCATTTAGGGTTTCGGGTGGTCGGGGCCAACCCGAACACATGAGGTCGTGTGGGTGCGTGTGATGTCTTTCTGCGTGTTCTTCTTGTTTGGGTGTGTTTGAAATGTGTTTCTGGAAGTCCTTGTGGTGTGAATCCCGTGCACGGAGCAGCGAAGGCTGCTCTGCACTTCAGCAGTCGCGAACCTACTGTTCAGGCGACTGGGTCGACCATGCGACTGAGCCGTGCGACTGGGTGAGTCGTGCGACTGAGTCATGCGTCTGAGTCTATCGTGCGACTGAGTTGTGCGACTGGGTGTGTCGTGCGACTGAGTCGTGCGACTGAGTCGTGCGACTGTGTGTATGTGTGCGATTGAGTCATGCGAGCGAATGAATGTGTGCGATTATGTCAGGCGAGCGAATGAATGTGTGCGATTGTGTGTGTATCGCACGATTGAATGACAGTCGCACGAATGGAGGTTCAGTCGTACGAATGAAGCTAATTCGTACGAATGAAGGTTGATTCGTGCGTATGGATGTTGAGTCGTGCGAATGGGTGCTGTGTGGTACGACTGAATGTTGAGTCGCACGAATGAAGGTTCAATCGTATGAATGAAGCTGATTCGTACGAATGAGGGTTGATTCGTGCGAATGAAGTGTTGAGTCGTGCGTCTGGATCGTAGGACTGAAGTTGCTGTGTGTGAATTCCTTCTTGTGTGTGGTGTGTGTATGTCATGTGATGTTAAGATGACATCGACACGGTTGCCATTGCTAATGACAATATTTAAGTCAACGCTATCAAACTTACTAATGTTATTCCAAACCAAATCAACTAAACATTTTACAATTATCAATAACCGATTTATAACTACTAATATTTACCAAATACTCCTTTAATAATAAAGAAACATTTACACAAATACCATCAGCAATGGCGACGATATCTAGTACTTGGATCTACATAAGATCTAATACGTGTGTCTGTTTGTGTGTGTTACACGCGACCCAACCGATACAACCCGAACCGACCGAACGTTACTGTTTACTTTATACATATCATTAATGCTTAACAATAACTGTCAATAGGTGTTTGACCGTTCATTTCATACAACATTTGGAAACTTTGATCATACATACTTACCACCTAACAAGTGAGTTTCGTGGCCCCTTTTTATGCTTATACAACATTTCAATCATTTACAAACTTAGGGGGAAAAGTATGCTCACCCATTTTCAATGCTGTACAACTTACATACAATTTACATACTTGGAATCAACGTGTTACTGTTTTGTGAGTACTTATCTGATACATGCTTGAGTTCGCTGTGTGGTACTTTCTTTGCAACTATTTAATTCCAGTGTGGGAACCGACGGATAGGTATTGGTAGTACTACTAGGTTGACACCCCCATCCTTGTTTGTTGGTATACTAGTTAGTACCAACAGTGGCCAGGAACGGGCCCTTGGGTGAATATATTCCGACAAGATCTGTGTGTACGTCATTAGGTTTGGTTGCAAAGCTCATTGTCATGTGATTATACTTACTTATAACTGTATTCACGGTATTCCACAACATTTATTATACAGCATCAATTACTTATTTACTATTTAAACCTGCGAGCTCACCAACAATTTTGTTGACCATTTTGAGCATATCTTTTCAGGTGACAATGCTAATTGAGGATCTAGGTGTGCTGCCTTAGTGGAGACTCTAGGATGCATTTTTGAGACTAATCATATTTGACAAACATTCATTTTAGAACAATGTTGTAGTCTGATTAAACAATAGCATTCTTTTGATACTTGTTCCCGGGTTGTGGGAATTTACATTACAATGTTATCATCTTTGACTATGTGAATCATTTAACATGTTTATGTTTATGGCTATGTTGTCGTGAATATTGACTAAACACGACACAAGTCTCCTTTGTGTCGGGTGTCGTCATGACACGCTTTATCATCATTTATTATATTGCATCTCTATTGTCTACCATGTGTTATGACGATCCCGTCTCGTTACATCCTCGTGTTTCCGCTTTTAGCGGGGGTGTGACAGTATCAAAACCAAAGTTTAAGAGAAATGGGTAAACATTTTCAAAAACCTAAACTTAAACTGAGAATGGGACAAAATGGAAGGATGCTAGTCCGAGTAGCTATGTTCCATCAGGTATTTTCTTTAATGTTAATCGATATTATGTGCGCATGTTATATGATCTGTTTGCCTTTAGTAGATTTAGATACTAATGTAGTCAAAATAGAAAATGCTTAGGTTATGAAGAGTAAAGTAAGTGGCTAATCACAACTGGCCACTGTAATTAGGGACTGACTATACTTAACATAAATTGAGCTATTGCCTTGAATGACCGTGTTAGTGTTTGAATCTTATAGCATGTTTAAAGGATGACTAGAGGAAGATCGTCAAAGGATTATCGTGGTGGAGGACGTGGTTGACGTGGTGCTGGACCACGGGTCACGAGAGGAAGAGCTAAGGCTGCTGAGACCGCTCATTAAGAGCCCGAGACCCTACATCCGGAAGGTGGGGACGAGAGTGCCAATCTAAGGGCCTCAGTGAAAGAGGCTGTGGTTGAGGAGGTTCATCATGTTATGCAAACGATCCTACCGTCTTTGGTGACCGAGGTGATTAAGGTTGTGAGAGAAGGTGAGAGGAAGGAGAGGAATAGGCCTACAAGAGAAAGTGGGCAACCCGAGACTGAGATGGTTGTCTCTGATGATGAGGATGAAGAGGAGTTTGTGCCCGAAACAGCTCGAGGCTGTAACTATGGGGCATTTCAAAGGTGCAAGCCCCCAACTATCGATGGCAATAATACTGCTACTGCTGCCCATCGATGGGTGCGAGAGATGGAGGCTGTGCTCGATATTAGCGAGTGCAGGGAAGACCAGAAAGTGAAGTTCGCCACTCACTCATTCGTGGACTCGGCTCTGTGTTGGTGGGACAACATCGTCAAAGCCGACGGTAGTAGGGCAATTGGAAGGATGAGGTGGGCAGTGCTGAAGAAGTTGGTGATTGAGGAGTTCTATCCTCATAGGGAGTTAGACAAGATTGAAAGGGAGTTCCTGCAGCTGGAAGCAGGAACCGTGACACACCAGCAGTACACCAGCAGTAAGGTTGATGGTGTAGGTTCAGAGGTGTAAGGCTCAGAGGTGTAAGGCTCAGAGTTCCTGTAGGTTCTGATCTCTAGCCCCCATCCGCAAGCCTTTACTGAGGTGAGTCCCACTGATGTGGAGGGGACTCATGTAGATTCAGCTGCCACTACTAAAGGAGCCTTAATGGACCTTCAGGACAGTGGTAACATTACTGAGACTGAATCTACGACAACCATGCCCTTTGATGACTCTGAAAGAGACATGATTGAGCAAGGGAAACCAGGGTGCCAAGAAACCACATCTAGTGGTGAGGATGAACATACTAGGTACGTTACCTCATCTCCCCATGATTCTTCAAAAGAAGATGAGGGAAGACTGCAACTCACCATTGAAGACCTACTTTCTAAAGTCTCAAACCTTGAATCTAAGGTTAGGACTTTAGAGGATAGGTCTGCCACTCAGCAACTTGAGATTGAAAATCTCAAGGCCAAACTAGCTGAGAAACAGATTGAGAGGTCTGTTAGGCATGTACCAATTCAGGTCTCATTGACCTCTTGCTCTAGCTCATCAAGCTCTCAAGATGATGCTACCAAAAAGGAGGAGAGTGTTCAAGGACAAAGCCAAAGACAAGAGGAACCACAGAGTCAAGCTCTCACTTCCTTAAGTTCAAGATACCCCATGCAACAAGCTTCAGTTTTTCCTGAGCCTCCTCCAGTTGTAATTCAAGTGGATCAAAGGATGCTCCAAGATCTCAACAGGTTCTTCAACAAGTTCCTGATGGAATCTTTTATTGAATAGCCAAGTCCTGACTTGTCTGTGATCTACTTTGGAGCTCAAGAGCTTCAGAGGTTGAATGCACCTTGTACAACTATCGAGGGAGTTGGTCAACCAAAGGTGCAAGTGGAACCTGAGATTAATTTCGAAGGGGAAACAAGGATTGATGGCCCAACAACTTAGATGGTTAGGACAGAGAGTGCATTCTGACAGACTTCCGAAGCACAAGTCAAAGCCTCAGAAGAACAACTTCAATCTTCCGAAGCTGAGATTGTAGCTGCGGAAGGACTATTCTCTTTATCCGATGATCTAATAGTCACAGATGCAATCCTAGAACCTGCATCTGATGTTAATAGGGAGGATTTTCTCACCTAACCCCTAGCTCAAACATCATCATCGACTCCAGCTTCCATTACCACCACTCAACCTGAACCTTCCATCCAAGAACCCCCAAAGTCTAGCACTTTCAAAGATGTCAAAGGAAAGAGGAAGATGACTGAGGAAGAGCTTCAAGAGGAAGCAAGGTTAGAAAAGCTCAAGAGAAAAGGTAGACTTCTAATTAGGAAGTTGCTAGCTGCTAGTAGCAAAGCAGCTGCCGCCAACCAGGAGGCTGTCAACAACAGAAGAAGAGTGGAAATCATTGACAGACTTGTCAATCTAGGAGCTGTGAATGAAGATGTACTCCTGCTACCACTAGAGGAGTTAGTTGAGTTAGAAAAGGCAACTTTGCTGCAAATTTAGCAAAAAGAAGAAGAAGCAAGGTTGGCCTTAGAGGAAAAAAGGGAGAAGAAGAAAAGAGAAGCTGATCAGCAGCTTAGGAGGGAAAGGATAACTTTCCTAGCCCTCAGGGGTTTCTCTCTAGAAGAACTATCTCCACATAACAACGATACGATCTTATGGCTCTTCAACAAAGAGCAAGATCAAATGGAGAGGGAGAGAAAGAAAGCTGCTAAGGAGAAGCTGAGGTAGAAGAAGAAAAAGGAAGAGAAAGCAGGACTCCCTGCTGCCAGAAAGATAGGTGAAAAGGCCTGGATGAAAGACTATCTCCCAGCTCATGGCTTCTCTGGCAGGCAGGTGGGTCCTATGTCTGAAAAGACTCTCCAGCGACATGTCAGTGACATAAAGGTTGACTTTCGCTCGGGAAAGAGGATGGAGATGTATAGAAGGGACAGGGGATGATCTTCAAACCAACCACTCAACCCCAAACCCAACCACAACCTGAACCAATTCCTTTTTCATTTCCCATCAATACTGAACCAACCTCTGAGCCTTACACCTCTGAACCTACACCATCAACCTTACCAACTTCCTCACCTCAACCACCTAAACTACCCATCCTCCAACCCAAAACACTCGCCAGAACCCAAACACCACAACCTACCCAACAACCTCCCAAACCATCCCCTCAGTCTTCCAAACATCTCTCCTTAGAGGAGTTCAAGGCAATCAAGACAAAGCTCATCAACTGTACAACCCTAAGCGACATCTCTTGTGAGGAGGATTCTGTCAAATTGACTTATGTTGATGGATCCTCATGTTCCCTCACTAGAGATCAATTTCTTGATCTGCCTAGAGGAACATTGGACCAAGCTACAAAGCTCCTTGGCCTTAACTCAGATACTCTGAATGAGGAAGAAAAGAAGCTAAGGAGAAGGTTGGTGACTCTGCTGGATACGAAAAAAGGAGACAAGGTACCAAGTCAACCCCTTGTGCCTAGGAAGAAGATTATCCAGTGGAGGTTCGAAGACTCTTCTCCCAACTTTGTTGTTGAGAGAGAGTGTGGAGAGCTAAGCAGGCTAAATGCCTCATCTCTGCTACACTTAAGCAGATTTGATTTTGCTGAGTTAGCAGAGAAGCCACTCTCCAACCCCTCCAACTCTGAAGTAGCTGCTCACATCAGAAATCACTTGAGCAGTCTTCATCTGGCCAAACTAACAGCTAGGACCAAGATTGAAGAAGAGTTGAAACTGAGAGAGGAGGAGAAAAGGAAAGGATCAGCAACCAAAGGTAAAGCCTTTCTTCAAATAGTTGAGGGTTCTGAACTTGAATCCATAGTTAGATGGGAGTATGACTATAACTCCCATCAACTAACTCTTTTCAAGGGGGCACAACAAAGGGTACATGTCATTCAGAGTGATAGACTGGATCTCCTATCCTTTAATGACTTGTACAAACTTCTCAGCACCACTTCAGGGAAGAACAAGGAAACAGACAAACATCTTCCGTCCCTGGTGCTGAAGGTTTTGAGAAATAGAAATAAGTGAGGTTTTGGTAGCATCAGCCTAGGGGAGTATGTTGATCTAGAAAGGCTGGTGCAACCAAAACCAAATCACTTAGACTATTTTTGGGTGCAACTAATAAAGGACTTCCGAAGCTAAGTATGGAACTTCCAAAGGAAATGGAGTTCTTCCTAAGACAAAGTGCAAGATCATCTTCCGAAGGAAAACTCCAACTTCCGAAGACAAAGTATTAACTTCCAAAGTTCAAGACTTAGAAGAAAAGATAAGAAGTCAACTTCCGAACTATGAATAAATGAAGAAGTCCTCAAGCCTCTGAAGACGTAACCTCTTTTGAAGTATAAGTGGCTTCGGAAGAACTTGTTCTTCCGAAGCCAACTAACCTTCGGAAGACACTACTATGAACCAGTGGACATAAGTATGGTCTCCCTAACACTCCACTGCAGACCTCTGAGATACTGCATGGTGTTTTCTCAAAAGCCATGTAGTTGACCATACTTTATTTCACTGTTCACCTTGATCAGTTAGTACAGTTGCCAACTTTAGTTGCTGACAAAAGGTAAGTCATGGACATGTCATGACTACCATATCTTAGATAATACTTTATCTAATATACCTTAACTTTAGCATTGTAGTATATGTTTTAGTTATAGGTTTCCAACTGGTATCAAAGTATATCCGGCTGTAGGATCTAGTATATATAGTTTCTCATTGTAACTCTTGTAGTATGCTTGTAAGAGTCTTGTAATACTTTGAGTTGAGAAGTAATATATACAAGTGCCTTGAAAATTATTTATTTGTGTTCTTTGCTACTTAGTATATCATTATCAACTCTAAGAAAAGATTCTACTTCATCTGATCCGAGTGTAGTATAAGTGAGTTTGAGAGAAAACCAAGTGTTAAGTGACAAAAACCGATCCTGCAGGTTCACATATCGAACATCATAAAAAGTTCATAGCATACATTTTCAGCCGCAAAACAACTTAAAAACAGTAAAACCGGGGATCTAGAACTCACCTGATGCAGCCTCAGGGCAACTCTCCTTCAAACCCGAGAGCACAAAGAGTTCTAACACCTAAAAACACCAAAAACACACAACCGAACACACACAAACACATAAGCACGGACCCAAAGGCTGAAACCCAGCCGAAAACAACCTGAAACACAAGAAAAACCTACCTTCGGGCGGCTTCTTCTTCTCTCTAGAACCGGTGGAAGCTTGTTTCTCTCACTAAAATGCCGAAAGAAAAGATGGTACAGGAGGTGTGGGCGGCCATGCCCACCTTTTTGAACAAAATTATATTAAAGTTTGCCTCTTGCACAACTTTAACCCCTCAAATTGGGTTAGTTTGTTTTTCTTTCTTTTTATTCACTTTTTCTCTTCTTTTAAAATTTTCGGGTGTTACAATGTTACAAATATCTAATCCACATAATTATAAAGCTGGTATCCAAGCACAATATTAGAAAACCTATTGCGATGTGTGTGCCATTGTATGTGTATGTAATGTAAAAACTTGAAAACATATGTATAAATAAGAAAGAGAACTAGTAGAAAACTTACCTGGAAGATTCATGAAAAAATTGACAAGTGTTATTGCTATCATGAAGAAAACATTAAATTTCACAATAGAACCAATTGGAGGGATGAGTTATTGTCGGCTAAAATCAACGAGAGTTTTTTAGATTGAGATAGAGGGAAAAAGAGTAATTTATTGACTTCTTGATAATGCTTTAAAAAATAAGATTTTTCTGCTCTTTCATTCGATCATTAGAAAGTACATGTATATATATACAACAAAACCCTAAAACCCATACATATTAGGTTGGGCTTACAATATAAAAAAAGCACATACAACTTTATATGATTCATGATTTTAAATATTCTGATTTTCATTCAATCTCGTCACATACTACACTGATAACATTGTAGTATCAGCCATGATCAATAAAATAGATTGCTTATTTGTATGAGTTTTCACATAGATTTTGGGATTGTTTACTATTTCCGGTTTGTTGTTACATATTTATTTAAAAGCTTTTATATGACCAGAAATGAAAACCAATCTTTTTAGAAAAAGAGCCATATTTCAATTACTATCTTGGCACCTAAGACCAGCCATCCAAAGTTATACCCGTATCCAGTTGACTTAGGAAGAACAAAAAAAGAAAAAGAACGTAAACAGGAATCTCTCATAACATGCAAAAACTACCCAAAACCATCAAAAAACGATCTTCATCTTATATTTTTAACAAGGAAAACAATCCCACCTCATTTCATGAAATCTTCTGAGGTTAAAATGGTTTTCTTTCCGAATATAACTAATTAAGCAACAATTCTCTGTTTCTTTTGTTCCTTGCTTCAGCTTTCCAGTTCCTGCCACTTGGGGTACTCGAGTGCTCTCTAGTGTCCATGATTACATTCGATTGATTTCCACAAAGTTGAAGATCTGTACTTGCAGATGTACAACTGGCAACATTTTGTTGTTGCTGCTGTTGTTTTACTAAATGTGCTGTCCTGGCGTCTTTTTTCCAGTTCCTTTGACTGTAGACACGGGTCACAGGAGTACCACTGACTTGAGTTTGGTCAGCTTGCTTGCCAGAGATAGGTGTTACGATGTTCACAGGTGTATTGTTGACTTGGGACTGGTCAACTTGTTCATTGTAGACATGGGTTAAGATGTTCATAGGAGTATCGCTGACTTGTGTTTGGGCCACTTGTAGTTGATTCAGGTGATTGATCATGCACGCACGCTTTAAATCTGCTTCCTGACGCTTCCTAGCCCTATACCTGCGTTGTCTTTCTCTATTCTTTATACGGCGGGCTATCACTTCAGGGTCATTATCGTCAAATGGGATCATTTGTAAATTATTCACAGTTGACATTTGAATAACATTATGACCATTTTCCATTTCAAATGGAGATTGGAACATCTGCAAGGAAGTTTATAACTGGATCAGATGCTTCAACGTTTTATGTCAAACAAACTACTATTAGATTCCAACTTTAATATAGTTAATAAGTTTCGCAGATAAGAAGAGTTCTACATAATACTACCATGTATCGTTCAAGACAAATAATTTATGTCTAAAATGTAAACCATATGTATTAGTTATTTGGATTAACAAATACAAGTTTGACTTTTAAAGTCAAAGTATGGCAACTGATAAAGAACAGACTGTATGTTCATCTCTGTAGAATTAATGCTTGTACTTTCATGAAACATCACTCACTCGCTCACCTGATGTAAAAAGTATATGCTTTATATACAGGAGAATTTCTATAGACAGGATTTACATCATCAGCCACATTATCAATGGATCATTCTACCAACAGAATGTATTATATTGCTTGCGTAACAAAAAGGGCTCCATTGACTTTTACAAGTCATACAAATTAAACTTGGACTCAAAAGTTGGAGTGGATTTTAAACATGTTGTAGAACAAGTATTAAACCTAGCGACAAACTATACAAACTTTAAAAATGATGATTTGTATCTATGTGCAAAAAATGTTGGTTTTTGGAGGTGGGAAATCAAAAGGTCTAAATGCATCTCTTTAATTAGTCAATGCATGATATTCACCATCCCTATCACTCCCAAGCATTGATGAAACTCACTTACAAACGAACTACCTCTAATCTCACAATTTAAGTGCACATATTTATATTTTTGAGGGATGATGAAAGCTACATCAAAAAGTATAAGTGAAAAGTATAGCAAAAAGAGATGGTACTAAATATGTAAAAGAATACTTAAATTTGTAAATGATGCAAATAAAAGTTGCCTTAAAAAGCCAATGAATGCAGTTTCCAAGCTTTAAAGATTCTAAATATTTTAATGTAAAAACTTTCACTTGTACAACAAAGGCTCCAGGACCATGAAAATCTTAAAATAACGACTAATGTTACCTAGGGGATGTATGAATCTGTGCCTTGCAACTGCTTGTGTAATTGAATAATCAATATCAGATAACAAGCAAGAATAAAACAAGCTTTACGCAATGGTGTTTGGATATATTTCTGCTGTTTGAAGTGTGATAACTAGTGCTTGGAAAATTCTAGTTATTTAAGCTATTAATGATATATATTGTTAATGTACGAAAAAACAATTTATTTCTTTTCAACTATAGTAATATTTATTAGTATACATTGTTAATTTTCCAAATAAAATTAACAATCTGATATGCAGAGGAAAAGTATATGAAACAAAATAAAATAAATGAGGGGTAAAATATATAGTTTTCGCTTTTCCGTAAATGGGTTTCGTTACAGCTGCTGGTATGATCATTATTATTTAACCTTATATAAACATAACAAGAATTATAATATTCACACATCAAAAGATAATCAGTTTCTTCCTACACATCCAAACACCCTGCAGATCACATGTAATGGATCACAACAATTACTAACTGAAATCCCAAATCTAACTAAATATTGTTTCCCTGTCACATAAGTATGTATCTTGAATACACTTATGGGAAGTCTAGCCACCCGCCTAGGGAGTCTGGACGATATGTTCAACTTCCTTTATCAACATATGCAGCTCAGATCATGATTCATGGGAGAAAACTATTGTACTTTTCAAAGAAAACTATGCCATAAAACAGAACTTACTTAGACATTCGATTACCAAGCATTTATTGAGAAGTCATAAACATGGCCTAGAACACAATACATATTTAAGAGGCATATGTCTTCACAACTTGCTAAACACTGCAAAATTGGTTCTAATCTGTTTATAGCATCCATATCCACGTGACTACCCATGATAAGTATTTAAATCAAATATTAAATTAAAGCCATGGACCTATTCAAAAACTAATTTATCTTTTGGACCCATAAGGAATCAACCAGTATATTACGTGATCATCTGAATAACAACTCTTTTGACATTTTAATAATATCCTTTGAACATGGGTCTCATTGTCAAGTGGAGCCAGCAAGATGCCAAGCCAAGTTCAACTCAAGGTCAATCAAGCCATTATTTTTATTTTTTAAAGCTCAAGCTTGATTTAGTAATTGATACTTGCAAGCTCAACTCAACTCCCCTTGACTGTTAATACGGAAATATTGGATGGTATTAATCAACTTGATAGTTTTGAGCTACAATTCACTCCATTTGATGATGTGAGCTCCGCCTACGGTAATTACGAGTTTATGAGTAGGCACAAATCGATTACACTCCTATCTCAGAAACACTAGAAGACGGTTCAATAGATTAACAAAAAAGTAAGCAAAAATAGACTTATGGTAATTTAGCTCAATCATCATCGTGACAGTAATGGCCCGCTATATCACGTTATGTGCTAGTAAATTTCTAATAGCAAATGATGCTGAATAGCAATAAAGAAATATGCAAAATAACACTTCCAAGTCAGCATTCCATCACAATAACACTATTAAACTTCATTTACTCCTACATCATTCTATCATTGTCCTCCATGTGATGGCTCAAATAAGTTCTAACACTTGAGAAAACTACACCAAGTAAACTTCAGTTCGAACAAGTTAACGTTCATTTTCCTAAACCATTTACTAAAATTTCCTTTCCTATGGACAGGTTTGGTATGTGAATGTCACTGAAACTCAATGCAACAATCATATGAGCATTTTAACCAGCAAGATGGAAGCATGTCCATTTTTGACAATTCGTGTGCGGCAAGCTAATGGTGTTTGACCTTGCATTTCGAAATAATTATATTGATTTCAATAACTAGAATCAGATAATAAGTTGATTAATGCTAGAAATCTGATTGGTTTGACATGAACAATTAGAAAATCAATATCATTATAACTTTTACCCAATCACTACATACTGATTATTAGGATTTCAGTTTAAAGGCACATCCACACCCCATTAAGCTTGGAGCACCATTAATTTATATAGCCTGCAAAACCCTGCATATTCCTCAACTTAACAAATACAGTAGAATGGATTCTAATTATAGATTATGCTAAATCTACAAAAAACATATTTCAGAATCCAGTTTATTTCTTGGAACAAATATAATAACCAGAATCAAAAATGCATGAAACTCATATAGATTATGTAGTAATTCATAAATAAAATCATATAAAGAAACTACATGAAACAGAGATCAAAAGTTGAAACATAAAAGGAGAAAGTGAAGCAACAGAGGTTACCCTCAAGAGGAGAAGTTAATATTAATCCAACGAGATCGAGCCAATCAGCAACATGATTCGAAAGAGAATCGTTGATTTCTTTGGAGACGGAATTACGCAGATCGAGAATTGGCAGCAAGGGTAAAATCAGTTGAAGAAAATTTGGGATCGTCGACCGATTTACACGAATTGTCGCCAAGTCGTTCGCTCTAAACGCCCTCGGAATGTGCTCTCACGAAAACGTACGCACGGCTTTGGCAATGGTAGTAAAAATTGATGCATATTTTTCGGAAAAATTAATCGTATCCTTCAAATTTATACCGGTTAGATTACATGTAATAGTTCAAATCATTTTATTAAAAAAAATTTAATCAAGTATAGTAGTTAAGCACCGGTATGAGAATGCAATAGGTTTGTGTTTGGTGTCTGTTATACTTTGATCTTTATAGGTTTAAATCTCGTTTTAACTTTCTTGTAATAATGTTTGAAGCTTTACTTCATGTAATCATGTTTGACCTCTCTAAAATGTCCATTATGTCCGGTCTTAGAAGACCCGTCCGCTATAACAGGTTATTGTGGTTTAATTGTTAGAAGCAACTGAAAAGTAATTGTGGTGGGGTCGGTTTAGATTATAGAAACTTGGGATTTTTTGTTACCGAATGTGTAGGCATTAGCAACAAAAATAAAAGGTGTCTAATAATGACTGGAGTAAATTATACGAACAGTCCCTAATATATTCACATATTACAACTTTAGTTCTTATTTCAATAATTTACAGATACGAATCTAAACTATGTAAAGCCATCTCAACCCCACCAGTTACCCCATCTCTAGTCACACCTTCGGTGGCCCTTCGGTGACCCTTCGGTGACCACCAAACTACCTAAATCAATAGATTAAACCACCAAACCAACATTGCGAATCAATCTCAAATCAAGGACAACAACCAATTCGAGTTATCAGTGGGTGTTCTTTTGCACACCTTGAAACCAAAATGTAATCAACTCATTCGAGCTATTCAATCTAATTTTTAAACAATTGACCCATTCAACTTATTATAATCATAATAATGATTAATTCGAATCAAAACATGCGATTAATTACAATAGATTCTTAAAAGTCATGATAGCTCTTAATAGAATATGATGGCTGTAAGGTTTACACTTAAAGGCTGAACCAACCAAGGCAACCAAAGAGCTCCCAGCTTGCATGCATGAAGTGTAGAGTAAAGTCACTTCGGAAGTTTTACACAAATCAGAGAAAATATGCTAAGTGTAAAATCTTTCGAAGGCAATGACCAAATCTTCCGAAGCCAAAGATGAAGTCTTCCGAAGCTTTAGAGACAAAGTTTTCTGAAGCCAAAAAGTGATTTCTTCCAAAGATGGAGAATACGTGCTTTCTCTGATCACCTTTTGACAAAAAGCTGGACAACTTTTCGTTGTCACTCTGAAGACTCCCCAACTTAGATAAATTGACGAAAAGGTCCATGCTTTTGTCAACTGTAGATTATGATCATTGGTATGTAACTTTCTACGTTTGTACCTTTTATCTTTTTTGTAATATATTAGGATGTGATCTATGGCATGTCATAGTCACAAGTCAAAAGGCAATCTGCTTTTTGAATATACGTTGATCTTGTTGTCTAGATTAATGTTTCAACTGGCTTTCAAAGTATAGCTGGTTGTAGGATGTAGTATAAAGTATCTCAGGTTCTTGTGTTTATCTTTATGCTTTGTAACACTTGTAATAGAACTTGAGAGCAATAGCATTTTTGAAAACCAAAACTTATCTTGTTATTGTTCTTGTTCTTGTTGTATCTCATACTTACTTGTGTTTAAAGTATCATCAATATAAACATGGTTCCCTATTTGATCTGTTAAGTGTTTTAAGTTTTTCCTCATTGTGAAACTGTTGAATTAATCCCCTTCACTGGTCTTGAAATTGGTATTAAATCCTTCAGTTTTAACAAAACACTTAACAACTCAAATGACAGTTGTTACCAAGGCTGACTTGGAAACCGGTACTATGACAAAATCTTCACTGATCACTCCTGATGACTTTGACACTTGGTGCCAAAAAATAGAAGGCTTCATCAAGTCTTAGAACTCCAGGATGTGGGGATCTGTTGTCTTAGGACCTTATGTACCATGTACCACTTCAGCTATTGTTGGTGGCGGCATGATACCAAAGAAAGTAGCTCACTACTAAGAAGAAGACTAGAAGAAGATTAATGTATATTAGAATGCCATGACCGCCCTCCAAACTACTCTTCCAAACTCTATCTACAAAGGCTTGAAGAAGTGCAAAACTGCTAAGTAACTATGAGATGCACTAAAGCTTATATATGAGGGTCAAATGAAGCAAAAGAGAACAATAAAGACCTCTTAAAGCAGCAGTTCGAGCACTTCACCTTTAAGACAAGTGAAACCATGACTTAACAATACTTTAGGTATATTGAGTTTGTGGATCCTCTAATGGATGTTGGAGTAACTCTTGAGAACATGGACATTATGAGGAAGTTCATGTCCCTTCTTCCCAGACAATGGACACACTATTGTGTGGTCACTAAGAGGACTGAAAACCTCAAGACCTTACTCTTACTGAGTTGTATGGTATCCTCAATGGATACCAGATGGAGATGAATATGCAAAATCTATCAGGCAACTCCAACAATCAACATAGTTCAGCTTTTCATATGGTTGAAAGGGATTGTAGATAACCACAATATCATCTCATCTGCTACCCTAACAACTCACAAAAGGGTCCTTTCATTACAATCCCGGAGACACCAAGGGAGAGCTACATCTAAGGAAGGCCATTGGGTAAACACACTTGTGAACCAATCTAATCAAATATGATTATAATTATCATTGTAATCACACTAATCAACCACAAACGCAAAGTAGGATTTATTGTTTAAATCAAAATCAAAATCGACCACTAAACCACATGATTGGCCTTGGAAATCAATCAACTTCCGTACAAAACTCATCGAGAACAATTCACAACCAACATCGAATACCCTTGCCTCAACAATTCACCAAATCAATCAAAATGGCAACTATGGATCAACAAAATACTCTATTTATGGAGTTTTGATTCTCTTGTCTTGTAAACACACTTGTGAACCAATCTAATCAAATATAATTATAGTCATCATTGCAATCACACTAATCAATCACAAACGAAACTTAGGATTTGTTGTTTAAATCAAAATCAAAATCGAACACTAAACCACATGATTGGCCTTGGAAATCAATCAACTTCCGTGCAAAACTCATCGAGAACAATTCACAACCAACTTCGAACACCCTTGCCTTAACAATCCACCAAATCAATCAAAATGACAACTATGAATCCAAAAAATACTTTATTAACAATCTAGGCAAGG
Organism: Flaveria ramosissima; assembly: GCA_025215565.1. NCBI lineage: Eukaryota > Viridiplantae > Streptophyta > Magnoliopsida > Asterales > Asteraceae > Flaveria > Flaveria ramosissima. The sequence continues at coordinate 37,958,683 of CM046031.1, forward strand.
AAATAGGTGCGAAGGATCAAGAAACTGTTTGTATTCACTCGATAACAATCGAGAATCAAATTAAACTAACAGAATGAAAGTAATAATAAATCATACAGAAACATGATATGTGGTCGAAGAAAAAGAAAGAAAATCAAGTTAACACGACCATGTAAATAAGATTTACTTGTATTTTAATCTAAATTGTGCAACTACAAATTGGTGTATCAAAGTAATCATGAATGCTTAACTAAATGATGTGCTCCAAATTATACATAAAAATCCTATCAAAAGCACATCAATTATTCCTTAATATCTTCCTTAAAATGATGAAAATGTACTTAAAAGTGTTAAATTGTGTTTTCAGGTGTTTAAAAGGGCAAGATGGACAAAAGGAGCATATTTAACAAGAAATTGAAGCAATCCGAGCTTTGGACTCCAAGCATGGGGCCGTGCCTCATTAAGCACGCCCCCATGCCTTGCCAGAAACACACCCCCGTGCTTGGACATCTAACAGGACAAAAAGTATTGTCCCCTAAAAGTAGACACGGGGCCGTGCCCCATAAGGCATGGGGCCGTGCCCCACCACCAACACGGGGTCGTGCCCCATTTAGCACGGGGCCGTGCCCGACACAACCTGCACGTACGAGCCGACCAACTTTTGTAAGCATTGTTCTAACACGGGGCCGTGCCTTTTAGGCACGGGGCCGTGCTTAAACACTCTGGAAAGCCTATAAATAGAAGCCTAAGCTCACCATTTTTGGCAAGCTTTGGTGGGAGAGTTACTCTGCTGAATTCTCTCGGGAATCAAGACTTCAAGATCATTCGGAGGCTCGGGAGGTGCAAACAACACTTGGAAGAAGCTTGGGATCACCTAAACGTCATCCATTGTGGATTATCGGTTTGATTGTTCCATTTCACCGATGATCACTTATCTATCTTCTTTGTTATCCGTTGTTATGTTAAAGCTCATCATGAGCTAAACTTTATTTATCATCCTAATCAGATGAAACTTATGTAATTTGTGATAAACTAATGGTGTGATAAGTATTATGTTAATGTTATGGTGATCTTGGGAAAACTATTGATGGGTAGCATCTACATTTGAACGGGAAGTTATAACATTATGGTTTGTGATTGTGATTGTCATACAAGGTTGAAAACCGTATGATTAACTTTCATTCGCGAAACCGGTCTTCATAATAAATCCATGGCTAATGAACTAGAAATGGTTATTAGAAATCATATCACCTTAACTTTCTGATCATTTGCGGGTTCCCTTTTATTTGTTCGGAAACTTCAGTAATTGTTACGGTTTTCTAAAATTAATGGTATGTTAGGAAGGAACCTGATCAACTCTCTTTTTAACATTAAATTATATTTTCAGAAATCGTATGTCAAATAGGTTACAAGAGATTTACCTACATTACTAGGGCTTTGATTTGAGCAGTAAAATCAGCCTGACAGGATCAACCATCACTCGTTCTATACATGGATCTTCAACAAATGAAGGAATTTGTGTGGTATTAGTCTCCATGACCTCATCCTCGACTTTAAGAGATGGTGAGATTAACTCTTCTAATTCTATTTTCAATAATAACCCGTCAAGCTTGATAGTTAAGTAGTCAAATCGTTGTTTATCTGAAAGATGATGTTGTGACAACAACTTATCGATCTCGGAAATATTGACTCCAATCGAGCAATAGTTTCCTCCTCCTCAGATTGATAAGTAGTTTGAACTTGCTTGACATCCTGGATAACATGTTCTTGTTTAGGAAATTGACATTGATTCTGATCCTCGTATGTCACCTCAAAGTATTTTTTATGATAGTGGTTATAATTCTCCCGATAACTTGAGCTTGATGTCATCTCTGGTTTATAGTTGTTGCAATCCTAATCTTGCTCAAAGTTGTAATTTACCTCTGATTGATAATATCCATCATAATGTGGAGAGGATGACTCGCAGTATGGATAAGATGATGGTACATCATCATAATAGACATCCAATAAATATAGTCTTCTTCTCGCATCTTCACACTTTTGCAAGTACTCAGGGCAATGATCTCGCGTGTGAACTGGACTTCCGCAACAGGTACATGAATAATAAACTCGATTCATGGTGAGGTTTAACTTCTTTAGAGTAACCTACAAGACATAAAACACCTAGCGTAGCACCGCACAAGACAAAACAAAAGAAAATTAAAAAAATAAACAAAAAAATAACACTTTGCACACTAATTCCCCGGCAACGGCGCCATTTTGAACTGGTTGTCGAGACTCGATCAAAAACAATTTAATTTATCGGTCTTAGCCCCTTTATTGTGCAAGGGTAAGTAAGGTCGTCTCCACGGGTAATATGTGGAAAGTGTTTAACAATCGTAACTCAAATAACTAAAATACTCAAACTTTAGAATAAAAAATTGAAACTTTGAATGGTTTAATGAACAAAAGTTCATAAAGCAAGAAACTTTTAAACGAATTAACTTAGATTATGAAAACGATCACTATCGGGTTTCCAATTATTTAAGATCAACAATTGGTAATTCTAAATTAGGGTTTGTAAGGAACAATACTTAAAGATCTCAACTTTTGATTAAATTGATAACAAAAGAACAATATTTTAAGACTCGTTCATTCACAATGTTACCAATTCACTTATATCATGTTGCCTACTTTTCTTAATGAGTTCAACATGCAAGAAAACCGAAAAACTGATAATCAAGGAAACAACTTTATTTATAAGTAACTTGTTTAAATCAAACAAAACATAATGTTGCATTCAAAAAATCAATATTTATTACAAAAACCTAATCAATCATACCAATCGTCTCACTTTACAAGAATCATACTCCCGAAAGCAATCAAGAGAACCTAACCATGCATCATCTTCGTTCAATCTTCAATCTTGACTTGGAGAATGTTTGTGGATGATTTGGGGAGCCTTAGAACACCAAAAATCACCTCAAGTTCGTCACTTTTCGTCTCCAAGAAGTTCTAGAAGGAATTAGGGTTGTTTTGGCTTAAATAAACTTGAAATTCCACACACTCCGGATGTACTCATCTATGGCTTGTCTGGTTAACAACAATTGCTGCAATAAGTCTTCCATTGATGATGCTCCATGGTCTTGGTTACTACTGCTTGGACCTTGGTATGGTGGTTTCTGTTGTTGGTAAGGTGGCCTTCGGTTGAATCCAGATGATGATTGGTTGTTACTAGCCTCTCTGTAATTCCAGTTGCTCCTCCAATTTGAGTTGTTGTTATATGAGTTGTTTGGGCCTCCTACATAGTCAACATCTTCAACCATCATAATGCCTTGTGGGCATTCGTTGGTCTTGTGTGAATTTCCTCATGTGTTGTATCGTGTTGGAGTTTTCTTTAGCTCGGCTTGCAATTATTTGAATCATTTGGTTAGAGCTTCTAATTGGGCTGCAATTAGGGTTTCAGAGTCCACTTGATGAATGTCTTTAGAACTGGGTTTGGTTCTTTAGAAAATTATAAGCAAAGCTCTTCTTAGCTGCTCTTTCTAGGGCTTGGTATGCCTCTGTTGGCGTGACACTTCTGAAATCTCCTCCCGCACTTTGGTCTATAGCTTGTTTGTGTGCTCCGTTGATTGCATCATAAAAGGTTTGACACTGCAGCCACATATCAAGTCCGTGATGTGGGCATCTCCGAAGGAGACTTTTATATCTCTCCCATGCTGCGTGATGCTGCTTCTCAATTTGGCAGTGCGATCGGGTGGAAAGTATTTCAAAAGGAATTGTTCAGCCATTCCTCCCATGTGGTGATGGAACCAGGCGGAAGCAAATCAAGCCAGTCAATGGCTCGGCCTCGAAGTGAAAATGGAAAAAGTCTTAGTCGAATGGCGTCGTCTGAATAGTTATTGATTTTGAAGGTCGCACAGATACGAAGGAATCGTAAGATGTGAGCATTAGGATCTTCGTCTTGCAATCCATGGAACTGAATAGAGTTTTCTACGAGTTGGATAATACTAGACTTAATCTCGAAATTGTTGGCCGCTATTGCTGGTTGGACAACACTAGACTCTTAACCATCGATTGACGGCGTGGCACAGTCTGTCATCTTCATTTCCTCGTCGTGGTTAGCCATGTCTTCTTCGGATGGTGTACCTTCCAAAAGTCTTCTTCAATGATTGGAGCTTCTTGTCGTAGTCTTTTGCGTAACCTTTGACGGAAAAGTCGCTCGGGTTCCGAGAGAGGCGAAACAAGTTCAGGGCTAGACGAGTCAGACATATACTAACTTAAGGAAGCATAAACTAACTAAGGCTTAGAATGAATCAAGCAAATGTAACTAAACTAACTAAGGCATATTTTCTAACAAAGATAAAATAAAGTTGAACAAAAATATATTAACAGGATATACATAAAATAGTAAAAAATATAGATTGTCTTTCAACACTACCGTGTGTCCCCGGCAACGGCCCCAAAAACTTGATGGGGTGTGGAATGTATATATATTTTGATAAAGATTTTTCGCACAGATTCAGTTTTAATTGGTTATTACTAATACTAAACCACACACACAAAAGGCAAGTGTACATGTCGTGTGGTAATATAACTAAGTCTTCTATGTCCGATAGATTGGTCACGAAGTCAAGATATAATAGCTTCTTATGGATTCATTTATAAGCATAAAGGTTATCTGAATTGAAAAGAAAAAAGAATAGACTAGCTTCCTTCATCCACGTGTACGTGTACGTGTACGTGTGTGCGTATGCGTGTGTGCGTACGCATGTGTGCGTACGCGTGTGTGCGTATGCGTTTGTGTGTGCGCACAGAACCGAGTATCAATCCGTGGGCACACCTAGCCTACTCAACAACCTTAAGGTTTGACTATCAGATTTGGTTTTCGTTTGAGAAAATGATAAGTTGCATTGATAAGATTTTTTAGGGTTTATAAATAATAGTTAAAATAAAGTAAAATAAGATTGAAGCTTTTGGATTTAAAACCAGGGAATAAAGGTTATCATCCTAATAAGACTACACCTATGTAATTGTGATGAATTGGTGGTGTGATTAAAGAAATTTATTAATGTAATTATGTTAATGTTTATAAAGGTGAGTTGGCGCGATTTCTCGTCTATCCGCTCTGTAGTGACTAAGATCACGTCAAGTTGATTTTACTGCTTAGATCAAAGCTCTAGTAATGTAGGTAAATCTTTTGTGACCTTTTTGACATACGATTTCTCAAAACATAACTTAATGTTAAAAAGAGAGTTGATTAGGTTCCTTCCTAACATACCATTAATTTTAGAAAAGCGTAACAATTACTGTAGATTTCTCAGACTAATAAAAGGGAACCCACAAATGATCAAAAAGTTAAGGTGATATGATTTCTAAATAATCATTTCTAGTTCATTAGCCATGGATTTATTATGAAGACCAGTTTCGCGAATGAAAGTTGATCATACGTTTTTCAACCGTGTATGACAATCACAATCACAAACCATAAAGTTATAACTTCCCGTTCAAATGTAGATGCTACCCATCAAAAGTTTTCCCAAGACCACCACAACATTAACATAATATATATCGCACCATTAGTTCATCACAAATTACATAAGTTTCATCCAATTAGGATGATAATAAGAGTTTAGCTCATAATGAGCTTGAACATAACAACAAATAACATAGAAGATAGATATGAAATCATCGGTGAAATGGAACAATCAAACCGGTGATACACAATGGATGACGTTCAGACGATCCCGAGCTTCTTCCAAGTGTTGTATGCACCTCCCGAGCCTCCAAATGGTCTTGCAGACTTGATTCCTGTGAGAATTCTGCAGAGTAACTCTCCCACCAACGCTTGCTAAAATGATGAACTTAGGCCTCTATTTATAGGCTTTCTCGAGTGTTTAAGCACGACTCCGTGCTAGTACAATGCTTACGAAAGTTGGTCGGCTCGTACGTGCACGTTGTGTCAGGCACGACCCCGTGCTAAATGGGGCATGGCCCGTGTTGGAGGTGGGCACGGCTCGTAGAGGATAGTACTTTTTGTCATGTCAGATGTCCAAACACAGGGTGTGTGTCAATTTAGCACGTGGGTGTGTTTCAGGCAAGGCATGGGGGCGTGCTTAATGAGGCACGGCCCCATGCTTGGACTCCAAAGCTCAGATTACTTCAATTTCTCGTCAAATATACTTCTTTTGTCCATCATGCCCTTTTAAACACCTGAAACACAATTTAACATTTTTAAGTATATATTCATCATTTTAAGAGAGATATTGAGGAATAATTGATGTGCTTTTGATAGGATTTTTATGTATAATTTGGAGCACATCACTCATCGAGAACAGTTCACAACCAACTTCGAACACCTTTGCCTCAACAATCCACCAAATCAATCAAAATGATAACTATGGATCCACAAAATACTTTATTAACAATCTAGGCAAGGAAATAGGTGCGAAGGATCAAGAAACTGTTTGTATTCACTCGATAACAATAGAGAATCAAATTAAACTAACGGAATGAAAGTAATCATAAATCATATAGAAACATGATGTGTGGTTGAAAGCAAATCAAGTTAACACGACCATGTAAACAAGATTTACTTGTATTTTATTTAAAATTGTGCAACTACAAATTGGTGTATTAAACTAATCACGAATGCTTAACTAAATAAACGGGAAGTGAACTAGTTATACAAAGACATTAAGCAACAATACTTCTCGCGTGCATAGTTTTTTGCTTTTCATAACAACCTACAATGCTATGGAGTTTTGATTCTCTTGTCTTGTAAACACACTTGTCAACCAATCTAATCAAATATGATTATAGTCATCATTGCAATCACACTAATCAATCACAAATGAAACGTAGGATCTATTGTTTAAATCAAAACCAAAATCAAACACAAAACCACATGAATGGCCTTTGAAATCAATCAACTCCCACGCAAAACTCATCAAGAACAATTCACAACCAACTTCGTGAAGGGTTTGCAAGAACACAACTAATAGTTTAACCCGTTAAACTTTCTGAAAAACGCAGCGGAATAACAACTTTATAAACTTACTTATAAGCTGAAAAACATGTTCTTTAAGTGACCATATAAATGTATAAAGCAAACCCAAAATCAAAGGATCATTATATATGAATAAGCATGCCATGTCAACATAAACCAACATAATATGACAGCCACAAAGGGCTGCCATAACTACCTTCCAGCAGCTCAAAACCGTGGATGAAAGGGGATGAGATGAAGGTGATGATGATGTCGAATATGCAGCCTAGACTCCAAGAAGAGGATCCCTCAAGCTTGTATACCCCAAGCCTCCTTGCAAGCACCTCTTGTTAGGGAGATTCAACACCAAAAACACCACAAATTGCTCTCCAAAACCCTTTAATGCTGCTGCCTTGGCCGTAGCTTTAGAGAGAAAGAGAGAGTTTTCTTGTTTTGCATGTGAAGTTAATGATGTTGGAGAGTCCTACACTCTTTCATAAAGAGTGTGTGTTACCAAGAAAGAAAAGAAGGAACCCCATTGGTCCATGGGGGTGGCCGAAAGTTTTAAGCATGGCTGGGATTCCCTCTCATTTATATGTCTTGTTGACACATTAAAAGTTCATGGACCCTCTTGGATTTTTAATGTGTGACAAGTGCAAGAACCATACTAATATGTTTTATGCACAAATCTTTAATTAAACATTTTAATTAAAGATTAATTACATTATCTTATGTTATTTAAACCCTTTTAAATAACAATGTGATTAATAAAACCCATCAACAAATCATCCTTATGATTTGGCCCATTTCACATATAATTGTTTAGAAAACCAATTTTCTAAATTTGGTGTGTTATTATTCAATTGCATGATCACATCATCAATTAAATAATCGTTTGTGTTTGCAAAGCTTGTTATTTGGGTATAACCCGACTTGGATCATAACGTACTAACCACATCAATATTCTAAGTGTCTCGGGCACATAGAATCCTACAATCTCCCACTTGCCCAAGATTCATAGAAGATTGATGCAAGTAGTAAATACCGCCTAACAATGGTTTACTACCCTTAATACGCATGACTTATATCCATTCAATAACATCATCCCATTCAAGTATCCTACTTGAAATGATTTAGGTGAATTAATCATCTATCCTTTTGTTACAGATGTCATGTTAAATCCAAGGACACAAAATGATCATTCCTTGTTGATTTAACTTAATCAGGCCTTAGACATCTTGCTCTCAACGAATAAGAGGAACAAATTCCATCTTGACTACATACGTTTCTCACAAACACCTCGTGTCATACCTGAATATACCCTTATGTACTGTCCACTATTTCAGGACAGTGAAGAATAAGCTCAAGGTATAATACTTGGTGAATATCAAAACCCAATATGTATCTCAGGTCGGAGGATACCAAATGATATTCGCCTTTACTCAAATTTACTTATGATCAATCAATAAGATTCCATGTAGTAAAATTTGAGATGCGGGTTAGTCCAATATTTGTATCCCACAAATATCTATGAACCTTGGTAGCAACCCATTGCTCTATATTCATCCTTATGAATATCAACCAATCCAAGTTCATAATAATCTTACCCTCACACTTGTTCCCACAAGTATGAGCGATTACAGACATTTAGAGTAAACAATTTACTCATGGATTAAACATGCTAAATTGGAACATTAATTGAAACATTATAACCAAATAATTTTATTCAAATAATAAAGAGTTCCACATATCCAAATACAAAATTTACAGATCAAATCCAATCACTAGAATATCGAAGTCCCATGGCACAAGTATGACCTTCATGCTTTGCCTTTTCAAGGAGCTTCGTGAGAGGATCCACAATGTTTTGATCCGTGTGAACTTTGCGAATACATATCTTTCCCTTTTCAACTTCATCTCGTATGTAGTTGAATCTCGCTCAATGTGCCTAGTCTTTTGATGAGCACGAGGTTCCTTGATTTGAGCAATCGCACCCTCGTTATAACAAAAGATCTCTAGGGGTTCCTGAATGGAAGGGACAACCCCTAGATCGGCAATGAATTTCTTCAACCATGCAGCTTCTTGAGCTGCCAATGAGGCGGCGACATATTCTGATTCGGTAGTTGATAGAGCCACCACATCCTGTTTGGAGCTCTTCCATGAGACCGCTCCTCCATTAAGAATGAAAATATATCCCGATTGCGACCGAGAATCATCACGATCGGTTTGGAAACTCGCATCCGTGTAACCTTTTACAACGAGTTCTTCATCACCAGATCCATAGATTAGGAACATATCTCTTGTCCTCCTTAGGTACTTAATTATGTTCTTAACAGCCATCCAATGACTGTTTCCAGGATTTTGCTGGTAACGACTTGTCATGCTTAAGGCGCATGACACGTCCGGTCGAGTGCATATCATTGCATACATGATGGATCCAATAGCAGATGCGTATGGGACTGCCTTCATTTTATCTTGCTCATCCTTTGAGCTAGGACATTGAGTCGTACTCAATATCGTTCCTCTTTGAATAGGTACGGTACCTTTCTTAGAGTTCTCCATCTTGAACCTTTTCAAGATCTTATCAATGTATGCACTTTGACTCAAACTAATCAACCGCCTTGATATATCCCTATAGATCTTTATTCCCAGAATATAGGCGGCTTCTCCAAGATCCTTAATGGAAAAACAACTTCCAAGCCAGGTTTTTACACCTTCCAAGGTTGGAATGTCATTTCCAAATAGTAGTATGTCATCAACATACAATACCAGGAAAGTTATTATGCTCCCACTAGCCTTCTTATACACATAAGCCTCATCAGCGTTTTTGATGAAGCCAAATTTCTTTACCTCCTCATCAAAACGATGATTCCAGCTTCTAGATGCTTGTTTCAATCCATAGATTGATTTCTTTAACTTGCATACTTTATTAGGATGTTTTGGATCGACAAAACCTTAGGCTGAACCATATAGACAACTTCCTCAAGATATCCATTTAGGAAAGCCGTTTTGACATCCATTTGCCAAATCTCATAATCATAATGAGCAGCTATGGCAAACAATATCCTTATAGACTTTAGCATCGCAACAGGTGAGAAGGTTTCATCATAATCAACCCCTTGAGTTTGAGTGAAACCCTTTGCTACAAGTCTAGCTTTATAAGTATCCAAGTTTCCATGCATATCTGTTTTCTTCTTAAAACCCCACTTACTTCCAACTACCTTGGAATTAAGAGGTGGTACAACAAGTTCCCAAACTTGATTGTCATACATGGATTGCATCTCAACGTTCATGGCCTCAAGCCATTTGTCACAATCCAAATTGGACACTGCATCATGGTATGTGGTTGGTTCATCTGAATCTACCACATAGCATCCATCCACAAAAAATCCATATCTTTCAGGTGGATTACTAGTTCTACCACTTCTGCGAACGTTTTGTGTGTATTGATCAACCGCTTGATCATCCTCAACATCCTCATGTTGAGTGCTAGTTTCAACCAGACGTGCATCGGGTTGTGGTTCTTGATCCTCCTCAAGATCCACTGTTCTACTGCTAGTTCCTTCCATAAGGAACTTTGCCTCTAAGAACTCACCCTTTCTGGCAACAAACACCTTTTGTTCCAATGGATCATAGAAATAATATCCCATAGAATCTCTAGGATATCCAATAAAGATACACTTGGTGGATCGGACTTCCAATTTGTTTGGGGTGGGAGTCTTAACGTAAGCCTCACAACCCCAGACCCTTAAGTATGATAGGGATGGAACTCTTCCATGCCATATCTCAAAAGGTGTCCTTTCCACCTTTTTGGTTGGGGCCATATTTAGAATACGGGCCGCGGAGAGCAAAGCGAAACCCCAAAATGATAGAGGCAATGTGCTTCTAGCCATCATAGATCGGACCATATCCAATAAGGTTCGGTTCCTCCTCTCAGAAACACCATTGTGTTGTGGTGTTCCAGGTGGAGTGAGTTGTGAGACAATCCCACAACTCCTAAGATGAACTTGAAAAGCATCACTTAGGTATTCACCTCCTCTATCGGTACGGAGAACTATAATTGACTTGTTGAGTTGATTTTCCACTTCATTCTTGAAGATTTTGAACATTTCAAAAGCTTCATCTTTGTGCCTTAATAAGTACACATACCCATAGCGACTATAATCGTCGGTAAAGGTAATGAAGTATCTTTCACCATTCCTAGTCATTGGCTTAAAAGGACCACATACATCCGAATGTATGATTCCTAATAAATCTTTTGCTCTTTCGTTAGTTCCACTAAAGGGTGCCTTAGTCATTTACCTTGTAAACAAGATTCACATACATCAAATGAATCACATTCATTCGTTTTTAAAAGACCATTCTTTTGAAGTGTTTGTATACGTTTCTTGTTTATATGACCAAGACGACAATGCCAAAGATAGGTATTACTCAAATCCAACTTGAGTTTCTTGGTGTTAGTTTGGTACAATGAACTATTTAAAGCATTTTCATGAACCAATTCATAAATACCATTAATGGGAATAGCTTTAAAATAGAACATATCATTTAAAGAAACATGAATATCATTTTCAACAAAAGATAATACATAATCATAATGTCTTAATTGGGATACAGAAATAATGTTCCTAGTCAAACTAGGAGCATACAAAACATTCTTCAAAATAACATCCAAGCCACTTGGAAGTTTTAGGATGTAGTCCCCACGAGCTTCAACTTGGACTTTGGTTCCATTGCCCATTAAGAGACTAACATCCCCTTGATTGAAGTCCCTACTTCTTGTGAACCCCTGCAACAAATTGCAAATATGAGTTCCACATCCGGTATCTAATACCCATGTGTTAGAAGATGTAACATTAAGATCAATATGAATCATGTATATTGTACCTGAGGTCTGCCCGGCATCCCTCTTTGCTTTCAACTCTTGGAGATGGACAGGACAATTTCTTGCCCAATGTCCAATCTCCCCACACTTGAAGCATGGGTCATTGGTAGCAACATTTTGCTTCTTCTCTTGAGGTTTGGGTGGCACCCTTATCACCCCTTTCCCTTTTCCCCATACGGGTCCTTTACCCTTGGCAACCTTTGCCTTGGGTGCGGGATGAGACCTTTTCTTGTTCCCACCTTCATGGATGGTGAGAATGGGTAAAACCCTTTTACCCATGGCCGCCTCGGCCGTTTTAAGCATTGAGTGAAGCTCACCAATGCTCTTGTCCCATGCATTCATGCTGTAATTCAACACAAATGTCTCGAACTTCTTGGTAAGGCCATTAAGGATCAAATCCGTGGCCAATTCCTTCGAGACGGGACAATTAAGCCTCTCAAGGCGGTCAATATGACTTTTCATCTTAAGTACATAAGATGAAACAGATTGGTTGTCGTCCATACGACATGCATGGAGTGCTCGAACCGTTTCGAAGCGCTCAACCCTTGCTTGCTGTTGGAACGTTTCCTTCAGCTGGGTTATCATGTCATAAGCTCCGTGATGTTCATACTCCTTTTGGAGATCCGGAGTCATGCTCGCTAGCATGAGACAAGACACTTGGACGGAGTCCTCAGTGTACTTCAGCCAATCGTTGTAGGCCTCCTCATCATCCTCAGTAGGCTGATCGGGGATAGGGTCGTCTAAAACATATGATCTTCTCTCTTGCTTGAGAACGATTCTCAAGTTTCGATACCAATCAATGAAATTATTATGATTTAGACGTTCCTTTTGGAGGATCGCTCGTAATGATTGGGTGGACGCGGATGAGTTATCATGATTGTCATTATTGGTGGCCATCTACAAAATTTAACAAAGATCTATTTAGTATTTTGATATTGCTATTTTTAATAATTAATGCCTTTTAAGGTCATTTTATATTAAAATCTAGAACCCAACATTACATTTAAATTGTGGTTAGGTGACCCTTATCCCACGATTTAAATTAATAAGGTGGTCAACGATTGACGGTTGCAACCATTTGCAACTTCTAGAGGTATGGGATCGACTTTAAACATCATATGTAAAGTCGGCATGTTAATCCCATCAACACCATTTGGAAACCATATTTAGGTGATCCATTTAACATGGTTTGCAAATCAAGTTACCCTACTTGCACACACGTGTGAGTTTACCCACATAAGTGGTTAGGTGACCTTTATCCCACCAATATGGTATCCCTACCTTAAATCACAAGTTCCCTCTAAATGGTTAGGTGACCTTTATCCCATTAAGAGTTTCCAAATGACTCAAGTGTTGTGCAAAAGGACGGTGTTAAACTTGTTTGTCAAAAGTTTAGAGATTTCATAATTCTAGTTAGAAAACTCTATGTACTTGTATTTGCATGCTTTCAAATACAAGATACCCTATGGTCCTTTTAATAAAACCCATTTTATTACGAAATCATTAATCCTTTTAATAACCATTTATTAACACTTAATGATTAAGAACCATTTTATATTAGCTTGTTAAGATCATTTTTATTGAGATTGTTTATCATATCCAAATATCATACAATCATTCATAAAACCACAATCAAACAAGCATAATATAAACAACCATAATGTGCATAACCATAGCTACTATTGTGACCACACTTGTTTGCCATCACAAGTGTGGTCATTAGGTCTTTCTTAAGGGTTGAATACAACACAAAATTGAGGTCTTCATAGACCCCCACTTGAACTTGCATCCATATGCTTCAAGTCCTTCTTTTGTGTCTTCCTCTTGTGCTTCCTTCCCGAGCATCTTCTTTTACAAAATATATATCCTAATACATATTTCTAGTAAAAGGAAATTACTCCTAATCTATTATTACATCCCAATGAATAAATAGACAAAATACATTTTAAACAAAGCACAAATTAATATACAACCCCATTGAATGAATATAATCAAATAAATACATTCAATCCAAATCAAACAACACAAGGTCTAAGCTAGGTTATGCACTATCATATGAACAAACATAAACATCATTTAACAAACAAAATAAACCCCATCAAACCCAAAATTTTCAGCCAACATAAACTGAAAATTTGGGTTTGTTTGTCCAAACAAACAACAACCAAACATATCAACCAATTGACATTTCTATCTTTCAAAGTTTAATCATAAGCATGAAGATATAACTTTGAAAGACATGGGGTTTATTGAATCAACCAAAATCAGCCTATTATGAGATGATAATCATCCTTTAAAACCAATTTTAAAGGAGAAGAACAAGCAAGCTATCCACATAACCGGCTCTTGATGCCATTGAAGGGTTTGCAAGAACACAACTAATAGTTTAACCCGTTAAACTTTCTGAAAAACGCAGCGGAATAACAACTTTATAAACTTACTTATAAGCTGAAAAACATGTTCTTTAAGTGACCATATAAATGTATAAAGCAAACCCAAAATCAAAGGATCATTATATGTGAATAAGCATGCTATGTCAACATAAAACAACATAATATGACAGCCACAAAGGGCTGCCATAACTACCTTCCAGCAGCTCAAAACCGTGGATGAAAGGGGATGAGATGAAGGTGATGATGATGTCGAATATGCAGCCTAGACTCCAAGAAGAGGAGCCCTCAAGCTTGTATACCCCAAGCCTCCTTGCAAGAACCTCTTGTTAGGGAGATTCAACACCAAAAACACCACAAATTGCTCTCCAAAACCCCTTAATGCTACTGCCTTGGCCGTAGCTTTTGAGAGAAAGAGAGAGAGTTTTCTTGTGTTTTGCATGTGAAGTTAATGATGTTGGAGAGTCCTACACTCTTTCATAAAGAGTGTGTGTTACCAAGAAAGAAAAGAAGGAACCCCATTGGTCCATGGGGGTGGCCGAAAGTTTTAAACATGGCTGGGATTCCCTCTCATTTATATGTCTTGTTGACACATTAAAAGTTCATGGACCCTCTTGGATTTTTAATGTGTGACAAGTGCAAGAACCCTACTAATATGTTTTATGCACTAATCTTTAATTAAACATTTTAATTAAAGATCACTAACATTACATTATCTTATGTTATTTAAACCCTTTTAAATAACAATGTGATTAATAAAACCCATCAACAAATCATCCTTATGATTTGACCCATTTCACATATAATTGTTTAGAAAACCAATTTTCTAAATTTGGTGTGTTATTATTCAATTGCATGATCACATCATCAATTAAATAATCGTTTGTGTTTGCAAAGCTTGTTATTTGGGTATAACCCGACTTGGATCATAACGTACTAACCACATCAATATTCTAAGTGTCTCGGGCACATAGAATCCTACACTTCGAACACTATTGCCTCAACAATCCACCAAATCAATCAAAATAATAAGTATGGATCCATAAAATACTTTAATAACCTAGGCAAGGAAATAGGTGTAAAGGATCAAGAAACTGTTCGTATTCACTCGATAACAATCGAGAATCAAATTAACCTAACGGAATGAAAGTAATCATAAATCATACAAAAACATGATGTGTGGTCGATGAAAAAGAAAGCAAATCAAGTTAACACGACCATGTAAATAAGATTTACTTGTATTTTAATCAAAATTATACAACTACAAATCGGTCCATCAAAGTACTCACGAATGCTTAACTAAATAAACGGGAAAGGAACTAGTTATTCAAAAACATTAAACAACAATTGTTCTCACGTGCATAGTTTTTTGCTTTCCAAAACAACCTACAATGCTATGGGGTTTTGATTCTCTTGTCTTCTTAACACATCACGGCATGTTTCTAAAAGAAACCTCCACACATTTCGTGTGGAAGGTTTGGCATGGGATAGTGAGAAGTGTGGTTGCTCAATTCCGCGAGCTGCTGGTTAATGGAAATGAGTTCCTCGCTCATCTGCTGAACTTTTTGGATTAGTTCAGCCAAGCGTTGGGAAGCAACGAGGTTCATTTCTGTCAATTGCTTGATCAGTTCATGCATTTTGAAGAAATACTCTTGAGTCGTCGGCTCTCGCGTTTCGGAACGCGGTTTCTTCGCAGGATTCCAGTTTGAGCTTCCGTGACTTGATTCTTTTATTTTTTTTCGTTTTTGAGCAGGAATGAGTGCGATGAAAGAATGGAACAAGTGTGGTATTTATACACAGGTCGGGAAGAGTGAACACGGGGGCGTGCTTAGCTAGGCACGGCCCCGTGCTTGTCAGAAGTCGTCTTAAATTCGACCTGCAACGTTCCAGAGTCGTCAGCGGAGATCGTGAAAATTTTTTTCAGAGGCACGGGGGAGTGCTTGATGAGGCACGGCCCCGTGTTTGTGCTTGTGAAGTCCTAAAAATTTTCTAAAAAGTGAGAGAAAAAAAATGTATGTACAGGTGCCGCGTTTAAGTTTCGGGTCTTCGGCACGACCCTTCCCCACACTTAGTTTTCGTTGGGGTGGAGGTTTAATTCCTCCGAAGAAATCTTGGTTGGTCCATCGTTATACGGTTTCAAACGATGACCATTTACTTTGAAACTTAAACCTGCGTGGTTGTAAATTTCAATGGCACCATTCATAAACACGTTTTTGATCGTATAAGGTCCAGACCAACGTGATTTCAGTTTTCCGGGAAACAAACGTAAACGAGAGTTATACAGTAAGACACGTTCTCCCACATGAAATTGTTATGTGCTCTTTAATCGAGCGTCGTGGAATTTCCTTGTCTTTTCTTTGTAAACCCTAGCGTTTTCGTACGCTTGTTCCCTCAATTCCTCCAATTCGTGAATTTGTAGGAATCGATTCTTTCCTGCAAGGTCTTGGTCTAGGTTTGCTGCTTTAAGTGCCCAAAAGGCCTTATGCTCTAGTTCTACAGGTAGATGACACGACTTCCCATAAACTAGTTTAAACGGTGTTGTGCCGATGGGAGTCTTATAGGCTGTTCGAAAATCCCATAATGCATCATCTAACTTGATAGACCAGTCCTTATGATTTTGACCTACAGTTTTCTCAAGGATTCGTTTGATACCTCGGTTAGTGACTTCGGCTTGCCCATTCGCTTGTGGATGGTAAGCAGTTGTAAAGCGATGGTGAACACCATAACGTGCCATTGCTCTTTCAAGCTGATTGTTACAGAAATGAGTTCCTCGGACACTAATCAGAGCTTTGGGGTACCAAAACGAGAAAATAGTTTCTTAAGGAATTTGACAACGTTCCTGGCATCATTGGTAGGCAGGGCTTGAGCTTCAGCCCATTTTGAAACGTAATCAACTGCTACCAAGAAGTAACGATTGCCAAATGACACCGGGAATGGCCCCGTGAAATCAATACCCCATATATCAAATATCTCGCATACTTGAACTGGTTTCTGAGGCATCTCATCCCGTGTTGAGATATTGGTTTCTCTTTGACATGCATCACAGGTGCGTACCATGTTATGAGCATCTTTGAAGATCGTGGGCCAGTAAAATCCAAAGTCGAATACTTTCTTGGCTGTTAAGGTTGCTCCATGGTGTCCTCCTGTGGGTCCTTCATGACAGTGCCTTAGAACTTGTTCTGCTTCACTTCCATGTACGCATCTTCGAATGAGTTGGTCTGCACCGATTCTGAACAGATACGGATCCTCCCAATAGTAATGTTTGATATCAGTAAAGAACCTCTTCTTTTGCTGATAAGTCCTTCCTTTGAGAAGGATTCCGCTTGCTAAGTAATTCGCAAAATTGGCGAACCAAGGGTGTTCATCGAGTGAGGATTGAATGTGCATAAGGAATTCATGAGGAAAATTGTCGTTTATTTTGGTTTCCTTAGTTTGTGAAGGACTTGAGTCCTCAAGACGCGAGAGATGATTAGCCGCTAGATTTTCCGCTCCTTTCTTATCACGAATTTCGATATCAAATTCTTGAAGCAGAAGAATCCAACGAATCAATCTCGGCTTTGCATCTTGTTTGTTGAACAAATAACGAAGAGCTGCATGATCGATGTAAACAAATGTCTTTGAAAGGATGAGATAAAATAATCTAGTAAAATATTTAATCATGTAAAATGAAACACTTTTACTCAATTCCATCCGTATGTGAGTTTATTTTTGAGGCTTAAACAAGCTTTTGCAAGTTGCAATTCTACTTTCATTCTGGATTTAATTGAGGGTGCCATATGATACGTGTGATTAGAACTTGCTTTGGGTATACATTTCAAGACCTTAATTAGTATTTGTTGCATAAAAATGAGTTAGGCACTAGGAAACCTTAATCATTCAAGCCCCAACCATTGTCTTTAATTTTCCTTACCCGAACGTCAACCCTAGTTAGCCCCGTTGAGCTTAAACGTTTTTATCTCTCAATCACCCAAGTCACCAAGTCACTTAACCAAAAAGCCTTCAACAAAACCCGTTTTCGTTAAAGACACGTTTTTGGCTTATAAAAAAATGTATTTGGTCTTTTACCGGCAGACCTTAAAGAACTGGAATGCATTCTTTTGATTTCAATTTGCTTTGTTGCCTTCATCACGCAAAACCGGGACTTCCCCCGGAAATCCGCGAACAAATTTTCAATCTCACGTTTGACGCAAGAAAGAAATGGCGAAAAAAGGAACAAGTTCCGCCATTTTGTGGGATTTCAAAAAGTGCTATAAAGAGACGGGCGAAAAGATATGAAAGATGCCCGAATTGTGGAAATTGGTCCCATAATGGAAAATGCAAAAAGAATCAAACCGAATCTCAATACGAATACACAGAATTAATCTGATTGGGTGCTATTAGGCTTCAAGCCGAATGATCCTTGAGAAAGGAAAGTTTTGTGTATCTTCGGGTAAAAGATGAAGTGCGATTCTTGAAAGCAAAATACGGTCTTGACAATCTGACCTTAAACGAGTCCTCAAGCTAGCATATCCCTTCTAGCTTGAAGTATTGTATAGGGAACCTTTATTGCTTTCCTTGTAGTTTATGTTAGAAAAATAAGCCAAGACCGTCGTCTTTAGCAATTAGCCACTCTTTCCAAATATTCAATACCCGAGCCCGAGCCAAGTTACAACCCATCAAAGACCTAATGATTTATGCAAATAAATATCTAAGTAGGTGGAGATTTGATCCCTTAACAAGCATATGATTTCACACGTATTCATACTAGGCAATTAAGTGTATTAGTCATACTTAATCTTGATTATGACTCCATATATTTAGCCGACTGTGAGTGCATCTTGTGAGAAGTGTGGATTTTTACATGATAATAATCTTTACTAACCAATCTATTGCTTGCTAGGATATCATTTTACATGTGCTTAGAATATTTATATTTGGATGAAAATAGTATTTACTTGCATACTTCTCGAAAGACATGTTTATAATTTGATTTATTTGGTTTTTGATGGAATTGTCATTTTAAGTGATTTTTGCTTGAGGACAAGCAAAGTTCAAGTGTGGGGATGTTTGATGTGCTCCAAACTATACATAAAAATCCTATCAAAAGCACATCAATTATTCCTTAATATCTTCCTTAAAATGATGAAAATGTACTTAAAAGTGTTAAATTGTGTTTTCAGGTGTTTAAAAGGGCAAGATGGACAAAAGGAGCATATTTAACAAGAAATTGAAGCAATCCGAGCTTTGGACTCCAAGCATGGGGTCGTGCCTCATTAAGCACGCCCCCATGCCTTGCCAGAAACACACCCCCGTGCTAAATTAACACACCCCCGTGCTTGGACATCTGACAGGACAAAAAGTACTGTCCCCTAAAAGTAGACACGGGGCCGTGCCCCATAAGGCACGGGGTCGTGCCCCACCACCAACACGGGGCCGTGCCCCATTTAGCACGGGGCCGTGCCCGACACAACCTGCACGTACGAGCCGACCAACTTTCGTAAGCATTGTACTAACACGGGGCCGTGCTTAAACACTCCGGAAAGCCTATAAATAGAAGCCTAAGCTCACCATTTTTGGCAAGCTTTGGTGTGAGATTTACTCTGCTGAATTCTCTCGGGAATCAAGACTTCAAGATCATTCGGAGGCTCGGGAGGTGCAAACAACACTTGGAAGAAGCTTGGGATCACCTAAACGTCATCCATTGTGGATTATCGGTTTGATTGTTCCATTTCACCGATGATCACTTATCTATCTTCTTTGTTATCCGTTGTTATGTTAAAGCTCATCATGAGCTAAACTCTATTTATCATCCTAATTGGATGAAATTTATGTAATTTGTGATAAACTAATGGTGTGATAAGTATTATGTTAATGTTATGGTGATCTTGGGAAAACTATTGATGGGTAGCATCTACATTTGAACGGGAAGTTATAACATTATGGTTTGTGATTGTGATTGTCATACAAGGTTGAAAACCGTATGATTAACTTTCATTCGCGAAACTGGTCTTCATAATAAATCCATGGCTAATGAACTAGAAATGGTTATTAGAAATCATATCACCTTAACTTTCTGATCATTTGCGGGTTCCCTTTTATTTGTTCGGAAACTTCAGTAATTGTTACGGTTTTCTAAAATTAATGGTATGTTAGGAAGGAACCTGATCAACTCTCTTTTTAACATTAAATTATGTTTTCAGAAATCGTATGTCAAATAGGACACAAGAGATTTACCTACATTACTAGGGCTTTGATCTGAGCAGTAAAATCAGCCTGACAGGATCAAGTCACTACGGCAGCAGGATAGTCGAGAAATCGCGCCGGCTCATCTTTATAAACATTAACATAATCACATCACACCACCAATTCATCACAATTGCATAAGTGGATTCTAATTAGGATGATAACTTTTATTCCCTGATTTTAAAACCAAACGCTTCAATTCTTATTTTACTTTCTTTTTATTATTGTTTACTTTTAAACCCTAAAAACCTTTCCAAAACAAAATATCACTTTCTTTAACAAAAACCAAATCTGATAGTCAAACATCAAGTTTGTTGAGTAGGCTAGATGTGTCCACGGATTGATACTCGGTTCTTACCAACGCTATATTACCACACGACAGGTACACTGCCTTTTGTGTGTGTGGTTTAGTATTAGTCAACCAATTAAAACTGAGTCTGTGCAATAAATCTTTATCAAATATATATACTATCCGCAGACCCATCACTAAATAAACAGGAAAAAACTAGTTATACAAAAACATTAAACAAAGTAGTTCTCGCGTGCATAGTTTTTTGCTTTCTGTAACACCCTACAATGCTAGGGAGTTTTGATTCTCTTGTCTTGTAAATAAACTTATGAACCAATATAATCAAATATGATTATAGTCATCATTGCGATCACACTAATCAATCACAAACGAAACGTAAGATGTATTGTTTAAATTAAAACCAAAATCGAACATAAAACCACGTGAATGGCCTTTGAAATCAATCAACTCCCGCACAAAACTCATTGAGAACAATTCATAACCAACTTTGAACACTCTTGCCTCAACAATCCATCAAATCAATCAAAATGACAACTATGGATCCATAAAATACTTTGTTAACAATCTATGCAAAGAAATAGGTGCGAAGGATCAAGAAACTATTCGTATTCACCTCAATAACAATCGAGAATCAAATTAAACTAACGGAATGAAAGTAATCATAAATCATACAGAAACATGATGTGTGGTCGAAAGCAAATCAAGTTAACACGACCATGTAAATAAGATTTCCTTGTATTTTAATCAAAATTGTGTAACTACAAATTGGTGTATAAAAATTACATAATTAAAAAGGTAAAAATACATCACTAATAAAATATATGATAACTAGTACTTGATAAGGATTTGACGGGCCTCCTTCTTTGAAATTTTGGGTCCCCATTTGACTAAAATGTGTAAACAGAGTACTTGAGGTATCACCGTAAAAAAAATCTTGGTTGCCCACTTGGCTTAAAAAGGGGGAGTCGAGCTGTTGTTCCGTGAAATCCCTTTGTTCTGTCATATTCTGTTGCTCAACATATCATCAACAACCTGTCTACCAACCCGCCTTCGTCCTCTACCCCTTCTGGGTAAACGTTGTGTGACAGGAGGAAGTTGAGTATCATCAACATTCTGTGTCACATGCGTTGTAGATAACTTATATGGTTTGCATGTGCAAATTTCATATAACGGCTCTCCATATTCCTCCCCGTTTCTCCCCCTGGTCTTTGATAAAACTGACTCATCCCATCCATCTATAAATAACATTATGAAAGATTAATTTTATTTAATAATAATAACAATATTAATAATAATAATAATAATTAAATTCTTAATAATAATACCATCATTCTCAATCTTTTCCATCATTTTGGAAGTCATGAGGGTTCGTGTCTTGATGAGTCGAGTTTGTTGTATACATAACAGTATTCTCTAAATACCACCTCATGTATGCTTCAGAAGCAATTGTCGAATCAGTGTATGCTTCATTAGCAACTGAATTAAGCCGAGACGCCCATGCTTGAACAAAGATATTATGATGTTGTAACCAGTTTTTATTTCTACCAGCTTTACGAGCAATCGAATGTAGATTTGTGTGTTTCTCCCGGGTTAGTAACACACTTGTAGAGATTGGTTGAAACATTCCAAACTATCTTAAAACCTTACTTGGAATGTGAGGCTCAACAACTTCCCAACATATAAGGTATGTGTCACTTCTCCAGCTTTGATATCCACTTGTGCAGATATCAGGTAGAAGATGGATAATATTATCATAAGGCCTCCAATTAAACTGATATAAAAAATATGAATTAATATGTTTTCACGAAGTTAATATATACAAAATAATATCAGATTAATATTAATATCATGGCCTCACTTAATGAATGCAGCTGAGATCGATACGCACTCAAACAATGCGGAGTGGTGTTTACATAACAAAGTTCATCATTCCATCTGTAATCAAGTTTTCAAATATACCCGGTTAACTATAAAATTACTGAAAAATAGTCAATACATAAGTTTTTTAACATGCCGTGCACCATATGGTAATCTGAAATCAATAGATCTCGTATTCTGGGGACACATAGAAGGTAATCTTTCCCATGCCTATAATTGCAACAAGAATAAAGGCCCACCAACCTCTTGATTTGTGACACTCGTTGTCTTACATAACTGTCTATACAAAGAGGCTAAAACTGCATTTCCCCAGCTAAGTCTACTACACCCGCAAAACCAGCCAACCTTATATATCTTATAATATTTTCAGGGATAGGCACTTCATCAATGTAATCCCAAAAAGCTTTATCACCTCGTCTAATACGTAAAATTCCTTCATCGCTTTCTGGATCTCGAAAATAATAATCAGCTCTATGCTGACCACTTAAAAATAACAAATCATTATTTAGTGGACTTGGTGTAATTCTCCAACTCATTTTGATTTTTGAAATGAAGTAATAAAATTATAGAAAAAAAGGTTCAAAGAGAGCAAGAAATAAGATTGAGGTATGATGTGAGGGGAAATATTCAGTGGTTTTTAAATACACGTTTGGGGTTTGTGATATAAATAAATTGTAGGTGTTTGGTTTGTGAAATAAATAAGTAGGTTGAAAAGGGATGCGATCAACGTTTGGAGAACTCGCCCCTGCCAAGGGCGTGGTCTCCAAGTAGGTGATATCTATTGTGTGGTGGAGATTGAAGGGGTAAGTGAATTAGATGGTTGAGGCTATTTGGAGAACCCGCCCTTGCCAAGGGTGTGGTCTCTCCGACCAGCCACATCACCCACATCACCTCCACTTCCGGTCAAAGTTCAAAAAAAGAAAGCGTTAACCGAGGTGGAGAACCCGCCCCTGCCAGAGGCGGGATCTCTTAAAGTCCAACAACATCGAGATTCGCCCCGCTTGTCAATTATCACCTAAAAAAACAACAATTTTAAAAAAAATTCTAGAACAGTGTTTCGAAATGACAAAGATGCCCAAGCCAATATACGGATTGGATTAGGAAGAGGAAACCACTGACGACGGTTACGATCATCGAAGTCTGATCGGAGAAATAGATCGGAGATGACTCAGGCATACGGAGAGGCATGGTATTGGGACAAACGCTACGCCAAGGAGTCAACAACTACTTTCGATTGGTATCAAAAGTATGAATCTTTGGCACCCCTTCTTCGTCTCTACGTCCCTACTCACCACCGAATCCTCGTCGTCGGCTGCGGAAACTCTGGTATCTTTCCCCCTTTCCCTTTAATCCAAATTCAAACGTAGCTGCGAGTGATTCTGTTGAAATTTCCTTTAATCCAAAAGCCTTTCTATGCAATGCGATTCTTATTTTAATCTATTCACATTGAAGATTATGTAGCGAGTCATTAGTTTCATATCTGACAGTTATTGTTTTCACTGGTTGAGTGTTTATGCCCGTGGTTGTTTTTGAGAATTGTTAAGCCTTGGTACTGGACTATCTACCATGATTGTAGTTGATTTTGGGTCTTTGCATATCAGCTACGTGTTTAGAAAAGAAAACGAATTGCATAATTTACAAGAAAACTTGCTCCACCTGGATTATACTTTCACCAAGATCAGGAAAAGGGTTAAGAAGATGATGGTTGACTTCTACAACATTCAAGGAGGGATATTTTGGCTCTGATATGGAAAAATAACAACTCGGAGAAGAATCATAGGAGCAGCATTTAGTCTGAAACAGAGATTTGCTTCAGGGAATTTGTCTGTGAATGATATTCAGAGGCTAAATGAATTGTCTTCTTTTAGGGACAACAGACGCGTTTCAATTCTGTATCCTAGAAATAATATGAAGTGAAAGATTAATCATAGTGCAAGTGCTATTGAAATTTCACTAAACCAACAAGAATATGATATTTCTTGTTCACTATAACTAGCTTCTAGTGGGGTAGAGTGGTTATTAGGTTCTAGAAGTATGATGTATTTGACTTGTTAGTGGCCTTCTAAGAAACACAAGCTTGTGGGTGTGGAGGCAGGTTTGGAGAAGCTTTATATTGCTACAACGTAACCTCTTTTAGATAATCTGGTTTATTCGTTTTTACTGAAGTTTAAAGAATGATGCTTCGTTCTTCCCTTACTGAAGTTAGGCTACTAGAATCCAGCCATTCTATTTATAGTTGGTTGTAAGTATTACATCTTTTCTGTATTGTATTCTTAACACGTAGATGATTCGCTTTTGTTAAATGAATCGTTCGTGCATTTGTGGTATTAGCCTTTTGATGTTGTAGTGTATGGTCAGTAGCTAACCATGTCTTACCAACGGTGAAAGTTAAAAAAAACTCGAATCACGCTTTACCATCATCATCCAAAGTTTCTTGATTTGTTTCATTGAATCTAGTTGCAAATTTTGTCTATTATTATGAATTAACTACAATCTAAAATCCCATCTTCTTGACCATCTTTAAACTTCTATGGGCGTCTATGATCATCCATGTTAGTTGGAATTATCAATATGTGTGCTTATAAGAATTACAATGAAGTTCAAACTTCTAGCTTGTCTAAGAGATGATGTAACAAAGTTAAAAAGGCAGTATAAGCATCAAATTTGCAAACATTGCGGGGGTTCACAAACAAATCACACTAGGTATTAAAAAGCGTGCCTGAGGTGCCGCGAAGGTGTGGGCTTTTGACTACTTAAGGCGCATGGTGTGCACAAAACGTACTTGAGGCGTTAGAGGTGCAATAGAAAGCAAAGTGTGCAGTCAAACCTCATGCTAAATGCCTTTAGTCAAGTACTATACTCAGGTCTGTATAATGTTAGTATCATCATTTCACGGGGTTTTAAGTAACTGTATTGTCTTACAGATAACAATAGAAAAGATATCTGGTGATAATAATATACTCAGTGAATCTCTACAAATATGCATATTGTAACTGAATGTAGAAGACCATCCATAAGGGGTTATTTTTTATTATTGGAAATAATGTACTCAATGCATCTCTTAGCAATGTGGTAGACCCCCTGGTTGGTTCATCATAGACAATTAGAGACATTAATATTTGTAAATTTGTCTTTTACCTGATTTTGGAACAAACTGTGAAATCATAGACTCTAATTACCAGAAGGGCAGAAGGATATAAGTCAGTTGTCGCATATTAACTACTTAAGTTAGTTTTGTTTCTCTCTATTTCGAATTGTTGAATGTGTGCGTGAAGAATGCAAATTTCTGTTATTTATTCATTTGCACTATGCTTAAAATATGAAATCTGACTTGAACAATTCAGCCTACTGCCTACTTAATATTACCTGGTGGAGAATACCAGACTTGCAAGTTGAAAGAGGGTGGCACTATCACTATCTTTTTCAGATAAAATTTCTGAACACGTAGTTACAGTTACATAATATGGTTATTATAAATTTTACAACCGAAAATAGATAAACCCAACCTTCATATTAATTTGCCTACGGAAGCAACTATGAGTTGATATGTGGTGCTTGAATGACATACTGCTGATCTTGGTTTTTTTATCTTGGAATCTTTAATGTTAAATTTTTTTACAGAAGGGTGATGCCTTATTTTTAGTTCTAGTTAAGCTTGTGCGGGCCATAATAACTAAGTTTAGTTTTATCTCATAGTGATGTGGTAGCCCCTCTAGTTGATTCATCATAGATTATTGTAGGGACATTGGTATTTGTGAATTTATCTTTTATCTAATGTTGGAACATATTGTGAAATCATAGACTTTGAGTTCCTGAAGGATTTAAAAAATCCATCAATTATCAGTTACTTATTTTAGTTTTGTTTCGCTCTATTATGAATTGCTGGATGCGTGAGTGAAGAGGATGTCACTATCATTGTGTTTTTCAGATAAAATATTTGAATATGTAGGTACTGTTACCTTATATGGTTTAAAAAGTTACACGAAAAAATAGATAAAGCCGCTGATAGAACCCAAAACAGTAAGCTTGAATCAAACTGGAAAGAAATACAAATAGACCCGGTTTGAGATGCGTTAATCTCCGATAACAAGGTATATAAACCTTACTTTTGATGATCATAAACAAAGACAAAAAATAAATAACACATAACAATACTATTTAAACTAAAACTTCCTTAACTTCTCCCACAATTTCAGCACTTGATTTCGTGGAACACCCACCCCACCTTCTGAAAATTGAATCTTCCCCGCCAGCTCTTTTCCCGCCGCCAAGCACGGCCACTAGATTCCTATCAATACTACGCGCCCGGAGAAACGACTTGTCCTCAAGTCGAAACAAAGTGGTTCGAGTGAAACCTTGTTGACCGGTGTCAAAAACCCAACATTGTGCCATTATCGAGCAATGTGTCGAGTGACTGTTGCAACCTGTTGTGACTGTTACAACCCAACATGGTAAAGACGAGTCCACACAATACTTAACTTCTTGAGGGTCTCCAAATTCAGCCATCAGAAGACATTTTAAGTTGCACATGGCACTTTGTGTCTCAATAGCTTTGGGGGATGGCACAAAGCCTAATCCTATCAATTTTTGTATTATCGAGGGTGTCACCTTCTGTCACCGGCGTCGGGGCCAGTTCGGCATCCTCCGCCTCTTCTCCCGGCTTCAATAGCTTGAAGGTATCCACCTTGTTGAGATGCCCAAAATCATATTTATCTATGCTTTTAAAGCATTCCACGTGGATATTGACCTTGTTTCTCGGTCTCAAGGATGCTTGGTGTGTTTCCGTTCGGAAGTGTCGATGACAGAGAAACAGGGGGTGAATTAGGTTTAAATGCAAATGTGGAAGATAAGATTTTATTGGGCCTCTGGTGACCTATCTTGGGCTCAAGTTCAAGGGCCAAACTCATTGCATCATAAACAGTACGAGGCTTATGGAGTCTAACATCAGCCTTTAAATCTTCTTTGAGCCCATTTAGAAACACACCTAATAAGCAGTTTTCTGGCCAATTAGAAACCCTAGCCGATCGACGTGCAAATTCTTTGCGATAATCATGAATTGTTCTAGTCTGCTCGATACTACACAAGTATTCATCTGGACTTTGATCGTTTCTTGGTTTCGCTAGGGATGTTGCTTGACGTCTCAGGGTTGCTATGTCCTCCTTTAAGGATTCCATAGACTCAAGTTTACTAGCAATGGCCGCCAATTGTGCGGCGATACAATCTATCGAAGTGCTGCTGCTCATCGACTTGCTTCGGGTCTGCATTTTCTTTGCTTCTTTGATGTCTTCCCGGCAATGGAACCAAATGATAGAACCCAAAACAGTAAGCTTGAATCAAACTTCGAGATGGGTTGATCTCCGATAACAAGGTATATAAATCTTACTTTTAATGAACATAAACAAAGACAAAAAACAAATAACACATAACAATACTATTTAAACTAAAACTTCCTTAACTTCTCCTACAATTTCAGCACCTGATTTCATGGAACACCCACCCCACCTTCTGAAAATTGAATCTTTCCCGCCCGCTCTTTTCCCGCCGCCAAGCACGGCCACTGGATTCCTATCAATACTACGCGCCCGGAGAAACGACTTGTCCTCAAGTCGAAACAAAGTGGTTCGAGTGAAACCTTGTTGACCGGTGTCAAAAACCCAACATTGTGCCATTATCGAGCAATGTGTCGAGTGACTGTTGCAACATGTTGTGACTGTTACAACCCAACATGGTAAAGACGAGTCCACACAATTCTTAACTTCTTGAGGGTCTCCAAATTCAGCCATCTGAAGACATTGTAAGTTGCACATGGCACTTTGTGTCTCAATAGCTTTAGGGATGGCACAAAGCCTAATCTTATCAATTTTTGTATTATCGAGGGTGTCACCTTCTGTCACCGGCGTCGGGGCCAGTTCGGCGTCCTCCGCCTCTTCTCCCGGCTTCAATAGCTTGAAGGTATCCACCTTGTTGAGATGCCCGGAATCATATTTATCTATGCTTTTAAAGCATTCCCCACGTGGATATCGACCTTGTTTCTCGGTCTCAAGGATGCTTGGTGTGTTTCCGTTCGGAAGTGTCGATGACAGAGAAACAAGGGGTGAATTAGGTTTAAATGCAGATGTGGAAGATAAGATTTTATTGGGCCTATGGTGACCTATCTTAGGCTCAAGTTCAAGGGCCAAACTCATTGCATCATAAACAGTACGAGGCTTATGGAGTCTAACATCAGCCTTTAAATCTTCTTTGAGCCCATTTAGAAACACACCTAATAAGCAGTTTTCTGGCCAATTAGAAACCCTAGCCGATCGACGTGCAAATTCTTTGTGATAATCATGAACTGTTCTAGTCTGCTTGATACTACACAAGTATTCATCTGGACTTTGATCGTTTCTTGGTTTCGCTAGGGATGTTGCTTGACGTCTCAGGTTTGCTATGTCCTCCTTTAAGGATTCCATAGACTCAAGTTTACAAGCAATGGCCGCCAATTGTGCGGCGATAGAATCTGTCGAAGTGCTGCTCTCATCGACTTGCTTCGGGCCTACATTTTCTTTGCTTCTTCGATGTCTTCCCGACAATGGAACCAAATGATAGAACCCAAAACAGTAAGCTTGAATCAAACTGGAAAGAAATACAAATAGACCCGGTCCGAGATGGGTTGATCTCCGATAACAAGGTATATAAACCTTATTCTTGATGAACATAAACAAAGACAACAAACAAATAACACATAACAAAACTATTTAAACTAAAACTTCCTTAACTTCTACAATTTCAGCACCTGAAATTGAATCTTTCCCGCCCGCTTTTTTCCCGCCGCCAAGCACGGCCACTGGATTCCTATCAATACTACGCGCCCGGAGAAACGGCTTGTCGTCAAGTCGAAACAAAGTGGTTCAAGTGAAACCTTGTTGCCGGTGTCAAAAACCCAACATTATGCCATTATCGAGCAATGTGTCGAGTGACTGTTGCAACCTGTTGTGACTGTTACAACCCAACATGGTAAAGACGAGTCCACACAATACTTAACTTCTTGAGGGTCTCCAAATTCAGCCATCAGATGACATTGTAAGTTGCACATGGCACTTTGTGTCTCAATAGCTTTAGGGATGGCACAAAGCCTAATCTTATCAATTTTTATTATCGAGGGCGTCACCTTCTGTCACCGGCGTCGGGGCCAGTTCGGCGTCCTCCGCCTCTTCTCCCGGCTTCAATAGCTTGAAGGTATCCACCTTGTTGAGATGCCCGGAATCATATTTATCTATGCTTTTAAAGCATTCCCCACGTGGATATCGACCTTGTTTCTCGGTCTCAAGGATGTTGGTGTGTTTCCGTTTGGAAGTGTCGATGACAGAGAAACATGGGGTGAATTAGGTTTAAATGCAGATGTGGAATATAAGATTTTATTGGGCCTATGGTGACCTATCTTGGGCTCAAGTAGACATGTACAAACCGGTTTGTTGACCCAAACCGGTTCGGGTCCCAAACCGAAACCGGTTTGGTCAACCTTGGTCAAAACCGGTTTGGCCCGAAACCGGTTCGGGTCCAAACCGGTTTCAAACTTGAAAAACCCAAACCACCCAAACCGGTTTGGGTCGGTTTGGAATCGGTTCGGGCCCAAACCGGTTCGGCCCAAACCGGTTTTTTTATTTTTTTTTTTTTTATTTTTTTTTTTTTTTTTTTACTTTGGATTTTTGTTATATTGAAATAAAATTTTAAACTTTTAATTAAAACATAAACATTTATAACACTTATAACATTTATATAATTTATATAACATTTATATAATTTATATAACATTTATAACATTTATATAATTTATATAATTTGTATAACATTTATAAACAATGTAAGCATTTTAACAATTTATATAACATTTATAAACAATTTAAACAATTCATAACATTTAAACATTTATAACAATTTATAACATTTAAAACATTTTAATAATTTAAACATTTAAAACTAAACATTTAACATTGTTTCTTCGTTCGTATTACTTGTACGTTTATTCCTCGCCACCTGAACCGGAACTGTTACGAAGGTAGTCATCATATGCCGCTTCATCATCAGTCATTCCCGGTGTCAATCCGCTCTCTACCTCGTCCTCGTATAATTCTGCTTCGTATTCCAGTTCTCCTTCAAGTGAACGTTTGTCTTGTACTCTTTCCGCGGCATCCAAATAATCTTTCAAGCAAATTGACATTTCAACTGCTTGTGGAGTTAGTCGAGTTCGTCTTATTGATATAACCCTGCCACTAACAGAAAAAGCAGATTCCGAAGCTACCGTAGAAGCTTGGACGGTTAGTAAATCTCGGGCCATAATGGATAGGATGGGAAATTGATCTTCCTTACCTTTCCACCAAGCCAACAAGTCAAAATTTTTAAATTCATGTGGAGTCATGGTCGATAAAAAGTTTGTAAGACCATACCTCCCGAGTTCACTACTCGGAGTGTCACCACGTTGACGTTTATTACATTCATCCCTTAAAGTATTATATAAATCAAACATTGGATCATTATAATTTTCGGCATTTGCCGCATGCCTTAAAGCATCATGAATTTGTGATGTTTCCCCGTATTTTAATAAATAAACATCATACATTTGTTGTAATTGTTTGTTGAAATTAGCTTTTAAAGTTGTACCATACATTGGTTTACCAACTTCTAAATCCAAACTAAAAGTAATTTTATCAAGTAAAGTTTCAACTCCCGACTTGTTTAAACAAGGGTTTAAAGCTGCGGCACATGTAATAACGGGAGGCATTTCTTCAAAATACTTTTTAAGTTTTTCTTTCATTGGGGGTATCATATCCGAATAAGGTCTACCCCAACACGACATTTCATTTAATTTTGAAGTCATTAAATAAATTTGGTAAAGTACCAACGGACTCGTTGGGTAATAAACTCCAGAAAGACATGTAGTTGCATTTTTAAAAACTTGAAGCATTTTTGTTACTTCTTCGATGATGGCCCAACCCGATGGATGGTAAGAATTTGCCTTTCCCCGACTTACCAAACTATTATGAAAGGCTATTAAACTTTCTTTTTGTTCTATAGCCTTTTCAAACATGTTACATGTGGAATTCCATCGTGTTGGTACGTCCCAATTCGGACCTAAACATTTAGTATTTGCGTCTTTACAAAACTTGCGATATTTAGTATATCTTTGGTTATTACTAAAAATATCACGTAACATTCTTTTAAAACAATCTTTTTGGCCCTCAATCGTTTTTAAACCGTCTTGAACGGCTAAGTTTATGATGTGCGCAACACATCGACTATGAAAAAACACACCCTCACATATTGGTTTATATTTTAATTTCAAATGATCTATCGCAAGAGTGTTGTTTGACGCATTATCAAAAGATATAGAAAATATTTTGTTTTCTAATTTATACGTTTGAATAACTTTATCAATAACATAAAAAATGTTTTGGCCGGTGTGAGGATAATCAAACAATTCAAACGCAATCGTACGTTTCATCATTTGCCACGAATCGGGTTCAACCCAATGAGCGGTGACACAAATGTACGAGTCCGGTGAACCGTGAGGTGTCGACCAAACATCACTAGTTAAGTTAACACCGGTTTGTAAATTTTCAAAATAAGATATTAATTCATTTTTAGCCTTTTTCCACATTTTTAAACAATCTCTTCGAAGAGTAGCACGACTTACATTGGTGTAACGTGGTTGGAGAGTTCGTTGAATGAGTCGAGTCAAACGTTCGTTGTCGAAATGTTTGAATGGCAAGCTTTCTTGAATTACAAATTGCGCCATTTGCTCCCGAACCGCATCAACGTTATAAGCCCAAAGATTTCCTTCGTTTGTCATCGAAGCTTGACCTTGTGAAGGTTCACCTTTTAACGCTTTACAATATTTATTTGCAATATGGTTTTTCAACGTTGTGTTTGCATCTTTTTTGAAAAACTTATGACAAAACTTGCAACGAGCCTTGTTTGGACCGCTAGCCATTTGACATAAATCGTAATTGCACCATACTTCGGGGTTCCTATTCGTAGGAAGGATTGCTACCACCACGTTGCTTGAAGACGCTTCACAACCAACGGAAGATTGAGCACTTGTTGAAGCCATTTCAAGGATTTTTGTGAGAGCGTTTTTGAGAGCGTTTGAGAATTGAGAGTGTTTGTAGAGAGCGTTTGAGCGTTTTTGAGATTTTTGAGAGTAGAGAGTGTTATAAGTTGTTGTGATTCAACCCAAAACATCAAATACATATATATACTAACTTAGTGGGGGTATAATGGTAAAAAAACCTCCAAAAAACGGTCAAAAATGGGTTATAACGGCTATATAGCCGTTACCCAACGGTAACCGGGTCGGGTTGAAACCGGTTTGAAACCGGTTTGGAAACCGGTTTGAAACCGGTTTGAAAACCGGTTTGGAAACCGGGTTGAAACCGGTTTGAAAACCGGTTCGGTTTGAAACCGGTTTGGGTTTTGGAAGGGGTAAACCGATGAGAAACCTCCGGTTCGGGACCGGGTTGAAACCGGTTTGGGCCAAACCGGTTTGGGCCAAAAACCGGTTCCGGTTTTTTTGGCCGAACCGGTTCCCGAACCGGTTTTTTTGGCCACCTCTAGGCTCAAGTTCAAGGGCCAAACTCATTGCATCATAAACAGTACGAGGCTTATGGAGTCTAACATCAGCCTTTAAATCTTCTTTGAGCCTATTTAGAAACACACCTAATAAGCAATTTTCTGACCAATTAGAAACCCTAGCTGATCGACGTGCAAATTCTTTGCGATAATCATGAACGGTTCTAGTCTGCTTGATACTACACTAGTATTCATCTGGACTTTGATCGTTTCTGGGTTTCGCTAGGGATGTTGCTTGACGTCTCAGGGTTGCTATGTCCTCCTTTAAGGATTCCATAGACTCAAGTTTACTAGCAATGGCCGCCAATTGTGCGGCGATAGAATATGTCGAAGTGCTGCTGCTCATCGACTTGTTTCGGGTCTGCATTTTCTTTGCTTCTTCGATGTCTTCCGGCAATGGAACCAAAAGATAGAACCCAAAACAGTAAGCTTGAATCAAACTTGAAAGAAATACAAATAGACCCGGTTGGAGATGGGTTGATGTCCGATAACAAGGTATATAAACCTCACTTTTGATGAACATAAACAGAGACAAAAAACAAATAACACATAACAATACTATTTAAACTAAAACTTTCATAACTTCTCCCACAATTTCAGCACCTGATTTCGTGGAACACCCACCCCACCTTCTGAAAATTGAATCTTTCCCGCCATCTCTTTTCCCGCCGCCAAGCACGGCCGCTGGATTCCTATCACCCGCCCTTCATGATAATTATCCTAGGGAAGCAACTATGAGTTGATATGCGGTGCTTGAGTGCCTAAGTGATGATCTTGGTTTTTTTATATTTAAATCTTCAATTTTAAATTTTTTACAGAAGGGTGATACCCTATTTTAGTTTTGGTTAAGTTTGTGCGGCCCATGATAACTAAATTGGATTTAAGTGTTCATCATTGATGCATTAGATTTATTGTACAAGGTTTACATTAGCAGATATTTTTAATACCATCCATTGATCGGAGGATTTTTGGTTACGTCGGATAAACAATAGGGATTTTTAGGGGGCGTATGGATTTGTCTTTGCTGGGTTTTGGTGTCATGTCTTGTCTTACACTTTGGTGCTAGTTATTTTTTGAGTGATTCGTGATCCCTTTTTCTGTTTTCTTTCTTTTCTCTTCTACTACTAATATATACCTTATGTTACTTGTATTTCTATACTAAAATAAGTGGGTTAATGTGTCAGGGTCTTGTTGGGAGCAACCTCTCTATCTTTTGGGATGGGGGTTAAAGGTTGCACCCATCTCACCCTTCCCAAATCCTACTTATATAAGTGCACTGGGTTTGTTTGTTTTCTTCTTAAAAGGACAAATATTATTGTCATTGACTTTCTCTGTTTGGCGCTGGGATGGTAGAATTTTGTTAAAAGATAATGCAAGGTGTTTTCTGACGGGATTTCTCAAATCTATGCAGCCCTTCTTTTCTATTTTTCGTTTTCTTGTTTTTCTTTTTCATATTTAAACTGAAATCATACTCTAGCAGACATTCTCTTGGAGACTTGGACTAACGATTACATTTATTAATAAACATGTGTGTTGCACTTGCAGCATTTAGTGAAGGAATGAGCAAGGATGGTTATACAAATATCGTGAATATTGATATATCATCTGTTGTTATTGGTGAA
Organism: Flaveria ramosissima; assembly: GCA_025215565.1. NCBI lineage: Eukaryota > Viridiplantae > Streptophyta > Magnoliopsida > Asterales > Asteraceae > Flaveria > Flaveria ramosissima. The sequence goes on from CM046031.1 coordinate 37,993,544, forward strand.
ATGCAAAAGAAATACGCTGATTCTCCCCATCTTAAATGTATCTTCGCCACATTGTATTTTTGTTTATTAATTTCTAGCTGCACATGACGTCCCTTGTCATTTTGCTTTTTAATGGTCTCCTTTACATTGAGCAGATATTGAAATGGATGTTAGAGATATGAAAGCTTTTGAAGCTGGTTCTTTTGATGCAATTATCGATAAAGGTCTCTTTCTAACTTGAGACTTAGTGGAACTATAATAACTTCTTTTTAATATTTTGAAAACTAATCAACTTTAGCATATGTATATAGTATTGGGTTCAAGTAAAAAGGGGCTTAATCTAAAAAGGCTAAGAAGAAATCTTAACCGTCAATCATCTTAATCAATGGTTGAGACCAAATTGTAGGGAAAAAGTTGTTGGAACTTGGAAGGGTATTTTAGTCATAGCCGTTTATGTTGACTTTTTTTCATGTTTCTCCACTTTTTTTAATGTTTATAACTTTTACATATGATATTACTTTTATATTAAAATTACACCGTAACAAGGAGTATTTTTTTAATCTTTATAACTAGTATCGTTATATACAAGAACAAAAAAATATGTGTTCCAGCTCATTGTGATTCGTGCTCGTCGTTATGTTTTTCTTGTTTCTCATTGTGTTTTCCAGAACACCATTGGGTTATTCAACAATGATGAGTTCTAAAACATACAATGGTTAAATAGCACCATTATGTACTTCTAATAGTAAATAATAATAAAATAACAACTAATTTACATAATAGACTAAAAACTATGACAAAAAATAAAATGATATAAAATATAAAACACAATGTTTAATGTGTCATTGTGTTTTTTCTACTCATCTTTGTGTTTTTCTGAATGTTACACATTATTTTTAGAAATAATAAGTTTTAAAAAACACATCGGTGAAATAACGCCATTGTGTATAACAAGTTTATACAATATATGAAAAACAATGACAAAAATTAACACGGAATGATTTAAAGCGTAAAGCACAATCACAATGATGAAAATATTTGACACAATTAACATACTAGACACAATACCTGACGTATTTGGCACAATGACCAGAATGTCCTCCCTCTTTTTACTCTTACCCTATCATATATATATAAGACATGAAAAATTTCTATGTTGCCTACCTTATTTCACTAATTCCATAACTACATCTCTTGCTGTTTAGTTTTTGGCAAGTACAATTCAACCACTAGTTTGTTGTTCTTGGTGTAGATCATTAAGTGTAATATTTTTTTTCCTTATCATACTGTTTCCAGGAACCTTGGACTCTCTTTTGGTGAGTTTCCTCTTTTTTTTTTCTTCTCTTAAGCAGACACCAAAGCGGGGCAAAATTGGGCATGTTGAATGACTTGGTTAAAAATCTAAATGGGATTGGGTAAGGACCAGTATGTCTTCGTGCCAAAATGGGTTGGGTGACCGGGTCATGTTGGCCAACGTGCACAAACTGTATTTTCTTTTCTGAAATATTCAGTGTCTTGTGATAACAAATACTAGTATTTCAATGATGATCAGATGTTTTATACATTATGAACACTTTAATTCAATTTGACGTGTTCACCCAATTCCATTTTAGCCAAATATATTTTTTTGACCTATGTAGCAAAGTATAACCCTTGTACCCATAAATGTCGAACGGGACATCTTGGTGGTAAGGTGCCTTCCCTCTATCCAAGAGGTCAAGGGTTCAAACTGTGCAAGGTGTAGGTGTGGGTGGTTGATAGGAGAAGATTAGGATATCTATAGAAAATAGAAAAAAATGGACAGATAGATTGGTTAAAATTGCCATCTCTAAGGCACACATATATGAATTATTGTTTAATGGTAAGCTCTTTTGCTGTAGTGTGGTCACAATTCGAAACAAAATGCTGCCAAGATGCTTGAGGAGGTTGAAAGGTATATATTGAAATAGTGTATACACCAGTTCAGCATTTATCCATTTTCCATTGTTTATGATGTTAATATATTGAAGCGGTTAATGACAAACTATAGGGTACTGAAGAAGGAAGGAGTGTATATTCTGGTAAGTTCATTACTAACACAGTGGTAAGCAAACAAGTACTAAAGATTTTCATTTGATGCCGACACCATGATAAATGGTTGCAGATAACATACGGTATTCCAGCTTATCGATTACATTTGTTAAGAGAATCACACTCTTGGGCCATCAAACTTCATGTGATAGGTGGTGCTTGAAAGCTTTTTCTTTTCATATTTTAAATTTTATAGATATCTCATTTATTTGTATCAAATAAAAATATTACAGATAAAGTTCACCCAGGAGAGAGCTCAAAAGTAGAAACTTTGGAGCTGACTCGTCCTATCCTGCTAAATAGTGATGGAAGCTTGAGGGAAGCGGATCGTTTAGAGAAAATGGATGTTCATTACATATATGTATGTACTAAGGTCAGTTGTTACCCTCTACCTCATTATATTTATTGGAATGTATATTAGATTAGGGTGTTTCTAGTATTGAGCCAATCTAATTTGAATATATATGGTAAATATAAAATACAAATATGATACATCACTAATACAACCCCTCAGTCTGAGTAGGAGGAGGGCATATTGTCACGACCCGCCTAAATTCAAGTCGCGTTACTTGGATTCCGGAAGTTTCCGGAAACATATGGAGACATCCAGGGCCGTCCGGAAGACTTTGGAACAACCCAAACAAATCTGGATCAAGAAGGAATGAATGAAGTATCTAGATTAAGTCTAGAATGGCCTTAAAAAGATCTAGATGGTTGGATATTTTGATAGAAAGATCTAGAAATAAATCATGTAAATATCTAAGATATTTAGTACTTGGAAAAAAATCTAGATCATGAAGGATCTAGATACATTTACTAGTATCAATAGGTAATGTGAGGATCATTTGTAACCACCCAAAAACTCTTACAAGTCATAGTGAGAAGTACTTGTAAACCACTCTTGTAATCAACCTTGTAAGCAATACAAATACATTTGTATTACGAGCTTGCAAACGCTTACGCATCATTACTTGATTCGATACATCGTTTGGGTCACAAAGGCTGAACTTAGAACAAGTCTAAGTGCCGCACGAGAGTTGGGAAATCACTCCGTGACAAGTGGTATCAGAGCTAGGTCGGTTCATTTGGGCATGGGAACCGCATCAAGCAAACTTGCAACTGTTGAAGATAAACGAGGTCAAGATGAATCCCAAAAGAGATCAAAGAAGGATCGAGGTACATCCAAGGACCGTAACTTGGGAAAACGAGTCAGTGACACGGAGGCAAGCCTTGTCGAAACAGGATCGCAAGTCGACATCTGTCTCCAACGCTTAGACGCATTGGAAGAAGATTTCAATGAGCTCATTGAAATCTTCTTCCAATGCGTCTAAGCGTTGGAGACAGATGTCGACTTGCGATCATGTTTCGACAAGGCCTCCGAGAAGGACTCAAGGTTGCCGTGGAGCTGCTACAGGAAGAGGTAAAGCTGATGATCAAAGAAGCAATCAAAGACGTTGCTACCAAGCTGCAAAAGGACATGGACGAGCTGTCAAGTGACATGCATCGAAGTCTACTCGGCTTGGAAGCAAGGGTAGTTGATTGCAACAAAACCATGATCACGACCGGAGGAAACGTCATGAACTTTACGTCAAGAGTTGAAATTCCCAAACCATCACCGTTTATGGGCAAAGGAGAAGCTCGGGCGGTTGACGACTTTATTTGGGAAATGGAGCAGTACCTAGGAGGGGTACAAATTCTGGATGACGCCACCAAAATAAAGACGGCCACAATGTATCTAAAGGACACGACATCGTTATGGTGGAGACGTCGAAGTATGGACATCGAACGAGGTACGTGCTCAATCAAAACTTGGCCTGAGTTCATCCAAGAACTCAAAAGACAGTTTTATCTTGTAAACGTTGAGCACGAAGCCAGAAGTCGACTTCGAAAGCTCAAACAAACCAGGACCATCAAGGACTACGTTAAAGAGTTCACAACACTTGTTCTTGAGATCCCGGATTTATCGGATAAAGACTCCCTTTTCTACTTCCTCGATGGATTACAGTCATAGGCCAAGATAGAATTAGAACGAAGAAATGTTCAAGATCTTGCTTCAACCATTGCAATAGCTGAAAGCTTGATCGATCATAAGGAAAAACGATCATATAGGCCCATGAATGAAGAAAGTGATGACGAGAAAGGTGGGGGAGTTAAGCCCAATCATGATCGGAAGGTGGAACCAAGGAGACCACCTCGATATGACAACGAAAGGCGTCCTCCGAAATTCTGTTTCATATGCGATGGACCGCATAATGCTCGAGACTGCCCGAAGAAACAAAGTCTGCAAGCCATGGTGGCCAGAACTAAAGATGCATCCCATGAAGACAAGGTGGTTCGTCTCGGGGCAATGCAACTACAAGTATTGAATGCTTTAACGACACATGAAGGGAAGCCGTTGAAAAAGGTTAAGTCCTGCCCAACGGAGCACAAGGGCAACATCACGAACGCGGAGGCAAAAGGACTTCGGTTTGTGAACTTAGAAGTAAATGGACGACTTGCAAAGGCACTGATCGATAACGGAGGGCCATGCAAGAAACATGACGAGGACATCGTGGGTTTAAAAAGATCTAGATCAAGAATGTCACGACCCGCCTAAATTCACGACCCGCCTAAATTCAAGTCGCGTTACTCGGATTCCGGAAGTTTCCGGAAACATATGGAGGCATCCAGGGCCGTCCGGAAGACTTCGGAACAGCCCAAACAAATTTGGATCAAGAAGAAATGAATAAAGTATCTAGATCAAGTCTAGAATGGCCTTAAAAAGATCTAGATGGCTGGATATTTTGATAGAAAGATCTAGAAATAAATCATGTAAATATCTAAGATATTTAGTACTTAAAAAAAATCTAGATCACGAAGGATCTAGATACATTTACTAGTATAAATAGGTGATGTGAGGATCATTTGTAACCACCCAAAAACTCTTACAAGTCATAGTGACAAGCACTTGTAAACCACTCTTGTAATCAACCTTTTAAGCAATACAAATACATTTGTATTACGAGCTTGCAAACGCTTCCGCATCGTTACTTGATTCGATACATCGTTTGGGTCACAAAGGCTGAACTTAGAGCAAGTCTAAGTGCCGCACGAGAGTTGGGAAATCACCCCGTGACGATATGCACACATTGTTCTTGAATCGTGTAAAGAGAAATCGTGGAAGCCCTTTTGTAAATATCTCTGCATATTGATAATTTGTTGGTACATGTAGAATTCGTATGAATCCACCCTGAACTTTCTCTCGTACAAAGTGGATATCGAGTTCTACATATCTTGTGCTTTGATGTCGAACTAGATTCAGACCTATAGAACGTACATACGTTGTCACAATAAATAATTGTGGCTTTACAAGTTGGAACAAAATGTTCAAGAAGTAAATTACGTAGCCAACTCGTTACAACCATGACATTAGCCACCTATAAATATTCTAGAAGTAAATTATATAGCCAACTCGTTTTAGCCATGACTTCAACGCCTCCAGTATTCAGCTTTAACACTTGGACGAGAAATCGTGGCTTGTCGTTTTGATGACCACTGACCAAGAAGTTAGATTATTACCCACAAAAATGCAATATCCGGATGTTGAATGCTGCGAATGCGGGTGCCACCCACTGATTGTTCCAGTTCGCCCTATGATCACACTATTTCTTGTTCCAGAAACGTTTCTGCTCTGATATCGTTGTTTTCCTGTTCCAGAATCGCAGGTTGCTGTAATCGCTGCTTCCTAACTCTTGAACAGTTGTTGCTCCTTCAAACCCTCATTACTTATTTATGTCCAAGAATTACAACTCTTTTTTTGCTGTTTAGGTTAGATGTTCGGATTAATTTTTTGTCCAGGTTCACTATTTCTCTCTAAGTCTGGCATCACCCTGTTTTTCTGTCTAATTGTTCGTTGTTTCCAGTTTTGATTCATGATTTTGGTCCTGTTAGGCAACTAAAGCATAAACATACAACTATTTTTAAACTTTTAAAGCAACCTGTAAGGTATCTTTACGCAACGGAAATAAACACACTGTTATACACACGCACACGAAAGCAGTAAGAACACGATAATTTATAGTGGTTCGGTCAAGACGACCTACGTCCACTCTCTGCAACTAGGTATTTTTATTAAGCTCAAGGGACAAGATTACAATACAATGACATGATCTATATATAGAGATAATTAGGGTTTTAAGAAGCTTCAATGGGCCAGGCCCATAACTCTAACCAAAAGCCCAAAGGCCTTCACACCTCAACAATCTCCCACTTGAAGGCCTTGCGAATACTCCAGCTAGCCATCTAAGTACAAAACAACCCTGTCATCAGTAATCTTCAAGTAACAGAAATCCTCCAAGCCTTCAATTCCAAAGAACAAGCTAAGATTTCAATCCAAATCCCCTAGTTGTAGAGGCCCCTTTTTATCAATTACTTGAAAGGGGCCTGTTGAAGCTCCCCCGAGCTCCAACCCAGTCGTGGCAAATTCCACCAACGACCCATCCTCTGTCTCAACTGGTTTACACGATCCACCAGATTCTGGTTTGAGTTTAAGTTTTTGATTCTCATATTTGTTCCAGTTCCAATTCTTGTTTTTGACTTCCTAAAACAATTCTATTTCAAGTCATTGTTCATGTCCCTAGTGTTACAACATGGCTTGGTTGAAGGCCCCATAATGGCATAATCTAGTATGGCTTATTATCTGTTAAAATACTTGTTTAAGAATCATAGAATCAAAGTCTGAAGATGTTGCAACAGTTCAAGATGCAGATGCAGCATGATTAAAGTGTTTTAGTTCAAGAGGATCGGAGATCATGCTTCTAAATTATATTTGTAACAAGCTGGACATGTTTCGTTATGATTCGTTATTTCGGTGTGAAGGACGATGTTAACTATAAATAATAATATCGTATTATTGGGGTTTAGTTGTAAAGCTCATGGCCTGATATCTATGTTTTGTATCTTGTATATGTCGACGGTTCCCTCCATTCCATCCTGAAGATAATTTCATTTACTTTACATAATTGAATCGTGTGAGCCTATGTTTTGAACAACTTGCTAATAATTATTAGTTTAAATGGGAATGCAGATGTGAAGAAGGCAGGCTCAAGCATTTCTGAGTTTAAAGAGAGTGTTTACAAGTCTTTGCCGATATTGAAGTTTGCTGAAGTGTTCAACTTTATATGTAATTGTAATGATAATTTTTAAACATTACGATTGATATATGTTGACATTTAAACGATGTATTGGTTTTTAGAGTTATTAAAATGATTCGAAGTATGGTTTACTTTAACCATTATATTTAACATACTTGCGAGTAAAGTAGGTTGAATGTTTTCCGCTTGAAATTGTAAGAATGTTTGAACTATTGCGAGAACAACCAAATTTGCAACTATATAAATTGTGTGAGAGAAAAGTTACACAAAAAATAGTGGTTTGTGTGGAAAAGAAAGTGTTTCATTTATTTTCTCTCGGTAGGTAAACTCGGGAACACAACGTAAAGGAATTATCTGTTAGAAAATCTCCAAAGGAATTCTCTATCATAAATAATGGCATTGTCTGACTCAAAAAAACAAATGTCAAGAACAATCAATCTCATAACGTCATTACATAATGAACAAAATAATCCAAAAATTTCAAGTCGAAACGACCAAGTACAAACACAAATTCAAAGTACAATCAAAACCAAATACAATCCAAAAACCAATCAATCGTCTATATGCTCTCGAAAGAGCGGCCTCGACTATCAGTCCATTAATCTAAACACATCAAGAATTGTTACTTGATAATATATGCTGTAAAAGTCAACATATATTGATGAGTTCACACGTTTATAAGTATAAAATATGTTGTCGTATAAGTCATGTACAAAATATGTGTGTGAACATAGAAATTATAGAAACCAAGATAAGCTTATGAGTGGTCCATACAACCATATTATATTCAAAGGGCATGTATAAGTCACGTTAGTCATAGCTAGCATACCGACAACATGAGTTGGATGTCAGCCGGTAGTACTAACAATATATTTTCAAGACAGTCCAAACCATATACAAAACAAGAACACATACTTATAAACGTAAATTTAGACCCGATCCTATGACTCAAACCGCACATGATAGTCCAAAATAATTTAAAAGCACCACATAGTCCAAAACTAATAAGCATACTACTCCACCTAGTAAAAACTTATTAGAAAAGGCCATGAAACTCACCTTGATGTTTGCACAACCTAATGTCCACAATAAAAATTAGGAAGTAACTATAGATGTAAAAACAAACTAGGATTAGTTAAGTTCAAGAAGATCTAATTGAGTGTAATTCTCGTAGTCCAGTCCTTAATGTCCATCCAAGTTCTTAATTTAATAAAAATGTTGTTCATTTATCATTCCAAGTCCAATGTCCTACCTTAAGTTTTCCTGTCCTTTTTTATTTTAGTTTCCAAATCTTAACGTGTGCTTTTGTTATTCTCGTCCCGAATTGAACGTGCATTAGCCCAAGTTTATGATTATTTAACCATACATGACCTTGTCCTTAAACGTCTTAGCATTCGTTTTTGAATCCAATTCTTAAAATTTTTGGTTAATTAGTTCCAAATCTTAACATTTAAGTTTTATAAATATATTTTATCTTATAGAGTTGATCGCATCCAATCTTGTGTAGGCTTTTTGGATATCGAAATGAAAACAAAACTTCACGTATTATGTACCGTTTGAAAATTAAGACCTTAACCTAAATTATAGAAAAAGAATCACCTCAATTGAAATAAGTATGAGGGAGATATGACCTAACCAACATTCTGTCCAACTTCATCAACTTTGACCTTCAGTTTTATTTATTGTGTTTGGAGGAACAAACGATGCAAAAAATTAAATCTTTGGAATTATTTTAGATATAAATTTTGACCCGTTAAGACTCCGTACAACTAATTTATGACATGCACAAAACATTTTGATTTTTTGACAACAAGTCATCTAAAATCCAACCATTGTCCTTTGCATCCAAAAATCACATTTTGACCATTATTGACTCGAGACCTAAAAAATATTTATTCCATGAACCATTTGACTTATCCATTTTATCAGACCCTTAGTTTATCATGGAATAAAGTCCCAATCCGTTTAGTTATGTTTTTAATGATTCGGTTCGCATTTCTAGCCGATTAGCACTAAAAACGCAATTCCTTTTCACGTTAATCCAAGTTTGAACATTCCATTATCATTAATTTTGATATTCTTATGAAAAAGTTTCCCAAATTGTCCATAAGAACCAGTGGCGGAGCTTGAATATTCCCGTAAAGGGGGGGGGGGGGCGAACTCGATATTTATATACAAATTTACACCACCGGGCCAAAAATTTACACTGCCGGACTAAAATTTAACACTACTGTCGAAAAAAAGGGGGGGGGGGGAGGGAAACCCCCCCGGTCTCCACTATACTTAGCCAATGATAAGGACCAACAATCTACGAGTTACAATCAACCGAATACCATTACAAAAGAACAAGTAAAGCTAGGGTTTTACCGGCATGTGACAATCCAAGTCCAAAACATGCAATCTGCGCGATCCAAAGCATAGTATCAAGATTATATGAATGATGATTTAGATGTTTGATGATCAATATCATTAAAATAATGAACAAAAGAAACTAGAATTATAAAACCAAACATATCTTACCGGAGAACTTGTAGAAGACTCAACAAGACCAAGACTTGATTACTAATAATTGATCATAAACTATGAAAATGTTGATGAAGAACAAGATGAAAAGAGTGATGGTTGCTAGAGTTTTCTCTTATAGAGAAAACTTGGAAAACAAAACTAGAAAATAAGAAGAATAAAGGGAACTCCCTCCCCTTTTGACGGTTTACAACCATAAAATGGAAGGGGTGGGCCCCTTGGGCCATTGGCCTTATCACACCCTCAAAAACCACGTGCGAAATTTTACAGCGAGACGTGTGAGTAAACCAGGATCTTAGCCATTAGTTACTCTAAACGACCTGTATATGAGTTTTCAAACAAATACCTGAGTTAAAATTTAAACATTGTGGAAGTGTAAGTTAAAATGTTCAAAACCATTTAATGTGAAAAGTAAATGCAAAAAACATCCCACAACCAATGTTTAAATAAATACCTAATCTATGTGACCTATGTTGTGCTTCTCGCAAACATGTGTTTAGCAACCCGAGAAAGACATACTAAAGTGTCAACACGGGGTTTGTGAGTTCATAAGTTTGAAAATAAGTAAAAACAATTGAGTTGAATAACATAAGTAGTGTGTAATGAGATAAATACATGATCTATAACATAAGCATAACAATAAAGTTTCCGCGTTGGAAGCTGACTGTTTTCATTTGTTTGCCTTCCATCACGAGTTACTGACTCGTGACATTGTGTTTGTTGTTTAGGACAATGTCGCGCCCGCTTAGCCTCGACTCATACGGGTTAGGTTTGTCAAGCTTAGTAGTGTGACAACCGGCAATTTAGGCCAACCTTCATTAATATACTAATCGCACTTATATGAAGAATTTATGTTAGAGTTAATTTTTGATTACATGAATGCAGGACCGGTGAAGGGGGCCAATGCAATAGTTTCACAATGAGGACAAACTTAGAACACTTAAAAGATCAAATAGGGAACCGGTTAGGATGAAACTATAAACATAAGTAAAGAACAAAACAAGAACAGAACAAGAACAAGAACAAGAACAAGAACAAGAACAAGAACAAGAACAAGAACAAGAACAAGAACAAGAACAAGAACAAGAACAAGAACAAGACCACTCAAATATGATTATCAAGAATGATGTATATTGCTCTCAAGTTTTTACAAGTGTTACAAAGCTTATCTAAAGATACAAGTACTTGAGATACTTTATACTCCATCTTACAGCCGGCCATACTTTGAAAGCCAGCTGGAAACACTAACCTAGATAACAAGATCAATGTAGAGTCAAAAGCAGATTGCCTTTTGAGTTGTGACTATGACATGCCATAACTTACATCCTTATCTATTACAAAAAAGATAAAAGTACAAAAGTAGAAAGTTACAGACAAAAGACCTTAATCTACAGTTTGATAAAAGTATGAGTTTTTCACCAGCTCATCCAAGTTAGTGAGTCTTCAGAGATGGCAGCGAAAAGTGGTTTAGCTTTTATTAGAAGATGATTCAGAAAAAGCATGGGGGGTTTGGTCTGAGTTCCATTCTCCAAGTCGTGCTTACTTGAGCTGGCTACAATAGTCATTTTAAAGGGATGGAGGGCTACGAAGAAGCGTGGTGTTTAATAGTGTGATCAAAAGAAAAACAAGTAATTTGTTGAAAGGTGACTTAAACCAGATCAAAAGGCATAGCTCTAATACCACTTGTTGGATCAGGGTTATGGATTAACAACACTTTTCTATTTGATGAATAATTAACAAATGCAGAATCTAAGTTAACTAATTTACTAACAAACACAAATACTTTGAGTAAAGATATGTGCACAAGTTGTTCTTTTAAAATATTCACTTAATTAATCAAAATTAGTACAAAGAGTTAAAATCAGCACATACACAAATAGCTTAACAAGCTTACCTCTACTATATAAGTACAAAGGTTTATACTATGAAATCTAAGCAATAAGAATAAACTATTCTATGTTCATAAAGTATAGCAAGATAGATAATCGACACATCAGAGTTAGGCAGCTTCAATACTATCTTGTCTCCAAAAGGCAGAACTCATTAGTGTAACACCCAGATATTTATTATTTTGAAGCCGGCGAAGAAAGAGAAAGAAATAAAGTCCAAAGTGGAGGGACCAAACTCGCCAACAAAAGAAAGTCGGGCGGGCGGAGTATATAAGGGAGAGGGCAGCCCTTACCCTCTCCCCCATACACAAATTTTCAGATTTCATTGAGGGGAGAAGAGAGAAAGAGGAGAAAAAGAGAAAAAGGGGTGTTTCGGGTGTCCAAATTCGTCGAGTGGCAAGCCAAATCGAAGCCCTTGACGTTGTGCTCGTTTGTGTGAGTTCTAGGACCCCACTTTTACTTGTTTTCAACCGATTTTGGGGCTGGAAAGCATTGAAAACCCGTTTTTGTATGTGTGTGTGTTTGACCCATTTGGGTGTGATGTGTGTGATGTGTTTCGTGTATGTTTCCGGGCTTGTGTGTGCTTGTATGGTGTTATGGTATGCATTCCTAAGGTCCAAGAGAGTTAATTTAGGCTTAGAATGGGTTTGGATGAGCTTGGAGGCCGAAAATGGCAGATTGGGTTCGGGATGAACTCCATTCTGCATCAGCTAGGGCTAGGCGACCGAATGGAGGCCATACGGGGGAATGAGAGGCGATTGAGGGTCATTCACACGATTGGGATTCATTCGCACGATTGAGGGTTCAATCGCACGACTAGGGCTTCAGTCGCACGACTGAGAGTCCAGTCGCATGAGGAGTCATATGACTGAGGGTTCAGTCGCATAAGTGCTTAGTCGCATGAGTTCATTCGCATTAGATCAGTCGCATAGATGCTCATTCGTATTAGTCCCATCCGCATAAGGTCCATACGCACGACTGGATGTTCATTCGCATAGATGTTCATCCGCATGAGTCCAATCGCATGATGTTCAGTCGCATGAAGGCCATGCGACTGAAGGGTGTCCATACGTACGAATAGAGCTGTTGTGTGAAGTCACTGGATCGGTAAACATCCGAGCATGTTCTTGACGGAAGGATAAACAACAGCAAAAACCAAGAGACAATCAATCACACGAACTATAATATAATGGTTTCATTGATAAAACCTAACGATTACAAGCTCATTACAACATAAGAATCAAGACTCTTGGCAAGGGGAGATCGAGCATGATCTCCCCTCTCATCCGGCAGCCCTAGGCCCCGGGCAGACTCCCTCCCCAAACCCTTTTTCACTCTACACATTGAAACTGGTATATATAGGCTTCGGCCCATATTAGATGCGACTGGGCCCATTCGTGCGATTGGACCATGCGTATGGTTCAATCGTACGATTGACCCAATCGCATCTCTCAGTCGCACGACTGGCCCATTAGTAAGGCTCAGTCGCACGACTGAGTCTCATTCGCATATGCTCCTGCGAATGACCCAGTTTCATGTGTTTACAATTTATCAGGTGTATTACATTAAGTCTAGACTATTCGACAAGCGACGGACACACTATATATGACAATATATGCTCCAACAAATGTGAAGTCACTGGATCGGTAAACATCCGAGCATGTTCTTGACGGAAGGATAAACAACAGCAAACACCAAGAGACAATCAATCACACGAACTATAATATAATGGTTTCATTGATAAAACCTAACGATTACAAGCTCGTTACAACATAAGAATCAAGACTCTTGGCAAGGGGAGATCGAGCATGATCTCCCCTCTCATCCGGCAGCCCTAGGCCCCCGGGCAGACTCCCTCCCCAAACCCTTTTTCACTCTACACATTGAAACTGGTATATATAGGCTTCGGCCCATATTAGATGCGACTGGGCCCATTCGTGCGATTGGACCATGCGTATGGTTCAATCGTACGATTGACCCAATCGCATCTCTCAGTCGCACGACTGGCCCATTAGTAAGGCTCAGTCGCACGACTGAGTCTCATTCGCATATGCTCCTGCGAATGACCCAGTTTCATGTGTTTACAATTTATCAGGTGTATTACATTAAGTCTAGACTATTCGACAAGCGACGGACACACTATATATGACAATATATGCTCCAACAAATTCCCCCTTGGACGTTGCTTGCGAATAGTAGATAACACCTCTTACAATCTTCAGTCAATCTTTGCTCTAGTTGTCAATAGAATCAAACAAAAACCATATTAGCCAACGTTGCCGATCCGTCAGGTTGCTACAATATCCCTGAAAATGAATTTAGGCACAATAGCTTTCGTTTACTTTGCAGAACACCATCACAGCATCAAGATTCCCCATATGACTGATGTTTCCAGATAGTGACATGAACAGTTTTCCATTGCTTCAATCTTCACACAGGCTAACCTGAATAACATTAACACCTGCAGAAATTCCCCCTCACATTCAGCATATCCCAATATATAAACGTTGTGCTCTGCCATGGCGTCTTCATACGGTGTATTGGGCAAAAGGTTGAAGGTTCCAATCCACAGCTGACAATATCAACCAAATCAGCATGCATGTAGATTCTTCATCGGAAACCGGCTCACATCATCACTTTCTGATTGCGTCTTCAATTTCTCTATACATAGATTCCCCCTAAGAATGAGAATCCTCTCTGTGCGGATAAATATAACTTGATTGGCCCATAAGTAGTCAGATGCTCCTGACTACCCCACAAAATCAGCACTGACTGCTGACATCTTCTCTTCTCTCTTTCATGTTCCAAATACATTCACCTATTCTGGAGGTCCGACGAATAATGGGGTATACATCGAACTTGTTTGACACAAGAACCGCAGGGTGAATGTGCTTTGCTCATCTTCAAATCTGTACAAGAGGCAGTTCCAAACTATTTTTTTTTAGGTCTGGAACAAATGCGGATAAGTCAATGCGGATGGTCCATTCGTGCGATTGAACATACGACTGGTCCAGTCGCACGACTGAACATACGACTGGTCCAGTCGCACGACTGGTCCATTAGCATGGTCCAGTCGTACGAATGGTCCATTCGTGTGGCCCAGTCGTACGAATGGTCCATTCGTATGGCCCAGTCGCATGAACGGGTCTGCATGCAGATTTTCAGATCTGCAGCCGTCAGGGCTGCCCAAAACCCTAATCTGACGAATTCAACATGAACCGAAACAAAGTAGACATCATCAGATTCACAAGGGGGAATTGGATCCAGAAATCAAGAGCTCGGGTTGCTAGAATGATTGTTAGATCATTCCAGCAGTAACCGGCTCTGATACCAATTGTGAAGTCACTGGATCGGTAAACATCCGAGCATGTTCTTGACGGAAGGATAAACAACAGCACAAACCAAGAGACAATCAATCACACGAACTATAATATAATGGTTTCATTGATAAAACCTAACGATTACAAGCTCGTTACAACATAAGAATCAAGACTCTTGGCAAGGGGAGATCGAGCATGACCTCCCCTCTCATCCGGCAGCCCTAGGCCCCCGGGCAGACTCCCTCCCCAAACCCTTTTTCACTCTACACATTGAAACTGGTATATATAGGCTTCGGCCCATATTAGATGCGACTGGGCCCATTCGTGCGATTGGACCATGCGTATGGTTCAATCGTACGATTGACCCAATCGCATCTCTCAGTCGCACGACTGGCCCATTAGTAAGGCTCAGTCGCACGACTGAGTCTCATTCGCATATGCTCCTGCGAATGACCCAGTTTCATGTGTTTACAATTTATCAGGTGTATTACATTAAGTCTAGACTATTCGACAAGCGACGGACACACTATATATGACAAAAAATGCTCCAACATGTTGCACCCGAAGGAAAGTGTTGTTAGACTTCTGACTTTCGGGGGAAAGTGCAGATGTAAGTTTTGACATAAAGTTTCTCGTAAAAGCATGTAAGGTGACTGTTATGGCCTTAGAGAGCATGTAGGGCATGATGATGAGGATGATGTTGCATGTTTATGCATGTTATGTATGTATGATGTTGCCCTGTATGATGATGATGAATGTGTATGATATGTTCCTTAATATGATGTATGATTATCTTTCCTATGGCTTTACGTATTATGATGAATGAAATGAAGTATTATGTAACGTAAAGTGGAAAGAAATGACGCGTCTTGTATGCATCGGATAACGGGTCCTTCTTTGTGATTGACCATTAATGTAGAACTTCTACCGCTTACCCTTAATACTGTGGCATACGTTTAGCTGTTCATTTATTGACTTCGGCCCAGTGGCTATGACTGATCGGCTATCCTTAGTACTGTGGCATACGTTTAGCTGTTCATTTATTGACTTCGGCCCAGTGGCTAAGACTGATCAGTTATCCCTAATACCGTGGCATACGTTTAGCTGTTCATTTATTGACTTCGGCCCGGTAGCTGAGACAAATTGGGGTGTAGCATATGGTATTGGTATGAAAGATGTCCGATGCGCAAGTAAAGTTAAAAGGAACGAATGAATGAAGAAGATAATAATGATATTATCTATGCGTACGTATGATGTGTGATCATGTTAAAGTAACGAATGGTTTTATATGAAAGTTAAGTAAGTTTTGTAATAAAACTAGAACTCACTCAGCAACGCTGACTTTTTATATGTTTTCCAGTTGGCAGGTAATGGTTGTTGAGGATGGCACGAGGTGGCTACTCAGCTCTTTTGGGATGGCATCCATTTATAAAGCTTTTGTGTTATAATGCAAACATGTATTTTATAATCGGATAATGTTGTATTATTGGGCAAAAGTGTTTATAATGAAATGAGATGTCGTTTTTAAATGTTTCCGCTGCAATGTTTTTATGAGACAAGTGTAACTATATGTTTTACGTGCAATGAATGACCAACTGTAAGCGACCCAGGAACGGGGCCTTACAATCACCCATCGGTACAGATAGTCTTGTCTTGTTTAACAGTTGATCAAGAGCTCATGGAATTCAATGCTGAGTTGATCAGCAACACCTAAGGTAAGTGCTAATCGGCAGTGATTCCGCATTTGCTGATTAGCAGTCATTCGACATATGTTGATCGGTAGTTGAATCAGCACGTAGCAAAATTCGGCAATTCACAGCTAGTGCTGAATCTAGAGTTTTCGGTAACTTCATACTCTTCATAGATTGAAAAGCCCTAAACCGGGAAACCTCTCAGTTGGTCTCAAACATAAGCAAATAATTCATAACCCAAATTCTTAGAAACATTCGCAGCAGAAATCTAAAGGAAACATGAAATCCAATGTATAGAAGTCAAAATATATCCTTCAAAGTTATCTAAGCAATCATTAAAACAAATGGGAAATGCCAAATGATAAGCTGGGTAGCCTCCTACTTCATGCCAAGTCGTCAAAATTCATTTTCAATGTATACCTGCATCAATCTAACATGCAAACTAAAAATCAGCAAAGCTGAGTGAGCTCTAGGTTTGAGAAAACGTTTAGTAACATACAAGCATATAATTATATAGAATATTCATAACCATACCTCAAGAAGTCATTTATCACTTAACATAAACATGTATCATCTTATACATCATCATCATATAAGCATAATATACATTTTAAATATACAACATCATATTGTCATCCTTTACTTCCAATTATACGGTATAATCCTTTGTCTTTGCTAGACCTCTACCACACGCGTGAACTATAGCATCTTAGTGCTAGACCTCCATCATGCGGGTAAACTATAGCCTGTTAATGTGCTAGACCTTTACCACACGGATTAGCTATAGCAATGAATGCTAGACCCCGATCACATGGGCAGACTATAGCGATAATGTGCTAGACCTATACCATAGTAGACTATAACACATGTCATAAAATCATTAAACTACAATAACTAGTTACTACAAAACACGATCAAAATCTTATTCATATATACGATCGAACAAATGTACTTATAAGTTCATTTAAATAATTTAAGATCATATTCATAACCATTTAATAAAAACATAATAATACTAATAGTTTGCATGCTACCCCAAAGATATTTAAAAAACATATAGTAGAGAGGGACTAGAACTCACTGTAAAGTCAATAAACGCATGTCAAACGGAAAGTCCTTACTCGGCACAATCCAAGTACACGTCTAGTTACATATCAAAATTCATTAAAGATGATTCAATACGTTACTTAACCATTCGCTTCTCGATTGGTCTAGGGTTGGCTTGGTTCGGTCTCACGATTCACTCTGGAATAAGTACTCATGTATTTTATACTCTTAATAAGTGATCACATAAAACCACAATACACCCCATGCAAACTCCACACACATATATACTTTATACTATATGAATAACACAAAACCAAGCACACACACATGCATATATATATATATAAATACATATATATATATACATATATATGTACATATATATATATATATACATATGTATATACATATATATAATATATATATATATATACACATATATATACACACACATATATATATATATATATATATATATATATATATATATATATATATATATATATATATATATATATATATATATATATATATATATACATATACATACTTTGATACCCACATCTTTCCCATTTAAATGCATACATACTACACTTGAATTCATAAAAATATACATTTAATGTCATCTCATGGAACCTTCTGTGTGCATGGAAAGTTTGACTTTTAATGCACCTTTCTTTTTCATTACTTTCGATTAAATTAACTCCTACACAAAATCTTACTATCGTCCCACATGCAAACATACTTTTGATATCATAATATGCATTAAATTTGATGAATTGCATACACACATATCATCGTACTTTTGATGAAGACTTAAGAATATATTTATCTTTATAACCACTAAAACACACACCATTTCCACACAACCCAGAAACGGACACTTACACAACCCGTGCACACACACACACATCACCATCGCATACCCACCATCGGGCATACACACACCCCATCGGATACACACAACAATTGTAAGCTGTTGTGTTTCTTTCCCTTCCAACAACTCCCTCATAGAACCCGAATCGATTACATCCGAGCCCTACACATCACAACCCTAACCAAGAACCGGTTACACAACAACATATTTATTCACGTTTAAGTTCTTGAGGGCGAACTTACCCAGCGAAAGACTGCGAGAGAACAATGACTCCAAGATCTACCTTGGTATTGCAACGATCTGATTAAAACCCTATATTAAACGAGAGTTAGACAAACTTAATTGATTGCCTTGCTTTTGATCTTGTGAATTGAGAGACGAAGAAGAAAACGGAACGACCAAGTGTTGTAATGGTTCGTGGAATGGAAACATAGGGTTTTAATAAATGTTAACTACCCATAATGGTCCCTGAAGTTCTCTTTCATATATAATTAACTCCTAAAGTTAACACATTCTCGCTCCTTGCACTTTATATAAAACCGACCTTCTATTCTACTTGTACAAACTTTACAATAGTTGTGATTTTTTTTGGGATGTTACATAGATCTAAAGTATACAATAGGTAAGACCTAGATAATCCAGGATTACAATAGGTAACACCTAGATAATACATGATACAATAGGTAACACCTTAATAATCCAGAAGACGCCACTTCCAAAACTCAAACCCCCAAACTTTGATTGAGATGAGAACTCAACACTAACTTGTATTTATTTCTCATTACACCTGGCATTCTACATCAGAGTAACTCAATTGAGCAAATAAACATCCTCATCCATAGAATGATTTTCCCAACAGTAGTGTCTACTGATGTGCTCCAAATTATACATAAAAATCTTATCAAAAGCACATCAATTATTCCTTAATATCTTCCTTAAAATGATGAAAATGTACTAAAAAGTGTTAAATTGTGTTTTTGGTGTTTAAAAGGGCAAGATGGACAAAAGGAGTATATTTAACAAGAAATTGAAGTGATCCGAGCTTTGGACTCCAAGCATGGGGCCGTGCGTCATTAAGCACGCCCCCATGCCTTGCCAGAAACACACCCCCGTGCTAAATTAACACACCCCCGTGCTTGGACATCTGACAAGGACAAAAGTACTGTCCCCTAAAAGTAGACACGGGGCCGTGCCCCACTTCCAACACGGGGTCGTGCCCCTTTTAGCACGGGGCCGTGCCCGACACAACCTGCATGTACGAGCCGACCAACTTTCGTAAGCATTGTACTAGCACGGGGCCGTGCTTAAACACTCCGGAAATCCTATAAATAGAAGCCTAAGCTCACCATTTTTGGCAAGCTTTGGTGGGAGAGTTACTCTGCTGAATTCTCTCGGGAATCAAGACTTCAAGATCATTCGGAGGCTCGGGAGGTGCATACAACACTTGGAAGAAGCTTGGGATCACCTAAACGTCATCCATTGTGGATTATCGGTTTGATTGTTCCATTTCACCGATGATCACTTATCTATCTTCTTTGTTATCCGTTGTTATGTTAAAGCTCATCATGAGCTAAACTCTATTTATCATCCTAATCGGATGAAACTTATGTAATTTGTGATGAACTAATGGTGTGATAAATATTGTGTTAATGTTATGGTGGTCTTGGGAAAACTTTTGATGGGTAGCATCTACATTTGAACGGGAAGTTATAACTTTATGGTTTGTGATTATGATTGTCATATAAGGTTGAAAACCGTATGATTAACTTTCATTCGCAAAACCGGTCTTCATAATAAATCCATGGCTAATGAACTAGAAATGGTTATTAGAAATCATATCACTTTAACTTTCTGATCATTTGCGGGTTCCCTTTTATTAGTTCGGAAACTTCAGTAATTGTTACGGTTTTCTAAAGTTAATGGTATGTTAGGAAGGAACCTGATCAACTCTCTTTTTAACATTAAATTATGTTTTCAGAAATCGTATGTCAAATAGGACACAAAAGATTCACCTACATTACTAGGGCTTTGATTTGAGCAGTAAACTCAGCCTGACAGGATCAAGTCACTACGGCAGCAGGATAGACGAGAAATCGCACCGGCTCATCTTTATAAACATTAACATAATTACATCACATCACCAATTCATCACAATTACATAAGTGGAGTCTAATTAGGATGATAACTTTTGTTCCCTGATTTTAAATCCAAACGCTTCAATTCTTAGATTACTTTCTTTTTATTATTGTTTACTTTTAAACCCAAAAAATCTTTCCAATACAAAATATCACTTTCTTTAACAAAAACCAAATCTGATAGTCAAACATCAAGTTTGTTGAGTAGGCTAGGTGTGTCCACGGATTGATACTCGGTTCTTACCAACACTATATTACCACACGACAGGTACACTGCCTTTTGTGTGTGTGGTTTAGTATTAGTAACAACCAATTAAAACTGAATCTGTGCAATAAATCTTTATCAAATATATATACTATCTGCACCCAATCATCTACCTAGCAACATTATAAAAGTAAACATCCATCACCATAGGAACAACCAAAATAGATAATGGTCTAGCTGTCGTTCTTAACTATCATCGACATAAGTTCATTAGGCAGTTCAAGTCTGTATGCAACCTCTCCAACATGAGACACTATTCAAAATGGTCCAATAAATCTTGGACTTAGCTTCCCACGCTTTCGGAATATGATGATACCCTTCCACGGGGAAACTTTAAACATAACTAGATCACTAACAACAAATTCTACTGGCCTGCACCTTTTATCAACGTATGACTTTTGTCTTTCTTTCGCGACATTCATGAAAGCTTTGATCTTTTCAAACTTTTCTGTTGTGGCTTCAACCACTTCTGTACTTCCTAATTCCCTTAGTCCAATATCCCCCAGCATATTGGTGTCCTACACGTCCTTCCATATAACATTTCATAAGAAGGCATACCGATGCTTGCATGGTAACTGTTGTTGTATGAGAACTCCACCAAGGGTAAGTGGTCATCCCAATTGCCTCCAAAGTCAATTATGTATGTCTGTAACATATCTTCCAAGTTCTGAATGGTTCTATTAGATATTGACTATCTGTTTGAGGATGGTACGTCGTGCTTATATGTAATCGAGTCCCCATCTCTTCATGAAACTTCTTCAAGAACTAAGTGAAATGTGTGTCCCTATCAGGCACAATGGATACCACTACCCCATGTCAGGACATAATCTCCTTAATAAACAACCCAACTAGTTTCTTTGAGGTGCAAGTCTCCGGCATGGGTAGAAAATGAGCACTTTTTGTCAATCGATCCACGATTTCCCATATGGTGTAATAACCTTTAGCTATTTCTAGTAGCTTAGTTATGAAGTCCATGGTAACATGTTCCCACATCTATTCTGGAATCTCTAATGGTTGCGTCCTACCATATGGATTCTAGTAGTTTGTTTTAACTTTCAAGCACGTCAAGCACTTGCTCACGTATCGAGTCACCTCCTATTTCATACCAGGCCACCAATAATCTTTCTTTAAATCCTGATACATTTTTATGGCGCCAGTATGAATAGAGTATCTTGATTTGTGAGCATCAACTAAAATCCTATCTCTAAGGTCACATCCACATACGTCTTGACCTGGCTTTAACCCCATGCGTGTTTTCCAGCAGACTCTAAACTTGACCCAACATTCTTTCTTTTTTGATTTGATTCAGCTTCAATGCTTCTAGTTGTGATTTCCTTATCTGTTCCATAACATCTGAAGTTACTATCAATTGATATGACTTAACTCGTATCGTTTTCTGTCTTTTTTTACGACTCAGCGCGTCGGCCACCACAACATTAGCCTTTCTGGGATGGTACATTATGTCGCAGTCTTTGATCAATTCTAACCACCGTCTTTGTCTCATGTTTAACTCTTTTTTTTTGAAAAAATAATTCAAACTCTTATGATCTGTATGAATTGTGAACTTGACCCCATATAAATAATGTCTCCAAATCTTCAATGCGAACACCACAGCTGCCAATTCCAAATCATGGATAGGGTAATTAGCTTCGTGAGGCATAAGTTGTCGCGAGGCATAAGCTATCACCTTACCACATTGCATAAGGACACACCCTAGCCCTTGAAAAGATGCGTCTGAATATACAACCAAATCATCGATACCCTCAGCTAATGCCAAACCAGTGCTTGCGTTAGCTTATGTGTCAATGTCGAAACGCCTTTTCCTGAGCAGTTACCCATTCAAACTTTGCATCCTTCTTTGTCAGCTTTGTCAAGGTAGAAACTATTTTTGAGAAGTCTTAAATGAACCTCCGATAATAACCTGCTATCCCTAAGAAACTCCGAATTTCGGAGGGCGACGAAGGCGCATCCCATTTTACCACTGCTTCCACTTTTGCCGAGTCATACATAATACCACTTGGGTTGATCATGTGACCCAAGAATTGAACTTCTCTTAGCCATAATGCACATTTAGAAACTTTGCATACAACCTCTCTTTCCTTAATGTTTCTAGAACTTCCCTAAGATGGCTTGCATGATCTTCTTTGCTTTTAGAGTATATCAGGATGTCGTCAATAAACATGATAACCGCTCAATCAAGCATAGGTCGAAAAACTCGGTTCACTAAATCCATCCGTAGGAGCGTTTGTTAATCCAAACGAAATCACTAGAAACTCATAGTGACCATAACGTGTTTGAAACACTTTTTTTGGGACGTCCTACTCCCTCACCTTCAATTGGTGGTATCCCAACCTAAGATCAATTCAAGAAAACTAACTAGCTCCTTGAACCTGGTCAAATAAGTAATCAATCCTGGGTAGCAGATATTTATTCTTCACAGTTAGCTTGTTCAATTCTTGATAGTCAATGCACATTCACATACTACCATCTTTCTTTTTCACAACGAGGACCAGAGCACCCTAAGACGAGATACTTGGTTGAATGAACCTTTATCTAACAAGTCTTGTAATTGAGTCCAAATTTATTTCATTTCGGATGAAGCCAAACGATATGGTGCCTTAGCCACCAGTTGAGCTTCTGGCATCAAATCAATGTCACGATCTAGTGGTACGTAAGTCAAATCGTCGGGGAATACGCCCGGGAATTCACACACCGCTGGAACATCCTTTATTTCTACACATTCCGCCTTGGAATCAATGACATAGGCTAAGAAGGCCTCACATCCCTGTTGCATATGTCTTTTCGCTTTCATCATAAAAATAATCCTCGGCATTAAGCTGTTGTTGTCGCCATGAACCGTGTCCTGACTGTCATTAGGAGCTTTGAGATGAATGAGTTTCCTCCCACATACAATGTTGGCCTCATATGTAGATAACTAGTCCATTCCAAGTACAACGTCAACACTACCCAAGGTCATGAGAAACAGTCTGACCGGAAATTTATGGCCTGATAGTTCTATATGGCAGTCATTAACAACCCAAGTTATGTAAACAGATTTTCCTATGGCAACCTCAACCTCAAAGGCATCATCAGTCAGTTCAGGATTCTTATTTAACGATGATCAAAAAGAGACAACCATGAAACTCTTGCTAGCAACTGAGTCAAATAGCACAGAAGCACGAGTATCTTTGACCAAGAATGTTCCTAACATGCATATAAAATAAACATTGTATGCATATAAACATGAGCATTTTCAATAAGGAGAATTAAGTTAGGTTTTAGGAATATTAAGGTCATGTAAGAATTGAACGAATACTATGGATCATAGGTGTACCTAACACGATATCGGGGATCTCTTTAGCTTCCTTCTGAGTAATACGAAATGCCCTAGATTTGGTTTTGGACTTGTCATCCACCTTCTTTTCCTCTGCTTTGACTTTTCCTGAACCTTCAAGTTTATTCTTTTTGCAGTCTTTGCTATAATGTCCTGCAAGACTGTTGAAGGGTTGGTCAATACATTTAGTCTCACAATGAGGATAGTAGTTAGAACACTTAACAGATCAAATAGGGAACCGGGACTTTGTTTGTGATGCTAAGAACACATAAGTAAACTAGAGATAGAAACTTAAGAACTACAAGATAATTTGGTTTTCAAGATTGTAGTATATTGCTTCTCAAGTTCTATTACAAGTGTTTACAAAGCATACGAAATAAGTTACAAGAACTTGAGATACTTTATACTACATCCTACAGCCGGCTATACTTTGAAGGCCAGCTGGAAACATTGATCTAGACAACAAAATCAATGTAGAGTCAAAAGGCAGATTGCCTTTTGACATTTGACTATGACATGCCATAGCTCACATCCTAATATATTACAAAAAGGATAAAAAAAGTAGAAAGCTACAGACACAAGACCTTAATGTATAGTTACCAAAAGCATGGACCTTTTCACCTACTTGTATAAGTTGATGAGTCTTTAGAGTTGCAGCGGAAAGTGGTCCAGCTTTATAGAAAAGTACATTAGATAAAGCATGTATTAAAAATCTTCGGAAGAAATCTGTCTTTATTTCAATGGCTTCGGAAGACTTTGTCTTTGAAGCTTTGAAAGACTTCACTTTTGGCTTTGGAAGATATTGGTCTTGGCTTCGGAAGATTTCATACTTAGAATATTTTCTAGTATAGAGTATGAAACTTCCGAAGCAACTTCTACTTTGCACTAAGTGCATGCATGCAGGAGAGACTTGGGTTGTTTTGGGTGCATCAGCCTTTTATTAAACCTTACAAACTCCCCCTAGGCTGATGCTACCAAAACAATGATGAATTTAGATATTGACAGTCCTCATCATGATGATGACCATTCCCTTCTTCATCAGATGGTCAGGATCACTCATACTTTCAAAGTATCTTCTCATTTCAAAGAGATCATGCAGAGGTAGGTTAAACATGTCTTGCCAAGTGTAGACATCTTGACCACCTTGATCTTTGTTGACATACCATCTTTCTGGATTAGTTGTGAAGGTCCAGGACAAGATGGGTCTTCTTGATGCAAGAGAAGCTACTTGTGTTGGAGTTGGTTGAGCTGCCTATTGTTGCACTTCCTCAGGATGCTCTGAATCATCCTGAAGTCTGGAGGTGAATGACTTTGACTTCTTCTTCTTCTTCTTTGAAACAGGTTTAGTACCCATCCTTTTCCTCCTCTTTGGGAACTTTAACTGAGAACACTGGCCTTCAACACTAGGGTGTTTTGTCTTGTCTTTCTCAGTTGGGTCCTCCTCTCTCACAGTTTCAGAAGGATAGGGAGTCGGACCCTGCTATGGATCAGAAGATGAAGGCTGCTGAGGTTCAGCATGAGGTCCAGGTTGTGTTGCCTCAAATTGTTCATCCTTAACCTTAACTTCAAGAGGAGCTTGACTTGATGGGAAGTGTAAGTCAACAAGCTCTCCTCTCTTAATCTTCTGTTTGATCACCCTGATGTGCTCATCCATTATGGATAGAGACATTGGACCAAGCCTCCTTCTGGAGAATCCATACAGCTTCAAGAAGCTCATCATCCTCTCCCTATCTGCAGACTTCATCTGACTCTTTTGGATGATAGCTCTTGACTTTGCAGCTTCTTCCCTCATTTTTCTCTTTGTAGCCTTTTGTTCTTTGAGAACTTGAAGTTCATGTTGCTTGAGATACTCAAACTCAATGTACTCAAAGGACAAGGGAAGAAGTGCAGCTTCCTGGTATAGTCCTGTGGCACTCAGGTAGTTGATCATGTTTTCTCAACCCAACTTCTTTATCTACCTGAGGTTATGGAGTTGCCTTAGCCTCTTGCACAGGGTTTTCTTGAACTGGGGAGAGAGAGTAGGAGCATGTTTGTATAGCCTTTTCTGCCTTCTTTTTTCCTTAATCTCAAGGAGCAACTCTGCATCCTCTGCCTCCTTCCTTTCCCTAGACATTTCCATGTCTACCAGTTCATTCAATTCATCTAAGGGGAGAGAGATGATCTCATCTATATCATAGTTCCTGGTCAGCAGGTAGTTAATCTTTTAACTTATCATTCTAAGTGTTTGGTCTGTGAGTAGCCCTGATTGCAGCTTCCATGAAGCCTGAAGACCTAGTGGAACTTTCTCCCCTTAGCTTCCTCTTCCTCTCTCTCTCGTCCTCCTCAATCTCTTAAGGAGTCATTATCCTCTTTCCTTTGTCACCCATAGACGTTTGTGACTTTGGGTGGAGAGAGCTTTGGCCTTCATTGCTTGGAGTAGCATCCAGGCTCTGGCTAGAGAGAGGCTGTGATACAGCTTCCCCAGCAGGTGTTTCACTAAGGGATTGGAATGCTGAAGTTGCTTGTTCTGTGACAGTGCTCACAGGCTCTATCACTGGGCCTTCAGTCAAGGTTTTCCCTTTGAAGCTAGTCTTAGGGTCCACCTCAACATCCAGTTGACCAATGACATTACCTGATTGCATTTGTCCTCTTCTTTGGCTGAACTCTTCAACAATACTGTCTTGAATTCTTTGAGCCATCCTGTCAGCTTGCTTCGATTGGCTTGGATTGGCAGGTGACATGCTGACCAGATCAAGACCTTCATAGTAGTTCAAGGTCTGAAAGTTAAAGACCTCTTGCTGCCCTTGAACTCTTTGAAGTATGAGGGCTCTTCTATCAGCATCATACCTCCACCCTAAAATGTAGTTTGATGATCCTTGGGGTGGGGTTGACATAGCCCTTGGAATTCCCTCCTCAAATAGACTCTGAATGAATGAGTCCACATCAATGTGGACTTGAGGAAGTTGCTAAGTATCGACAAGTGCAAGTGAAGATGGTGAGTCCTCAATGTCCATACTCCGTGAAGAACTCCCATGTTCTGTGATTGTTATGACTTTCTCCCCCTTTTTGGTAGCATCACCCTATTTCATAAGTGAGCTAGGAGTTAGGTCAATCACATCCATAGGTTCTTGTGTTCCAGGATGAGCTCTTCTTAAAGGTCTCCCAGCTAGTTGTTCTTTGAGATAAGTTATCTCAAGTTATTGATCATTGACCCTGTTTTGTAAGGTAGTCACTTGAGATTCCAAATGACTAACCTTAGAGACTAAACAGGAGCATGTTTTGACAATTTCTGCACCTTTAGTCTTATGTTCCCCTCCTCTTCATTAGAAGAATCATGGGGGGATGAGAGAATTGGACTAGAGTCTTCTCTCTCACCACCAACATGGTGTTCTTGGCTGCTGGATTTCCCTTGCTCACTAACAACTTCAAGTGAAGTGTCAATGGGCCGAGTTGCCATGGTTGTGGTCCTAATGATGTAATCACTTGCAGAAGTGAGAGCCTCTTCCATATGGATCTCCTGAATAGGTTCAGGTAGATCCACCTCAGTGATGGGTGAATGATGTGGGCTAGACAAGGGAGAAGCAGTACTCATCTCTCTTTGAGTAGGGGAGGAATAAAGAGACTCATGGTACTCATTAAATCCCATGTCTTCATCATCATATAATTCTAGATTGGGAATTGGTTGGTTTTGATCAAGAGGCTGGGGATGCTAACTTTCACCTAAAGATTGTTCACTAGAGTGTTGAGACTCTGAGTGAAGGCTTAAGGCTGATGGGCTAATGAGCTCATCAGGCTGAGCATGAGGAACCTCAGCACTGATTCTTGATGAAATGGGAGTGTTTTACTCCTCAGGAGAAGTGGGAGCTCCAGTGTTCACTTCTTCTTGTGTGGGTTGTGATATGGGGGCCTGCATAAGCTCAATAGCTTGAGTAGGGGTTCGTTTGGATTTTCTATGGTAGGTGAGGAGTATTTTTGGCTGTGTAGGTGGTTGAGAAGTAAGGTGTGGGTTCAACATAGCTTGTGCTGCTAGGTTGTCACCTTGAGCAATGAGCTCTAACATTATTGGGACAAGGGCTGTTTCTACCCCAGAGAAGCCAACAATTGGCTTCTGCATGGTCTTAAAGATGTCGGGCTTCATCAGTCTCAATTTAAGAATATTACCCGTTCCCCTCAACTATAAGCCCTAAAACACAGTTGAGAATGTGTTGAACATATCTAAGGAACATATAATACTCTAAGGAGTCTAAGTTATTAAGCAAATTTGTATACACAAACTGTGAGTACCTGAACTTGACCCCATGGACCATTCCATGTACTATGAAAGAGAGATATTTAGGAATTTGGTCCCATCCTCCATGCTTGTTGGATAAGCTGTGGATGACCACATGAAGTAGGTACTTCCACTGGGATGAGACCTTCCTTTTCCTGAAGGTCTTTACAGAGAAATCTCCCTCATAGCTCATCTGCTCAAAGGAATGTTTTACAGCTTCCTTTGGGTAAGACAAGTCACCTTCTACATCATCCAGCTGAAGATGTGTGTTGATGGTGGCAGGAGTGATGAAGATTGTCCTCCCCTGCACTGTGGTAGACAGTGCCTTCTCCCCATCCATAATGACCTCTTGACAGGTCTTCCAGAATTCTAACAGCTGATCCTCATAGAGAGGAGGATCAATGGTAAGAGATGTGAAGTAATTTGATAGAGCAAGAAATTGGCAAACCTCTGAGAAACTAGGATCTTTCTCAGAGTCCAACAGGGCAACCTGATTGTACTACCTGTGGAGTTGCATGGAGAAATCAGAGTTGTTTATGCGGTTAAGGTTGGCCATTTGAGAAAACTTAAAGGTTAATAAAGATAAGAATAAAGTCGGTTGTGGGTGAATTTAGGTTTTGGAGAGTTCAGATGCAAAGGATAGTGAAAGAGGGGGGAATCGTTGGGTATAATTATATAATTTGGATTCGAGACAAAGTTAATAAAAGATGATAAACTTTGTAATCCGGATGTCGGTCCCACCTTTGAAAAAGTGCCCAAACAGGTAGTTTCTTGGAAGTCAAAAATCTTCTGAAGGTATTTTGTCTTTGGAAGTTTTGAAAAAAGCTTCCGAAGCTAAAATGGCTTCGAAAGAAATTTCAAAGATTTTAGAAGATTTTGCTTCGGAAGATATTTTGACTTGGAGATTTTTTTCTTAAAGCTTCCGAGACTTAAATTTGCTTTCAGAAGAGAATTGTTCTTCAAAAACATATAAGTACTTTAAGAAGAATTTTAAGCTTCGGAAGATATTTTGGAAATTTCTTCCGAAGGTAAAATTACTTAAGTAGTTATTTGTTTTGAAGAGATAATTTTCATCTGAAGGTAAATACATATCTTACGAAGAATAGAATGATCAAAATTTTCAAAAAATCTAAGAAATATCTTTTAAAAGACTTTTCTTCCAGAGTAAACAAAGGCTTATGAAGGTGATAAAATAAACAACTTAGGACACACAGGTTTTAGAAATAATATGAGTTAGTTTTAAGAAACGCTACTCAAAGTTAATCATCCCAATAGCCGATACAAGATATTTAAATCTCTGTTTGTAACACCCGGAAATTTTCTTTGAAGCCGACGAAAGAAGAAAAGGAAATAAAGTCCAAAATCGAGGGACCAAACTCGCCAACGAGAGAAACTTTGATGAATGGGAGTTTAAAAGGGGGAAGACACCCCATTCTTGCCATTTTCAGCCAAAGAAAGGAAGAAGAGAAGGAGAAAAGAGGAGAAAAGCTTGGTTCGGGGGGATTTGAGCGTGGAAATCGTTGTGAGTGTAGAGGGTCAAATCGAAGCTCTACTCGACGGGATCGTTTGTGTGAGTTCTAGGACTCTCTTTTACATGTTTTTGAATGATTTTAGGGCTGGAAGACATCTGAAAACCCTTTTTCGAGTTTTGGGTGTAAACCCATTTTATGCATGTGTGTATGTGATTGATGCGTTTAGGGTTGGATTTCGGGCTTGTGTATGCTTGAATGATGTTATGGTAGGTGTTTCTAAGGTTTAGGATGGTTGATTTGGGCTAAAATCGAGTTCGGAAGGGCTTGGAGGCCGAAAGGGGCAGTTTGCGTTTGGCTGAAACTGCATTCTGCATCAGCTAAGGCTATGCGACCGACTGGAGTGCGATTGGAGACCATACGGCCGATTGGCGTGCGACTGAGGTCCATGCGCACGATTGCCATGCGATTGAGGTCCATACGCATGATGGTCATGCGACTGAAGTTTATGTGCCTGTAAGGCATGCGATAGAAGGATTGTACGACTTAGGTTCATTCGCACGAAGGTTATGCGACTGAGGTCCATGCGCCTGGAGGCCATGCGACTGAGGTTGATTCTCACAAAGAGTATGCGATTAAAGCCCATACGCCTAAAGTCATTTGACCGAAGGCCATACGCATGACAACTATGCAACTGAGAGTCCATTCGCGTAGATGTCCATTCGCATAGGGTCCATTCGCGTAGGGTCCATTCGCATAGGGTCCATTCTCCTGATGTCCATTCGCCTAAGTGTTCAGTTGCCCAGAAGGCCATGCGACTGGAGGGTGTCGATACGCCCAAGTAGGGTTCATACGCTCGAAAGAAAGAACAACAGTTTATCTTATGACTTTTGACGGAAAGTGCAGTTGAGGGTTTTGACTAGGGAGGTTCCCGGAAGTTCATGTAAGTCGACTTTGAGGTCATACACGTTATGTCGGGCATGTGTGTGATGTTAATGATGTGATGTATGATTGATGCGTGTGTATGATTGATGCGTATGTTTGATGATGCCCTGTGTGGTGATGTGTGTATGTTTATGTTATATTCCGGTTATGTATATGTATCTTTTCGTGGCTTTGTGTCGAACGTTAATGAAAGTATTATGTAACGTAAAGTCGAAGATAATGAAAAGAGGAATATGATGAATGAATCCATCATTAATGAACGAATGAAAACGTGAAAGGCTTGCAAGTGAAGTGTACCGAAGTGCACGACTCTAAATGCCTTATGCTCAACCGCGTGTGGTTCAGCTAATCCTTAAGTGTGCACCCAGGGGTTCCAGTCTTTGTGACTGACCATCGGTGTGGTACATGGTGTATAGTTGTTACCCGTGCTATGCATAATGTTGGAAGTGTGGTATGTATCGGTTACCCGAGTTAGGCATATCATTGGGGGTGTAGTATGACATAGTTACCCATATTGTTTGGGGTGTAGTAGGTAATAGTTACCCTTATCATTGGGGGTTTAGAATGTGATAATTACCCATAATGTTGGGGGTGTAGTACCCATATCTTTGGGGGTGTAGAATGTCATAGTACCCATATGTTGGGGGTGAAGAATATAGTTGGGATCTTTGTCGCTTACCCCGATGCTGGTGCCAGGGCTATGTGCCGTGTGGAAGCGTTTATGAACTTCGGCCCAGTAGTCATATAGTTTGGGGCATAGCTGTTGACGTGATCCAAAACGTGATGAAATAACAGATGTAATGATCCTAAACTTTACCTTAGGTACTGTGGCCAGAGGTGCTGTGCACCGTTAAAGAAGGTCTATGATAGGCTTAGGCCTAGTACTAGGAAACTGAAGGGTAAAGTTCATGGTTTTAATGGAAAGAAAAGATGTAATAATTAACGAATGAATGAAAGTAAGAAAGTAAGAATGTATGAACGAAACAAAAGTTAAAGTACGAATGTAACGATAAAGATAATAAACATTATCTATGTGTACGTATGATGTGTGACCACATCTATGTAAAGAATGGTTTTAACGAAAGAAAAGTATGTTTTATTATAAAACTAGAACTCACTCAGCAACGCTGATTTTTGATGTGTTTTCAGTTGGAAGTATGTTGCCGAGGATGTCACGGGGGCGGCTTTCAGTTATATTGGATGGCATCCAATATTTATCTGCTTTTGTAATGAAATGTAAAATGATATTGTGAAATGAACGGTTGTATTATTTTGTTTCTTGCAAAGTATTTTGATGAAATGAAAAAATTGTGGTTTTTATGTATTCTGAGCAAAAGTTTAGTGAAAGTGAATGTTGAAATGTAGTTTAGTTATATGTTTTACGTGCGATGAGGATCCAGCTTGTAAGCGTCCTGGGAACGGGGCCTTACAAGTTGGTATCTAGCCCAAGTTTTCAATGAAATGGGGTAAAATTTCAAAATAAAACTTAACTTAAAAACGAAAATGGGGACGGAAGGGGAATGGGGATGCCCACTCGAGTAGCTGCGTTGCTCAGTATTTTCGTAATGTTAACACGGTATTATGTGCGCAAGGTTATATGGTTGATGTATTTCTGGTAGATTTAGGATTACTGATGTCGTCAGGACAGGTAATGCTTGGGGATGAAGAGTAAAGTAAGTGGCTAATCACAACTGGCCACTGTAACTTAGGGATTACTATACTTGACAATAAATGAGCTGTTTCCTTGAATGGCGTGTTAGTCGTGTTTGAATCTTTTAAGTCTGATGCAACCCAAAACATCCAAAGTGTCTCAGCAACATGCACTAAGTACTGAAGTGAAGAATGCTTCGGAAGTTTTACACAATGCATTAGAAAATACTCTAAGTGTAAAATCTTCCGAAGCCAAGACCAATATCTTCCGAAGCCAAACATGAAGTCTTCCGAAGCTTCAGAGACAAAGTCTTCCGAAGCTTCAACCTATGAAGACAGATTTCTTCCGAAGACTTTTAGTACACATGCTTTATCTGATGTACTGTTCCATAAAGCACCTTTTCCGCTGCATCTCTGTAAAGTCACCAACTTACATGAGTTGGTGAAAAGGTTGCTTTTGGTCTGTACATTGAGGTCTTGAGTCTGTAACTTTCCACTTTATGTACTTTATCCTTTTTGTAATGTATAAGGATGTGAGCTATGGCATGTCATAGTCACAAGGTCAAAAGGCAGATATGCCTTTTGATCCTACAATTGATTTTGTTAGTGTCTAGTCAATTGTATCCAGCTGGCTTTCAAAGTATAGCCGGCTGTAGGTTGTAGTATAAGTATTTCAAGTTCTTGTATCTTTCTTTATGCTTTGTAACACTTGTAAAAGAACTTGAGAAAGCAATATACTGCCTCCTTGAAACCCATACTCTCTTGTTCTGTCTCTTGCTTTACTTGTGTTCTTTGTATCACTTTGGTTAACCCAGTTCACTGTTTGATTAAAGTTTAGTTAATCTCCTCATTGTGTTGTTGTGTTGTAATTGTGTTAAAGCCCTTAAACGGTCCTGCAATTGGTATCAGAGCTTTCCAGGCTCTTGATATAAGATCTAACCATCTTAAGATCCCTCACACACACAAAAACTAAACTTTCAAATGGCTTCCATCTCAAAGACTGATATGGAGACTGGAACCATGAACAAATCCCCACTGATCACTCTTGATGATTTTGACACCTGGTGCATGAGGATGGAAGGCTTCATCAGGTCTCTTGATTCAAGAATGTGGGAATCTGTTGAGAATGGACCTTTCATACCCAGCACCCCTCTGCTACTGGTGCTGGTATGATTCCTAAAGATGTGGCCAACTACTCAGATGAAGATAGAAAAAGAGTAGAGATTGATAGGAAGGCCATGACTGCTCTTCAGACTGCTCTCCCAAACTCTGTATACAGAGGTTTTAAGAAGTGCAAAACAGCCTAAACAGCTGTGGGATGCACTGAAGCTGATGTATGAAGGCTCCTCTGAAGCCAAGGAGAACAAGAAAGATCTTCTGAAGCAGCAGTTTGAAAACTTCACCTTCAAAGCAGGTGAAACCATGACCAACAATACTTCAGGTATGTTGAGATTGTGGATACCCTAGTGGATGGAGGAGTTCCTCTTGAGAACAGGGACATTGTAAGGAAGTTCATGTCCTCACTTCCTAGGCAATGGACACACTATTGTGTGGTGATCAAGAGGACTGAGAACCTTAAAACTCTTACTCTGACAGAGTTGTATGGGATTCTCAGTGGATACCAGATGGAGATGAACATGCAAGGTTCATCTGGCAACTCCAACAATCAAATGGGTTCAGCCCTTCATGTGGTTGAAAGGGACAGCATAGAACCCCAACATCATCTCATATGCTACCCTGACAACTCACAAAAGGGTCCTTTCATCACCTTCCCGGAGACACCAAGGGAGAACTTTACTCAAGGAAGCCCATTCCAAGAGACAAGTTCTTCTCAAGCCTTTGTGTCTACTAATGAAAGCTGTGGGAATTATCTCTTCACTCTTGAAGACCTGGACTGTATCCATCCAGATGACCTGGAATACATGGAGATAGTTCAGCAGATGGCTCTCCTCACTCACAGAGCCAAGAAGTTCTACAAGAGGAACAGGAAGAAGATTTCCAAGCAATGCTACCAGTGGAAAGTTTGGGCTGGATAAAAGCAAAGTTAAGTGTTACAACTGTAACCTTATGGGTCACTTTGCTAGGGAGTGTAAGGCACCTAAAGCAAATGGGGGCCAAACACAACCCAGACCAAACTACACTGACAAAGCCCCTCAGACTGAGAAGCCAAGCAACATGCTGCTGTTGCTGTTGAAGAGGGAGGCTTTGACTGGAGCTTTCAGGTGGAAGATGCTTCTCCAAACCAAGCACTGATGGCTGACCATGATGAAGCCAAGGTATTGGAACATCTCTGTACTCCTGAATGCATTGCTAAAGTAAATAGATACAGGTCCTACAACTTAGAGATGAGATCTGATCTTGAGTCATTAAACATATTAAAATCTGATTTTAGAAAGTCTGAAAATGATTACAAGTTAAAGATAGAGGACTTGGAGAAAACCATTTCAGTACTAAAACATGAACATACAGATTTTAGAACTCAGATCCAAGATCTCATAACTAAGTTGACTGAGTGCCAGGCTGAGCTTGTGATCAGCAAAGCCAAGGCAGAGAAGAGTGTTCTTGAAGAAGAGACCTTCAAGAACATGATATCCTCATCCCTGCACAACAAGTTTGTTATCAAAATAGACAGGGACTGGGATCAAATGAGATAGCTCCTCCACACACAATCTTGTCTGTAAGATCTCCTAGGTGTGGAACTTGTGAAGATGAGCTTCCTCTCATAGATCCTATAAGTGAGGATGATGAAGAAGTGATAGTGAAGAATTCCTCTGAGAAGAGTGAAGAAGAGGATTCTTCCAAGGGCCACTATCCTTCTGAGGAGAAGAAATCAACTGTGATGACCAAGTCCAAGAGAAAGAACTTGATCAGGAAGAGCAAAAGGAAAGCAAAGAAGGCTCAAGAAATCAAGGCTACTTTTGATGCTAAGCAGAAACAAGTTTTTATCTCTGCAGGTTTCAAAGTAGTAAGGACTGAAGACATCAACCAAGACTCCTCAGCTAAGAGTCCTGGTTCTTGTTCAAATCATCTCAGTGCAAAGAAGAAGACTGAGCTGCTGTGTACCACTGCTGCACAGCCTGGACCATCAAACTCCAAGAACAGTTCACAGCCCAAAAGAACTGTCTCAGCATCTACCAAGATGAAGGTGGAGAAGGGATGTGACCAAAGCCAGTCTTGCTCTCAAAAGGAGACTTCTTTGAAGAAGAAAATGTTATGTGTCATGTGTGAAAGTACTTCTCACATTGCTAAGGATTGCCCATACAATCCTAAAAGTACTGTCCACATGACCAATACAAAGACTTCAAAGAGTCTCAAGAAGTCTCAAGCTTCGGAAGGAAAGTCTGTTTCCTTCGGAAGCTCCAAATCAAAGAAGAAGGTAAATGGAAAATTACCTTCGGAAGCAAAGTTGGTCTCGGAAGAAAGGAGTTCTTCCGAAGCACTGAAGTCTGCTGCAGTGACTGTAGATCTTCCGAAGGTTCAGTCATCAAAACTTGTGAAGTCTCAAAAGCTTCTAAGGTTTTGAAGGTCAAGTCCAAGACTCCAAAGGTGGTGTGGAAGTCTAAGAAAGACCAAATGACTGAAGTTTCTCCATCAACAACAGCTGAAGATCCCCATAGTACAACCATAGGATCTATTACTGTTGCATTACCTTCTATTACACTTAGTGAGCCCAAGACAAGTAAGGCTTGGGTTCCAAATGTAACTAATCATTTTTTTGTGCAGGAACAGCTCAAGACAAACAGGAATGTCTGGATAATTGACAGTGGCTGTTCCAGGCACATGACAGGCAATAGGTCTCTACTCCATAATTTTGAGAGAATTGATGGAGGACCAGTTGCTTTTGGAGGAGATGAAGGTGGTTACATTTCTGGAAGGGGCAAGGTCACAAATGGTAAGCTCAGCATTGAGAAGGTAAACTTTGTTAAGGAGCTTGGGTACAATCTTCTGAGTGTATCCCAATTTTGTGATCAGAGTCATAACATGCTCTTTACTGAGCATGAGTGCATTGTTCTCAAGCCTGGTGTGGTCATTCCTCATGAGCATATCCTGCTCAGAGCCCCCAGGAAAGGGAACATGTACAAGATGGATTTGCAAGAAACATCTCCCTCTGGAGAAGTTTCATGCTTTCTATCTAAAGCAAATAGTGATGAGTCTTTCCTATGGCATAAAAGAATGTGCCATGTAAACTTTAAGAACATGAATAAATTAATTAAACATGATCTGGTAACTGGAATGCCAAAGAAAGAGTTTACAAGTGATGATCATTGTGTTGCATGCCTGAAAGGGAAGCAACACAAGGTATCTCACAAGCCTAAGGAAAAGAACTCCATCACTACTCCCCTACACTTGTTACATATGGATCTCTTTGGCCCCACCAGTGTAATGAGTTTAGGAAGGACCTCTTACTGTTTGGTGATCACAGATGATTTTACAAGATTCACTTGGGTTTCTTCCTTAGAACTAAGGATGAAACCCCTGAGATTCTGAAGAATTTCATCTTAAAAGTTGAGAATCAATGTGATCACAAGGTCAAAACCATAAGATGTGATCAAGGAACTGAATTCAAGAACCAAATCCTTGATACATTTTGTGATGAAAAAGGTATTACAAGACAATATAGTGCTCCCAGGACTCCTCAGCAAAACGGAGTTGCTGAGAGGAGAAACAGGACACTTATTGAAGCTGCAAGAACTATGTTGTCTGACTCTAAACTGCCTATCACCTTCTGGGCAGAGGCAGTTAATACTGCTTGCTATGTGCAAAACAGAGTTTTAGTAGTTAAGACACATGGTAAGACTCCTTATGAACTTTGGCACAAGAGGAAACCTTTCATTGGTTTTCTCAGGTCATTTGGATGTCCCTGCACCATCTTGAATACCAAAGATCAAATTGCCAAGTTTGCTGAGAAATCAGATGATGGACACTTCATTGGATACTCTTCCCAAGCTAAAGCTTATAGAGTATACAATCTCAGAACTAGAATTGTTGAGGAGTCAGCCAATGTGACTTTCAATGAGCACACACCCTGTGTGGCTGGTTCTGGTCCGGATTGGCTGTTTGATCTTGATTTAGTTACCAACTGTTTTAACAAATCTTGTGAGCATGTTTCAGGATCTGCAGAAAATCTAAATACAGGTGATCCTGATCCAAGATTTGAGCTAGGAAGACCCTCAACTCATACATCTTCAGCTCCAGTTGGAACTACTTCAGCAAATGAGGTTTCTATCAGCACAACAATGACAAATTCAGCTGATACATCTGGTATGCCTTCAAATTCCAGCTCAGAGGCTCTCAACCAGATAAAGACACCTCAATTGTAGAAGACAACAATGGTGATGGTGATAGTGATCAGGAATTTCTTGATGCTAATAACCACACCATAGATGACAACATCAATGATGTCACACACTCATTGGATCAAGTTAATCTTGATAAGTGTGATAATGTGGAGGGTGAATCTTCCAGACCAGATCTAAATTTCTCAAATTTGGATCTTTCTCAGCAACTTGCTGTGATCCCTCAGCTAAGGATCCACAAGTCTCACCCCACCACAAACATCATTGGAGATGTTGTCACAGGGGTAAGAACAAGAGGACAAACCCATGAAGCAAATGTTTGTCTTCACTCTTGTTTCTTATCTCAGATAGAGCCAAAGAAAGTTGATGAAGCTCTAAAGGATGGAAGTTGGGTTGAAGCTATGCAACAAGAGCTGCTTCAATTCAAAAGGCAGAAAGTTTGGAACCTTTGTCCTCTTCCTCATGGGAAGACTACCATTGGAACCAAATGGGTTTTTAGGAATAAGAAGGATGATAGAGGAATCATCATCAAGAACAAGGCAAGACTAGTTGTTCAAGGATACACACAAGAAGAAGGGATTGACTACACTGATGTCTTTGCTCCTGTAGCAAGACTAGAAGCTGTTAGGATATTCCTGGCATTTGCTGCATCCAAGAACTTCAAGGTCTATCAACTTGATGTAAAGTGTGCTTTCTTATATGGAGTGATTGATGAAGAGGTTTATGTCAAACAGCCACCTGGTTTTGTAGACCCTGATCATCCTGATTATGTCTGCAAGCTTGACAAAGCTCTTTATGGGCTGCATCAGGCACCCAGGAAGTGGTATGAGACACTATCTGAGTATCTTGTAAACATGGATACAGGAGAGGTACTATAGATGGAACTCTCTTCATCAAAGGACAGGGAAATGACTTATTGCTGGTTCAAGTATATGTAGATGACATCATCTTTGGTTCAACTAATCCAAAGCTCTGCAAAGACTTTGAGAAGCTGATGAAAGACAGATTTGAAATGAGTTCAATGGGAGAACTCAATTTCTTTCTGGGAATTCAAGTGAAGCAGGTTGAAGATGGCATCTTCATAAGTCAGTCAAAGTATGTTCAAGACATACTCAAGAGGTTCAACATGACTGATTGTAAGATTGCTAAGACACCCATAGCCAGAAACCACTCCCTTGGTCCTGATCTTGAGGGGGGGGAGTGTGTAGATGAACACTATACAGGGCTATGATTGGGTCTCTTATGTATCTTACAGCTAGCAGGCCTGATATCATGTTTGCTACATGTATTTGTGCAAGATATCAAGCCAACCCTAAGATGTCTCACTTAATCACTGTGAAAAGGATTTTAAGATACCTCAAAGGTGCTTCAACACTTGGTCTATGGTATCCAAAGAATCCTAATTTCAATCTGTATGCCTATACAGATAGTGATTATGGTGGTTGCAACATGACTGCAAAGTCTACATCTGGGGGATGTCAATTCCTTGGTGGAAGGGTTGTCTCATGGCAATGCAAGAAACAATCCTGTGTGTCTGCATCAACTGCTGAGGCTGAATACATTGCTGCTGCAAGCTGCTGTGCTCAAGTGCTTTGGATTCAAAATCAGATGCTGGACTATGGATTTAACTTCAAAGAGACTCCTATCCACATAGACAACAATAGTGCTATCTCTATCACTGAGAACCCTGTGCAGCACTCAAGGACCAAACACATCAACATCAGGTATCATTTAATAAGAGATAACTATGAAAAAGGATTAATTAAACTAGTCAAAGTTCATACAGATGAACAATATGCTGATCTGTTCACAAAAGCTTTTGATGAACAGAGATTTAAGTATCTGATATCAGCTATTGGGATGATTAACTTTGAGTAGACTTTTTCTTAAAACTAATTCTAATTATTTCTTCTTAAAATATGTGTGTCCTAAGTTGTCTAGTTCATCACTTTCATAAGCTCATGTTTTCTTTGGATGTAAAATTCTTTTTGAAGACTTTCCTTAGATTCTTGAAAATTTTCTGATACTTCGGAAGATAAAATTTTATCTTCGGAAGAAAAACATGTCTTCAAAATAAATAACTGTCTAAGAGATTTTACCTTCGGAAGAAGTCTAAATTCATCTTCCGAAGCTTAAAATTCTTATCTCAGACACTTATTCATTTTAAGGACTTTTTCCTTCCGAAGCAAAATTAACCTTCGGAAGCTTTGTTATTCCTATACAAAGCATCCAAGGGTTTATTTCTCTTCCGAAGCATAAATTTTCAAGACTCTCAGGAAAATCTTCCGAAGCCATTTTAGCTTCGGAAGCTTTTTCAATCAAAACTTCCGAAGACAAATACCTTCGGAAGCTTTTCGAATTCCAAGAAAACTACTTTTTGAGCAAAAGTAAACTACCTTTTCAGAGGTGGGACCGACTTCCGGATTTCAAAGTTTATCCTCTTTCATTAACTTTGGTTCAAATCCCTTTTCACATAAATACCCAACGGTTCCCCCTCTTTCCCACTATCTTCCTCAATTCTACTATTCCTCTAACCTAATTCTCTAAACCGCCTTTGCTTTCTACCTTTCTTCACCCTTAAGCTTCTGAAATGGCCAACCTTAACCGCAGAAACAACCCAGATTTCTCCATGCAACTTCACAGGCAACATAATCAAGTTGCTCTGTTAAGCTCTGAGAAAGATGCAAGTTTCTCAGAGATTTGCCAATTCTTGACTCTGTCAAACTATTCACCTCCCTGACCATTGATCCTACTCTATATGAGGATCACT
Organism: Flaveria ramosissima; assembly: GCA_025215565.1. Lineage (NCBI taxonomy): Eukaryota > Viridiplantae > Streptophyta > Magnoliopsida > Asterales > Asteraceae > Flaveria > Flaveria ramosissima. The sequence goes on from CM046031.1 coordinate 38,034,186, forward strand.
TGCTTGAATTCTGGAAGACCTGCCAAGAGGTCATTATGGATGGGGAGAAGGCACTGTCTGCCACAGTGCAAGGGAGGACAATCTTCATCACTCCGGCCATCATTAACCAACATTTGCAGCTGGATGATGAAGAAGGTGAGGTGTCCTTCCCAAAGGAAGCTGTTAATCATTCCTTTGAGCAGATGGGCTATGAGGGAGATTTCTCTGTAAAGACCTTCAGGAAAGGGAAGGTCTCATCCCAGTGGAAATACCTGCTCCATGTGGTTATCCACAGCTTATCAAACAAGCATGGTGGATGGGACCAGATTCCTGAGGATCTCTCCTTTATAGTTCATGGAATGGTTCAGGGGGTCAAGTTCAGGTATTCACAATTTGTTTATACTAATTTACTTGCAAACTTAGACTCCTTAGAGTATTACATGTTTCCTAGATATGTTCAACTCAATGTGAACTGGGCTCACAGTTGGGGGTAATAAAAAACAGATGAAGCCCGGCATCTTTAAAATAATGAAGAAGCCAACTGTAGGCTTCTCAGGGGTAGAAACAGCCCTAGTCCCAAAATGTTAGAGCTCATTGCTCAAGGTGACAACCTAGCAACACAAGCTAGTGTTGAACCCACACCTCTTTTATCCTTACCTTAAAAAGACCAGAAATCACCCTCACCTACCAAAGAAAATCCAAACGAACCCCTGCTCAGGCTATTGAGTCTGTGCAGGCCCCCATATACTCAACCTTACAGGAAGAAGTGGACACTAGAGCTCCCACTTCTCCTGAGGAGCAAACCACTCCCTTCTTCACCTATCAGGGCTGAGGTTCCTCATGCTCACCCTGATGAGCTCACAAGCCCAACAGCCTTAAGCCTTCACTCTGAGTCTCAACACTCAAGTGAACAACCTTCAGGGGACAGCTACCATCCCCAGCCTTTAGATCTCAACCAACCAATTCCCAACCTATCCTTCTATACTGATGAAGACTTAGGATTCAGTGAGTACCATGAGTCTCTCTTCTCTCCCCTACTCAAAGAGAGATGAGTACCTCTGACTCTCCTCAGTCTATCCCACATCAGTCACCTATTACTGAGGTGGACACTTCTGAACCTGTTCAGGATGTCCATATGGAAGAGGCTCTCACTTTTGAAAGTGATTACATCATTAAGACCTCAACCATGGCAACTCAGCCCACTGGCATCTCAACTGAGGCTGCCAGTGAGCAGAGGAAAACCAGCAGCCAAGAAACTCAAGCTGGTGGTGAGAGAGAGGACTTTGGTCCAATCATCTCATCCCCCAATGATTCTTCTGATGAAGATGAGGGGAATTTGAGACTAAAGGTGCAGAAATTGTCAAAAACATGCACCTATTTAGTCTCTAAGGTTAGTCACTTGGAATCTCAGGTGACTACCTTACAAAACAGGGTCAATGATCAGCAACTTCAGATTTCATATCTAAAGGAAAAACTAGCTGGGAGACCTTTAAGGAGAGCTCAACCAGGAACACAAGAACCTGTGGAAGTGATTGACTTATCCTCCAGCTCACCTATGCAAGTGGGTGATGCTACCAAAAAGGGGGAGAAAGTTATTACAACCACAGAACCTGGGAGTTCTTCACAGAGAATGGACATAGAGGACTCACCATCCTCACTTGCTGTTGTGCATTCTCAGCAACTTCCTCAAGTTCACATTAATGTGGACTCTATAGACTCAATCATCAGGAGTCTCTTTGAGGAAGGTATACCAAGGGCTGTCTCATCTCCACCACAAGGAACTGGCAACTACATCATAAGGTGGAGGTATGATGATGACAGAAGAGCCCTTATACTTCACAGAGTTCAAGGCCAACAAGAAGTTTTTCATTTCCAAAGCCTGAGCTTCTATGAAAGACTGGATTTAGTCAACATGCCACTTGTCAATCCAAGCAATTCAAGACAAGCTGACAGGCTGGCTCAAAGAATCCAAGACAGGATCCTTGCAGAGTTCTCTCTAAGAAGGAGACTTAGGCAATCAGGCAATGTCATCGGTCAACTGGATGTTGAGGTGGACCCTAAGATTAGTTTCATAGGGGAAACCTTGACTGAAGGCCCAGTGGCAGAACCTGAGACCCCTGTCTCATCATCAACAACTGCTGCAGAGGTCCAAACTCCATCTGAGACACCTGCTGGTGAAGGTGTTTCTCAGCCTCTCTCTGGCCAGAGCATGGAAGCTACACCAAGCAATGAAGGCCAAGCCTCAATCCACCCTGAGTCACAAAGGTCTGTTGGTGACAAAGGGAAAAGGATAATGACTCCTGAGGAAATTGAGGAGGAAGAGAGAGAGAGGAAAAGGAGCTAAGGGGAGAAAGTTCTTCTGGGTCATCTAGCTTCATGCAAGCTGCAATCAGGGCTGCCCCAGACCAAATACTCAAGATGATGAGTTAAGGGCAGTCAGGATTACCTACTTACAGACCAGGAACTATGATATTGATGAAATCATCTCCCTCCCCTTAGAAGAGTTAAATGAACTGGCTGACATGGAAGTGTCAAGAGAGATGAAGGAGAAAGAGGATGCAAGGCTACTTCTCCAATTCAAAGAGGAGAAGAGACAGAAAAGACTTTACAAGCATGCTCCCACTCTCTCTCCAGTTCAAGAAAGTCCTGCACAGGAAGATGTGGCTCCACAAGAACCTCAGGTAGATAAAGAAGAAGATAGGATCAAGATGATCAACTACCTGAGTGCCACAGGCTTCTATCAGGCAGATGCACTTCTTCCCCTGTCCTATGACTTCATTGAGTTCGAGTACCTAAAGCAACTTGAGCTTGAGCTAGTCAAAAAGAGACAACCAAAAGGAAGCTAAGGGAAGAAGCTGCAAAGTCAAGAGCCATCATTCAAAAGAATGCAAAGAAGTCTGCTGACAGACAAAGAATGATGAGCTTCTTGAAGCTATATGGATTCTCCGGAAGGAGACTTGGCCCCATGTCTCTATCCACTATGGATGAGCATATAAGGGTGATCAAGCAGAAGATTAAAAGTGGAGAACTGATTGACTTGCACTCTCTTCCAAGTCAAGTCCCACCTGAAGTGGAGGTCAAGTTTGAACAACCAGAGACACCTCAACCAGAACCTCCAGCTGAGCCTCAGCAAGCTTCATCTTCTGATCCAAGGCAGGGTCAAACTCCCTCTCCTTCTGAACCTGTGAGGGAGGAACACCCAACTGAGAAAGACACTGATGATCAACATGGTGCTGCAGACCAGTCTTCTCAGTTAAAGTCATCTAAGAGGAAGAAGAGAATGGCTTCTAAACCAAAGACTAAGAAGAAGAAGCCAAAGTCATCTACCTCTACACCTCAGGCTGAATCAGATCAACCTGAGGAAGTGCATGATGAGGCAGCCCAATCAACTCCTATCAAGTGGCTCCTCTAACAACTGAGACACCCATCTTGTCCTGGACTTACTCTACCAATCCAGAAAGATGGATGTTATCAGAGATCAAGGTGTTGAGAATGTCTACTCCTGGCAAGACATAATCAACTTACCTCTGCATGATCTCTTTGAGATGAGAAGATACTATGAGAGTCTTGATGATCCTGACCATCTAATGAAGAAAGGAATGGTCTTGATTGTACTGAAGACTACCAACATCTGAAGATCTTCTAAGTGTTTTGGTAGCATCAGCCTAGGGGGAGTTTGTAAGGATTCCTTAAGTCTGATGCAACCCAAAACATCCAAAGTGTCTCTGCAACATGCACTAAGTACTGAAGTGAAGAATGCTTCGGAAGTTTTACACAATGCATTAGAAAATACTCTAAGTGTAAAATCTTCCGAAGCCAAGACCAATATCTTCCGAAGCCAAACATGAAGTCTTCCGAAGCTTCAGAGACAAAGTCTTCCGAAGCTTCAACCTATGAAGACAGATTTCTTCCGAAGACTTTTAGTACACATGCTTTATCTGATGTACTGTTCCATAAAGCACCTTTTCCGCTGCATCTCTGTAAAGTCACCAACTTACATGAGTTGGTGAAAAGGTCCATGCTTTTGGTAACTGTACATTGAGGTCTTGAGTCTGTAACTTTCCACTTTATGTACTTTATCCTTTTGTATGTATAAGGATGTGAGCTATGGCATGTCATAGTCACAAGGTCAAAAGGCAGATATGCCTTTTGATCCTACAATTGATTTTGTTAGTGTCTAGTCAATTGTATCCAGCTGGCTTTCAAAGTATAGCCGCGCTGTAGGTTGTAGTATAAGTATTTCAAGTTCTTGTATCTTTCTTTATGCTTTGTAACACTTGTAAAAGAACTTGAGAAAGCAATATACTGCCTCCTTGAAACCCATACTCTCTTGTTCTGTCTCTTTGCTTTACTTGTGTTCTTTGTATCACTTTGGTTAACCCAGTTCACTGTTTGATTAAAGTTTAGTTAATCTCCTCATTGTGTTGTTGTGTTGTAATTGTGTTAAAGCCCTTAAACGGTCCTGCATCTTCAAAAAAAGCTTCTCGTGGTGGAATGGCGGTGGTGGACGTGGTGCTGAACCACGGGTCACAAGAGGAAGGCCTGGGCCGAAGAAGGGGTTCATGAGGAACACAGAGACCCCTCTCCGGAGGGCGGTAGAGAGAATGGTAATCTGAGGGCCTCGATGAGAGAAGGCGTCGTGGAGGAAGTGATAGGTCATATAGACGATCCCTACCGTTGTGTGACCGAAGTGATTAAGGGTGGAAAGGAAGGAGGGAAAAGAGGGAACAGGTCCTCGGGAGGCGGGGAGCAACCGGAGCATGAAACGGTTCTTTCTGATGATGAAGAAGAGGAGGAAAGAAGAGGCCTGCGAGGAGGCGGCACGAGGTTGTAATTATGGGGTTGTTTCACGATGCAAGCCCGTATTTTGATGGCAATGGCACTGTGCTGTGCTCACGTGGGTGAGGGAAATGGGAATGGAAAATGTTTTAAATAGCAGCTGAGTGTCAGGAAGACCAGAAGGTAAAGTTTGCTGCCCACTCTCTTTTTTATGGACTCAGCTCTATGTTGGTGGGACAATATTGTCCAGGTTGAGGGAAGCAGGGCTATCGGAAGGATGAGATGGTCAAAGTTGAAGAGACTGGTGATGGAGGAGTTTTGTCCTCACCGTGAGATGGATAAAGTTGAGAGGGAGTTCCTGCAGCTGGAGGCGGGAACAATGACGCATCAGCAGTACACTACCACCAAATTCAACGAAATGGCACGGCTGGTGCCGGATCAGGTGACGCCTCTATCATGAAAGATCAAGAGGTATATTCATGGCTTGCCAACGGATATCCGTAGGCACATGATCACTGCCCGACCGAGTACGTTTAGGTCGGCGGTTGATTTGGCGGGGATATTATACGATGAAAGATCGGTGGTGGTGACAGAAGTTAGCAAGAAAGGAGATGGTGATTGGGATTGGAACGGGAAGCGATTGAGACGGCGGAGAGGAGCGTCCAAGACAAGGCTAACAAAGGTGCACGGGTGGATGACCAGCGTGTGGTCATAACTGATGCGGGGTCGGAAAGGTGTGACAAGTGTGGACACAAGCACCCTGGGGAATGTAGATTGGGGACCAATGTCTGTTTCCGTTGTGGAAGGACCGGACATGTGGCGAAGAACTACGGTATGGGGAGGTGTTATTCTTGTGGTGAGAAAGGTCACATGAGCAGGGATTGCAAGAAGCCGAGGGAGGAAGATTTGGAAGTGAAGAAGATCGGAGGAAGCTAGGACGGACCCCGATGTTGTGTCAGGTACGTTTCTAGTAAATCAACCTTTAGCTTTTGTGTCGTTCGATTCTAGCGCTAGTAAAAGTTTTATTCCTGCTACTATCATTGCTATGTTACCTGTTAGTGGTAAGAATCTAGATATGCCCTTCAATGTGATCCTAGGAGTGGATTGTTTGGCAGACTACGAGGCGAACACGGTGTGTCGCAAAAAGGTGATACGGTTGACAGCGCCTGATGGGATCACGGTGACGATTTAAGGTGATTGAGTCACGACGATTCTGAAAATGATTTCGATGGCACTGGCGAGAAAGTGCATGAGGCGTGAAAGTATTGCCTACTTGGCCGATGTGAGGTATGTGAATACACTAATATTCCAACTGTCAGATGTATCGAGACCCGGGTAAAGATTATTGGTGGCCGGGTATGAAGCGTGATATGGTGGAGTACGAGAGTAGATGCCTTACTTGTTAACAAGTGAAGGCTGAGCACCAAATGTCGTATGGAGAGTATTGAGGTGATCGAAGCCACGACCGAGAAGCTTGAAAGGATCAAAGTCTTAATGAAGGTAGCCAAAGATAGACAAGAAGTCGCATGTGGATAAACGACGTAGACCGATTGAACTCCTGGTGGGAGACTGGAAAAGAGATGAGACAGTATTGCCCGCGATGGTTTAAGGAATAACAGGTTTGGGGACGAAACCTATATAAGGGGGGTGGACTTGTAACACCCGGAAATTTTCATTGAAGCTGACAAAAGAAGAAAAGGAAATAAAGTCCAAAGTCGAGGGACCAAACTCGCCAACGAGAGAAACTTCGATGAATGGGAGTATAAAAGGGGGAAGACACCCCATTCTTGCCATTTTCAGCCAAAGAGAGGGAGAAGAGAAGGAGAAAAGAGGAGAAAAGCTTGGTTCGGGTGGATTCGAGCGTGGAAATCGTCATGTAGCCAATCGAAGCTCTACTCGAAGGGATCGTTTGTGTGAGATCTAGGACCCCTCTTTTACACGTTTTTGAATGATTTTGGGGCTGGAACACATTTGAAAACCCTTTTTCGAGTTTTGGGGTGTAAACCCGTTTTTATGCATGTGTGTATGTGATTGATGCGTTTGGGGTTGGATTTCGGGCTTGTGTATGCTTGAATGATGTTGTGGTAGGTGTTTCTAAGGTTTAGGATGGTTGATTTGGGATATAATCAAGTTTGGAAGAGCTTGGAGGCCAAAAGGGGCAGTTTGCGTTTGGCTAAAACTGCATTCTACATCAGCTAGGGCTATCCGACTGACTGGAGTGCGTTTGGAGGCCATATGGCCGATTGGCGTGCGACTGAGGTCCATGCGCATGATTGCCATGTGACCGAGGTCCATACGCATGATGGTCATGCGACTGAAGTTCATGTGCCTGTAAGGCATGCGATTGAAGGATTGTGCGACTAAGGTTCATTCGCACGAAGATTATGCGACTGAGGTCCATGCGCCTGGAGGCCAAGCGACTGAGGTTCATTCGCACGAAAAGTATGCGACTGAAGCCCATACGCCTGAAGTCGTGCGATCTAAGGCCATACGCATGAAAGCTATGCGACTGAGAGTCCATTCGCATAGATTTCCATTCGCATAGTGTCCATTCGCATAGGGTCCATTCGCATAGGGTCCGTTCGCCTGATGTCTATTCGCCTAAGTGTTCAGTCGCTCGGAAGGCCATGCGACTGGAGGGGTCCATACGCCCAAATAGGGTTCATACGCCCGAAAGAACAACAGTTTATCTTATGACTTTCGAGGGACAGTGTAGTTGAGGGTTTTAAATAGGGAGGTTCCCGGAAGTTCATGTAAGTTGACTTTGAGGTCATAGACGTTATGTTGGGGATGTGTGTGATGTTAATGATGTGATGTATGATTGATGCGTGTGTATGATTGATGCGTATGTTTGATGATGCCCTGTGTGGTGATGTGTGTATGTTTATGTTATATTCCGGTTATGTATATGTACCTTTCCGTGGCTTTGCGTCGAACGTTAATGAATGTAATAAAAGTATTATGTAATGTAAAGTGGAAGATAATGAAAAGATGAATATGATAAATGAATGCATCATTAATGAACGAATGAAAACGTGAAAGGCTTGCAAGCAAAGTGTATCGAAGTGCACGGCTCTAAATGCCTTAAGCTGAACCGCGTATGGTTCAACTAATCCTTAAGTGTGCACGCAGGGGTTCCAGTCTTTGTGACTGACCATCGGTGTGGTACATGGTGTATAGCTGTTACCCGCGCTATGCATAATGTTGGGGGTGTGGTATGTATCTCTTACCCAAGTTATGCATATCGTTGGGGGTGTAGTATGACATAGTTACCCTTATTGTTGGGGGTGTAGTAGGTTATAGTTACCCATATCGTTGGGGGTTTAGAATGTCATAGTTACCAATATTGTTGGGGGTGTAGTACCCATATCGTTGGGGGTGTAGAATGTCATAGTACCCATATGTTGGGGGTGAAGAATATAGTTGGGATCTTTGTCGCTTACCCCGGTGCTGGTGCCAGGCTATGTGCCGTGTGGAAGTCGTTTATGAACTTCGGCCCAGTAGACATATAGTTTGGGGCATAGCTGTTGACGCTGATCCAAAACGTGATGAAATAACAGATGTAATGATCCTAAACTTTACCTTAGGTATTGTGGCCAGAGGTGCTGTGCACCGTTAAAGAAGGTCTATGATAGGCTTAGGCCCAGTACCAAGAAACTAAAGGGTAAAGGTCATGATTTTAATAGAAAGAAAAGATGTAATAATTAACGAATGAGTGAAAGTAAGAACGTATGAACGAACAAAAGTTAAAGTACGAATGTAATGATGAAGATAATAAACATTATCTATGTGTACGTATGATGTGTGACCGCATGTATGTAAAGAATGGTTTTAACGAAAGAAAAGTATGTTTTATTATAAAACTAAAACTCACTCAGCAACGCTGAGTTTGATGTGTTTCCAGTTCGCAGGTATGTTGCTGAGGATGACACGGGGCGGCTACTCAGCTTATATTGGATGACATCCAATATTTATCATGCTTTTATAATGAAATGTAAAATGATATTGTGAAATGAACGGTTGTATTATTTTGCAAAAGTATTTAGATGAAATGAAAATGTGGTTTTTAATGTTTCCGCTGCAACGTTTGTGAAAGTGAAATGTAATTATATGTTTTACGTGCGATGAGGATCCAACTATAAGCATCCCGGGAACGGGGCCTTACACTGTTCATCAAAAGCTTTGGTGAACAAATCAGCATATTGTTCATTTGTGTTAACTTTGACTAGTTTGATTAATCCCTTTTCAAAGTTATCTCTAATCAAATGATACCTGATATTGAGGTGTTTTGTCCTTGAGTGTTGCATAGGATTCTCTGTAATAGAGATAGCACTTTGTTGTGTATATGGATGGGAGTCTCTTTGAAGTTGAATCCATAGTCAAGCATCTGATTTTGAATCCAAAGCACTTGAGCACAGCAGCTTGCAGCAGCAATGTATTCAGCTTCAGCAGTTGATGTAGATACACAGGATTGTTTCTTGCATTGCCATGAGACTATCCTTCCACCAAGAAACTAACATCCCCCTGATGTAGACTTTGCAGTCATATTGCAGCCACCATAGTCACTATCTGTATATGCATACAGATTGAAGTCAGAATTCTTTTGATACCAAAGGCCAAATGTTAGAGCACCTTTGAGATATCTTAGAATTCTCTTGACAGAGACCAGGTGTGACATCTTGGGGTTGGCTTGATATCTTGCACAAATACATTTGGCAAACATGATATCAGGCCTGCTTGCTGTGAGGTACATAAGAGACCTAATCATAGCCCTGTAAAGATGTTCATCCACAAACTCCCCCTCAAGATCAGGTCCAAGGGAGTGGTTTCTGGCTATAGGTGATTTAGCAACCTTACAATCAGTCATGTTGAATCTTGTAAGTATGTCTTACACATACTTTGACTGACTTATGAAGATTCCATTGTCAACTTGCTTCACTTGAATTCCTAGAAAGAAATTGAGTTCTCCTATTGCACTCATTTTAAATCTATTCTTCATCAGCTTCTCAAAAACTTTGCAAAGCTTTGAATTGGTTGACCCAAAGATAATGTCATCTACATATACTTGAAATAGCATTAAGTCATTCCATGTTCCTTTGATGAAGAGAATTCCATCTATAGTACCCTTTTTGTAGCCATGTTGATAGAGATACCAAGGTAGAGTCTCATACCACTTCAAGCTTATAATCAGGATGATCAGGATCTGCAAAGCCAGGTGGTTGCTTGACATACACCTCTTCATTAATCACCCCATAAAGAAAAGCACACTTGACATCAAGCTGGTATACCTTGAAATCCTTGGGCGCAACAAAAGCTAAGAATATTCTGACAGCTTCAAGTCTTGCCGCATGAGCAAATACATCTGTGTAGTCAATTTCTTCTTCTTGTGTGTATCCTTGGACAAGTAGTCTAGCTTTATTCTTGATGACAAGTCCTTTATCATCTTTCTTGTTCCTGAACACCCATTGGTTCCTATAGTAGTATTCCCTTAAGGAAGAGGACATAGGTTCCAAACCTTTTGCCTTTTGAATTGAAGAAACTCCTCTTGCATCGCTTCAACCCAACTTCCATCCTTTAAAGCCTCATAAACTTTATTTGGCTCTATCTAGGATAGAAAACAAGAGTGGAGATAAACATTTGCATCATGGGTTTGTCCTCTTGTCCTTACCCCTGTGTCAACATTTCCAATAATGTTTGTGGTGGGGTGAGACTTGTGAATCCTTAGTTGAGGGATTACAACAAGTTGCTTGGAGAGATCTAAATTAGGAAAATTTGGATCAGGCATTGAAGTTTCTCCCATCACATCAGCACACTTATCAAGAGTAACTTGATCAATGAGTGTGTGACATCATTTACGTTGTCTTCAATGGAGTGGTTGTGAGCATCAAGGAACTCTTGATCACTATAACCACCTTCTTTGCCTTCCACATTTAAAGCTCCTTTATTTGAGTGTTGTGCCTCTGAGCTGGAATTTGAAAGCACATCAGATGTATCAGCTGAATTTGTCATTGTTGTTCTGATAGGAACTTCATTTGTAGGGTTAGCTAGAACTGGAGTTGAAGTAGTATAGCTTGATGGTCTTGTTAGCTTAAATCTTAGGTCAGGATCACCTGCTGATAATATATCTGCGGATCCTGAAACATGCTCACAAGATTTGTTAAAATAGTTGGTAACTAAATCAAGATCAAATAGCCAAGCAGGACCGGAACCTTTCTCACTGGGAGTGTGCTCATTGAAAGTCATATTGGCTGACTCCTTAAGTACTCTAGTTCTGAGATTGTATACTCTATAAGCCTTAGCTTGAGAAGACTATCCAATAAAATGTCCATCATCTGATTTCTCATCCAACTTGGCAATTTGATCCTTGGTATTCAAGATTGTGCAAGGACATCCAAATGACTTGAGAAAACCAATGAAAGGTTTCCAGTTATGCCAAAGTTCATAGGGAGTCTTACCATGTGTCTTAACTACTAAAACTCTGTTTTTGTAACACTCCGAAAAGTCAAAACGAGTCATTAAAGATAATGGCTTAATTATTGGGTATTTTAATAAAATAAAGAAATGGTCATGGGCTAAATTAGGCTTATTGGGTAGTGGCCTATGGGATTAAAGGCCCATAATCAGCCCTTAAGCACCCAAACCAGCCTTCATCTTCCTCATTGCAACCCTAGCCACGAAAATTCGTAGAGAAAGAAAGTGAAGAAAAGTCAAGATTTGAAGCTTCCAAGGTTAAGAGATTGAAGATCTTGGTGTTGGAGCATCAAAACCTAAGAAAGAAGCAACAAATCCAGGTAAGAATCGACCTCTAAACCCTTCTTTAGATCAAACCCGGATTCTAGGGTTTTGGGTTTTAAAAAGTTGCAAAGAATCGCATAAAGGTCATATTTTTACGTATGAAAACATGTATAAAGCGTAGATTTAGCCTCATGGATGATAAACTAAGAGATTAGACGTAAAAAGTTATGATTTTGGGTTAAAAACGGACTGGTTCGTAATTTTTATGCGATCTGCGAAATTGTATATGCATCCAGCGAATTTGCATATTCAATCAGCGAAACTATGAGGACTTCCTCCGAAACTATAGTTTCGCAGACATGGTTTTCCAACGAAAGTTGGGCGAAAGTGGCAGCGAAACTGGCAGCTGCCAGCGAAACTGCCAGCGAAGGTGCTAGCGAAACTAGCAGCGAAACTGCTGGTGAAACTAGCAGCGAAAGTGTTGGCGAATCTAGCTGCAAAATTGCTGATCTTGCAGCGAAATTAGCAGCGAATTTAGGCAGGAATTAACCCCTTAGGTGAGTTTGATGTATGATGATGGATCCGTATTCATGAGCAGGCTATGTGCCTTGCAGTGTGGATCAACTGTCGGGGGTTAGCTACCATGAAAAATGTGTACCGACAGGGATCGGCATTTGTTGTCGATCAACATGGAGCTCTTGCTTTGTGCAGTCTTGTTTATGATGAAAGTGAAAGATAATGAAAGATAATGAACATGCTTATTATGATGCAAGTAATGTTATGTACTATGATGTATGCATGGTCATTCTATGAAGGATAAAGTTTATATTTTCTTATATTATTTAAAACTAGAACTCACTCAGCGAAGCTGACTTTTATGCATAATAGTTGGCAGGTAAACGATGATGCCGAGGATGGCACACAGAGCTACTTGGGGAGCTATGGATGGCATTACTGTTTATGAAATCTTTATTGTAATTTAAGAACAAGTAATATGTTTTGTTTGCAATTAAAGGACAATGTATGAGTACGATATGGTTTCTAAGTTTTTAATGAATGTCTAATTATTTTCGCTGCAATGTTTTGTTATTAAACTGATTTTATGCTATGATTAACCAACTGTGAGGCTCCCCGCGAACGGGGCCTTACAAGTTGGTATTAGAGCCAAAGTTTAAGAGAATTAGGTAAACTATTTTCAAAACCTAAACTTAAACTGAAAATTGGACCGAATGAAGGATGCCAATCCAAGTAGCTACGTGCCATCAGGTAAAAGTTTCATGTAAACCGGAATTATGTGCGTGTGCTATTTGTTTTATGTGCTTGTAGATTTGAATACTGATATGTGTTAAAATAGTGATTGCCTGGGACAAGAGGGTAAGGTAAGTGGTTAATCACACTTGGCCACTGTAATTAAGGACTTACCGTACTTATAATGATTTGAGCAATTATCTTGAATAACCATTTTGGTGTTTGAATCTTATAGGAAATTAGTTATGGCTGGTAGAAAATCAGGAAAGACAACCCGAGGAGGTGCTCGTGGCGGGCGTACTACTGAGCCACGTGTCACCCGGAGCAAAGCTAAGGCTCCCGAGACTGTTCACGAGGAGCCAGACCTCCATAGTCACCCGGAGGGGGAGGGATCAGCCACCCTCAAACCCATTGTGAAGGAGGCTATCGCTGACGAAGTCTACAATGTCATGCAAAATGTCTTACCCTCGGTGGTGACCGAGGTGATCAAAGCAGTCAAGGATGGAGAGAAAGCTGAGAAGAAGGGGAAGGAAAGTGAGAAGAATTTAGGAAAGTCCACTTTGAGGGCTGAGGAATCTGAAGAGGAGCCATCAAACCCTAAGGTGGTAGTCCATGATGACGACAGTGATGAGGAGTCCGAGAAAGATACTACTAGAGGGTGCAACTATGGGGCATTTCAAAGGTGCAAGCCCCCAACCTTTGACGGTAACGGCAATGCTACTGTCGCTCATCGTTGGGTTAGATAGATGGAAGCGGTACTGGAAATTAGTGAGTGCTGGGAAGATCAAAAAGTTAAGTTTGCCACTCATTCCTTCGTTGACTCAGCATTGTGCTGGTGGGACAATATTGTCCAGGCTGAAGGAAAGCGATCGATAGCCAAAATGAAGTGGTCTGAGTTGAAAGAGTTAGTGCTGGAGGAGTATTGTCCCCATCGGGAATTAGACAAGATTGAAAAGGAGTTCTTGTATTTGAAGGCTGGGGACATGACTCATCAAGAGTATACCTCCAAGTTCAATGAACTTGCAAGACTTGTGCCAGACATGGTGACGCCTGCATCCAAGAAGATCAAAAGATATATATAGGGTTTGCCTGTGGATATCAAGAGGCACATGATTGCAGCCAGACCAGGCACGTTTAGGTCTGTGGTGGACTTAGCTGGGAGGTTGTACGATGAGAGAGACCCAATGCCTGTACAAAAGAAGGTGGAGAAATGGAACGATCACAAGAATGGAAATGGGAAGAGGTTCGGAGGTGATAACTTCGGCAGTGGAGAGAAGAGGATGAGGGTTGAGGATCAGTTTGGGAGACAGGGGAATACTGGTGAAGGAAGTGCTTGTAGAAAATGTGGAAAAGGTCATTCGGGGGAGTGTAGAGTTAGGACTGGAAAGTGTTTTAAATGTGGTGAAGAGGGCCACTATGCCAGGGATTGCAAGGCGGTGAAGTGTTACCAGTGTGGTGAGATGGGACATGTGGGGAGGGACTGCAAGAAAAGGGAATCAGGAGGATCAGGAACGGTTAAAGCTGGAGATAAGGGAAAGGGCGACGGTTTGAAGGCAAAGGCGAGGGCATTTAACATAACTCGCAAGGAGGCAGGGCAGGCCCAGAAGTAGTTTCAAGTATGTTTCTGGTAGACCATGAATATGCTTCTGTGCTCTTTGATTCGGTGCTAGTAGGAGTTTTGTGTCTGCTGCCTTTGGTCGTTTGTTGCATGATAAGATTAGAAAGTTAGATGAGCCTTTCTATGTAGAAACAACCATTGGTAAGTCCACTAAGGTAACTGAGGTGGTTAAGGATTGCCTGATTGAGTTAGAGGATTGTAAGTTCCCTGCTAGGTTGCATGTTATGGCCTTAGGAGGTTTTGATGTGGTGTTAGGCATGGATTGGTTAGCTAGCTATGAAGCCAATATAGTATGTAGTAAAATGATAATTCGTCTAACAGCACCCGACGGTAGTTCTGTTACGATTCGTGGAGATAAGGTGTGCTGTGTACCAAAGGTCGTGTCGATGATCATAGCTGAAAAGTACTTGAGACGTGGGTGCAACGCTTACTTGGCCTACGTAAAAGATGTGGATGCACCAGAGCGACAATTATCACGTGACGTGCCGGTAGTGCCGAGAGTTTCCTGACGTCTTTCCTGAAGACCTGACCGGGTGTGCCGCCTGACCGCGAAATCGAATTCCAGATTGATTTGCTACCGGGAGCACAACCTGTCGCTAAAGCACCATATCGATTAGCTCCTTCGGAGATGGTAGAACTAAGGGACTAGTTGCAAGATTTACTGGATAAAGGCTTCATCCAACCAAGTATCTCTCTATGGGGTGCTCCGTTTTATTCGTAAAGAAGAAACATGGTAGCATGCGGATGTGCAATGACTATAGCGAGCTCAATAAGCTGACCGTAAAGAATCGGTATCCGTTACCAAGGATCGACGACCTGTTCGATCAACTTCAGGGCGCCAGCTGGTTTTCAAGGATAGACCTGCGGTCTGGTTACCACCAATGAAGTGATGAAAGAACAAGACATTCCTAAGACAGCGTTCCGTACGCGTTATGGACACTACGAATTTCTCGTCATGTCCTTTGGTTTAACCAACGCGCCAGCTGCTTTCATGGACCTCATGAATAGGGTATGTCGACCAATGTTGGATAAATCGGTGATAGTATTCATCGACGACATCTTGATTTATTCAAAAAGTGAAGAGGAACATGCCGATCATATTCGAGAAGTATTGGAGACACTCAGAAATAAGAAGTTATATGCTAAGTTCTCTAAATGCGCATTTTGGCTTCGAGAAGTTCAATTTCTTGGTAACGTGGTTAATCCCGAGGGGATCAGGGTGGACCCTGCGAAGGTTGAAGTGGTGATGCAATGGGAACCTCCAAAGACGCCATCCGAGATTCGCAGATTCTTAGGTCTGGCAGGCTACTATAGGAGATTTATCCAGGATTTCTCCAAGATAGCTTCTCCTTTAACAAAGCTGACCAGAAGGACGTGAAGTATGAATGGGGTACTGATCAGGAAAACGCCTTCCTAGAACTAAAGACGAGGTTAACTCAAGCCCGTGTCTTGATGTTACCTGAAGGGAACCAGGATCTGGTGGTCTACTCGGATGCCTCGTATGCAGGATTGGGTTGCGTGTTGATGCAACGAGGGAAGGTGATAGCCTATGCTTCTAGACAATTAAAGGTTCACGAGGCCAATTATCCTAACCATGATTTGGAGTTGGCCACGGTGGTGTTTGCATTGAAGATTTGGAGGCACTACCTGTATGGGGTGAAGTGCACTATCTTCACTGATCATAAAAGTCTGAAGTATTTCTTTGAACAAAAGGAACTCAATATGAGGCAGAGGAGCTGGTTGGAACTGATCAAGGATTATGACTGCGCAATTCATTATCATCCAGGCAAAGCTAATGTGGTTACTGACGCCCTTAGCTGAAAAGGACGACCCGAACCAATTCAGGTGAGGGCTTACCAGATAATCATGATGCCTGATGTTATGAAACAAGTGAGGGAGTTTCAAGATAAGGCATTGAGAGATGACAGAGTCAACTCCGAAAGGATGAAAGGACAAGTTTCAGATCTGGGGGAAAACACCCTGGGAGTTAGAACCCGATCTGGGCGAATGTGGATCCCTTTCTATGGGGATCTGAGGGGGAAGATCATGGATGAGGCTCACAAAACTCGATATTCCATCCATCCTGGTGCCACGAAAATGTATCAGGATCTGAAGAAAGATTATTGGTGGCCGGGAATGAAGTGAGATGTGGCCAAGTACGTGAGCAAGTGCCTTACTTGCCTGCAAGTGAAGGCAGAGCACCAAAAGCCATATGGGAAGATCCAGCCTTTGGATATCGCTGAATGGAAATGTGAACACATCACCATGGACTTCATCACGAAGCTACCTCGCACGACGAGGGGAAGCGACGCAATCTGGGTGGTTGTTGACCGTCTAACAAAGAGCGCCCATTTCCTACTAATTCGTAAGACGTATTCCTCTGAGAGATTGGCAGAGCTATTTATCAAGGAGATCGTGGCTCGTCACGGCGTACCTGTGTCTATTGTTTCGGATAGGGACACACGGTTTATGTCCAAGTTCTGGAAGAGGTTTCACGACTCAATGGGGACTAGACTGCATATTAGTACGGCTTACCACCCCCAGACGGATGGTTAGTCGGAAAGAACGATCCAGATGTTAGAAGACATGCTACGAGCGTGTGTAATCGACTTTGGAGGAAGTTGGGATGAGCACTTACCGTTCGCAGAATTCTCATATAATAATAGTTACCATGCCAGCATTGGTATGCCACCTTACGAAATGTTGTACGGTAGGAAGTGCAGAACGCTCGTGTGTTGGGGTGACATCGGGCAAAAGGAATTGAGGAGTCTTGAAGTGATTGATGTCACAACTAAGAAGTTAGATAAGATTAAGGCGTTCATGAAAGCTGCAAAAGGACCGCCAGAAGTCTTATGCTATTAAGAGGCGTAGGCCGATAGAATTTGAGGTTGGTGACAAGGTTTTGCTCAAGGTATCACCCTGGAAACGGATCATCAGGTTTCGAAAAAGGGGAAAGTTGAGCCCAAGATTCATAAGGCAATTCCGTATTATCGCAAGGGTAGGAGAAGTGGCCTACAGATTAGAACTACCTGATGAGTTGAGTGGAATTCACCCTACGTTCCATGTATCTCATCTCAGGAAATGTCTGGCAGATAATGATGCAGTTGTACCATTAGAAGACATTGAAGTCAATGAACGGCTGAATTATGTAAGGCAGCCAGTGGCCATCCTTGATTGGAAGGAGAAGCATGTATGTCCCTAGATCATGATTTGTAATGTAATAGATCTTGTCTGTCTGATTATGATGTAATTTGTATTGATTAATGAAATGACATGGATTGTTTGTTATTTGTAATGTTTAATATTTCATTAATGAGTCGTGATTGAATTGATTGGGTTATGATTGTTTGAATGGTTACACATAATGTTATATTAATTAAAACATTCAAACTTAACTTAATGAAGTTCTCATACGAATGGCCCATGCGAATGGACCACACGCATGAATAACTTCATACGATTGACTCAATCGCACGAATGAACCAGGAGACTGGATCAGTCGTATGATTGACACATAAGATTGGCTCAGTCGCACGACTGAACACTCAGTCGTGCGGATGAATCAACCGCATGGTTCAATCGCACGACTGAACCATACTTATGGCCCAGTCGCACGATTGAACAATATTAACCTATAAATAGACCCAATTCGTGGAAAAACGTAAGCATTCATACCATTACGATTCCAGACGTACCCTAGCCGTCCAGAGACCTCCCAAATCGTTCTCCAAGTTCACAGAACACATTAGATCGATTCCTAATCGACTTCTACGTTAGATTCAATTCTTGATTGATTCTTCGTGTGTTCTCACTGATTGGATCGCCAATCAAATAGGATTCCGCACTATTTGAGTTGGTTTAACACGCTAATCACTAGGTATTTCGTTCAAATACCAGGTCCTAACAAGTGGTATCAGAGCATTGGCTCTTGATTACGTGTTGATTCAATCAAGATTGCATAAAAGTTTGTGTTTTTGCACTAAAAACGTAATCTTTGGTGTCAAAAGTGATCTTGGACGTTCCCTGCTCATCGAAGTTGGTTTCTACGGACTTAGGCGATTAGGACTTGTGAAATATCGAATTTTTACGGCTGAAACCCGTCAAACCTAGA